>CM038682.1:675266519-675887102 GCA_021605205.1 Aegilops longissima | reverse complement strand
GATGAGTTCTTTGATTCACTACTGACTTCTTCTGCATGGGGCAATCCACCCACAAGAGCCCAATCACAAGAGGCTCCCCCACCTTTTTTGAATCCTTCCTCCATATATATTGCCGACTTTGAGGAGGCTCTTTCTCCAAGTTACGACCCCAGGGCTCAACATATAAATAGAGGGGCATGGCTAGCATCCGGAACACATCAAGATTCATCAAGCCGTGTGCCGGCAAGCCCGCCCCTCTAGTTTATCCTTCGTCTAGTTTCCGTTGTGCTTGGCGAAGCCCTGCGGAGATTGTTCTTCACCACCACTGTTACCACGCCGTCATGCTGTCGGAACTCATCTACTACTTCGCCCCTCTTGCTGGATCAAGAAGGCAAGGACATCATCGAGCTGAACGTGTGCTGAACGTGGAGGTGCCGTACTTTGGTACTTGATCGGGACGGATCGTAAAGGTGTACGACTACATCAACCGCGTTGATAAACACTTCCCCTTAGCGATCTTCAAAGGTATAAAGATGCTCTCCCCCTCTTATTGCTATGCATCTCCATGGATAAATTGCGTGCGCATAGAAATTTTTAATTATCCATGCAACGTTCCCCATCAACCCACCCCGGTGAAAATAGGGGGACAATAGAATAATAGGCAGGTTACATAACCCTTCGTAAGGGCGTTCGTAGATGTAGTATTATTGGCTCCTGTGTGAGCATTGGTTGAAACTTATGTTAGGATAGTTTATCGTTGGTAACCAGGTTTCCGTCCCATGGCAGGTTTTTCGATTGCCAACACTTGCAGTGGGCTTCTCGCTAGGTGCTTTGAACTCGCTTCTTCTCTTTTCCGTCTCTTGGGCCTTTTCTTGGATTGGCTTTTAAATTTCTGATATGGTATTAATGAAAAGGGGGTAAGCCCAGTTTAAAAAAAATTGCAAGTATAGTGAAGGTGTATTTTAATCTTTTTTTAACTGTCACGGGGAGGGGGGGAGACTCCCCACCTGAATATATTTTGATCAAAAATAATAATAGTTCAGGAAAGACGAGAGGTGAAAAAATCCCGCCACAGTCCGGCGTGGATTTTTTGATCCGTCTTTTTAAGGCGGTGCGACCATAGGGTTAGGCCAAAGATAATAGCCCTAATTACATCATTAGGAGAGAGAGACAAGTTCTTAAAGGTTTTGGCGTTGCGGGCGTCCCAAATTTTTCATAATATGAGCAGCAGAATAAAAGGCCAGACTGACGGGCGTGCTGAACCAGCACATTCCATAAGTCAGACAGTGGTGAGTAACGGGGCAACAGCCCAATGGCACACCCAAATGGTACTCCTGTGAGGCACACACCCTGCAACAAAGATCTTATGGAAGCAAGTACATTGGTAGCGATTAAGGTTAGCCGGCTACGCAAGCCCAGATCAATCCCATCCATTATAATTTTATCAACAAAAGCGTTAGGCTTAATATGGTGTGTAAACAAGGCAGGAAAGGCAGTGGACAGTGGTTCTGGCAACAACCAACGATCTAGCCAGAAAAAGGTTGAGGAACCACTGCCAATGGTAACCTGTGAAATCTCTCGAATAGTGTGCAAGTGTTTGAAAATAGCTTTATCAAGGAAGGAGGCATTTTTAATCTTGTTATAACTAAGTGTTAATGAAACTTTAATCGATTCGAATTGGTCCAAGAAAATAATTTTGCAGATCTGCTTGCGTTAGTATTTGTCATCTGATATTGACATTGGCCGGCTGATGGTTCACGGGTGTTTGTATGTTTGCTCTGCGAAGTTGTTTTGCTGCAACTAGTCAGCTGGAGCTCCTCGGATGGCCGGTCGATTACAAGAATATACACGCAATTTGCGCAAATCGACACTTTTTCGGTCAGTATATCCTTTGTCGTCCTAGATCGTTCGTACAACATGTCAACTTCAGCAAGCAAATCATTGATCGATTGCCCCGGAAAAGGCCAATCGATGACCATACTGCCCCGGCCACACAGTTTTGATCCCCTATAAATACCCTCCAGATCACTGCCATATACTCACACAGTCACAAAGCTAAAGCAAACTTGAGCTAGCACAGCTACATCACCGGCCCACTCAGGAACGTAGCGAGCAATGGCTGCATCCGGGACGAGCAGCATGGCCGTAGCAATGGTGGCGGTCGTGGCCGTGCTCCTGTGCGCGGGCGTGCGGCCGGCGGAGGCGTGCAACGGCCACCCGTGCCCGTTGCCGGCGGGCAATTGCCCGGTGAACGCGGTGAAGCTGGCGGTGTGCGCGGACGTGCTGGACGGACTGATTCACGTGGTGCTTGGGAAGTCGCCGCCCAAGCAGCCGTGCTGCTCCCTCATCTCCGGCCTGGTGGACCTGGACGCCGCCGCTTGCGTCTGCCTCGCCATCAACGCCAACGTCCTCGGCATCAACCTCGACGTCGACGTCGACCTCACGCTGCTGCTCAACTACTGCGGATGCAAGGTGCCCAAGGGCTTCCGCTGCGCCTGATCCATCCATCCATCCATCGAGGCATCAGCCATCGTGCATGCATGTATGCGTGTACGTGTCAGGACGTGTGTTTGGTACTGAATCTTGGTCGTACGTAACGTGTGAATTCCCAGCTTGTGTGCGTTGTAAAAGCGACATTTTCCTCCAATAAAAAGCCTGTTTATTCGCAATCGCTATAAGCGTGCACGTTTAATTATAGCTCGAGCGCCTGACAGTAGCCCCAGAGCGTCTCGGCGGACCGGCGGAGCGTCGTTTCTTCGTCGCCGGTGAGCTCCAGCTCCGCGGCGACCCCGAGCACACCGCGGCGCCCGAGCCTGGCCGGGAGGCTAAGGAAGACCTCGTGGGCATCATCGGGAACAAACCCCTTGGCGAGCACTGACACCGGGTGGACGCGCCGCTGATCGCGGAGCAGCGACCTGGCGAGGCTGGCCACCGAGTAGCCGATGGCCCAGGACGTGTACCCCTTGAGCCCGATCACCTCGCGAGCGCCGCCCACCACCGCCCGCCGGATCCCCTCCAGGGCCTCCGCATCAAACGACGAGTGGGTCTTCTGGAGGTAGCTCAGCACCGGCATGCCGCCGACGCGGACGCTCGACCACAGCGCCAGCGCGCCGTCTCCGTGCTCGCCGACCATGTACGCCTGCACGTCCTGCGCGCCCACGCCGAGGTGCTCGGCCAGGAGGCACCGCAGCCTGGCGGAGTCGAGGTCTGTGCCAGAGCCGATCACGCGGCTCGACGGGAACCCCGACAGCTTCCACGCGGCGTACGCCAGCACGTCCACCGGGTTCGACACCACCACCAGCAGCGACTCCGGGGACCCCTCCGCCACCGCCGGCACGACCTCCCTCAGCAGCGCCACGTTCCTTCTCAGCTGGTCCATCCGCGACGCCGCCACCGTCTCCCTGGGCACCGTGATGATGGCCAGGTCAGAGCCCCTGGTGAGCCCGAGCACGTCGGTGCCGGCGACGATGCGGACGCGCGGGAGGAACGCCGCGGCGTGCTGCAGGTCCAGCATCTCGCCGCGGACCTTGTCGGCCTCGGCGTCCACGAGCGCGATCTCGTCGGCGAGGCCCTGCGTGAAGATGGTCTGCGCGATGGCCATGCCCACGTTGCCGGCGCCGATGACGGAGACCTTGGTGAGCCGCTCAGACCCCCGCACCGGGGTCAGTTCCCCGTCGCGGGCGCACGATGGAACCTGGCGGAAGAAGCCGGCGCCGGTGTCGGCGTCGAAGCCGAGCTCGGACAGCGAGGACGCCTCCTTCTTCATGAGGGTCATGGTGTCAAATCGATCGGGTTGTGTTGCTATATATCGTGCTTACTCAGTTGGGTTTGGAACTTTGGATCCAAAATGCATGATGTACGTAGCTGAGGGCTCTCCTACTTATATACTACTACCACAAACCCATCTCTCAAGATCATAAGCAAGTGTATCTGTTTTTCTCCGTTTTCTTTTTGTCTTTCGGGAAAGCGAAGTAGCGAACCTAGGAAAGAAACCGAAGTCTATATATGTTGACGGAAATAAATAAATAAAAGTGCCCTTTTACAATACCGGAGAAGTTCCTGCTGGTTTTGACCCACGGTTCGTTCATTTTGGATCAAAAAGGTCGTAGAGTGACTTAAGAATTGACATAGATAAGGAGGAGAGAGTATCAGAAAGGTTGAAATCTGCTTATCGTGCGTGCCCTTTTCCGTATATGCAAGGTTTTTTTTACATGGTATATGCAAGTAGTTTTGGTTTTCGGTCGACTTTTGCTGACCACAAATTTATAGCAAGAAAGTACTCCAGTAGTTGAATTCATCGGTCAATACCAGGGGCCTGCTTTCTGTTTCTCTTGTCCCGTTTGTTCGATTGGCAGTTGACACCTTTTCTGGGAGAGCTTCTTTAACAAGTGGACATGCTTTTTGGCATTCACTTCATTTTTTTCTGGATGGTAAGCATTGAACATTCCCACTTTTTTTGGGTTGAGAATCTACATCCCCGGCTTATAAGAAAATGATATACATTTCATAATGGGCCACTAGATTTACCGTTGACAAACACACTAGGCACAATTGTTTCTCTTCCCAGTCCATCTTTCTGACCAAATACCCCTCAAAAACAATCTTTCTGACCAAACCACAATAACGAGAGCTCTTAGGGGGTGTACAATGGGGGCAGCACCAGGCCATCCACATCAGTTCACGCAACTGAGACCACCATGCAGCTTCATATCTATCCAACGCACATGCGCCCTTGTGACGTGAGCCGTTACCCTTTTTCCCGTTCTTTACGTCTGCTATCTCTTCCTCTCTTCCTATCTCTCTCTTCCCTTTTTTGCTTTCTTCCATGGAGAGACCGCCTCCTACAGAGGAGTCTCTGACACCTGCGGAGCACCCGTTTGAGTGGCCACGATGGCGTCCGAGCCTACCTGGCCTCTGGGGCATCAGGCTGGGGCAACCCACTGGCCATGTCCTTATTGGGCGCTTCAGGCGCCAGAACTCCTCATTGCCGCTCACTACAGCTCTTAGTTGGGCCGGCCCATGAAACACGCAGAGCAGTGAACTCATAGCGCGGAAAAAACGCAAAAAAGTAGCTCTCTATTAGAACTACTTGCCTTTAGTGATTGGTAACAATGCCAATTACTCCCTTCGTAAACTAATATAAGAGCGTTTAGATCACTATTTTAGTTATCTAAATACTCTTATATTAGTGTGCAGAGGGAATACATAATAACAATGTCGCCGCACTATTTATTGCATAGAACCATCTACTGTATTGATTATTGTTTTCTTGAATTACCTGAATAAAAATTGTGAATTTGAAAAGGTTCACTAAAAATCTAGTGAACTATTACCAATCACTGAAAAAAGTTCATCGAATTAGAAAATGTTCATCGAATTTGAAAAAAGATCATCAAAATTTCAAAAGTTCATAGATTTTTAAAAATGTTTATAAATTTGAAAAAGGTCATCAATTTGGAAAGAGTTCATTCAATTTAGTAGAGTTCATTGAATTTGAAAAAGTTCATCGATTAAAAAAAGGGTCATCGATTTTGAAAAGAAACTCATCAAATTTGAGAAAAGTTCATTGACTTAAAAATAGTTCACAAATTTGCAAAAAGGTCATTGATTTGAAAAAGGTTCATCGATTTGAAAAAACAAGTTCTTCGAATTTATAAAAAAGTTCATCAATTTGAAAAACTATTCATAGATTTTCAAAAAAATTGGTTTTGAAAATTGTTCGTCAATTTTGAAAAAGTTCATCAGTTTTGAAAACAAGCATTCCATTTTTAATAAAAGTTCATTCAATTTAGAAAAAAAACCAAACAAAATTGTTTCGAATAAAAAAGAAAAAACAAAAAACAGGGGGAAAATAGGAATAGAAATAAAATGGCATAAGAAGAAAAGAGTGAAGAAGATGTAGCTAAGAACATAAGTGAAGGCGGTCGGGTGGTTAGTGGAACGTGCTATTTGCAGAAACAGTAGGAACGGGCGCCTGAAGCGCCAAATAAGGATTGCCCACAATAGCTCCCTAAAAAACTGAGAAGCTTGTCTATACTATTTTATACTCAACTAAAACCACGACACTTATATCAGAACATGGTGAGTAATAAACTGTATAACACCTCACATGTCGCTAAAGAAATATTTACGAATGATGTTTTTTTGTAAAAGTTAGAATATATGAGAATAATACCGCACTACATTCGCGCTATATGGATAATAGAAAACCTAGAGATGAAAGGACGATGGATGCATGTTATAGTGCCCCGTGACATGCAAGTTTAACTATTTTTGTTGCTGAAAATAAAAATTGATGATGTGGAGGGCTTGCATGTGCTTGATGATGTGGAAAAAATTGCAGGTGGTGCAGAGTGAAAGGGTCACATGCCCTAGGTAATGTGGATTGCTTGCATGTATAGGACTAGAGTTGGTGGTGATGAGTTTACTCCCCCACTCCACCTCAATCTCTCTGGTTCATCTATAACCTACACCTTCCAGTTTGAAATATAATCATCATATCATCATTTTCATGAGTCCGTAGGTCCAACCCTCTTCTGCAAGGTGATTTTAGCACCTAGGTTGGAGTTAGTTTCGATCCCCGATGCCTTCTGTGAGCACATGACCACCATTCCACCAGAGGTCGTTCTAAGAACGAGCATTGGCCGCAACTAGAGAGTCAAGCTCTGGAATATCAACGGGAGGCTTACCACGAATGAAGGGCGGGCTAGCTTCACCATAGCTCAGCAGCTGAAGATCAAGCACTTCCTTACCTTCAAGGCCCGGGTTGTATCATGTTTCAGGGTCATCATGTTCGACCTTTTCGATGCAGAAGTCGTGGTATAGTTCCCAAAGCACGATGAAGGGCTTGTCATGATCCTAGAAGTGTAATGTCTCAATGCCTTTGTCTCGGATCATAACAATGCACTACTAGGGAAAAGCCTATACACAGAATCTTAGCAGCAGCGTGGCTCAAAAAGGAGCGCCGCTGTTAATTAGTAGTAGCGCGTGTGCTGGAAACTCGCTGCTGATAAGTTTTTAGCGAGAGAGCGCTAAGTGTAAACCGCGCTGCTACAAATATCGACCGTGGTGTCCACCAAAATCCATTTAGCAGCATGGTGGTGCCATGAGCAGCCGCTACTGCTATGGATGTAGTAGTAGCGCTTTTTCGAGGTCGCTGCTAAATTTCAAATATCCACACTTGTTGGTCCCCATTAGCGAGAGCGCCGTTGCCCAAAGCTGCTGCTACTTCCTTAGCAGCAGTAGCGTTTAGCTCCAGCGCCATCTGCTAATCCGCACCAACCCACCACCCGTCCCTCCCCATCCCCTCCTCTCTTCCCTTTCCCCTACCTCCCACATGCTCCCTCTCGCTCTTCTTCTTCCTCAATACTTCTCCCCCATTACTCTCCCTCTTCTATCTACCTTTCTCTCTCTTCATTACTCCTACCTAACTACACCACCTCCATAAGTGCATCTCCTTTCTCTTTTTCCTTCCTCCTCCACTAGTTGAAGTTGTCTCCTCCCAAATTAGGTAGCTAGGTAGATGTAGGATTTAGTTAAGTGACCTATTTGCCCCCTAACTAGATCTATCTTTGTCAAGAAAAGCTTTGTGCACTTTTGATCTCCCTACAACATCATCTCCACCGTGTGCTCGATCTCGAGATAGAGGTGATTAAAATTTCATGCTTTTGAGTGTGGCATGTTTATGGAAATTGTGTGTGTGGCATGAGTTGGCTAAATTGTGCTTTTGAGTTGCCTATGTTTTGCGAAATGTCGATTTATTTCTGTTTGGTGAATTCGGGCAAACTCTAGATCCATATA
Organism: Aegilops longissima; assembly: GCA_021605205.1. Taxonomy (NCBI): domain Eukaryota; kingdom Viridiplantae; phylum Streptophyta; class Magnoliopsida; order Poales; family Poaceae; genus Aegilops; species Aegilops longissima. Next base: position 675,879,323 of record CM038682.1, on the reverse strand, counting down.
TGTCCTATTTTAGGGAAGGTCATGCGAATTTTGTATGACTTTGATGCATGCATGCATTTTATAATAAATTTGTTTTATTATTACCATGCAGGCGTTCATGATGGTCGGTGGAGCGATGGTGGACGGGTGGTTGCGGTCGGTGGTGCAGGACATGAAAGAAAATAACTTGACAGAGGTTTTATGTCCGTGTCGAAAATGCAAAGGAATAGTTTGGCTCGACCCCTATGGCGATGGTGGTGTCGAGCGCACCTGCTCATGACTGGTTTCATGGATGGCTATACTCGGTGGATAAGCGAAGATGAGGATAGCGATGTTGAGGATGCCGACAGGCAGGCAATGATGACATGGGGCAAGGCGAAGAGATGATCGATAATGGCGGCGGGGAAGAGGCGGACATGGCGGCGGAGAAGGGCGGACATGGCGGAGGAGAAGGGGCGGACATGGCGGCGGAGAGAACAGCGTGGACTCCATGCAGCGAGTTAAATCGGTACTAAGTTCAATCGTCAAGGGACCCTCATGTTCAAGCATTGCTTCGCAGGAGACGCAATCTTGAGAGAGCTGCTTCTAGAGAGGAGGCTAAGTGGAGCAAGCGGTGGTAGACTCGAACACTCCATTGTATGATGGTTGCAATCCTGAGGTGACCTGCTTGAGTTTCACGCTCCAACTCCACGAAGGCGAAGGCTAAAAACAAATGGACCGACACTAGCCTCGATGAGCATCTCAAGTACCTAAAGGATGTTCTTCCTTGGGTAATCTATGTCCTACTAGTGTTGATGAGGCCAAGAAGATCGTGTGCCCTCTTGATCGCTACACGTTAGATACCATGCATGCATCAACGATTGCATAATTTATCGGAAGGAGCACGCGGAAAAAACAAGCTGTCCGGTGTGCAATGCTTCTCGATATAAGAAGGCCGGGAAGAAATGTCCCCAGAAAATTGTATGGTACTTACCGATCACTCCTTGTCTCCAGAAGTATTTTGTAGATCCCAAGGAAGCAAAGCTAATGCGCTGGCACGTGGAGAGGAAGAAGCCCGACGATGGAGATGATCCGAAGTTGAGACACGTGAAGGATGGAAGCCAGTGGAGAGCGTTGAACAGCTTCTATCGGTATTTTGAATGTGATCCAAGGAACATCGTGCTCGGTGCGTGTACCGATGGCATGAATCCGTTTGGCAACCAGAACACCAACCATAGCACATGGCCCATGTTTGTATGGATGTACAACCTCCCCCTGGTTGTGCATGAAATCGAAGTACATTCACATGAGCATGCTTATTCAAGGGCCGAAACAACCAGGAAATAATATTAATTTGTATCTGGGGCTACTTCAAGAGGAGTTAGACACGTTATGGAAAACACCGCCAAGACATGGGGCGCTTGACAAAGCGAGTATTTCAACATGAGAGCCGCTGATCACGACGAGGCACGACTATCTCGATTCTGAATATGTGGCAGGCCAGGTGTGCCATGGATATTGCGGACGACGCGGTGCATGGATGATCTGACGTCTCAGCAGCTAACGTCAAGGAAAGATGGCGGTGCAGGAAAATCGTGTACATGGGGCATCGAAGATGGCTTGAACAGACGACCCGTGGAGAAACCGTGGAGATCTATTCAATGGTCACGCTGAGCATCGAGGACCTCCACGTAAGCGGAGCGGTGCGAAATCGATGAGCTGTTGAAAAACTGGAAGGAGTGCCCGTGCTTGGGAAAGAGCGATGAGAAAGGCGCCGGAGCCGCTGCTGAAGGTATGGAAGGCGAGGTCGTGTTGCGGGACTTGGGGAATGCGGCACAAACTCGATACACCTCATTGCCTTGATCAAATGCATATCTGTAAGAATGTCCTTGAGAGCTTGCTCGCAACACCGATGAACATGCGGATAAGACCAAGGATGGGCCGAAGGCAAGAAAAGACTTGCAAGATTTGAAAATCAGGGAAGATCTGCACATGTCGCCCCGTAAAATGTCATATGAGACAGAGACGGAAACAGAGGCACGAGAGAAGAAGGGCAAGAAAATAAAGAAAGAGGATTATTGCCCCCCTTCTTGCTTCACCTTAAGTCAGCTGAGATCAATCAATTCTTTAAGTGCCTTACGGAGTCAAAGTTAGTTAGATTCTTGTGGCAAGATAAGCGAGATATCTAGACACGGACAAGAAAAGGTTCAGCGGGATGAAGTCTCATGACTGTCATGTGATGATGACGCAGATACTACCTGTTGCCCTTAGAGGGATAATGGACAAGCACGTCCGTGACACGCTTATTGGTCTCTGCAAATTTTTCGACGTCATCTCTCGAAAGTCGATCAGTGTGAAGCAGCTCCGAAGGCTATAGGAAGAGATTGTTGTGATATTGAATGAGCTTGAGATGTACTTCCCGCCCGCGTTCTTTGACGTGATGGTGCATCTGTGTGTCCATATTGTGGATGACATAATAGACCTGGGGCCGTCATTCCTGCACAACATGATGCCGTTTGAGAGGATGAATGGGAGCATCAAAGGATTCATTCGTAACATGTCCCGTCCGGATGGAAGCATCGTCCAGGGCTATTTGACACAAGAGTGCATCTCTTTCTGTGAGAATTTTCTATATGGCGCAGACCAGCCGGCTGGTGTTAGTGTTGGTTTGCCCGTTAACAAGCATGATGGGAGGCTCGAAGGAGATGGTCACTGCAACGGTCACAGGGAACTGCACGTGGCATACTCAGATCGACGCAGCGACTTTGACAGAGCAAACTTGGTAGTGCTACAACACCTAGAAGAGGTAGATCCTTTCGTGGCACTACACAAAGAAATTATCGCAAAGAAGTATCGTGACCGGGGGGTATGCAGGACGAACGCCGAAGTTACTAGAGAGCACAACTCCACTTTCATGCATTGGTTCAAAGAGCATATTATTGCTAATCCCCTGGAGGAGGGCTCTAAGGACGGATTGCTCATATACGCCTTAGCACATGGCCCCTCGCCCAACCTCGTAACCTATCAGGCATATGATATCAACGGATACCGTTCTACGGAGGCCAAAGATATGGACAGTGATGATCGAACTCGGGGTGACGATGGAATGCATGACCGGCAGCGACAACGCGCAAGAATGAGCGATTTTATGGAAGGGTCGAGGAGATCTGGGAGCTTGACTACTCTGGACTGCACAACACGACGATGTTCCATGTCAGATGGGCTAAGAATGTCGAAAGAGAAAACCAGATTTTCACTACCATGACTATACCCGACGCCAAGAGCGCTACCGTGAACGCTATCGCAAAACACGAGCCATGGGTACACGCTAAGCACGTGACACAATGCTTCTTCATAACCGACCCATGCAATCCCAGTCGTGTTGTCGTCAGGAGAGGCAAAAGGAACATCATTGGAATGGATGGAGTCGCCAACGAGGAAGACTATGATCGATCTGCAACCCAATGAGGGAAGATGGCGATGATGATGAAGTATACGTCAAAAGAAGAATAAATACTACATTACCTAAGAAAAATCGTACTCCATGGAAAAGGCAAAGTCACAATGAGGGTCTCAATTATTCTTCGACGAACAAGAAGGGAAAGAAGCTGACTCAACAACGAAAACGTCAGCGCTGAGGAACCGTATGTTATCGGTCAAATGATGTAATATATATATATATATATATATATATATATATATATATATATGTGTGTGTGTGTGTGTGTGTGTGTGTGTGTGTGTGTGTGTGTGTGTGTGTGTGTGTGTGTGTGTGTGTGTGTGTTCCTATTTTGTATACACATGACTTAGCCATGCATTATTATGCATGGGTCCAATGATGTAATATATATGTTCCTATTTTGTATAAATATTTAACCGTCAAATGATGCAATATATATCGCCCTCCCTTCGTTCACTGCTCTCGGGAAATAAAAGTGGGAGAAAATAAAGGAAAAGAAAAATGAAAACTGGCAGTAGCGAAGGTAGTAGTAGCGCGTTTTGTGTAAACCGCTGCAGCTACTGAAGGTAGTAGCAGCGCATTTCGTATAAACCGCTACAACTACTGAAGGTAGTAGCAGCGCGTTTTGTCCAAACGCGCTGCTGCTATGTCCACTTAACCCAAAATTCTCACTATCCCTGCTTCATCCCGCCTTTTCCCCCCAAATCCCCACTCTCTCTTCCCCGTCGCTCGCCCCGACCCAGCGCTCGCCTCGACCGACCTCACCCCCAACCCAGCGTCGGCGCTCGCCCCGACCCGGCGCTCGCCTCGACCCAGCGCTCGCCCCGACCCGTCGGCCCTCGCCTCCTCTCTGCTTCCTCCTCCCAACCTCGGCGTCGTCGGGCCTGCCTCCGCGCCTGCACCCTCTGTAAACCCCCCTCTCTGCTAGGGTTATTCGGTTAATTTACTTAGGTTTTAGTTAGGGCAGTATGTTAATTAGGTTATCTATTTAGTTATGAATTTAGCTAGGTTTCAAAATTAGCTGAATTTATATGCAAATTTGAACTGGACATGTGATATGTGGATATGTCACGTTTTGGACATGTCATGTTTGGAAAATGATCCGAGTGGCCTATGTTACGCCGGAATGTTGATTCATTTCCGTTCCGGTGAATTTCAGCGCTCGATATGTCCATTTTTAGCAAAGGTCATGCGAAATTTCCGTAAATAAAGGCATGATTTGTGCTACATAGTTGGCATATCAGTCTTGGCACATAGATTTCTTTTTTATGTCATTTCTCATTTATTCATACTTTTAGAAATAAATGAGGACACTTAATCATAGGAAACATGTCGAACAACGAAGAAACTGGGCCTTCTGACCAAGATGCACACGAGATAGATTATGAGGGTGAACAAGAGTACCTCGACTATTTGACTGCTAAGCAAGGTTTGCAGGTCGGCCTCGATGATGGTACTGACGCCGACATCGACACCGACGGCGCCGGCACCGATGGCGGTGCCGAGACCGGTGGGGAAGGTACCGGCGGGGAAGATACCAGCAGGGAAGGTACCGGCCCCAATGCCGCTACCGAAAAGAGGAAGCATAAGAAGCAGAGGATACGAAAACCTAACAAACTAGGGATTGGACGACTTGTGATCACAAAGATGGCACCTGGCAAGTTTGAGCCGTTAGAGCCGGAAGAACCTCGCAAGTGCTATGGGAACCAAGTAGGATGCATCCTCACGGAATCTTGTGAGCATCAACGACGATGACTTAAGGAGTAAAGAACATTTGACGCAGTTGCTCCTAACAAAGTTGCCCAAGAGATTCAAGTTCCCCGACCGAGATGATAACATAGAACAACCGTGGGATGATCCGAAGATGAAAAAGATTAACAATCACGCCATGGGCATGTTCAGCAATGATTTGGCCTCCTGGAAAGGGAGGGTGAAACGAGCTATTGAGGTTGATGAACCCATGTCCAAGATTCTGGAGGAAAATCCGACACTTACGGAAGAGGAGTTCAAAAAGTTCAAGGACACTTGCGCTACCGAGGCAGCCAAGGCTAAGGCTGCGAGATTCAAGAACCTTGACAAAGGAACACGGAAGCATCGCCTCGGAAGCCGTGGCTACCTCGGTAAAAGGCCCATATGGGATAAGGAGGACGCGGGCGTGAAGCCGCATGGTCTCCTGACCCCTTCGCGAAGTTCACCAACCCCTTGGGCGTGACTTCATCGGGGCCCGCTACAAGTGGGACAAGGAGAAAAAGGTTTTTACGGACAAGATCACGAGAAAATTGATTAGACTATGGAGAAGCAACACCAGCTTGCAGCGAAAGCCCTACTTCTCCGATGAGGCCCAAGTGGGACACCCTCTTAACCGGCCTTGAGCGAACTTAAGGACTCCCTTTGGGCCAGCGCCGCAATATGGTCGTGTGCACGGCGCTGGAGACAGCGCCACGTGGAAGGTGTTTACAACGAGGGCCGGAGGCCAAGAAGCGAAAAAGAAGTTTAGTCGGCGGACATCGGCGCCAAGGTGAAGCTTCGCGGTCGAGAAAAAAGCAGATGAGGACGAAAAAAAGCAGCCGAGGACAAATATGAGTTGCTATAGCAGCAGTCAATGCACTCAGAATCGCTGCGAAATGATTTCGCTACTAACTTGGTTCGATTATCATCAAGCGGGCGAAGGAAAATCGAGACAAGGCGGTACATGATTTCCCGTTGCCCAGTTTAAATCGGGAGCAACTCCATGAATAACAACATCATCGCACCATCACTTGCTCACGCAACCGGGCCTCCTCTCGCAGCCGCTCCGCTCATAGCAGCCCGTCCTCGGTCTTTTTGGCGCTAGGTGGGCCTTCGTCTTTAGCTGAGCTCGGCGCCGTCATTGGTAATTACATGTCGCACCAATATATATATATATATATATATATATATATATATATATATATATATATATATATATATATATATATATATATATATATATATATATATATATATATTATTCCATTTTGTTGCCTTTCAGTTGTTTTACGCCACGGACGTATGTGTTTGCAGTAAAAGAAACCCGTGCACCATACTCTACTTGATCAAAGGCGGAAGGTGGGCGTGGGAAGGGGATGATAATGGACCCCTCGCAAACCACGTTCCACAACCAGCCAATCCCACTGGGCACTTGAGGTTAGCTTGACCAGTGTGAAATCGGGCACGAGGATTTGCCTCCTCGAAGCAAACATGTGGGAGCGGACGACGAGACCCCACCGCGGATTGAAGGCTGCAAGGGTTGGGTGCTGCTATGGCGAAGAATCTTATTAAATGCGAGCCGCCGAGAGCACACCAATAACCACACAACAAGCATGTGCGGAGACCACCACCCGCCACGCAATTACCAGCTCTGTAGTGCCGGTGAGGCGTGAGGCGACATGATGAAGGGGTGCAATAATCTGGCTGATGTAATTTCTCTGTAGAGACGAGAGAATGGATGATGAGACGGAGGTCGACCCTATGGATTTCCTCAATACAAACGCATATGACTGTGACATAGATATGATGAGTCAACCATATGACGAATTGGGCTATCATCTTGCTAATGAGGATATGGATGATATGCCGGGCAGGGTCGTGGCAGGGATTGCAAAAGTCTCTCTTCATGAAATCCTCACAGACACGCTGAAGATGCCGCCTCAACACAGGCTCAACTAGCCGGGCGCGAGGGTCGTCAATACTAAGCCGGGAACACTGGGCAGGGTTTAAGGAAGGGTGCGGAAGGTGTGCCCAAGAAAAGGAGAGGAAGAGATCGGGAAGATAAGCGCCTCCAAACAAGCGAGCACATAGCAGCAGACGATGCATTACGAAGGCGTGTACCCGTGAAAGGTGCGGTCATGTTCCATCTCACGAGCGAGCGATGCTACCGCCGAAACCGCTGGAGGCACTATCGAGGATCTCGAGGAGACTACGACCATGTCTTGTCGTGAGAAAAGCCTACTAGCCTCAAAGGATCCAGGATATCCGACATACGCGGCTCGTGTGCCTGAGGGGAAGTGCTACGTCGAGACACGGCCCGCGGAGGTGTTCTTCCTGCGGTTTGACCATATCTTTGAAATGTTTCTAACAAGGCGGCTCGATTTTACAATCATCCGCCTTTTTGCGCTACATATGAGCTCTGTCATGAAGAGTGAAGAAGTCTCGCAAATCTGTGTGGCAGATCCGTACTACATGCACGAGTCTTTCTTGAGTCTCAGCGACTTTGAGCGTGAAACTGCTAGGGAGTACCTCCAAAACTTCATGGTACAGAATAAGGACCGGGAAATTGTCCTCGTGCCTTATCATCCAAAGTAAGTCAGTTCCGGACAACCCTTTCGTACATTTCAATCATTCCTTCTCTCTCATATGGGGAATAATTTGAGGTGTCTTTTCCCCGCAGCAACGGGCGCGCCGTCCTTATCGTTCTTTACCCGCAAGTCTCCCACGTCGTGTATTTTGACCCTTCCAGAGACTACGAGAAAAAAGACTACACCCACATAATGAATATTCTAGATGATGCTCTCAAGGCTTGACATTAGAGGTGGCCACGCAGATCAGAAACAAAGGAACAAGAAGATGGGTTTCGGCGCATAAAACTAACTTCTCATGCATCCATGTCCCAAAACCAAGCAAGAAGGATGGATTCTACATCGTCCATCTCATGATTCAGTTCAACACGGATCACCAAAAGCTTCGCATGAGAAGCAGAAATGATGATCATATCCACAAGTGGCTAGAATCTCATGGAGAAGCGGATTATAAACTTAGAGATGACTTCTTTCGCATCTAAAGCGATATTGCGGCGATCATCATGAAAGAAGTAAATCGATGAGAAGGGATGTTCCACCACGGCCCTATATCGCGGTGACGTCCGAACTCGCATAGGCATGCAACGTCTAGACCTCACGCCGTTCAAGAAGCTAGGGTTCATCCTCGATGTTATGGAAGGATGGAACTTCTAGTGATTTATGATGCCGATGATGATGATATGTGTCGGTTGAACTTGTATACTTTTTGTAGCGATGAAATTTTGTGATGTCCACGGTCCCTGCCGAACTTGCGTAACGCTACTTTGTTAGTTTGCGTACGATGACCTGCGTACCTCTAGTTAATTAATTTGCGTACTGTATATTGCATCTAGTTGCTAACCCTTTTTTTCGGCGTTGCTCTTGTATATTTTGTTGCATATATATGATTGTACATCCTCTTCATGAACATGCATCTCTAACAGGTACCTAGTTTCTTGATGGCGAGATGGAATTGCTATGTCGTGTATAAAGGGAAGGTTCCGGGGGTGTACAACGAGTGGCATGAGTGTCAGGCGCAAGTGAATGGGTTCACAGGCGCCAGCCATAAAACTTCAAAAGGAACACGAAGGAGAAGCTAGTTACTTGAGGTTCACGCTAGCGCGAGAGAGGACTCGTAACCGCCACCTCATGTACTGCATAGTTCCGCTCTCACTCATAGTGATAGCTCTTCTTGCGTATACCTTTGTTTAGATGGATGAAGTTGTTGTAGTTGCAAGTATTCGAGACTTGCATGTATCGCTATTTTCGAGATGATAATGAGAGACCACTTTGTGTTGGATGATGATTATGATGAGACTATTTGTATGTATATGCTATGATTACATTTGTGGTCTCGCATGCATTTGTATGTGTATCATGATGACATTTGTATGTGCTAAAGATTCTTCTATAAAGCCTGTTCAAATACAAAACAAATATGCCAAAAAAAACAATAAACTACTAAAATTAGCAGTAGCGAGTGTATGAAAGTTAGCAGCAGCGCCGCGATAGCAGTAGAGCGTCCAGCCAGAGCGCACTAGAGCTACTAGCAGTAGCGAGCTTCCACTAAGCGCGCTGCTGCTACACTTGTGTAGTGTAGCAGTAGCGCTGGCGAGCACGCGCTACTGCTATGTGTTAGCTGTAGCGCCTTATTAGTAGCGCCACTCCCCACGCTACTGATACACCTAAAACACGCGCTGCTGCTAGCCTTTTCCCTAGTAGTGATGTGCAGTTTATTATGACTGTTGCTTGTTCAAAGTGGTATGTTCAAACTATTATTGTGTGCTTATCATGTATATGTGCCTATGCATGCGTCTGAGTATGCTTGTAAATGTGGTGTGTATGCTTGTTCAGAGTGGTATGTTCCTCATTAATTGTCATGTACACTACTAGGAAAAGGCATGCTAGTGGCGCACCCGTTTTACCTTCTAATGACGCACCACTGGTGCGCCACTAGCATCACGTCATTAGAATTTTTTTTAATGGCGCACCACCTGTGCGCCAATATAATCTGGTGTTCTAATGGCGCACCACATAGTGCGCCATTAGTATTGCCAACAGTGCGCCATTAGAATGCCTCCCAGGGGGCCATATGTACCCATGTGCTTTGGCATACTAATGGCGCACCCATGGCTGTGCGCCATCAGTGTGATTATCACAGTGCGCCATTAGTGTCTTGTGTGGTGCGCCACTAGTATGAATATTAGGGATTTTTTTTCTTTTCTGATATTTTCACAGGTTACAAAATATATTATTGGACAGAATTTAGACAACATCACACAGCAACAGCAGATTCATCGAATACAATAGAAGATTAGTCTCGAATACAATTCATCATATTAGTCTCCAATTCAAAAGACCGAACAAAGATAGAACATTACAAGTCTCGAGACCGCGAGTAGCGAGTTTGTCTTCACATTACAAGTCGATATCGATCATCTAAACTACCATCACATAGAAGAGAGCTGCGGTCATCACGATGAGCATCATCGCGATGAAACTGGTCTTCATCCGGTTCCTCCAACGCTCCCTCCTCTCTCCCGCTAGATAGTGGGCGTATCTAGATTCCGCCTCCGCCCTAGTGGTGTACCCTTTGTAACTGTTACCGCTGAAACGGTGAACCTGTCTCCGACACTCCTCCCAGTCGTCGTAGACTCCGGGAACCTTACCCTTGTACACGACATACGACGGCATCTCTATGCACAAGCCAAACAACAGACAATACATAAGCAATATATAAGTATGCAACAAAAGGATCGGAAGAGAAAAGCAAGACATTAATAGCATCGGTTACACCTAAGTTGAACGACTGTCCAACCCAAAGAGACATACAAGTTCATTAAAGTTTAATTACAACATGAGCCAATCAATGTTTCAGAACTACACATAGCATCACCATCGTCGACTCGACTCATGGGACGGGCGTGGATGAAGCCGCCGTCTGTCGTGATGGTCATGAAATCGCTGGCGTTATCAGCCTGCATTTGTAGCGTTGTGTCTATCTCCTTTGTTGGACGGTTGATGTCCGAGGTAGAACTGCCCGAGGTACGAAGGACATCTTGATGGATAATTTCCGCAAACTCTGACCGGATGCGAAAGAATTCTTGTCTGATGTCCGCGTCCTGGATTGCCGACAAGCTCGTGGCCCAATCTTTGAGATTATCTGGTAGCAGAAGGTGATGATGGTCCCGTACGACCGCCCGCATGTGATGGAGGGCGCAGTAGCATCCTTCTGACCGCCAGGCGGCTGCTTGACGCAGGAGAACTTTGTATTGTGGGCAAACACTTGCGCGCCGTACCGCTTACGAGCTGGCTTGGCGAAGGTGCCTCCAGATTTGGCGTAGCCGGGGAGAACATCATCAAGAACTTTCTTGATATTTGTGTAGTCTATCTTGAAGTCACGGTCCGGGTCGAAATACGTGGCCATGGAATATTTCAGGCTTAAGAGGATGAGTGTGCAATGTGTGTCACTTCACAGAACACGGAATGTTAGAAAAAAAAAAGAACGATCGAAATCTAAGAAATCATATGTGACGGGGCGGTGAGGGGATGATTTACTTGGGAAAGTAAGGCACGAAAGTTATCCTTATCTGGGTTTGCGAATGGCGCCGAGGTAAGAACTCGCGACTTGCGGTCCCTAAGCGCCGCCCAAGATCTTGGCACGCTTGTAGAAGGGTCGACTATCACGATGTCCGGGTCTTGTCTCTAATGATCTGCATCTCCATACTCAAATGAAAATAGCGAGCGAAGGTGTAGTGCAGCGGATGAAGGTTAAACATAGCAAAGATGTCATCAAACCGCAGGACGATCTACCCCGACGGCGCCATCCACAAAGCCCTTGCCCTCCGCACCTTGGCCACAAAACCGGGTATGCCACATCATTCTATCTGAGACGCCGATTCTCCAAAGAAAGAACACATCATGCAGACTCCGCATAGCACCGGTTGCAGCATTGAGCATATTTGTTGGTAGCATCGCCCTACCGCCACATGCACCCTCCTCGAGATATCCTTAGGTGAAGGTGGCCCGCCCCGAGCACGATCGTACTCGGTGCCGGCTGGCTCGCACCCTTGTTACTCTTTCTTTTCCGTCCCTTCTTGATCTTCTATTGTAATGGGACCGAGTTACGCTCACGGACCGCCTTCTTGAGTGTGTTGGGGCTGATAATATTTGGCACCTCGGCTATCTCGAGGCTCGGTGAAGTCGGCAGCTGGAGGCGTCTCACGAGAACTGAACGCCGATGACGCCGCTGTTAACCGGGTTTCTCCGCCGTACCAGCCGGACCATGATCGTCTTGGTTGGTTTCTTCAGAAAGAGGCCCGCAGAATTTGTCATCGTACCCATGTTCGGCAAAGTACTTATCGACGTTGCTAAATGTACGGCCGTCGTCGTTGTTGTCGTCGTCTAGATCCTGTCCCATATGCATGTTCGGATCCTGTGCCATAGGGATGTCCGACATGTCCGGTAGCGTTGCGGCGGTCTTGCCATGGCTTGGCGCCGGCACGACTGGCGGTGTTGTCTTTGGGGTGGTGTCCCCCGTCCCCAAACGAATCGCTCTTCGGCCAAAGCAGGGGCCAGCTTAGGCGGCGCCGAGGTCATCGATCATCTTCGTCGGCCCCGCGGTCGAATCGGAGGTAACAACTCGTCGCAGCCTGGCAGCACCCGAACCAGTTGAACCCTATACACGGTGGGTGGCATCGGTTTACCTGGAACACGGGGTTGCCCGGTTGAATGATTTTTCCCTTTGGCGACATCGACCAACTCGTCGTTCACGAAGTGCAGGAGAGTGCACGGAACATCGGCAGCGCCCTGCGAAAACATGTAGGGCATCAGGGATGCCCAGTCAAAGGCAAAAGGAGATGAAGTCCTCGGCCGAGAGACTTAATTAGTTACCGTGATGATGGCGTCGAGCTCGGCTAATGTCGAGGCACCGCCAACGGCGGGCGTGCAACTGACGGAGGGGCCGCTTGCTGGCGAGGTGCCGGCCGGCGTACACCCGGTGCATTAAGCCCCAATGTCGGCCGTGCAGCGCCGGAGACACCAATACCGCCGCCACCGGAGACACCAATGGCGCCGCCGCTGCGTTGTCTTGATTCTGGCCGTGAATTTGGGAATCGGGCGGCCTGTTGGCCACCCGCAATCCACGCCGTCAGCCCATGAATCAAGGTAGGCATAATGCGGTGGCGTCGATCCAGTTGTTCGTGCACTTGCTCTTGGACAATCTCCGAATCCGCGCCACTTGTGCCTTGAGTTCTTGAACCTCGCGCGACCGGCTTTCCAAGCTGGTCTTTTCTCCTTTCTCCCACCGGCGGTATAGTATGACAGCCATTTTGTGGACAAGCCTTTGCCGCCACACGACCAGTGACGACGGCCATTGAGCTTATCCTTGTTTTTCATTCGTTCAACGCCCTATTTAGAGTGCTGTCCCAAGCGGGGTGCTCGAGACGACCCGCTCTCGCTTTCGGTCTCCTTCGCTGAACAAGCTCAAGCGCCACGGTCTTGGATCCGTGGTAACCTCCTTTGTTATCGGGTCCTCCTTGTACCGGGCCCTAACATAGTTCCTGGTCTGCTTGTCACTGCTGTATTTCTCGAAGCGGGGCGGTAGGCCTTGCTCGGCACGCTCCACGTCCTCCTTGTCCCATATAGGCTCCGCCACTCTGTAACCGCCGGGACCGAGTTTGTGTTCCCCTAAGTTCAACTCCCGCATTTCTTTCCCCCACTGACTTGATTCGGAGGTTGCACTGCTCTCGCACTTAATCTTGAACTCCTTGTAGTCCTCTTCGCTGATCGAAGGATTTTTCGCCTTGATCTTCTCATAACTATCACCTTTCCCAATCATTCTCTTCACCGCACTTCTCCAAGTAGACAGGGCCGTACTCATCCTCGTGAGGGCGGCACTGTTCACTTTATTCCCTGAGAGGCGTATGTTTTCAAAATCAGCGGGGAACTTGTATCGTTCGTGCAGCTTCGTGAAGAGGAAGTTGCGCAAATTCCTCGGTCCTTATGCCTAAGGTTCTCGGTGTTGATCGAGGCAGTGCTCGGAGAATGCACCCGAGCTGAACCGAAAGTACCCTTGACTATATGTTTGGGCTCCGTTGGATTCCCGTCGGAGTCCACTTGAGTAAATTCCTCCTTGACGGTGCGGGAGCGCTCGGGCGCCGGTCCTTCCGTTGCTTCTTGGTTGGCTGCCATCGTGCGTGCGCCGCCATCATCGATGGTGGCATCCTCGGGCACCATCGGTGGTGGCATCCTCGGCGGCACCATCGGTGGTGTCATCCCGACGCCACTAGGGGTTGTGTAGTCAGGATCGGTGTCTTCCATGGCGTCCTCATAGCAGTGAGGTTGTTCCTCCATCTCTGGGACAGCTCGAATTGCTTGCCACCCGAACCGCCGGCCTCATCGTTGTGGGCCATGTTTCACTCTAAATAGGAAAAAAGTTTGGTCAAAAAGTTGGTTGTTGTCAAGGAACAAGATCATGGTATCATCATTTAGGGTTTGTCGACACCGAGGCATCCTAAAAGCTAAATGCTAAGTTAAGTTTTCATCATTTAGGGTTTATCGATGCCGAGGCACCCTAGGTTGGGCCTAATCACTTGGCACTAATCACTTGGCTCTATTGCCACCTATGGTTTAATGCAGCAAGAATAAAGGGGCAGTTGATCCTACTGAACTAAGTACTAAGATACCCCGGCCCATGCATTAGTAGCAAGTACCTCATATGTCCGATTTTTAGAAAAGTCATGCTAAAATTCACGGAAAATTTCAGCATGATCTTTGCTGAAAATAGGACATATGGAGTACCCGAATTTGCCGGAACAGAAGTTAATCGACATTCCGACAAACTCAAGGGCCTCTCGGGGTACCTGCAAATTCATCACGACACAATGGTCTGAGACAAAACCCAGCAAACTAGCAAAGTTACTGACGTGTTTACAGAAATTGTTTTCGTAAAAGATGATCATCATCTTTGCAAGTCTTTCTCAATGTGATCACAAGTAATTCAGAGGCATCACAATAAAGCAACACCTGCACTAGCCTAAAAACAAGTGAAGTTTCACCCATATAAGAACAACTTTATAAAATCGGAGAAGTTGCTACATTTTTGTATCCTTCATACACTTTGGACTACAATGCTTTATAATGTTCCATCATCATTACAGAAATCCAAGACCATGTGTTCCATCATCATCATCATTACAGAAATCCAAGAAACATCATGCTTTTTAACAGTTTTCAGTTTGGACAGAATCTGAAAACTACAGTTTGGACAGAATTCCTAACACTTTGGTCTTCTAGTTACAAAACAAAACTGACATAATTCTAGATGCCATAACTGAATTTTTTGACAGTAGCTCAAGTTTTTGACAAGAGCTCCTAACAGTAGCTCCTAACTGAATTTTCTGCTTAAAGGGAAGGTTGACTTAAGTGGCAAGATGATACAATTTGCGTAACATAACAATATATGCATCTTAATATAACACCATCTCCTAACAGAAGTAGTATCCTAGGTTTCCATCTTAATACCACAAAGAATACCATAAAAAAATTCAGGATCATTTTTTCTAGAGAAAAGCATCATTATAAGGGGAGTTTCTTACTCTACCAGATCTACTAGGGGGCAAAGCAGAACTGATATTCTTTTGCTGACTTCTAGTACAAGGTATAGAAGAGGAGGTAAATCTGATAGACATGTAATTGTAGTGTATTAACAGAATAATTTCAATAGATTTATAGTGCAAATTTATAGTAGAATTACAAATACAGTGTGAGCCGAACCATACTCCAAATGTAGTAGAAGATACCTTACATCCATTGTCAATCTAAAGGGCTGCAACTTGGGCTTTGAAATGAAAATAAGTGGCCAGTTAACACACTGTCAAAAAAATTCAGTTAACACACTGTCAAAAAAATTCAGTTAACTACAACAACATGACACTTGTTACTGTATCTAATGTTCCTACAACTACTGTATCTACAACAATAGCACATGATACTGCTACTGTATCTACAACTACAATCACTACAACAACATAAAACTACTATGCATCATCTTCCTACTATACTTGCTACTCATCTTCAGAACCAAACAGCAGCAAAAACATGATCATCTTACTAAACAAGTTCAGAGCAATCAGTTTCAATACAGTTCAGAAACCACAAACCCAGCCTAAATGGCACACATCACTCAAGTCATAACTTGTTTACAGCAAACAGACAAATATAATTTGACAATGGTAAGACCAGAGTAAGTAGATTTAGGGGATTTAGGGGATCTGCCTCGTGTCTCTATTTGGCTTTGAATTGAAGAATTGGCTTTGGTTTTTATTCAGATGACCTACACTGCCACGGTCGAGGGGAGGGAGGGAGGGAATGGGGAATGGTGGAGAGAGGGAGGAAGGAGGAAGGAGGAAGGAGGAGAGGTACCTGGTCGCGGGAGGGGTCGGGGTCGGGGTCCGAGCTCGTCCGGGTCCTCGCTTCGCCCCAAGGAGAGCGAGGGCAGTGGAGGAGGAGGGCAGGGGCAGGGGGGGGCGCGTCGGGGCCAAGGCCGGCTGCAGCAGGGGCGGAGGAGGCCCTCGCTCGTCGAGAGGAGGAGGAGAGGAGAGGAGGGCGGCGGGCCGGCCGATCCGTCGAGGCGCTTGGGCGGCGGGGTGGAGTCTGCGGGGTCGGGCGGCGGCGCTGGGCAGCGCAAGACCACAGCGGCCAAGGGCAAGGCGTCCTGTAGCGTCAGGGAGCGGCGTACGGTTGGGGTCGAGTGGATCTGGCGAGGGAGGGAGGGAGGCCACAATGCGAGGGGAATAGGTGAAGTGGGGGGAGGGTTCTAATGGCGCACTAGCGCACCTCCCCCTAGTGCGCCATAAGTACGACGATTCTAATGTCGCACCTCGCCCCGGTGCACCATTAGAATTTTGTTTTATTTACTAGCCCGACTGGTCAGGTTATATTCCACCTAACCCCCACTCCATCAGAACACACCCACTAGCCCGACTAGTCAGCACGTAGCACACACACCAGGAGGTCCTGGGTTCGATTCCTAGGCTCCCCATTTTTTGTATTTATGCATTTAAAATGCTGTTTCATATTTATTTGTGTTTAAATATGTTCAAACTTGTTTAAATCATAACAGTAATATTTTTTTATAAAAATAGTAATAATTTTTTTAAAAATATCATCAAATTTGTTATTTGAAAATATTTATGAATATGAAAAAATATCATCAAATTTATTATTTGAAAATATCATCAAATTTGTTATTTGAAAATATAATCAAATTTGTTTTTTTTTTGCAATTTTAGTTGCATTCATTTGTGACGGTGGAGCGGGCCGGGGAGCTGGGTGCGGGGGAGAGGGTGCGGGTGGTCGTCGGCGGTGGAGTGGGGAGGTGCGGGCCGGGGTCGACATTGGCGCGGCCGGTGGAGCGGGAGGGTGCGGTAGGTCGTTGGCGGTGGTGGAGTGGGGGAGGGTGCGGGGGGTCAGCTTATGCATTTAAAATGTTGTTTGATATTTATTTGTGTTTAAATATTTTCAAACTTGTTTAAATCATAACAGTAATATTTTTTAAAAAATATCATCAAATTTGTTATTTGAAAATATTTATGAATATGAAAAAATATCATCAAATTTGTTATTTGAAAATATCATCAAATTTGTTATTTGAAAATATAATCAAATTTGTTTTTTTTTTTTTGCAATTTTAGTTGCATTCATTTGTGATGGTGGAGCGGGCCGGGAGGGTGCGGGGAGAGGTGCGGGTGGTCGTCGTGGCGGTGGAGTGGGGAGGTGCGGGCGGGGAATTCGGTGGCGGCAGTGGAGCGGTGGAGGTGCGGTGGGTCGGCGGCGGTGGAGTGGGGAGGTGCGGGGGTCGGCGGGTGGAGCGGGGGGTCGACCCTGGTTACTAATGGCGCACCTGCTTCTGATGCGACATTAGAAGTTTTGCAAAAAAAATAAAAAAATATTCTAATGACGCACAGTGTGGCCAGTGCGCCATTACTAGTTCACTAGTAATGGCGCACCGAGATATGATGCGCCATTAGTATGTTTGGAAAAATTAAAAAAAAATTATTACTAGTGGCGCACCATGTTCGTGGTGCACTAATGGCGCACCAAAACATGGTGCGCCATTAGTATACACTAATGGCGCACCACATGACAGGTGCGCCATTAGTATCCATCCCATCTATAGCCCTTTTCCTAGTAGTGGTATGAGTATGCTTGTTAACTAGATGATACCTCACGCGTTGCTGCGGAAGTCGATTGCAATATATTTCAATGAGATTTGATTGTACGTGAACCAAATTTTGAAATACAAATGACTTGTTATATTTGATTATGTATAGTTGCAAAAATATAAGTAAAATAATAGAATCGCGTGTGGTGGTTGGCTTTTCCCATCCATGTTGCATGTTGATTTTAACTGCATGATGATGTGGCATGCTTGCATGTTGAGATAAATAAGTTGTGGGGATAATTCTCAGGTATATAGGAAGTGGGGTGTATGCTTGTTCAAAGTGATTGCCTCATGACTTAAAAAAGGTTACCACTATATCTTGCACATAACCAAATAGCCATCACCTTCCCTATGTTGAGTGAAGACTTGCAACCAAACATTGTGCTTCAATTTTTGCTTAGCCAGGCTAGTAGAAGGGGTGCATGCGACCAAACTTAGTGCACACCATAGTTTACTGCCAACATTTGCATAGTCAAGCTGAACCGGGCCACAGATGCAGGAGGCCTAAAGTCCATGCATGGAACCAAACTCGTCCTAATGTGTTGTTTGGATACAGAGATTATTAAACCAATTCTCCTTAAACGATATTTCTATTGTAGCAACATAAAAACTTGTTTGGATTGTCTAACCGAATTGTGAAAATATATTTCCGTGTTCTACAAATTATAAAGAAATTTTGTATACTGGGGCCCAGAAAGAGGGACACGTCAAATGTGTAGTTGGCTTCGGGGTGTCTCATACACCGCAAAGCTAGAGTGGCGATGCCAATGGCTGTGAGCGAGGCGATGTCCAGTGTCCAAGGGAAGGTTGATGTAGTACTTGTCGTCAAACGTGGGTGGCACGGCGATGTCCAGTGTTCAGGTGCGCTAGCGCCTACCTAGTCATTCGCAAAAGAAAGAAAAACTAGTCATAGGAAAACTAGTCGAACCTGATTCTCCTGAAAACCCTCTATGATCAGTTCGAAAAAGAAGAAGAAGAAGAAGACCCTCCAAAGTCGTGTTCAAACAACACAACCGCCTAATTTTGGACTCGAGAAACCCCAACAGCCCAACTCAGCTTAGATCGTGTCATCATGGGCGAGCGAGATAACAGGCGCGGGTGGGGTGAGTGGCGCTCGGCGCACCTCACAGGCTACGCCTATGCGGCACGTTCTACCTCCGGTTCTGCATGTGGCAGAGCGGCCGCTCGTTCTCTCCAACAAACGCGCGCACACTTTTAAGATTTCAGCAAAACCCTCTAGTTCAGCTCAGTTATTTTTTTTAATCCTCTATGGCCGTGTTCCAAACAACTACTAGTAACTTCTGCAAAAAAAAAAACTAGGAAAACAACCGCCTAACTTTTCTTTTTTGAAATTAACAACCGCCTAATTTTGGACTTGAGAAACCCAGACACAACAGTCCAACTGAACTAGACTAACCCTCGAAAAAAAAAAACTGAACTAGACTAGATCGTGTCATCGTGGGCGAGATAACAAGCGCGGGGCTCACCCACACGCCCCACACGGGTGGCACGCGCTCTCCTTGAGAGACGGCCGCACTGTAGCGCATTGATGAACTACTCCGCAGCCCGGTCCGCATTGAAGAGGCCACGCCGCAGTCCCCACCTACCTGCCCTCCCTTTTTCATCGCGCGGAGACGAGACGAGAGAGTTTGCTTGCTGTTGCTGCCTTCATCCCTTCATCCCTGCCTGCAGAGTGGCAGTGGAGAGAGAGAGAGAGAGAGAGGAGCGCAACAAACAGAAAGCGCACCCACTCCCCCCACTCCTCACGGGCTCCCTCCGCCTCGGATTCCCCGGCCGCCGGCCCGCCGCATTCCCCCGCCGTCCCAGCGTACGTCGGCGCCTCCCCCTCCCTCCTAGTCCTTCCTCTCTCTCTCTCCGTCCGTGACCGCGCGTGCCAGTCGTAGGTCCGGCGCGGCCGGCCGGCCGGACGGCGACATGCACTCGATTCCTCGCCGGTGTGTAGGGTAGGCCAGGGACGGTCTCGGCTCGCCGCCGCGGTTCGTGCGAGGATCGCCGTGGTGTCTTCGATCGATTCGCCCCAAGTTCGAACCCTGCTTTTCCGTGTCGCTCGGCGCGGCGGGGTTTGTGGTGGGTGGGTGGGTGGGGTTTTAGGTTGGCAAAGGTCCGCCCTTGTCACTGTCAGGGGAGATCCTTCTTGTTCCGGCGCGAGTTACCGCGCCCTGCTAGCATTAATTTGTCTCCGACATTCTGTAGTAGGTCCATTTGGTGGTGGTGGTGCCCTCGCTGCGTTGTCCGTTCGTTAATTTTGTCCCGTCTTGTCCCCGCCCCAGCTCGTCGATTTTGGGATGCTCCTTTGTAGTGACGGTTTAGAGCGGATTTATCTTCTTGTAACCTCTACTACTGCGGCCTCGTCCTGGATCAGGGTCGTCTTGTTTGGTTTGGTTGTATGCAAGCATGTGTGACTGATCAACTGATGCATGGCTTGGGATTCAGGGAGCCTGATTGTGTGACATGTGCTGGCTTATTTTTGGCCATTTGTTGCCCACGTTAGCGATTTAGGGGCAGCGCTATTTTCTGGCTGTTATAATTAAACATGTCGTGCTTAAAATTGGTGGCGACCTTTTAGTTTATTCAGAAAAGGCAGGCCTTTAGGTTGGTTGGACTTCAGTACTTCACCAATGCAGCTTGGGTCTTAAATAAAACACTTATTTAATGTAACCTCTCCTCTTTGGTATTTGCCTTGATTCTGTTTGTTCACTGCACTATGTGGGCATTTTTGTGCTTTGGAACCTGGATGTATGGGCAGTTATTGATAAATATGCAGCGTACATGCCTTCGCTAGTCAATATCCAATGCTTGTAATTTGCCTTATATGGATAATGGGGTATCAGTTGACTGTTGCCATTATTTCTATGAGTTTGGTTTCTTACCTCCTGGAGATATTAATATTTGTGATGTGTCAGCAGCATCGTTAGCTTGGTTGATTTGCACATAATATAGCATGATCACTGAGCCGTCCAAACGGTTAGGTTGTGTGATGCTAATGACATGTTTTGTGTAACCTATGAAGAGCATCCAGGGAACTCATTGTGTTTTCGTACTACATTTGCTTCGCCTGATACCGTGCCTCAGAATTCTTTTAGTGTAATGTGGTGTTCTCCGTCAATAAATGTGCAATATCTTGCATGCCACTGCATAACTGCATCTTACAGATAGTCTTTGGATAATAGAGTCATTCTAAGTTTGTCGAATTCACTTATTGAGTGCAGCGATGATTATGAGGTAACTGTAGTCCTACCAAAGGCATAATTGTAGTTAGTACAGCCTTAACATGTGTATTTAATATGATAGAGTTGGTCGTGTTTCTGTCTTACGTTTTTTACAGCGGTAAATAGTGGAGTCATGAAATGTACTGATTTCTTGCAACTGCGATATGATAATTGCTTGTGCAGCATGTTTTTTTACCTGGAACAATGTGTGATAACTGTACTGAAACCATGCTTTTGTTTATTGACCCTTTTGGCCATTGTTACAGGAAAAGAGAGTTATCTCATGAGGAATTTTCGAGGTCATAACCCTGAGAAAGGGATGGTTCATCCTCGCAAGCGTTCAAGAAAGAGGCTTATTACCAGTGACAGCGATGATGATGACTATACTGACAAGGATTACTCAATTGAAGAAGACGCATCAAAGCAGCTTGTCCTTTATGATCCGCAGACCACACGTCGCCAGCGAAGGGAAATCCAGTTAACCGAGCCCATATATGACTCTACTCCACTGCAGCAAATACCCCCGAAGACAAAGTATGGTGGACACTCCAGAGTTTTACCATCTATTGGGCACTATACTGTACAGTGCGCCCAGTGCTTCAAATGGAGGGTCGTTCCAACAAAGGAGAAATATGAAGAGCTGCGCGAGACTATTTCCGAGGAACTTTTTGTGTGTGCAAGGGCTCGTGAATGGAACCGTGTTTTATCATGCGATGACCCAGAAGATATGTCACAAGATGGAAGTAGGGTGTGGGCAATTGACAAGCCAAACATTGCCCAAACTCCTGTTGGCTGGAATAGGGAGGTCAGAATCAGGGGGGAGGGTTGCAGCAAGTTTGCAGATGTGTATGCCACTGTTCCTTTTCCTGCATTTGCACTAATACCTGTGATTTGTTATTATTAAGTCTTTTGGTCATTTCCATGTTCAGTCCTTCCACTGTTTTTCTTTTGTTTTTGTTTTTCTGAGAAACTAGTCCTTCTACTGTACTTGATAGCTTTTGCACCGTATCATTCATGGAATGTTTTATCTGGTTCTTGATTAGTTTCTTAGCTTAGCTACAACTGGTAAAGACTAGCATGCCCTTTTGTGGTTTATTCCTGTTAACTATGATTCATGAAACTACACAGTTACTGTACTCCATGCCTCGTTTCAAGGAATACTTCATGCTTCTTAATAGCATAAAACATTTGCCTCTTATAATATGTCAGTTTGACAGCCATTGTTTCCCTGAAAAGGAGGATAACCCTGGCTGCTGTTGAGCAACCATTTATATGTTTTATTAGTTTTGGTGATGCCAATTTAAATCTCTAGTAATCATGAAATCTATTCTCCAAAGTTGTTTGCTTGTGGTATTCCAACACGCAACGTACTTGATCATAGCAATATTTGAGTTATTTTGCTTCTCTCAGGTATTACACTTCTCCTGCTGGGACAACGTTGAGGTCAATGGTTGAAATTGAGAGGTGAGCTGATGAATTCATATTCTGTTTTACCTACCGTTTGTTACTTACGGCACCCAATTGATCTAGCACTACATAGCCAAATTATGGCATGTTCTTCCCAGAAGCGATACAATCATCGTTTTGATGTTTCAGGTACTTGGCAGAGAATCCATTCTACGTTCGACAAGGGGTTTATTTAGGCCAGTTCTCGTTTGCTACCCCAAAGCCTCTGCAAGAAGATTATGTCAGGAAGCGTAAATATTCAGCAACAACTCATGAATTACCGGACATTCTTGAGCCAGTTGAAGGTGTATGAATTCAGTCTAAGAATTGCCGTACTGTTAGCCCTTTCTGCTATACATTTTCAGAAATATTTTCTTATCAATCCCCTAAGCTGCCAGATAGTGCATGCTTCAAATCAAGTATGATTGTGGAAATGGTAACCGTGACAAATGCCTTTTGGAAACATGTGTGTTACTAATATGCGTCTTCCAAGGAAAATTGTTAAATGAGCATGGAGCAATGAACGAGTGCATGAGTTGCACTACTTGTTATGTTCTACATTCATCATTCTTGGTCTTCATACCATCTATAATGTTTTTTTACTGACTTGGCAATGTGATGCATACATATTCTTTTGCCAATCATGCCATTGCTGTTTCCTGACATAATTCTGTATGTGTGGCTATTCTTTGTTTCAGTGAATCCACTGTGCTGGGCAGCACCTCCGAGTCGCAGGGAGCTGCTTCAGATGGGGGCTTCAGCTTCGAACCCCGTCGACCTCGACGACGAGCCTGAGGTGTTTGAAGCACCACCTGTGCACACCAACAGGAGAAATCTGAATCAAGCAGTGCCGTCATGGAGCCGGCGCAAGAAGAGAGCGTCGTCGTCTGAAGAGCCCAAGAAGAGAACCATGCAGCAAGCTTCGGCGTCGATCCGTCCACCGTCTCCACCCAGCTGGCCACGCCGTGGTCAGGCTCAGCGGTTCCCCAGCGACGTCGAGCACGTGCTGCTGTGAGCCCGGAGGCGGCGGCTTCCTCCGGGTCTTCCTGTGGGTTTGGTTTCATTTTGTCCTCGGCGAACGTCGAATCGAGGAGTCACGATGGACGTGGTTGATCAGATCGGATCGGATGCCCGAAGCATCGAGTTTTGGTGTTGTGAATATGATGCCCAAGGCAATGGCGTAGGCCGTAGTATCCCCCAGATATAGGTACGGTAGCTGGTTTGAGACTTGTTAATTAGGACGTGTTGCTTATACTGCATATATATGTATGCTCGTATGGTATGGTATGGTGGGATTACGTGTGTCTCGACTGAGTAATGTTGGAGCAGGCCCTAGTTATGTGGTCCCTTCGTTATCTTAACTTGGGAGTCAAGTCATTTCTCATCTCCGAAGGCATTTCTCCACTCCAATATCAGCGGCGCGAATGCAGATGAGGCCTCCGGGCAAGAAGCAAGAGAAGAGGAGACTAAAACAGAGAAGAAGATGAAGATGAAATGGAGGCTAAGAGAAAACAAGAAAGGGCACCTGGATGGATGGAGCTTGAGGAGCGCAAGGTTGCCATTGAGCAGGAGAAGTTCAGGGTCATGGGAGAGGATGTGATGATCAAGAAAATGGAGCAATATCAAAATATCGTGTTCGCGGGTACCAGTGCCTCTTTGTTTTCAAATAAGAGGCAAAAGATTTGCTTCATCGATTAACTAAGAAAGAAGAGTTGATGAAAAACAATGCAAATTTGACCACATGCGTACTACTCACGGAGTATGACTCTCCATCCCATGTAGACAAACCACCAAACTCTCCCAACACGCTACAACTTCAAACCCCTGACACATGCATCAGACCATCGCAAAAGTTACGCCCATCGAAAACACCTCGACACACGACATCAGACGCCACTAAATCGACGGTGGCAACAAAAACCATGAAACATAGACCATCAGACTGTAAACCACATGTCAAGCCGCCGCATACGCTTTCCCTATATCATCACTCTTCTTGGCTTCTTGCTTTTGCTTCGGAAAGATTTGACTGGATGATGAGGCAGATGCCGTGTGCGGCGGAGGCAAACTAAGCTATGATGGTGAGAGAAAGCACAAAATAAAAGATGGATTTACCGTTGAATCAAAATCCAACGGTTTTAAACATCACCCATGACAAAAACGGGCAACTAAGTTTCTAGCTCTCAAAGAATAAAAGTAAAACTGTGCAATTTACAAAAAAAAATTCCCTGCAAAATACAGTTTGTGTTTCGTGGTATTGCATAAGCAGGGTTGAACAATCTAAAACTGTGCAACTTACAATTTTTTTCTCCGAAAAATATAGTTTGTGTTTCGTGGTATTGCATAAGCAGGGTCGAACAATCTGGTGTCCGTTGCGGGGGTGGGTCCCACAGGGGGGGGAATGCGGTTAGGGGTCCACCCGCCCGCAGCAACAACTCATTTGAGGTTTGAAGGATGATTTCCGGCTTCCCTCTCTTTTCTTCTGATCGAACTCACCCGCGGGGGAATGATGGGCCGCCCGGCGTCCGCGTGCGGCTCGGCCTCCGCCGCGCGGGAGGCTAGCCTCCGCCTCCGGCACCACGAGCCTCTACTGCGCCGGGATGAGGTTTCTCCCTCGCCCAGATCTGCTCGGCGCCACGCACTCTCCCCCGCCTCGTCCTCCGTCTCCGACCTTCGGGATGCCCTCCTTCACCGCCTCCGCCTCTGCCATGCGGCACAGGCTTCACCGCCACCGTCTGCGCCTCGAGGGATCGAGCCGCTCTCCCCGCATGCGCGCGCCGGAGTTGCTCGACTTCCTCGGACCCCGTTTCCCTTCCTCGCCTTTGTCTCCACAGCGCGTGGCATGCTCCCCTGCTTTCGCATCCACCGCGCAGGCGGCTCTCTGCACGGCGCACTCTTCGGGCCCGCCCTCTCCGCCTCGATGGATCAGCCGCCTCTTCGCCGCCCACTCTGCTTCCGCGACATCCACCGCGCTAGGCCCCACCATTGCCATCGTTGTCTCGGCGTCCGTGTTGAGGAAATCTCACAGCGCGGTGCGTTCTCCCCTACTTCCGCGTCCACTACGCAGGAAGCCCTCGGCCGCCGCCATCGTCTCCGCCTTCAGGAAGCTTCAACACCGCCACATGGGGAGCACTTCTCCGGCTCTGTCTCCACCACGCGACAAGCTCCGGACCCCTCGCACATGTGATTGGGAATGGGGTTCATTCCGCTGCTACCGTTCTTGTGCTCGGTACGTCGACTTGATTTACTTGACTCCCTATTAAATAGGATATGCTTAACCACATCGAATGTGTGTATAATGTTTGATAAAAGAATTATCTGCAATATATTGTTATAATAAACTTTTATACTTATTTAAACTAGTTATATAATACTATAGTTTAAATTAGTTTTTTTTCTATTACTTAGCTATCATACTAGTTGAAAGGATCGATATGGTTGACTAGAGGGGGGGGGGGTGAATAGGCAACTAACAATTTTTAAGCTTTTCTTAGCCAAATTAAACTTTGCAATAATAAAGGTTGTCTAGATGTGCAACTAGGTGAACAACCTATATGATGCAACAACACTAGCACACGAGCAAGCAAGGATAAGAACACAAATAAGCTAGCACAAGTAAAGGGATGAGATAACCAAGAGTGGAGCCGGTGGAGACGAGGATGTGTTACCGAAGTTCCTTCCTTTTGAGGGGAAGTACGTCTCCGTTAGAGCGGTGTGGAGGCACAATGCTCCCCAAGAAGCCACTAGGGCCACCGTATTCTCCTCACGCCCTCACACAATGCGAGATGCCGTGATTCCACTATTGGTGCCCTTGAAGGCGGCGACCGAACCTTTACAAGCAAGGTTGGGGCAAACTCCACAACAACCGGAGGCTCCCAACAACAACAACAAACCCACGAAGCTTCACCACAATGGAGTATGGCTTCGAGGTGACCTCAACCGTCTAGGGTGCTCAACACCCAAGAGTAACAAGATCCGCAAGGGATAAGTGGGGGGAATCAAATTTCTCTTGGTGGAAGTGTAGATCTAGGCCTTCTCAACCAATCCCGAGCAAATCAACAAGTTTGATTGGCTAGGAGAGAGATCGGCGAAAATGGAGCTTTGAGCAGCAATGGAGCTTGGGGGAAAAGAGGTAGGTCAACAAGGAAGAAGATGACCCCTTTATATAGTGGGGAAACACATCCAACCGTTACCCCACTCAACAGCCCCGCACAGAGCGGTACTACCATTAAGGAAGGGCGGTACTACCGCTGAGGGCGGTACTACCGCTCCCTACCTAGCGGTACTACCGCGCTACCACAGAGCGGTACTACCGCGGGAGCAGAGCGGTAGTACCGCTCAGAGCGGTACTACCGCTCCTACTGCCGCAACTAGTGCCGCAAAACCCGACACGAGAAAACACCATCTCGAATCGAGGCGGTAGTAGGCGCGGTACTACTCGAGGTAGTAGTCGAAGCTCATGAGCGGTACTACCGCTCATTGAGCGGTACTACCGCTGGGAGCGGTACTACCGCTCTGGTGAGCGGTACTACCGCTTATGAGCTTCGGCGGTACTACCGCTGTAGGTCGCGGTACTACCGCTGGCACAGGGCGAAACCGGAACGAGAGAGAGAGGGGCAGCTCCAAAGATGCCAAGGGAAGACGACGGGTGTGAAAAGGATGTGTACGTGTTGATTCCACCCTAGCCTTACCAAAGCGGATCCCCTCTTAATAGTACGGTGACTCCTACGAAACTAGTCCACCAACAACGAACCGCAGGAGCTACACCGTCTTGAATAAAAGCACCGAGGGGAGGAAATCGTCTCGTGCCAATGGATGATCTTCTGAAAGAACTTAACGCACACGATTAGTCCGCAAAAGCATTGTCATCAATCACCAAAACCACTAGGGAATAAATATGCCCTTACAATCTCCCCCTTTTTGGTGGATTGATGACAATACGGGATTTGCATAAACACGATATATAGAAAGCATACAAACCCGACGGTCCTAACATGTAGTTGGCCCCCCCTCGATGTGTGCTATTTAAATAAGTGCTTTGGACTGCACAGCACACATACTCGGATCAAAGCTCCCCCTACATTTTAGAGACCAAAAATCTAAGCATGGTGTATGAGAGCAGCATAGAAGATATAACAAGAAAGGCATGCAACTCATGAGCTAGATAGACATAGATAATGATCTTTGAAGGGGTAGGGTAGCATATGTCTCACACCATATGACTCGAACTTAGGTCTCACGGACAAACCAACCAAAGCAAGCCAACTAAAACAAGAATAAAACAAGACACACGAACGAAAGAGACACAACTCAAATCCTAAGCTCTCTCCCCTTTGGCATCGAGACACCAAAGGAGAGGGAGCGCCACGGCCCTGTGAGAGCAAGCGAGAACACACGATCGAGCCCAGCAGAATCATCGGCACCACCGTCGTCTGCCACCGAAGTGCTCGGTCTCAGAATCGGTCCATGGGCAAGTCTGCTGAATCCCTCCTCCTCCTCGAAGCTGGTCCTCGATCCACTCGGGACAGTAGCGCCTAACCGACGATGAGCTCCTTGTGACGACCTCGGGCCTTCTTCTCGCCACGTGAGCCA
Organism: Aegilops longissima; assembly: GCA_021605205.1. Taxonomy (NCBI): domain Eukaryota; kingdom Viridiplantae; phylum Streptophyta; class Magnoliopsida; order Poales; family Poaceae; genus Aegilops; species Aegilops longissima. The sequence goes on along the minus strand of CM038682.1, from coordinate 675,851,117 downwards.
TGTAATCGACCGTGAGACTCCATGCGAAGAGCTTCTTGACCTTGGCCTTGAGCTTGGGCCCAAGATGGCTCTGTCCCGGAGGGCACGAAGTCATCATCTTCATCCTCGGCCTCGCCTCCTCTTGGTCTCCATAGCAGCAGCAGATGACGGAACACCAGTCTTAGGGGCTTGAGTGCCCCGCTTATCCTTCTTCCTCGGACGCTTGACATCGTGAGAGACCAAATCGCCAAGCTCCGGTGCCTCCTTGGGATAGACATGCTCCTGTGCCTTCTCAATGAGCAGCATAATGAACGGACCATAAATTGGGCATTTGCGCTCGGAGATGGCGTAAACCAGCTCGGACCACATAACATGAGAGATATCCAAGGTCTCTCCGGTGCTCTGCCCTTCTCCGTGACGATGAAGATATGCATGTCCACAAGATAAGAGTGAACCTGGTCCAGATTCCCGATGCGAGGAAAAGAGTCTCTCCAAGATACGGTGAAGTATATCCAGATAGGCGGGTAGCTCATAGGTCTCCTTCTTTGTCTCGTGGTTGATTTTGAGTGCAAGAGGGCCACAGAGCTTGCTTGTGAGTGGCGATGGCTCAAGGTGGGGGCGAAAGCCGACAGCAGACTCAAGTCCAAGGTCTTCCACCCCAATCAACTACATGAAAGCTTTCCACTTGGACAAAGAACTTGCCATTTGTCATCCGGTCGAGTCCTGTCCTCATCAGTCCCAAGGTGAACCGTGGCATAGAACTGGGCCACAAGATCGACATTGAAGTCCTTGTTGAATTGCATGATCCGGAGAATGTTCACTGAGTGCACATCTCAAGAGCTTCACCAAAGTAGTCAGGATCACTCTTCATATGCTCAATGTCGATGGAGTGCACTTTGACATAGAGATTCTTCTTGGCCTTGAGAACATCTATAGATGGCAAACTGAAACTTGTTCCGAGCAGACGGTTGACCAAAGTGGGATCTTGGGCGACCTCATACGGGTTCTTGACGGCGCCTTGCCCGAACTCCTTGGGTGGCATTTCGGCAGAGTTTTCCCTGCTTTGTCGACCGCAGATCTTCTTACGCATTTGGGGAGGAGGTGGAGCACTCGAAGATCCTCCGGCAGGCTCGGTGGTGCGGTAGCGCTTGGACGAGCACGACCAAGGGGTTGACACGACGAGCTTGAGGCTCGGGAACCTCATCACTGGAACCACACACACAAAACACGCAAACAACCGGAAGAAACGAGGATAAGCCACAAGAACGAACAAAGAGGATCACAAAGAGGTAGGAGTAAGATGGATTTTGGTAGAGGCGGTAGTACCATGACCACAAGCGGTAGTACCGCCCAAGCGGTAGTACCGCTCCGGGAGCGGTAGTACCGCGCGGGAAGTAGTAATGCCGCTCAAGCGGCAATACCGCTCCGGAGAGCGGTAGTACCGCTCGGGCGGGAAACAACCGTTTCCTACTACCGTGGTCAGATCCGGTGCCGCCTACCAAATTCAAAAATACTCCAACCAAACACTAATCCAAACAGCCTAGAAGCCTTCTCCATCCTACTCAAGCCTAGATTTGGCCAAAAATCTAAGGATGCAACCGCTAATGCCCCTAAGAAACTAGATTGAAAACCTAGATAAAAAGAACAAGAGAACGGGGCAACACTGGCATCCATGGCAAGAGGACGGGTGGGGATCGACTCCACCAAGGGAATGGAGAAAGACGGCCCGGAGAGGGAGATCCGCCGGAGCCCTCCCGCGATGCCGGTTGCTGGAGAGAGACAGGCGAGAGGGCGAGCGAATGGGTATGGGGGAGAAGAAACTCCCCCTGGCCCCGAAATAACCCCCCCACGCCTCCCAGTAGTAGTATCATGTTGGAGAGCGGTAGTACCGCTTGAGCGGTAGTACTGCTACCGACAGCAGTAGTACCGCCATGAGCGGTAGTACCGCTTACCAGCAGTGTAGTACCGCCAAGAACCAAATGAGATGTCTCCTAGGCAAACAAAATGAAGAAAAATATACCGAAGGAACAGAAAGTCGATGACAAGATAGAGACCATCAAAACAAAACACACGAACCATGAACCGGAACCCACTCCTTCAAAGCAAACAACACAAAAGGGAGCAAGCTCAGGCCTCTCTCGAGAGGGCGGTGGCCGAGCCACCTATGTTTGAGTCAATTGGTATGGCACCGCGAAGAATTATCCTTGGGTCCATGACCAAAACTCCTCTTTGAAGCACAAGCGCCATCAACAATGGCTAAAGTGAAAGAGTTGATCGCTTTATGCATAAAAGGGGAGGAGAGTTCATTAATAGAACAACACTCCCCTATGTCCATGCCTACACCTAAACTAGACATTACATTGAGTGTGGTGGGAGTTGCACGGTTCAAGCCACATTGCTCAAATCAATGATATTTAGCTCATGCCTTAACTCATGAAATCTTGCTTCATCCAAGGGCTTCGTGAAGATATCTGCAAGGTTATCATGAGTGTTGACATACTTGAGCTCGATCTCTCCTCGCCTAATGTGATCCCGGATGAAGTGATACCGAATCTCAATGTGCTTCGTCTTGAAGTGTTGCACCGGGTTGAGAGAAATCTTGATGGCACTTTCATTATCACACCAAAGAGGCACTTTGTCACAATTGACACCGTACTCCTTTAAAGTTTGCCTCATCCATAAGAGTTGAGCACAACAACTACCCGCCGCCACATACTCCGCCTCGGTGGACGAGGGAGACACACAACTTTGCTTTTTGGAAGACCAACTTACCAAAGAGCAACCAAGAAATTGGCACCCTCCGGAAGTGGACTTCCTATCCACTTTGTCTCCCGCCCAATCAGAATCCGTAAATCCTTCAAGCTTGAAGTTTGCTCCTCTTGGGTACCATAAGCCAAAGTTTGGGGTATGAGCCAAATATCGAAGATTCGCTTGAGCGCCACATAGTGACTTTCCTTGGTGCGGCTTGAAACCGTGCACACATACCCACACTCAACATGATATCCGGTCTAGATGCACAAAGGTAAAGCAGAGATCCAATCATGGAGCGGTATACCTTTTGATCCACCGCTTTACCATTGGGATCAATGTCAAGTTGGCACTTAGTAGGCATTGGTGTAGTAGCCGCTTGACATCACTTAGCTTGAATCTTTTGAGCATGTCTTGAGTGTATTTGGCTTGGTTGATGAAGGTTCCTTCTCTTCTTTGTTTGATGTCGAAACCAAGAAAGAACTTCAACTCTCCCATCGAAGACATCTTGAACTTGGAGGTCATGAGAGCGGCAAATTCCTCATTGAAAGCTTTGTTAGGAGAACCAAAGATAATATCATCAACATATAGTTGGCATACAAACAACTCCCCATTGACCTTCTTAGTAAAAAGAGTGGGATCGATTTGCCCCACTTCAAAGCCACGATCTTGTAGCAACTCGGTAAGGTGGTCATACCACGACGTGGGGCTTGTTTAAGGCCATAGAGTGCCTTATCGAGTTGATACACATGATCCGGAAAGTAGGGGTCCTCGAACCCGGGGGGTTGCTTGACATAGACCAACTCATTAATGGGACCATTAAGAAAAGCACTTTTCACATCCATTTGTTGCAACTTAAAGTTGTGATGGGAAGCATAAGCAATCAACAAACGAATGGATTCAAGGCGAGCAACGGAGCAAAGGTTTCACCGTAGTCGATACCCTCGACTTGGGAGTAGCCTTGTGCTACCAATCTTGCCTTGTTGCGTAATGATGTTCCCATGAGCATCTTGCTTGTTCTTGAAAATCCACTTGGTCCCAATGACGTTGTGGTTCTCCGATGGCCTTGGCACCAATCTCCACACCTTGTTGTACTCAAAGTTGTTGAGTTCTTCATGCATAGCATTGAGCCAATCCGAGTCTTCAAGCGCCTCATAGACCTTTTGTGGTTCAACACAAGAGACAAACGCGTGATGTTCACAATAGTTTGCCAATTGTCTCTGAGTGCTTACCCTTTTCTTAGGCTTCCAACCACATTCTCCATGAGATGGCCTTTGGTTGTGAGTTTGTAAGCAATCTTGGCGGCACGACGCCTAATTCCTCCTCGGAGGTGAGATGAGGAGGGTCACTTGATCATCTTGGCGCCGCCTTGAGCATGAACTTCATCTTGAGCATGCTCGGGGAGAGAACTTGACCTTGGGCATCATTTGAGGTGATATCATCGCCTTGAGCACGATCTTGCCCTTGGTCTTGTTCTAGAGGTTGAGGGCCTTCACTTTGTTCTTGAAGCGTGTGGGCCTTGGGTTGGTGATGGCTCCACTTGAGTGGAGCATTGTCCTTCTCCTTCGGCCACAAGGGGTTCCTCAATGGGTAGGATGAAGCCAACTCCCATTCTTCTTATGGCTTGAGGAGGAATTTCATCACCTACATCACAAGTGCCACTTTGCTCCACTTGGGAGCCGTTATTCTCATCAAACTCCACGTTACACGTCTCCTCAATAAGTCCCGTGGATTTATTGAGGACACGGTAAGCATGAGAGTTTGTAGCATAACCAACAAATATGCCCTCATGAGCTCTAGCTTCAAATTTAGTCAAACGAACACCTTTATTGAGAATGAAACACTTACATCCGAACACCTGGAAGTACTTAAGGTTGGGCTTGTTGCCGGTGAGTATCTCATAAGGAGTCTTGTTCAAGCCTTTGCGGAGATAAAGCCGATTGGATGCATGACAAGCGGTGTTGATGGCTTCGGCCCAAAAGTTGTATGGAGACTTGAACTCCGCCATCATGGTCCTCGCCGCATCCATCAACGTCCGGTTCTTTCTCTCCGCCACACCATTTTGTTGAGGGGTATATGGTGCAGAATATTGATGCTTGATTCCCTCATCACTAAGAAACTCATCCAAGGTGTAGTTCTTGAACTCGGTGCCGTTGTCACTTCTTATAGTCAAGATCTTTGCATTATGTTGACGTTGAGCTTCATTTGCAAAGTCGATGACGGTTTGTTGGGTCTCACTCTTCCTCTTGAAGAAATATACCCAAGTGTATCTTGAATAGTCATCCACGATCACCAAGCAATACTTTCTTCCTCCAAGACTATCAAATGATGGTGGCCCAAAGAGATCCATGTGAAGGAGCTCCAAGGGTCTCTTTGAGTATATGATAGTTGTGGGGGGGGTGAGCCTTCTCATGAAGCTTTCCTTCAATACAAGCACTGCAGGCACGATCTTTGGCAAAACTAACATTTGTTAGTCCACGAACATGGTCCCCCTTGAGAAGACTTTGCAAAGATCTCATATTGACATGGGCTAAACGGCGATGCCAAAGCCATCCCACGTCAACTTTAGCCATTAGGCATGTCGCGGTCTTAGTGGGTCGCTCCGAAAAGTTAATCACATAGAGACCGTTTTCGACATGCCCAACAAAGGCTACTTTAAGAGTCTTGCTCCACAAGAGAGCCACGGTATCAATGTCAAAGAAAGTAGCAAAACCCATGACTGCAAGTTGACGAACGGAAAGCAAATTGTATGCAAGGGACTCAACAAGCATGACTTTCTCGATCGTAAGATCATGAGAAATGACAACCTTGCCAAGACCCAATACCTTAGAATGTGATGCATCACCCCACTCGACATCGGTGGGCATAGATGGAATCTCTTGCACGTCCACCACCATGTCCTTGCTTCCGGTCATATGATTTGTTGCTCCACTATCAAGCAACCATGATCCCCCACAGGAAGCAAACCCCTACAAGAGATCAATGCTTGGTTTTAGGTACCCATTTGGTAATGGGTCCTTTGATGTTAGTAACGAGGGTCTTAGGAACCCAAATAGACCATTCAATGTACTCATAAGAAGAACCAACAAATTTAGCATAAACATGCCCATCACTAGCACGTCACAACACATAAGAGGGGTTAAAGTTGCGGCTATGTTCGTGGGAATGATGTTGTCCTTCTTGACATTGCCACCCTTGGCACGGTTCTTCTTCTTCTTGAAGCACCCTCTCCTCCTTCACAAAAGTTTGCTTGAGAGGGGAGGTTGCTTGGTCTTGTCATTCTTCTTCTTGCTCTTGGGCTTGGGCGAACCCAATCCCTCCTTGGTTACAACTTCCTTTTGATTACTCAAAAGGTCGTTAAGGTTCTTCTCACCTTGAATGCATGAGACAAGGCCCTTTTCAAGTTGCTCCTTCAACTTAGCATTCTCTCAACAAGATGCACATGCTCACAACAAGGGTTAGTAGCATTTGCATTATCAATCAATATCATATGAGGAAAGGTGGCTTTCTCCTTGGTTAGCTTTACTTGAAGTTGATCATGAGACTCTTTGAGACTAGCATGAGCACCCTTCAAGACTTTGTGAGCCTTGTCGAGAGTGTCAAAGTCCTCGTTGAGTCTAGCAAGATCAACTCCGAGCTTTGCCTTCTCGGAACTAAGCACACGAGACACAACAAGAGTATGATCAAGGTCTTTCTTTAATTTAGCGTGATCATCGCTGTGTGACTCCTCAAGAGCCAAACGAAGGCCACGCTCTTCCTCAAGAGCATTGGAAAGATCCGAATCTCATCGGCATAGTCACGACTATGCCCTTCCATCTTAGAGATGGTTTCTTCATGAGTCTCGATCATGACATTGGCTTCACCAAGTTGTTCCAAGAGAGCAACGAAGTGCATCTTGGATTTGCCCTTGAGTTTACTCATAAAGATCTCAAATTCATTTTCCTCTACATTAGTCCCCTCATGTTCATCAATGCAATCCATTAAAGAGGAATGATGTATGATGGTAGTTTTGATGTTGGGGGTTACCTTGTTGGTGGCTTTAGCCATGAGGCACTTAGCGGTGATGTTTTCATTAGGTGAACCAAAAGAGACACCGAGGAGTCATTGCAATGGCCACGGAGGCCATGGCAACCGGTTCACCATCCTCATCATCATCATCATCCTCATTGTACTCTTCTTGAACCACCAAGACTTTGTGAGGAGACTTCTTTGGAAAGTTGCTCTTGTTGGGGAAAGACTTGACCTTGTCCTTACGGATGAGCTTGCCACCATTGTCTTCCCTCTTCTCATATGGGCATTCCGCAACAAAGTGACTCACATTGCCACAATTGAAACACGTCCTCACACGTTGCTTGCCCTTAGAGCCACTTGAATTGCTCTTGTTGAAGTTGGGTCTTGAGTTCTTCTTGCTCCAAAATTGTCTTGAAGCAAGGGCCATGTGTTCATGATAATCATACTTAGTGTCTTCGAGGTTGCTCTCTTCTTCTTCCTCCTCTCCATCTTCTTCAACACAAATCTTGGCCTTCAAGGCGAGGTTGGGCTTCTTTGCTCTTTGAGAGCGAAGCACCGCATTGTCGGCGGTCTTGTCCAATATGCTCATAGCCACAAACTCGTCCAACACATCACTTGAGGACAAGGTGTGGAAGTCCGGTCGTTGACGAATGACGGAGGACATGGCTTTGTGGTATGGCATCATCGCCTTGAGAAATTTGCGCTTGATCCAGTTGTCATCAGTGTCCTTACTTCCATGATCCCGGAGGGAGACGGCAAGCTTGGTTACTCTCCGATAGAGCTCACGAGGTTCTTCTTCTTCCTTCATTGCAAACTCATCGGCTTCGTCTTGGACCACTTCATAATTGGAACGTTGAATGCTTGCGCTTCCTCGATACATGGACACCACCTTGAGCCAAGCATCTTTGGCACGGATGTAAGGCCGAAGATGAGGGAGGTCTTCGGGAAGGATTGCTTCTTGGATGATGAAGAGAGCGTTCTCATTGAATTGATGGTCCACGACCTCTCTTGGAGAAAAGTTGCTCGGATCATGCGGATAGAAACCTTCTTCAATGATTCTCCAAAGGTTAGTGTTCAGATGATTTAAATGACGCTTAAAACGATAAACCCAAGAATCAAAATCCTCCTTTTTATCAACCTTAGGTGGTGGACCGGCATGATTCAAATGAGTGGAAGGAATCGCCCACCATAAACGGGAGGTTGCACATGGGCAAAGATGCGGTGCCATTCTTACCACTAGACGAGGGGCTTTCTCATTCGTAGCTTCCCCTTATCGGAGTTAGCATCCGCTCCGTGTTGGTGGGATCACCCACTTTCACGGGTGCGGTGGAAAGTTTAAGCCCTTCTAGGAAATCCTTAAACATGTCCTTGACCTCGCTCGTCATGGAGGTTTTCAATGTGTCCAACGCCACATTGAATTCCTCACGAGAGATCGAGGTACTCCCATCTCCCTTAGATGATGTCGGATTCGCACCGGAGTGCTCCCCCACATCATCTACGACGTCAACCATACTCTTCGGACGGTAAAGTCCTTAAAGAGAGACGAGGCTCTGATACCAATTGAAAGGATCGATATGGTTGACTAGAGGGGGGGGGGTGAATAGGCAACTAACAATTTTTAAGCTTTTCTTAGCCAAATTAAACTTTGCAATAATAAAGGTTGTCTAGATGTGCAACTAGGTGAACAACCTATATGATGCAACAACACTAGCACACGAGCAAGCAAGGATAAGAACACAAATAAGCTAGCAGAAGTAAAGGGATGAGATAACCAAGAGTGGATCCGGTGGAGACGAGGATGTGTTACGAAGTTCCTTCCTTTGAGGGAAGTACGTCTCCGTTAGAGCGGTGTGGAGGCACAATGCTCCCCAAGAAGCCACTAGGGCCATCAGATTCTCCTCACGCCTCACACAATGCGAGATGCCGTGATTCCACTATTGGTGCCCTTGAAGGCGGCGATCAACCTTTATAAGCAAGGTTGGGGCAAACTCCACAACAACCGGAGGCTCCCAACAACAACAACAAACCCACGAAGCTTCACCACAATGGAGTATGGCTTCGAGGTGACCTCAACCGCCTAGGGTGCTCAACACCCAAGAGTAACAAGATCCGCAAGGGATAAGTGGGGAATCAAATTTCTCTTGGTGGAAGTGTAGATCTAGGCCTTTCAACCAATCCCGAGCAAATCAACAAGTTTGATTGGCTAGGAGAGAGATCGGCGAAAATGGAGCTTTGAGCAGCAATGGAGCTTGGGGAAAAGAGGTAGGTCAACAAGGAAGAAGATGACCCCTTTATATAGTGGGGAAACACATCCAACCATTACCCCACTCAACAGCCCCGCACAGAGCGGTACTACCGCTAAGGAAGGGCGGTACTACCGCTGAGGGAGGTACTACCGCTCCCTACCTAGCGGTACTACCGCGCTACCACAGAGCGGTACTACCGCGGGAGCAGAGCGGTAGTACCGCTCAGAGCGGTACTACCGCTCCTACTGCCGCAACTAGTGCCGCAAAACCCGACACGAGAAAACACCATCTCGAAACGAGGCGGTAGTAGGCGCGGTACTACTGAGGTAGTAGTCGAAGCCCGCGAGCGGTACTACCGCTCATCGGAGCGGTACTACCGCTCTGGTGAGCGGTACTACCGCTTATGAGCTTCGGCGGTACTACCGCTGTAGGTCGCGGTACTACCGCTGGCACAGGGCGAAACCGGAACGAGAGAGAGAGGGGCAGCTCCAAAGATGCGAAGGGAAGACGACGGGTGTGAAAAGGATGTGTACGTGTTGATTCCACCTAGCCTTACCAAAGCGGATCCCTCTTAATAGTACGGTGACTCCTCTGAAACTAGTCCACCAACAACGAACCGCAGGAGCTACACCGCCTTGAATAAAAGCACCGGGGAGGAAATCGTCTCGTGCCAATGGATGATCTTCCGAAAGAACTTAACGCACACGATTAGTCCGCAAAAGCATTGTCATCAATCACCAAAACCACTAGGGAATAAATATGCCCTTACACTAGTTAACAACATAAGAATCTTGCCAAATAATATTTATAGTTTTCTCGGTTTGTTATGTAGTTTATGTCAATAAAATTTTGTTTCTTCAAAATTTAAATCATGATATAAAAAATTTCTCTTTCATTTTTTAAAATTGTTAACTATATATAGTGCTTAAATATATATTTGCATGCGTGTGGACATATATTAATATCATTAAATATCATGATAGAGATTTTTAAAGCATACAATCTAAAAAAAGTATTAATCGTGGTTTATACTTTTGGAGAGAGAGAAGATCACCGCGTGAACAAAATCCAAAGTAACGTATGTCACTCCCGAGGAATCAACCACTATCATACATGAAATTTTGCATAGAATGATTGTACATGTTCACGCCAGAGTGCCGAGGTTGTTTCCACCATTGAAGTCAGAGTCTGGGCATATAACGCAGCCGCCGCCGCCTACTCCTCCTAAAAAAAGCTAGGGCTCGTGCCTCTCGCCGACGCTGCCGCATGTCCGCCTTGACTCCTGTGACCTTAGGGCCATGGGGCGCGGTGGATCCTGACAAGGGCCGGCGGGAGGGCTCTGTTGTTTGTTGTTTCTTTGATTTTTGTTAGGGTTTGTGTTCTGCTCAGAAAGGCGAGACATCAGCGGCACCATGAAGATGGAATATAGGCCCGCAACTGAACTAAAAATGAGCAAGTGGGAAGAGGTTTGGGGTAAGCAAGTCATTTTTAGGGGAAAATGCATATAAGGGATTTGCTAGATACCCCTTAAACCCTAACTCTTTTTCTCCTCATATACAACTTGTAAGGGATCTGCTAGGGATGCCCTTAGAAGGCCAAAAGACTATATTTTGTGGTTATAGACATCTCCATGCTACTAAATCACCTCTTTTTATGATGGATGTTTTACAGTTGCATTCTTATGTCTTGCCTATTACTCCTATAAAGGATGCTGGACTACCCTGTGTAACGCCCCCGATGCGGCTATATCTCCCACGTGTCGAGGCACGACTTAGAGGCATAACCGCATTGAAAGCAATGTCGCAAGTGAGGTAATCTTCACACAACCCATGTAATACATAAGGGAAAGAGATACATAGTTGGCTTACAGTCGCCACTTCACACAGTACATAAATAAACATCCATCATTCAGAGTACACTCAAGGTCCGACTACGGAACCAAAATAAAAGAAGATACCCCAAATGCTACACAGATCCCCGAATCGTCCCAACTGGGCACCACTATCGATCATCCGAAACGACACATAGTAACGACCACGTTCCTCGTCGAACTCCCACTTGAGCTCGGTGGAATCACCTGACCGCCTCATCGGAACCTGCAACTGTGTTTGGAAGTATCTGTGAGTCACGGGGACTCAGCAATCTCACACCCGCGAGATCAAGACTATTTAAGCTAATAGGAAGGACAGAGAAGTAAGGTGGAACTGCAGCAAGCGACTAGCATATATGGTGGCTACATCGCAAAAGAGAGCGAGAAGAGAAGCAAAGCACGGTCGTGAAACTAATAGCGATCAAGAAGTGACCCTGAACTACTTACGTCAGACATAACTCCAACACCGTGTTCACTTCCCGGACTCCGCCGAGAAGAGACCATCACGGTTACACCTTGTTGAAGTGTATTTTATTGAGGTCAACTTTGGGTTTTCTACAACCGACATTAACAAATTCCCATCTGCCTCATAACGCGGGCACGGCTTTGAAAGATATTACCTGCAGGGTGTCCCAACTTAGCCCATTATAAGCTCTCACGGTCAACGAAGGATATTCCTTCTACGGGAAGACCCGATCAATCTCGGAATCCCGGACTACAAGACATTTCGACAGCAATAAAACAAGACCAGCAAAGCCACCCGGTTGTGCCGACAAATCCCGATAGGAGCTGCACATATCTCGTTCTCGGGGCACATCCGGATGAGACAGGCTCTGAGTAAAACCAAGCCTCGAGTTTCCCGTGGTGGCCCTTGAAGCGGCTCGGTTGGGCCAGCACTCGAAGGAGCACCTGGTCCGGGGGTTAAAATAAAGATGACCCTCGGGCTCGCGAAACCCGGGAAAAGGCTTAGGTGGCAAATGGTAAAACCAATGTTGGGCCCTTTGGACGAGTCTTATTCAAAGCGAACTGTCAAGGGGTCCCATAAATCACCCAACCGTAAGGAACGCGAAATCAAGGAACATAACACGGTATGACGGAAACTAGGGTGGCAAGGTGGAACAAAACACTGCATAAGGCCGAGCCTTCCACCCTTTACCAAGTATATAGATGTGTTAAACATAGCAGATATATATATTGTGATATCCCCAACAAGTAAACATGTTCCAAAAGGAACAACATCTCCATGTTCCAACAAGGAACAAACTTCAGCTTCACCGCAACTAGCAACGCTATAAGAGGGCTGAGCAAAGCGGTAACATAGCCAATCAACGGTTTGCTAGGAAAGGATGGTTAGGGCTGACATGGCAATATGGGTGGCATGATATAGCAAGTGGTAGGCATCGCAGCATAGGCATAGCAAAAGAGCGAGCAACTAGCATAGCAAAGATAGAAGTGATTTCGAGGGTATGATCATCTTGCTCGCAATGTTCTCGAGTTGTCGAAAGCTTGATCCTCGAAAACGTTCTCAACAGGCTCCTCGTTCACGTACTCGTCTCCCGACTCTACCCAAAGCAACAACACAAACAAAGGAACCACAATAAATCACGGTGCAATGCACAATCAACATGATGCAAAACATGACATGATATGCGGGATGCGATATGCAATGCGTATGTGTGCTCCGGAAGGTAAATGATGAACTAGGCATCAACTTGGCAAACCAAGTATGCCACTGGAAATATGAGATGATTTCGGTTGAAATCGATATAAATATCACCGGAATCGGATGCACGGTTTGGAAATGACAAGCAAAACAAGAATGGCGCAAATCTGCCATTAACAGCATGATGCCACTTAGCAAGCAACAATTAATTAAGCTACTGCACCCAAACGTATCAACAAAACACATGGCAGTGATCTACACATGATGCTCGACAAAAGATGAGCACTGAGCTACGGCTAGTTCACATCATAACAGGTTCAAACAAGCATGGCAAAAGTGCACAAAGTAACAGGCTGGACATGTCAAAAACAGCATCAGGTTGCAATGTTCAGAGCAACAAAACTACATGCTACAGGAACTTAAAATAGCAAAACAAGGCATGGCATGAATCTACTCAAAGCATAGATCAAAAGTCCCTTACTGACCATAAGCCAAAAAGGACTAGAAAATATAGTGACACCCATGTCAATATTGAAAGTCTCGTTAACAGATTCAGCAACTTGACGTCTCAAAAACTGATAACGAGAGGGCATGTTTACAAGCTCAATGCACTCACTACAGAGCCTTATATGAAAAACTAAGCATACATACATCAAGAAGACATGACATAGAAGACATACATGGCAAGAACAATAATATAGCATATATGGATCAACCACAACAAGCTAGGCAAAATTGAATAACATGTATACAATCTGCCAGGAAACATTTGATAGCAAAAGTAGAGCTCGATTGACTCAAGCTATGGAACTCCATAATTGCAAACAAAGGCACGAATGGATAGAGCAAGACATGCTTTACAAAACACCCTTACTGAAGTATCTCCAAATATGCATAGATCTCTCGATATCATCAAGTTAACATGGCATCAAAATCAGCTAAAACAGGGCTGAAATCAGCAACATTAGGACACCTACTTTGCATGCTTGTGCTAGTCACCACATAGATCACAAAAATACATGGCATATATCCCTGGAAAGATGGCATGGCATTTTACAAAACACATGTAGGACTCAAATTCATAGGGTGCACACAATAATCATGGCAAAAATAACAAAAGTGCAACTTCTGTTACGAAACAGAAACTAACATCACATAGCACTCTTCCAACAGCATTTCGGGCATCAACATGAGCTTAAATGAAAATGATGCAATGGAATGGAATGATCTACTCTTCGATACGAACATTTGGACATATTATACGCGCAAAATGGATCTACGGATGCGAAGATATAGCATGTTGAAAATTGCACAAAATAACAAGAGATGCAAAACTTAGAAAAAAATAGGAGGGAAAGTCAACGGCGCTCGGCCGAGGCGGATCGGGGCCCGACCGAACGGGCGACGCAGCGGAGGAGCTCGCGGGGACGGCGGCGGCGAGGAGTGGCGCCGAGGAGCGGGCGGGTCGGGCCGGCCGGATCGTGGGGCCGGAGGCGCGGAGGCGCGGGCATGGGAGCCCGCGGAGGGGGGCGCGGCGGGCGCGGTGGAGCTGCAGCGGGCGGCGGAGGCGGCGACGGCGGGCGGGGCGGGCGCGCCGGGCAAGGGCGGCGGCGGGGCATGGCGGGAGCCGAGGCTTGGGCAGCATGGAGGAGGGCATGGTGCGGTGGGTGTGCGGCATGGCCTGGCCGGGCCCAGGGCGGGCGGCAGGCGGGCGGTGGCGGCATGATGGACAGGTGGCGGCGCGTGAGTGGGGCGGACGCGGGTGGCGATTTTGTCCGCGTGGGCGGACACGTCCGCCAAGGTGTGGAGGTTTTTAGGGTTTCGGGAAGAGGATGATCCGGTTTGGGGAGGTGTTTAAATAGGCATAGAGGGAGCTAGGAGAGTCCAAATGAGGTGTAGTTTTTACCACACGATCGTGATCGAACGACGGAGAGCATGGAAGTGACTTAGATGGGTTATTGGGCTGTTTTGAAGGGTGTTGGGCTGCAACTTAAAAGAGGCCTTTGCGAGAGTGCGGTTAACCGTTGGAGTACCAAACGAGCTCCAAATGACCGAAACTTGACCGGTGGTCTACGGTGGTATAACAAGGCCACTAGACAAACCTCTGTCCATTTCGAGAAGGTTTAATACCCGCACACGGAAAAACGTAAAAGGGACCGCCGGGGGAGATAGGAGTGCCGGATTGCAAAACGGACAACGGGAAAAATGCTCGGAATCATGAGACGAACACGTATGCAAATGCGATGCACATGATGACATAATATAAAATGCATGACATGGACAAAATGCAAAAAGGAGAAAACCCAACCACGGAGGGAACATCATATATCAATGCCGAAAATGGCAAGAGTTGGAGTTACAAATATGGATAGTTACTTCCGGGGTGTTACAACACTCCGCCACTACAAGAGGATCTCGTCCCGAGATCTAGGACTGAAAGAACTCCGGATATTCGGAACGGAGGTGATCCTCGCGCTCCCAGGTAGCTTCTCGGTCGGAATGGTGTGACCACTTCACTTTTAGGAATTTGATTGACTTGTTGCGAGTCTTGCGCTCGGTTTCTTCAAGAATAGCAACGGGGTGCTCATGATAGAGAGATCTTCTTGAAGGTCAATCTCTTGAAGTTGATAGTGCGTTCAGAGTCTTGAAGCACTTGCGAAGCTGTGACACGTGAAACACATCGCACGTTTGCAAAGTTGGATGGAAGCTCAAGTTGATAGGCGAGATCGCCTCTTTTCCCAATGATCTTGAAAGGACCCACGTATCTAGGGGCAAGTTTCCTTTGATACCGGGCGACGAGTGCCTTTCATTGAGAGACGCGAGGTAGACATGGTCTCCGATTTGAAAAGCCACATCACGGTGCTTATCATCATAATAGCTCTTCTGGCGCGATTATGCGGCTTTGAGATTCTCACGAATGACTTGGCACATTTCTTACGCTTCGTGATCAAGTCATTGCCAAGAAGTTGGCGTTCACTGTCTCGGACCAATTGAGAGGAGTACGGCACTTTACGCCATAGAGAATTTCGAATGGGGCCTTGCCGAACTCGCTTGGAAGCTGTTGTTGTAGGAGAACTCGGCATATGGAAGACAATCTTCCCACTTCATACCGAAAGAAATGACACAAGCCCGAGCATATCTTCAAGGATTTGATTAACTCGCTCAACTTGGCCACTTGTTTGAGGATGGAAAGCTGTCTTTGAAACGAATGTTGGTGCCCATGGCCTTCGAAAAGAATCCCAAAACTTGGAGGTAAAGATGCTGCCACGGTCTCAAGAGATCACTTGTGGAATGCCGTGCAAGGAGACAATCTCGAGGTGTATAGCTCGCCAACCGAGTTCTGTGATGGATTCTTTGATAGGAAGAAAATGAGCCACTTTAGTAAGCTTGTCAATGACAACGAAGATAGCATCATTTCCACGCTTGGACTTTGGAAAGCCAGTCACGAAGTCCATTTCAATATGATCAAACTTCCATTCAGGAATAGCAAGAGGTTGGAGGAGACCAGCTGGTCTTTGGTGTTCTGCTTTCACTCTTCTGCAGACATCACACTCATTCACGAATTGAGCAATTTCTCGCTTCATTCGAGTCCACCAATATGACTGCTTGAGGTCATGGTACATCTTCGAACTTCCAGGATGAATGGATAGAAGCGAATTGTGAGCCTCGTTCATAATGACTTTTCGCAGATCACCCTTAGGAACCACAATCCGGTCCTCAAAGAACAGAGTGTCTTTGTCATCAACGCGGAAGCACTTGTACTTGGAAATGCCCTTGTCGATACCACGTTTCACCTTCTTCACCATGGTATCCAGAAGTTGAGCCTCACGAATCTGATCTTCCAAAGTAGGAGAGACTATGAGGTTGGCAAGAAAGCCTTGAGGAACAACTTGAAGATTCAGCTTGCGGAAAGATTCACAGAGATCCGGCTGAAAGGGCTTGAGGATTAGGCTGATTGCGAGAAGCTTTCCTGCTCAAAGCATCTGCAATGACATTGGCCTTGCCCGGAGTATATTCAATACTTGGGTTGTACTCTTGAATCATCTCGACCCATCGAGTCTGCCTGAGGTTGAGGTTGGGCTGAGTGAAGATGTACTTGAGACTCTTGTGATCGGTGAAAATGTCCACTTTCCTTCCCAACAAGAGATGTCTCCAAGTTATTAATGCATGGACAATCGCCGCCAACTCAAGATCGTGAGTGGGGTAGTTCTTCTCGTTGGGCTTCAAGCACGAGAGGTATAAGCCACAACTCTCTTCTCTTGCATTAACACAGCACCGAGACCTTGAAGAGAAGCATCACGAAAACTTCAAATGGCTTGGATTCATCAGAGGAGTCAAGGCAGAGCTGTGACGAGTTTCTCTTTGAGGGTATTGAAAGCAACGTCACACTCGGGAGACCGGACATACTTCACATGCTTCTGGAGAAGGTTGGAAAGAGGCTTTGCAATCTTGGAGAAGTTCTCAACGAATCTTCGGCAATAGCTTGCAAGACCAAGAAAGCTGCGGAGCTGCTTGACATTCTGAGGAGGTTCCCAATTCACAATTGCGGATACCTTCTCGGGATCAACAGCGATGCCCTTGGCGGAGATGATATGACCAAGATAAAGCACTTCATCAAGCCAAAATTCACATTTGGAGAACTTAGCATAGAATTGATACTCTCTGAGCTTGTCTAGCACCAATCGCAAATGCTTGGCATGATCCTTCTTATTCTTGGAGAAGACCAAAATATCATCAAGATAGACCAAGACGAATTCATTGGTGTAGGGGTTGAATATGAAGTTCATCATCCGAGAGAATGTCGGAGGAGCATTGACGAGGCGAAAGACATGACAAGATATTCATAAGAACCAAAGCTTGTTCGAATCTGTCTTGGGAATATCTTGTTCACGAATGCTGAATCTGATGATACCCCATCGAAGGTCAAGCTTGGAGAACAACGTAGCACCTTTGAGTTGCTCGAAAAGCTCATTGATGTTGGGAAGTGGATACTTGTTCTTGATTGTCTTCTTATTCAATGGACGGTAATCGGCGCAAAGTCGGTCCGTGCCATCCTTCTTCGGACAAAAGAACACCACAACCCCAAGGAGATGAACTCGGTCTGATCAGACCCAGACGCTCTTGTTCATCGAGCTGCTTCTTCAATTCCTTCAGCTCATCAGGTCCAAGCTTGTATGGACGCTTGCAAACGGGTTCGGTGCCAGGCTCAAGATCGATAACGAACTCAACTGGCCGATGAGGAGGCATACCCGGAAGCTCTTCTGGAAAGACATCTTGGTACTCACAAACGACTGGAATCTGAGAGATGGCATTCAGTTCGCCCTTCTCATTGAGAGAAAACAACCGAATGGTTTCATCACGAGCGGCATAGATGATCACATCATTAGAAGAGTGAGTCAATTGAATTTCCCTGGCAGCACAATCAATCTGAGCTTTGTGCTGATAAAGCCAGTCCATTCCGAGAATAAGATCAATATCCGAATCACCGAGAACAATTGGTTTAGCCAGAAATCTATAATCGCCCATCTTGATACCGACATTGGAACCAACATGGTAGATCTCAAACGCTTGCCGGAGAAATAACTTGCATAGCTTGAGGTAATGCCTCGTATCAAAATTGTGCTTGATGCAAAAGGATATGACATGAAAGAATGCGATGCACCAAAGATCAAATAAGACTTTTGCAGAATATCATTAATCGAGAGATTACCCATTAACACATCAAGACTCCTCCGCTTGAGCTGCATTCATCATATTGACCTTTGCAAACTTGGGATTATGCTTGACCCTTTGCATTGCTGGAAGATTTCACAGGAGGAGGAGGCGGAAGACGCCTCTGGTTGAAGCACTTGTTAGATAGTGACCCTTCTCGCACGACACTTGTTGCAAGTGACCTCGAGAGCGGACGGTGGTAAGGAGCACTTGACCTTGGAGCTTGAGAATTAGACTTGTTCCGATAGCTTGGGTTGGGTGGGTGGGAAGATCCACGGCCACCTGAGTTCTTCTGCTGGTAAGGCCGACGGAACGGAGGAGGGCAGAGTAAAACTTCGCTGCTTAGCTGCCACTTGAGAGGACGAAGAGGACTGAACTGCATCCCGATTCTCTTCTTAGAAGCCTCACATTTGAGCTGGGCAGCTTCTTGCTTGAGTGCCATGTTGTAGAAATCATCATACTTATCCGCTCAAACAGCACAAGAGGTAATTGCAGATCTTCTCTCGGACCACCTCTGAATTGATAGATCATACTCTTTTCATCAGTGCGTCTTGCTTAGCAAAACGAGCGAGCTTCGAACTGGATATTGTATTGATAGACAGACATGTTGCCCTGCTTGAGATTGCGGAACTCCTCACGCTTGCTCTCAACAACACTTTTCGAATGTGATGAGCTCAAATCACGGCGGAACTCATCCTGTAATGACACGACCTCCTCTGGAATCTTTGTATTGCTGGTACCACTCAACAGCTTGATCCTTGAGTTGAAACGATGCAAACTTGACAAAGTCCTCAGTCCGACATTGCTACTGATCAAAGTGCTTGCAGATGTCCACTAACCAATCGTCGGCGTCGTGGCCTCGACACGTAAACCGAAAGACTTCGCTGATTAGCGAGGAACCGATCGAGAGTAGCAAAGTGTGGCTGATTGTTGCCTTGACCTTGATTTCCTTGATTGCCTTGCCTCGAGTACGTTCTTGCAAGAGCTGCAAAATCATCGAGCATTGGCATTGGTGGCTGCCATGATAGCTTGCCAGCCTCGGAGGCGGAGGTGGAGGTGGAGGTGGAGGTTGACCGATCCCCATCATTGCGATCCGGATTCGAGACGCGTTGGCGGAGCCATCTGAAAAGGGTGACATCCGTTAGTCCTTTGATAGACAAATTGATAAGTAGAATCAACGGATAGAAATTGCAACATATAGTCTTCACAATAAACATTCGAACAAGAATGAACGAATGAATTCCAAAGTTAATCATCACACGTCCATTAAGGTGAGAAGCCACTTAGATAAAGATATGGAAACAACAACTGTCTTAGAAACAAATCGAATATCACAACTGAAAACAAAAGGTTGGCTTCTAGAATGAGCCGGAACAAACACATGATAGAGATTTCGCCCAAAGTGTTCGTGGTGGGGCCCACACGGACACGACGTATAGCGGACGTCACGAATGACTAACAAGACGTCCCCGAATCAGCATAGCCAAGGATTCTTTAAGACGTCTCGCGACCATCAGAATCGACCGTGAATGGGCGGACCACTAGACTTTGAACCCCAATCTCAAATCATACATCCGCCGGAAAGAATATCCCGTAAGCTACTAGAATTCCCACCTATAAACTCCCGAAACTTTCTGGTTATGCAATCTGGTGTTGGGGATACAGGGACACAAAATATATCACCCAAACTAACAATACCTAGATCAATTGTATCCATCCGTCAACACATAACCAAGAAATCCTCGGAAATCGTGGTACCTCGACCTTGAAAAACATCCGTTATACAAGTCATGGCAATACTCAAGACTCGCCACAAGATCTTGGGCTATCGGGGTTATCTCACCAACAACTGCACAAAAGAGATTTCGATGTCGGCAAAACTCGGTATTCCGAATCTGCAACGATAAAATTGTGACGACAACACCTCGGAGCTCAACTCCCGGGACACCGCCACAACCCCTAAATGTCGAGGCACCAAGAACAATGTTCTCGTCACAAAACCATCGAACGATTCCAAGATACCCACGTGATCCTAAAAAAATTTAGTGAAATTTGAGGAGAGAAGAGTCAAAACTCTATGTCGGGATACCTCACCAGAGCGATTTAAGGACTGGGAAGTAAAAAGAATCCTACTCTCCGATATATATAATCCTAAAACTCAAAACATTTTCCATTCTAGACTCAACAACGCCAGACAAACAATCAAGTAGGGGCTCCTAAGTCGGGAAGGCTCGATTACCAACTTGTAACGCCCCCGATGCGGCTATATCTCCCACGTGTCGAGGCACGACTTAGAGGCATAACCGCATTGAAAGCAATTTCGCAAGTGAGGTAATCTTCACACAACCCATGTAATACATAAGGGAAAGAGATACATAGTTGGCTTACAGTCGCCACTTCACACAGTACATAAATAAACATCCATCATTCAGAGTACACTCAAGGTCCGACTACGGAACCAAAATAAAAGAAGATACCCCAAATGCTACACAGATCCCGAATCGTCCCAACTGGGCACCACTCTCGATCATCTGGAAACGACACATAGTAACGACCACGTTCCTCGTCGAACTCCCACTTGAGCTCGGTGGAATCACCTGCACCGCCTCATCGGAACTGCAATCTGTGTTTGAAGTATCGTGAGTCACGGGACTCAACAATCTCACACCATGAGATCAAGACTATTTAAGCTAATAGGAAGGAGAGAAGTAAGGTGGAGCTGCAGCAAGCGACTAGCATATATGGTGGCTACATCGCAAAAGAGAGCGAGAAGAGAAGCAAAGCACGGTCGTGAAACTAATAGCGATCAAGAAGTGATCCTGAACTACTTACGCCGACATAACTCCAACACCGTGTTCACTTCCGGACCACGAGAAGAGACCATCACGGTTACACACGCGTTGAAGTGTATTTTATTGAGGTCAACTTTGGGTTTTCTACAACCGACATTAACAAATTCCATCTCGCCTCATAACGCGGGCACGGCTTTGAAAGATATTACCTGCAGGGTGTCCCAACTTAGCCCATTATAAGCTCTCACGGTCAACGAAGGATATTCCTTCTACGGAAGACCCGATCAATCTCGAATCCCGGACTACAAGACATTTCGACAGCAATAAAACAAGACCAGCAAAGCCACCCGGTTGTGCCGACAAATCCCGATAGGAGCTGCACATATCTCGTTCTCGGGGCACATCCGGATGAGACAGGCTACGAGTAAAACCAAGCCTCGAGTTTCCCGTGGTGGCCCCTGAAGAGCGGCTCGGTTCGGCCAGCACTCAAGGAGCACCGTCCGGGGGTTAAAATAAAGATGACCCTCGGGCTCGCGAAAACCGGGGAAAAGGCTTAGGTGGCAAATGGTAAAACCAATGTTGGGCCTTCTGGACGAGTCTTATTCAAAGCGAACTGTCAAGGGGTCCCATAAATCACCCAACCGTAAGGAACGCTAAATCAAGGAACATAACACCGGTATGACGGAAACTAGGTGGCAAGGGTGGAACAAAACACCGGGCATAAGGCCGAGCCTTCCACCCTTTACCAAGTATATAGATGTGTTAAACATAGCAGATATATATATTGTGATATCCCCAACAAGTAAACATGTTCCAAAAGGAACAACATCTCCATGTTCCAACAAGGAACAAACTTCACTTCACCGCAACTAGCAACGCTATAAGAGGGCTGAGCAAAGCGGTAACATAGCCAATCAACGGTTTGCTAGGAAAGGATGGTTAGGGGCTGACATGGCAATATGGGTGGCATGATATAGCAAGTGGTAGGCATCGCAGCATAGGCATAGCAAAAGAGCGAGCAACTAGCATAGCAAAGATAGAAGTGATTTCGAGGGTATGATCATCTTGCCTGCAATGTTCTCAGAGTTGTCGAAAGCTTGATCCTCGAAAACGTTCTCAACAGGCTCCTCGCTCACGCACTCGTCTCCGACTCTACCCAAAGCAATAACACAAACAAAGGAACCACAATAAATCACGGTGCAATGCACAATCAACATGATGCAAAACATGACATGATATGCGGGATGCGATATGCAATGCGTATATGCGCCCGAAGGTAAATGATGAACCAGGCATCAACTTGGCAAACCAAGTATGCCACTGAAAGATGAGATGATTTCGTTGAAATCGATATAAAGATCACCGAATCGGATGCACGGTTTGGAAATGACAAGCAAAACAAGAATGGCGCAAATCTGCCATTAACAGCATGATGCCACTTAGCAAGCAACAATTAATTAAGCTACTGCACCCAAACGTATCAAAAAACACATGGCAGTGATCTACACATGATGCTCGACAAAAGATGAGCACTGAGCTACGGCTAGTTCACATCATAACAGGTTCAAACAAGCATGGCAAAAGTGCACAAAGTAACAGGCTGGACATGTCAAAAACAGCATCAGGTTGCAATGTTCAGAGCAACAAAACTACATGCTACAGGAACTTAAAATAGCAAAACAAGGCATGGCATGAATCTACTCAAAGCATAGATCAAAAGTCCCTTACTGACCATAAGCCAAAAAGGACTAGAAAATATAGTGACACCCATGTCAATATTGAAAGTCTCGTTAACAGATTCAGCAACTTGACGTCTCAAAAACTGATAACGAGAGGGCATGTTTACAAGCTCAATGCACTCACTACAGAGCCTTATATGAAAAACTAAGCATACATACATCAAGAAGACATGACATAGAAGACATACATGGCAAGAACAATAATATAGCATATATGGATCAACCACAACAAGCTAGGCAAAATTGAATAACATGTATACAATCTGCCAGGAAACATTTGATAGCAAAAGTAGAGCTCGATTGACTCAAGCTATGGAACTCCATAATTGCAAACAAAGGCATGAATGGATAGAGCAAGACATGCTTTACAAAACACCCTTACTGAAGTATCTCCAAATATGCAAAGATCTCTCGATATCATCAAGTTAACATGGCATCAAAATCAGCTAAAACAGGGCTGAAATCAGCAACATTAGGACACCTACTTTGCATGCTTGTGCTAGTCACCACATAGATCACAAAAATACATGGCATATATCCCTGGAAAGATGGCATGGCATTTTACAAAACACATGTAGGACTCAAATTCATAGGGTGCACACAATAATCATGGCAAAAATAACAAAAGTGCAACTTCTGTTACGAAACAGAAACTAACATCACATAGCACTCTTCCAACAGCATTTCGGGCATCAAGATGAGCTTAAATGAAAATGATGCAATGGAATGAAATGATCTACTCTTCGATACGAACATTTTGACATATTATACGCGCAAAATGGATCTACGGATGCGAAGATATAGCATGTTGAAAATTGCACAAAATAACAAGAGATGCAAAACTTAGAGAAAAAAATAGGCGGGGAAAGTCAACGGCGCTCGGCCCGAGGCCGGATCGGGGCCCGACCGGAACGGGGCGACGCGCGGAGGAGCTCGCTGGGACGGCGGCCGGCGAGGAGGGCGCGGAGGAGCGGTTGGTCGGGGCCGCCGGATCGGCGCGGGCCGAGAGGGCGTGAGGCGCGGCATGGGCGGAGGGGGGCGCCAGCGGGCAGAGGTGGAGTGCAGCAGGCGGCGGGAGGCGGCGACGGCGGCGGGCGGCTGGCGGCGGCGGCAGGCGGCGGGTGGCGCAATGGGCGGGGAGCGAGGCCGGCCGGTCATGGAGGCGCGCTGGAAGGGCATGGCGTGTGGCTGGCGGGCTAAGGCCTGGCCCTTTGGGCGGGCGGTGCGTGGGCAAGGTGTGTGGACAGGTGGCGGCGTGAGTGGGCGGACGCTTGCGGCGATTTTGTCCGCTGGCGGACACGTCCGCATGAGGAGGTTTTTAGGGTTTCGGGAAGAGGGTGATCCGATTTGGGGAGGTGTTTAAATAGGCATAGAGGGAGCTAGGAGAGTCCAAATGAGGTGTAGTTTTACCACACGATCGTGATCGAACGACGGAGAGCATGGAAGTGACTTAGATGGGTTATTGGGCTGTTTTGAAGGGGTGTTGGGCTGCAACTTAAAAGAGGCCTTTGCGAGAGTGCGGTTAACCGCTGAGTACCAAACGAGCTCCAAATGACCAAACTTGACCGGTGGTCTACGGTGGTATAACAAGGCCACTAGACAAACCTCGGTCCATTTCGAGAAGGTTTAATACCCGCACATGGAAAAACGTAAAAGGGACCGCCGGGGGAGATAGGAGTGCCGGATTGCAAAACGGACAACGGGAAAAATGCTCGGAATCATGAGACGAACACGTATGCAAATGCGATGCACATGATGACATAATATAAAATGCATGACATGGACAAAATGCAAAAAGGAGAAAACCCAACCACGGAGGGAACATCATATATCAATGCCGAAAATGGCAAGAGTTGGAGTTACAAATATGGATAGTTACTTCCGGGGTGTTACACCCTGCCTCCTACGGCTCTTCGAGGGCGATCAGCCTCCGTGTCGTCCGTTCCGTGGTAGTGTGCCGCGAGGTCCTCAGGACTCTCCATGCCATCCGATCTGCCTGGACAGCGCGCGCCCGAGCGGCCCGCTTTTGTAGTCCATCATGGGTGGACTACGGATGCGTGCCAGGGCCACCACCATTGGGCAACGTCGGGTGCGCCTATGAGCTACCTTGCGCGCGACGGGCCAGCCAGACTCGGCCGAATTTCGTGTTTTGACCCTTTTTAGAAAGGATTTCAGGATCTGGTCCCGGTTTGAAATTTTTTCGAGATTTGATTTTTGCCTACCGCCGGGGCAGGCTGGCGGTAGGGTTAGATAGCCTCACCGCCAGTCCCATGGCGGTAGGAAACTTATCCACGCCAAGACGCTGGAGACGGCGCCGTCCCCTCCGTCGCACCCTACCGTCATGGGGCCTGGCGGTAGGCTGTCTAACCCACGGCTGACGGGGGCCTGGCGGTAGGGTGCGGGCAGTTATTTCGCCGGGACCGCGCCCTTCCCTTCCCCACCCCCCTCCCTCCCCAAGTCGGCAGCTCCTTTCTTTCTCCCCAAGTCGCCCTCTCTCCTCTCTCATCTCCTCCACTCCCCCTTGGATATTCACCGATTCTTCACCGCTTTGGCGGATCAAGATGGCCCCGAGGAGAGAACCGTAAGCTCCTCCGATCCCTCCAATTAGTTTTTGCAAACTTGCTACCGATTCGACGCATTATTTGCTTGAAATCCCTCATGTTTTTGAACTTAGATTGATTTTTTTTCACCTAAGATTGATTGTAGTTGTAGTTCTTAGTTCTTTAGTAAGTAGTGGTATTGGATATGTACTCTAATCAATAGTTCATATGTTAGTGTGAAGATGAACCCTAGTTCATAATTTTTTTTGTTAAAAACATTATGATGTATTGTTGATAAAGGGATGAACCCTAGTTTGATGATGCATGTTGATATGATGATATGCTCTAGTGTGAAGATGAACCCTAGTTTGATGATGCATGTTGATATGATGATATGAAGATATTGTTTGGAAAATTTTGTTTAAAAATATGAAGCTATGATGTATGTTGGAGGTTTTTTTTATATGATGCATGTTGATATGATTTGATCCATCATGTGTAGTAGATGTTGTTGGAGGAATATGCTTAAAATTTGATCTTGATATGATTTGAGTTCATTGTTTGTTTATGTATGCTTATGCTTATGGTGCTTTTGTTTATGAAACTCTATTAAGGCGACCACCTCTTGCGGACAACATCGCCCACGGTATCTTGCATGCTGGACTGGGCATTCGACAAGGGTCATCGTGCCCGTTTCATAGAGAACGGAGAGGTAAGTGATATGAAAGAAATTTTGATCAAAGTTCTCGGATTGATGAAAATGATTTCCTAACTTTTTGGCGTTCACTTTTTAACAGACGCTCCAGCCACTGCGCATGAGGGGTCACGGGGTTCATGGGCATATGGACTACGACGGCGCCACGCTACCGTTCTTCAAGAGAGCCCGTCTGTTGGGTTTCAGGTTGCAGTTCAAGCGCGGCCCCGACGCTTGTCCACGCGGCTCTCACAGCTCGATTGACCGTTGGAGACCGGAGACCCATTCTTTCCATCTGCCATGCGGGAGATGACGGTGACCCTAGAGGACTGGGGATGATTACTGCAATGCCGATCGAGGGTCATGCACTCACCGGTCGAGTGGAGAGGGCCAAGCTGGCGGAGAGGGTCACCACCTCATCGGCGATCGCCCGGTGCCAAGAGTAACCGTACATCCGGTGTCTTGCTGCCTCAGCTCTCGGAGCACCGGAGGACATGCCCCAAGGCGCAGATGAGGCGATCGTGGAGTTGTATGCGAGGGCCTATCTGTGGTATATTCTCTCGGAGGTCGTGTTTCCAGACAGCTCCGGGAACTCTGCCAACTGGGCGTATCTGTTCTTCCTAGCGGACTGGTATGCAGGGTACAGTTGGGGGACGGCATCTCTCGCCTACCTATTGAAGGAAATATGCCCTAGAGGCAATAATAAGTTATTATTTATTTCCTTATTTCATGATAAATGTTTATTATTCATGCTAGAATTGTATTAACCGGAAACATGATACATGTGTGAATACATAGACAAACATATAGTCACTAGTATGCCTCTACTTGACTAGCTCATTAATCAAAGATGGTTATGTTTCCTAACCATAGACATGTGTTGTTATTTGATTAATGGGATCACATCATTAGGAGAATGATGTGATTGACATGACCCATTCCGTTAGCCTAGCACTTGATCGTTTAGTATATTGCTATTGCTTTCTTCATGACTTATACATGTTCCTCGTAACTATGAGATTATGCAACTCCCATTTACCGGAGGAACACTTTGGTGCTACCAAACGCCACAACGAATCGGGTGATTATAAAAGGAGTACTACAGGTGTCTCCAAAGGTACATGTTGGGTTGGCGATTTCGAGATTAGGTTTTGTCACTCCGATTGTCGGAGAGGTATCTCTGGGCCCTCTCGGTAATGCACATCACTATAAGCTTTGCAAGCAATGTAGCTAATGAGTTAGTTACGAATGATGCATTACGTAACGAGTAAAGAGACTTGCCGTAACGAGATTGAACTAGGTATTGGATACCGACGATCGAATCTCGTGCAAGTAAAATACCGATGACAAAGGGAACAAAGTATGTTGTTATGCGGTTTGACCGATAAAGATCTTCAGAGAATATGTAGGAGCCAATATGGGCATCCAGGTTCCGCTATTGGTTATTGACCAAGAATAGTTCTAGGTCATGTATACATAGTTCTCGAACCCGTAGGGTCCGCACGCTTAAGGTTTCGGCGATGTTATATTATGAGTTTATGAGTTTTGATGTACCGAAGGAGTTCGGAGTCCCGGATGAGATCGGGGACATGACGAGGAGTCTCAAATGGTCGAACGTAAAGATCGATATATTGGACGACTATATTCGAGTTCGGAAAGGTTCCGAGTGATTCGGTATTTTCGAGTACCGGAGAGTTACGGAATTGTCGGGGAGTATATGGGCCTTATTGGGCCATACGGGAATAGAGGAGAGAGGCCAAAGGAAGGAGGCCCCCCTCTGGTCCGAATTGGACAAGGGCGCAGCCCCTTTTCCTTCTCCCTCTCCCCTCTTTCCCTTCTCCTACTCCAACAAGGAAGGAGGGAGTCCTACTCCCGGTGGGAGTAGGACTCCCCTTGGCACGCCCCCTCCTAGGCCGGCCGCCCCCTCCCCCCTTGCTCCTTTATATACGGGGGCAGGGGGGCACCTCTAGGGACAACGACACAAGTTGATCTACGGATCGTTCCTTAGCCGTGTGCGGTGCCCCCCTCCACCATATTCCACCTCGGTCATATCGTCGCGGAGCTTAGGCGAGGCCCTGCGCCGGTAGAGCATCATCATCGTCACCACGCCGTCAGGTCGACGGAACTCATCCCGACACTTTGCTGGATCGAGTCCGGGATCGCCATCGAGCTGAACGTGTGCTGAACTCGGAGGTGTCGACGCTCGGTACTTGGATCGGTCGGATCGTGAAGACGTACGACTACATCAACTGCGTTGTCATAACGCTTCCGCTTACGGTCTACGAGGGTACGTGGACAATACTCTCCCCTCTCGTTGCTATGCCTTCACCATGATCTTGCGTGTGCGTAGGAATTTTTTTGAAATTACTACGTTCCCCAACACCTATACCATTCGGTAAGAGAGTGTCTAATTGCGTACCTACCTACGAAAGTGTGTCCATGACATTTTCTTATATCTGATCCTCATTTGATGTTTTGCAGCTTGACGACGCAACGCAGAGGACGGAGACAAGTCCAATATGGGTGGCTTTGTGCAGGCCTTCTCCATTTGGATGTGGGAGCGGCTGCCGGTGGGGCGCCCGGAGAAGTTGCCAAGGCGCCCATGGGAAGACTATGGCTAAGAAGGCGACGAGACTCAAACCCCACCGTAGCTTACGAGTGGGACGCTGTGAAACTCTACACGGGCCTAAACAAGACTTCAGACAAGACCTACACCAACGAAGTTGGACGCTTGACGACACGTTAGGAGATATGAACTCGCCCAACACCTTTCTTTGATTCCGCTTATCGACCGAGAGTGCGAACTTACCAAGGTATATGTAATAGGTAATCTGGTGGCCGACGACAAGAACGAGAGGGACTTTGATCTCAACGTGATGTGCGATGCGGACCGTGGTCTCTGGCGGTGCATCGCTCCCATGATCTGTAGGTACGCCGTCGAGTGGCATTTGCTACAACGCTGGCCACGCAGCTTTGGGATTTATCAAGATACCCCACCGCCAGCCCACCGATACCGGGCGCCCGCGCGCTCCACCGTGAGCTCTTTGTTCTCCGTGAGATTATCATGTTTCTTGTTGCTTATGATGATCTCATTGCGCTTATGATGATTCTTGTTGCTTATGCCTTGCAAAGATGAGCCGGCAGAAGAATCGGCCGATCCTGCATCGGGAGAGGAGCATAAGACTCATGTGACGGAGTGGAACCGACGGAGGTGGCGAAAGACGTGGAGAGGAGAGTGACTAATCGATGATTACCGGGCCGACACATGAGGTGGTACGATGATGGCGAAGCACCGTCTTCGCCTCAGCCTCGATGGACGGCGGAAGACATCGCGGAGCTGGAGTGGGCTGACCCCGATGAACAGCATACCGCATCGCATCAAAGACATGCATGTGGATTTAGGGAGTTTGCACCCTCATCAACAGAGTGGTACGCTTGAACCGACGGTCGATTTAAAATATTTTATTCATCAACGTGATCGACTTATGTCGTTGCAGTCCGGTGAGTGAACAGATGCATCTTTGAAGCCTCAGATGCACTAGGTCATCTTCCGGAGCGCATAACTGAGACCGAGTCGGGGACGATGAAGGTACAATTTCAGCCTCCGGAACAGATGCATCTTGTTCACTTGCAACATCGATCTGAACTTATTATGACCTTGCTTCATTGTGAGTGCGAAGTTCGTGGCAGCGTTGTCGCAAGCTGGTAGGGCTGTTTGGGTGTGCCGGAGCTGGGTCATTGAAGCTCATCACCAGAGCCACACAGGTATCATCGGCTCATCGAGCCATGCTCCCTCGCTGCCTAGGTTGGTTGGAGAGGAGGAGGAGGAGGAGGAGGAGGAGGCCATATATGAAGAAGGGAGGAGGAGGATGAGAGCAACGGGAGGAGGAGAATACGATGAAGATTATGGACCTCCAAAGAACTCAAACGCCTCAAGCATCTCATTGCCAAAAAGAGGAATCAAGAAGAAGGATTTGCGAGTCCGGACCCTTTCAGAGACCGGTTCCTCGACGGCCCAAGAAGAAGACCAAGAGAATCGCTCAAAGAGTAACGAGGACCGCACCTCCAAGAGGGAAGGAGCAACTAATTATGCTCTTCGATAGTTGGCTCTTTTAGTTTCGTTGAACTTCGCTTGATTGAACTATTCGGTGGTTATGAAGCCACGTGGAACTATGTGTTTACTATTTGTGGATCTATGTGTTTGCTATTTGTGAAACTATGTGGAACTCCGCTTACTAATTAGTTGAAGTTCGCTTGAAATGTTCTATGCACTTCAAATTTGTTAATGTGTATGTGATGCCCAAGTTTAATTGTTTGAGATCTGTGATATTGTTGTCATATTTGTGAAAATTGCTATAATATTATTGTCATATTGAATTTAAAAGAAGCAAGCAAATGAACTTAAATTCATAAAACACAGACCCTATCACAAGGCCCTGGCGGTAGGGTCGATACTTACCGCTGTGGCAACTCAATTCTTCACATGTAATCGTTACATCGAAAAACAAGACCCTACCGCCAGACAGCCTACCGCCGTGGCAACTCAATTTTTCGTTACAAAATCGTTACATCGAGACAGACCCTACCGCCAGTGCTCTGGCAGAGAGTTTGACAGCCTACCGCCAGAGTTTCCCGGCGGTAGGTACTTATCCACGCCGCCAGCAGTCAAACGGCCGCCATCCCTCCGTCGCACCCCTACCGCCATGGGCCGTGGCGGTAGGTTATCTAACCTCATCGCCGTGAGGTTCCGGCGGTAGCAAAAGGGTTAAATCTCGAAAAAATTTCAAACAGGGGTCAGATCCTGAAATCCTTTCCAAAGAGGGTCAAAACACGAAATTCGGCCGCCAGACTCACCTGGCGACGTCCTCGCCCTGGGCTGGGTCGGTCGCGACAAGCGCGCTAACCGAGTGCCTGCATGGCGTGTGCAACACTGGTTCACGCGCGTGTGCGGCTGGCTGTCAGCACCGTCGCCTCGTGCGGTTTTGTCTTGGGCTGCTTTCTTGGCCCCACCCGGGCACGGGAGGGCGGTGGCTCATGCCAGCCGGGTTTGTGTTACTCCCGCGGAGCTGTCTCACATGTGGTACTCGGCTGTCAGTACCTTTTGCACTATGCTATGTATTTTTGGGTTGCTTCGTTGGCCCTGTGATGATGCACTGACTGCGCGCCCGATGAGTTGAACAGGGCCCACGGAGGGCATACCCGGTTGGTGTGGCCGAACCGCTCGGCCGGGTACGAATATGATGGCAGGCGGGCCTGGCTGCTCCGACGCGAGCCGTTGTGTGCCAACCCGAGATCTGTTGGCATTTGGGTCTTTTCCCGAGGCCACTTACATTTTTCTATAAGTTTTTTAAAGATCAAGATGCATATACAAAGTGTGCCATATACACGCCGCATACACTCACCCCTATGAACGCACGCACGCACACCCTACCCCTACGAAAGACCTCCGAGACCGAGGCGATATCATCTTGAAATTTACGAAGTCATCAGAAGCGCCTCGTCGTCGACGGAACGCCTCCTCCGCCGAAAAGATCACGAAAACTCAAATAAATTCAGGAATAATGCGAGCACCAGGATTTGAACCCTGATGGATTGGGGATACCACTGTCCACCTAAGCAACTCAACCACAGGTTGATTCACATAAGTTTGTTATTTTCTCATGCACGACGGACACAATGCACACACAGGGGTGCGTCATTTATTTTGGGCGAATCGTCCATCATCACGCGTTTAGGGTAAGAGAGGCGGGGGGATGCCGGGGGCGTCCGACGGCTCGTTCTAATTTCGTTGGGAGAGGTTCGGCGGGAGGCTGCCGTCGCCGCGCCATACCTGAGTTTGGCCTAAAGATCGACTTTCATAAGAGTGAAATTTTCTACTTCAGACAGGTAAAGTAGTCGAGGACGAATATAAGAACTATTTGGTTCCGAAGCTGGAACACTCACCTCATCATTCCTATCCATTATCGATGGCTCTTCAATTATTAAGGTGTGGAGGGAATCAAAGACCGGTTTGAGGAACCTTAGCCGTCGTCCGATCAACCATCAGGTTCAGATAATGGGTTTTCACCCTAGAAAAAGTCCGGTTAATCTTCAAACAATGACTTGAGCGAGGAAACCAATAGAGATCAGGCATTGCCAGGTACAACCATTGAAAGTCAAACCCGAGTTTTCACTCCAGAAATCGAGACTTAGTACCTAAAAGAACACCACGAAAAACAAAATCTCCGTGTGTTGCTGTCCCAACTTGCCAAGAACGCTGCTGCAATACACCGATTGTCTAGCTTATGGTCGCCACGCGCACGCTTTTGAGTAATTTTGGCGTAGATATATGCAAATGAGACCGCGTTCGCGGAACTAGCAGTGAAGCGTCACCTTCTCCCCATCCATTGGGGTTCTTTCTCCTCCGAGCCTTGTCGATCTCTTCAATCACAACCGCCAAGAACATCAACCACGGCACCCTGGTAATCGCTTACCAGACGTAGCCAATTGTGTCGCTCTATTGTGCGGTTGAAGGTTCCCATGAACCTCGCTTAGGCCCGCTGCCCTTGGTGGTGATGGCGCCGCACCTGAGGCAACATTGAGGCCCCGACAACGTTGTGGATCGGGAAGGCAAGGGGGAGGCGGCGGCCATGACGGTGATTTAAGACTGGGGTTGGAGGTGGGGAAGAAGATGCATGAGAAGAGGAAAAGGACGCCCCGCGGTCGCCGTCTGCCGCTGGACGGCCTCCTTTGCTGGCGGCGAGGGGATTGACTGCATTGACGAGGTCTTTGGTGTGTGGCGGCCACCCGGGAGGCAGACGTACGAAGTAGTTTGATGCCAAAAATGTAAATTTGATGTGGTGTATGTGTATGGAAGTTGTGTTAACGGAAGACACAACTTCGAGCATCACGAATATGTTCATCAGTAATTAGTTAGCTGGGCTGAACCGAAAGCTTAGGGCCCAAATCCGGGTGGATGTGTGCGCTATATGTGCATCCAATTTTTTTATTTTTTTATAAGGGAACACGATGCATTCCATTAAGTACAAGGGCTGGACAAGTCGCCAACAACAGCATCATTTACAAGGTCTGGATACTGGCCGAGCCAAATCTCAAATTTGCCAGCTCCTAGTTTAGCATCATATGCAGCTAAACAATGTGCAACTAAATTACAAGTCCGAGGACAAGATACAACAGTTACATCATTGAAATCCACTCTCAGTTGAAACTTAATATCTTTAAAGATAGCTCCTAATGCAAAAAGATCATAGTCTTCATTGCTCACCGCTGTCTTCAGTTGCACAGAGTCAGTTTTCACAATCACTCGGTGGCAACCCATCTGGATGGCTGTGTTAACGGCATGCAACATTGCCAACGCCTCCGAATGAAGGGCATATGAGTTTGAAACTATTATTTCAAACTCAAACAATGAAACATGTGACTTCATGCTCAAGCTAAACTCCTGAAGGTTAATAGGATTGACATCTTGCTATTGTCAGGAAAACAACAAGTGCATACTTGGAAACGAGAGGGAATAAAGCCTGGAAATTAAGCGTGCTCAGGTTGGAGTAGTGAGAGGATGGGTGACCGGCCGAGAAGTTAGATGATTTGGAATGATGAGGGGTAATTAGAGATTAGAGGTTAAATTGAGTAGTGATGAGGGGTGATTAGAGATTAAATTGGAAAATAATTCAGACTTGGAAAACAACAAGAGCAGACTTGGAAACGAGAGAGAATAGAACCCGAAAGTTAAGCGTGCTCAGGTTGGAGTAGTGAGAGGATGGGTGACCGGCCGAGAAGTTAGATGATTTGGAATGATGAGGGGTAATTAGAGATTAGAGGTTAAATTGAGTAGTGATGAGGGGTGATTAGAGATTAAATTGGAAAATAATTCAAAAATTTGAAAATTAAAAAAAATCAATTAAAAAAAGATTTTTTTAGTCCCGGTTGGTAACACACCAACCGGGACTAAAGGTGGAGCTCCAGACAGCGGCCACGTGGACGGCCTTTAGTCCGGTTCCAGAACTGGGACTAAAGGCCCTTATGAACCGGGACAAATAGCCATTTTTCTACTAGTGAGTGTTGGAGATATGCCCTAGAGGCAATCATGTATGATGATATTTCCTATGTGTTTATGAATAAAGATAGTCCTTGGACATTATCAATGATGTGTATCAGCAAGCACGTGACTTGTTTGTGGGACTATGCATTGTATGATGACTGTCCTAAAAGGTCCCTAGTCGAAAGGGCTGTGGACGCCGCAAGCCGACTAGACTAGCATATGACACGGTCGATGGCTCGGTCTCACTAGCCATGGAGCATTGGATGCTAACCGGATAATATGGACTTGGAAAGGTCTGGTCGGATTTGACATAGTCGGATCCGAAGTCGAGATAAGGTCCGAGTCGGACAGACCCAACTATGAGACGCAGCGATATGTCATTTGTGAGTCTCTAGTACAACATACGCTCTATGTCCTAAGACCTGAGCCGACGATGTACTGGATGGTGACAGACTTGCTTTGAGCCGACCAAACGCTACTCCGCGGATCGGGTAGTTACAAAGGCAGGTTTCGGTTTGTCCATCCCATGTCTGCGAGGCATGGTCGAGCAAATGGGATTTGCCCTCCGATCGAGAGAGATAAACTCGGGCCCCTCGTGTGATCTCGACCAGGAAAGCATGGCTATGCGACAAGGATTATGAGATAATCCGGATTGTGGTCGTATCTTGGAATGAGAAAGAGGTCGGGCTAGCACAAGGATGACAGTCTCGCCTTGAGCCCGACAACATATATCGTCTTGCAAAGGGAAATGAAGTGTGACATGTTGTACAGGTTCGCTTAACCAGCTTCATCGCTCGCTGGTGGTCGGCACGCCTTGCTAGAGGCCGCTACTAACCGCATGGTCGGAGGTGATCCGAGCTGTGACCAAGCCGACTTGAACCTAAGGGGTCGCGCTTAAGGAAGGAACCTACGAGGTCAGTTCAGGACACCGGTCGGATGTGATCCGAATCGACTAGGAACGTGACCGAATAGACTTTGCTTTAGGGTCCGTGGCGAGGCCCAAGTGTTGAGCCCGCGACGGACGCCTATATAAAGTGGAGGTGCGGCACACTCAAAGCGGTTGATCGCCGGCATTGCAGCTAGGGTTTGCATGTGTTGCGAATATCCACCTCCACTCGCCGCCGATCGTGTGATCGGACCTAGCAGTCCGCCGCGACGACATTCCTCCGCACGCGCGGATACCGTTAGAGGCGATGCACTTGCGCCGCTCCGGCGAACTCATACGTGGGATCGGACGACCGGCCGCTCGAGGGAGATCGGACGAGGAGGAGACGATCCACTCGGACGCGCTGCCCCAACTCTTCTTCCGCTGCGACGCATCGCGCCTAGTGGTAACAAACTGTGATCCATCTCCCGTAGCATGTTCCTGGATGTTCTGCGCGTAGGAATTTTTAATTTGCAGTCGACGCACCCTACCGTAGAACCCTTCAGTGAGTGCCTGCTTAGGCCATACGGTTTTTATATAAACCGAGTGCCGGAATGAGCTGCACGGTTTTTATGTAAACCGAGTGCCAGCTCCTGCTATACTCGGCTTATAGTCCTGCCGTTGTTATATAAAGTTGCATATAAGCCGTGTGCTGGCACCTGGACTCCTGGAGCACTCGGCTTATACATCTCCCGTGGCATAATATGCCTATAAGCCGGGTGCCATGTCCCTGCACTCGGTTTATAGGCCAAATGTCCAGCAAGCTACATGTCATAGCAATATATTGATCCAGCGACAACATGGCCTATATATCCAGCAAGCTAAATGTCCAGCAATATATAGATCCAACAAGTATATTGCAATGAAGGTTCACAACAACAATATATTACAACTTGACAACCATAACAAATTGACCATGAGGTCAAAGTCCACATAGGTACATATCCAACAAGGTTCACAACAACATGCGTGCATATCCAACAAGGTTCACAACAACATGCGTGCATATCCAACAAGGTTCACAACAACATGTGTGCATATCCAACAAGGTTCACAACAACATGCGTGCATATCCAACAAGGTTCACAAGCAAAAGCATGAGTTTCATGTTCACACCAAGCATGAACCTCAAAGATGCAATGAGCTCCACCGTAGCATGTATGCCCACCGTCAATGGCATCCACGATGCAAACCTATAAGTCCATTACCAAACGCATGAGTTTTCAAAGTTAAGTTTCAAATGATCGATAACACATGAGTTTTCAAAGTTAAGTTTCACAAACAAAAGCATTTTTTTGTATTTCTATTTCATTGTTTTTATAAATGAAACGCTCTCCCCTTATTTCATTATTTCCACTATTCGATATATTGGCCAATATTTCGATAAACTGACTGGTTTATCGCTTGGATGTCTGCCCGATAAGATAAATCGGCTCATATGCCGATAAACTGGTCGATTTACCCATTATCTCGGGTCGACCGATAAGTTCCCGAAAACAATATCCCCAAAATTGATTATTTCATACGTGGCCCCTGTAGGATGTGGTAAAAGTTTGGGCGCGTTTCAAATAGGCCTCCCATAAGGCTTCTTGTACACTACACCATCTCCGAGGTAGTCTCTGGGTATCGAGAGGGAACATGTCGGGTTTGTGAAGGAAGTGCGGGTCATGTTGCTCCGTTGGACTTGAAACTTCTCGTGCTCTCAACGGAGGCCATCAAATGACACGTGCCAGGCCAACACATTTTTCGGACCCACCTGCAATATTTGAGACATTTATTGCACCGTTACAGTTTCAGCGCCGAAAATTAGAGATCTGCAAGGCGCCACATGAAATCATGCCTGGAAGCACCATGGAAAATCCTATGTGATGTCTTTGCAACATGCGTAGGCCTTTTGCGGATGAATGAGGAGCAGGCGCAGCCACCGAGGGGCAAAATTCTCTCAGCAGCATGCCTGATCCAACCGTTTAAATCGTTGAAAAAACGTACGATGCCGAAAATCCTCATGAGCTGGCACGGTGTCATCACATGGCCCCTATAGGGCGTGGTAAATGTTTGGGCGCATTTCGAATAGGCCTCCCCTAAGGCTGCTTGTAAACTTCACCATCTCCGTGGTGGTCTCTGGGTACCGAGAGGGAACATGTCGGGTTTGTGAAGGAAGTGCGGTTCATGTTGCTTCGTTGGCCTCGAAACTTCTTATGCTCTCAAAGGAGGCCATCAAATGACACATGTCAGGCCCCCGCATTTTTCAGATCCATCGGCAATATTTGAGACATTTATTGCATTGTTAGGGTTTCAACGCCGAAAATTGCAGATCTGCATGGCGCCACATGAAATCATGCCCAGAAGTAGCATGGAAAATACTATGTGATGTATTTGCGATATGCGTAGGCCTTGTGCAGACGAGAGAAGGGCAGGCCCTGCCATCGGGGCGGGGGCGAATTACCTCGGTGGCATGCCTGATCCAACTGTCTAAATCCTCGGAAAAACATACGATGCCAACAATCCTCGGGAGCTGGCACGGTGTCATCACATGGCACCTATAGGGTGTGCACTAGTAGAAAAGGGGGCTTTGGTTCAGGCCGGGTCAGCACATTAGTCCCGGTTAGCCCGTAACCGGACGCATGGGGCATTGGTCCGGTTCATTAGCCTGTGGCCTGCCGGCCCTCGGGGGCATTGGTCCCTGCCAGGGACGAACCGGGACCAATGGGCCTCGCTCTGCCCACCACCATTGGTCGGTTGGTGGCTTGAACGGGACCAAAGGCTGCCCTTTAGTCCCAGATTCATGCCACCAATCGGGACCAATGAGGTGCCTATATATACCCTCAAGATAAGAGCAGAGCACACTGCCTGTTTTTTTGCTGGTCACGAGGGGAGAGGGCTTGGTGGTGCTCTAGCTCACCTCCTATGCACACAAGGTGTTCGATGGAATGCCCGAGCCACACTACTTAAGCTTTCTCCTCTCCAAACTCGACCTTCAAGCTCCATTTTCCTCAATATTTGTCTAGGTTTAGCGGTCCGTCACGCCTCGTCCCCGTCTTCACCGCCGTCGATCACCAGCGCCGATCTCATCGCCGGCACCACCGTGGTGAGCTTCTTGTTCTTATCTTCTTTCTGAAAGGAAAAATATTCTTACTTGTATGTTTATATAGATACTTGTATTATTTTCTTACTTTTATTATTGCATCTTATATAGTGCGATGGTTTTGGTATCCGCCCCCGTCGTCCCTCGTCCTGTCTATGATTCGGATGTGGTATATATTATCTTTATAACTATTGGTTCATTTATTGTTTATGAAAATTATGCCGACCAACGTGACATAGATTATATTTATCTAGGAGGTATGTGAACCGGAAATTCCAACCGACCCTATTGTCGAGAGGTTAAATTTAGTTGAAGAAGAAAACAATTTCTTGAAGGAAAAAATAAAAAAAAATTAAGGAGGAGAAGATGGTATTGGAGTTGCATGTTGCGGATGTCGTCGACGATCACAAGATCAAGATGGATGTAATGCACTTGAAGATTAGAAAGTTTAGAAAATATGCTATTCATACCGAGGCTTGGTATCATTATGCCGTTGGATCAATTGTTACCTTGGTTGCGATTATGATCGATTTGTTTTTCAGATTGAAATGTTTTACATAGTTTCAACATATGGTTTAATTAATTAGATGCTCAAGAGCTATATGTTGTTAGATGAGAACTATGTATGTACTTTGGTTTTAATGTGATGATGAACTTCTATTAATTTGGTCACATAATTATCTATTCATGATGTTCAGAATGGTTTTTGACACACTTAATTATATATAATGCACGCAGATGAACCGGCAATGGATGTGCGGATGCACACACCCCCAGTACATTAAGGCGTGCATGATTTTCTCAAGTGGCTGAGGCAAACAAGCAGAATGGTTTTATGTGTTGTCCATACCCTATATGTGGGAATATGAAGTCTTACTCTGACTGGAAAATCCTTCACACCCATCTGCTTTACAAGGGTTTCATGACACACTATAATGTTTGGATGAGGCACGGAGAAATAGGGGTTTTGATGGAAGACAGCGAAGAAGAAGAGGACGATGACAACTATGTGCCCCCTGAATACGGTGATGCTGCAACGAGGGAAGCTGCTGAAGATCAAGAGGAACTAGACGATGTGCACAATGATGCTGCAACGGGGGAAGCTGCTGAAGATTAAGAGGAACCAGACGATGTGCCCGATGATGATGATCTCCGCCGGGTCATTGTCGATGCAAGGACTCAATGCGAAAGTCAAAAGGAGAAGCTGAAGTTCGATCGCATGTTAGAGGATCACAAAAAAGGGTTGTACCCCAATTGTGAAGATGGCAACAGTAAAGCTCGGTACCATACCGAATTGCTGCAGTGGAAGGCGTAGAATGTCAGTGTTCGACAAAGGATTTGAGAAGCTACTGAAAATATTGAAGAAGAAGCTTCAAAGGATAACGAATTGCCCGACAAGACATACACAGCAAAGAAAGTCGATGCCCTCTAGGATTGAGGTGCGAAGATACATGCATGCCCTAATGATCTGCATCCTCTACCACGGTGCGCATAAGGATCTGAACGCATGCCCGGTATGTGGTGCATTGCGGTATAAGATCGCACGAGATGACTTGGTGATGTTGACGGCGAGACCCCGTGAAGAGGGTTCTGCGAAGGTGATGTGGTATGATCCTATAATACCACGGTTGAAATGTCTGCTCGTAAACGAAGAGCATGCCAAGTTGATGCGATGGCACAGTGAGGACCGTGAAGAAAGACGGAAGTTGAGAGCACCCACGACGGGTCGCTTGGAGAAAAGTCGAGAGAAAGTACTGGGCTGAGTTTGCAAGTGTCCCAAGGAACGTATGGTTTTCTTTAAGCGCGGATGGCATTAATCCTTTCGGGGAGTAGAGCAGCAATCACAGCACCTGGC
Source organism: Aegilops longissima (assembly GCA_021605205.1). Lineage (NCBI taxonomy): Eukaryota > Viridiplantae > Streptophyta > Magnoliopsida > Poales > Poaceae > Aegilops > Aegilops longissima. The sequence goes on along the minus strand of CM038682.1, from coordinate 675,811,217 downwards.
CCGTGACTCTATGTATGTATAACCTTCCTCCTTGGATGTGCATGAAGCGGAAATTCATTATGATGCCATGTGGGGACCCCGACTCATAAGTCATGATCACCGAATGCACGTGTACAGTGATCCCAGAGATCAATGCTCACTGAACACACAGAAGCTAAATAACAAGAGTCTTACATCCATACATACCGTCTTACATAAATTATGACCATTATGGTAAAGTCTTGAGTATAACATTGCAGCGGAAATCTTCGTCAATAACTTGGATCCATGCCATCTGCCTTAACCCTATAGGCATTCTGACTGGGAAAGTGTCCTAGCTCGCACGATCGTCACCATGGAACTCTTCAATATATCTTGTTCTTCATGCCTGGCCAATAAAATAACCAGTGGCAAGCCAATCAGTACTTTGAATGTACTCGCAAGCAACCCAGGAGTGATAGCAAAATAATTATGCAAAGCTCTACTGCTTAATTGGCATTTTGGGGAAATCTAGTTTTTCTCATGCAAGTATGATCAACATTTACCAAGGACATGAATGCGTCTGCAACAAGTATCAGGAGGTTACAGACTTCAACCTCGAGAAAGAGTTATGAACAACTCATACTCAACTCATCGTGACTTCCTCACGAATCATATCAACAATATTACCAATCTGTGTTGTTTGTCAGAAACATATGGACGTAGTCTAAGCAGCACCGCCCAACTGTCCTTGACCGTGGACACGGCTATTCGAATAGTTTTACACTCTGCAGAGGTTGCACACTTTACCCACAAGATTCGGGGAACTTCCGTGTCATCCACGACCCGCGGTACCTCACGTACCCGGGGTAAGCACCCGATCACTATATTTCCCTAGACGACACTAACATGGAGTCCACTCGATTGGTAGTAACCCCCGTGCCTAACATTTCACATCATAAAGTTGTGGAGCCTCGCTCCCATATTCATCACATACCACAAGCACGGGGTACCAACGGTGTGTCTGGTGCCCTGTGAAAACAGTCATGGCCGCCCTACAGCACGACCCGTCGAGAGAGCGCACCAACAACTCTCCCGTCACTAGTAATGCGGGCTCCAAGCTAGTATTGGCCTAGGTAATCAATAATGCCCTTTCCCATATAAGGGTAGAGTGGTTGCGCATGTAAGGTTGGGACAGTCGACAAATCTTAAATCTAATCTGTCTCTGTAAACAACACTTTTATCAAACCTCGGTACACTACTTCTCCACCAAGTAGTGACCTAGTTCATCATCATCTCCCAGGGGCATCAGTGGCACCCACTGGGGCTGTTTGCAAGTATGTCAAACCACACTTGTTTCTTTCCATGCATGACCCTGGCCCACTTTGCGTAGCCATCTACTATAGCATATTTCTACAATCCACCAACATAACTCTAAACAAGGATAGAGTCATGAACAATGCAAGTATCAACGTGATATGCAACGGAGGCAAGCCTAGCAAGGTTGCCATTCAAGGTATATCATGCACTCAGTGAAGCAACGAAAATGCTATTAAGATGAAAAATGGTTCATCATGGTCAAAGGGCTGCTTGCCTGGTTCATCAGAGTCTTCAAATCTTCTGGTCCTTCTCCAAATATTTCGTCTACTTCATCAACAACGTTGGAAACAATTATAGTAAGCAACCCAACAAGGCAGAATATAAAAGTGCTCTAAAAATATTAATTTGACTTTTCTAGGACATCTCTGGTTATATGAAAAATAACCAGAGTGGTTTCATTGGAATTGGTTCAGTGGATATTTCTAAACATTTTGATAGGATGGAATCAAGGGGTTTATGGATTTGCAAGAAGTGTACAGAAATATATTTTTGAAAAATGAGAAAATGCACCCTTTTAACAAATCATGATTTTAGAAGCATCTAGGAGTTGGTTTCACTGGATTTTGAGTTCAAATGATTTCTCTATGAATTTGCAAAGTTGGCTATACATGAAGAAATAGACCATTATTTGAGGTGATACAGAAAGTATTAGTAAAAATGTTCCAAAACTAAGTTTTGAACTTATAGACATCTAGGATTTTGAATCATGGAATTTGGATCAAAAATAAGTTCTCTATGATTTTCTAAAGTTCATCACAGAAATGGAAAATGGGATTTTATTTAATTTGTGTGAAGGAAGGTTTTCTGGAAAAATGTGCATGTTGCAGCAACAGGTAGAGCATGATTTATGTAGTCACCAGAAATTTGAATCATTCAATTTGGAGTTAATATGAATATTTGGGAGATTTTACGAATTTCTGGTAAAAGATAAGACAAAGGAAGTGGGTGTTATAACTATACAGACCGAAGCGCAAAGATAGCGTCATGGCGCCAAGACTGGCCGCCCAGTGGCTCGGCCACACGGATGACGGGGCAACGTTGAAGGCGCCCAGGCGCGATGCGCCTTCGCCGCGGGGGCGCGGGACAGGGTGAACCCGCCTCCACTTGCCAGCGTGGCCTGGAGGCTGGGCCACTGACGAGCGGGGCCCGCCTGCAGGTCCATCTCCAACCTCTCGCGCGGCGCGACGGGAGATAGAGGGAGTGAGGCCGAACGGTGCCGGCGCTCTTCCCGGTGACTCCGGCCGTCCCCGGCGACGTTCGGCATACCGACGGACTCGGGAGGCCGAGCTGCACCCATCCATGGGCCTCACGCAGGCTGGGGAGGACCAAGACAATGGTGGCCTTGACGCCAGCGGACGGGGCTTTGGGGGAAGATTGCTGCGGCGCCATGGGGCACTAGAGCAGGAGAAAAGGAGGGGGAGAGCTCCGCCGGTCATCTGCGGTTCTACTGGTGGCCAAAGGAGGGGCGGGGAGGCTTTGGGTTTGCCAGAGCCGAGTGGAGGCCGACGGCGACCATGGCGGCGATGGAGAGGCAAGGAGAGCACTAGGGGGAAAGAGAGCTTGCCCGGGAGGTTGCTGGGGGAGAGATAGAGCCAAAGGAGTAGAGAGAGGGCTCGGGGTGGCCTTATGTAGCCGACCCGTGGCTCACCGTGGACGCGGCGCATGGTGGCCACGGCAACGGCTCGGGAGGCCAGGAGGGAGGGAGAGGGGCTGTCTACGGCGCTCGTGGGCGTGGTCCAAGTCGAGGGAGTAGGAGAGAGAGAGCAGGGGAGTGGCAGAGCGCCGCGCGTGTGGGCTTGCCCATTGGGGCTCTCGGGCAGCTCTGGCGCGCGTGCTGCTGGAGGCGAGCGAGAGGGAGAGAGGAGGGGGCCAGCATGGAGGCGTGTTGAGGACGTCGAGGCGACCTCTGGGGACATCATACTGTAGGGGAATGTAGCAGAAACTAAAATTTTTCTACGCATCACCAAGATCAATCTATGGAGTCATCTAGCAACGAGAGAGAGAGAGAGGAGTGCATCTACATACCCTTGTAGATCGCGAGCGGAAGCGTTCAAGAGAACGGGGATGATGGAGTCGTACTCGTCGTGATCCAAATCACCGATGATCCTAGCGCCGAACGGACGGCACCTCCGTGTTCAACACACGTACGGTTGGGGAAGACGTCTCCTCCTTCTTGATCCAGCAAGGGGGAGGGAGAGATTGATGGAGATCCAGCAGCACGACGGCCTTGTGGTGGAAGTAGCGGCGATCTCGGCAGGGCTTCACCAAGCTCAGCGAGAGGGAGAGGTGTTACGGAGGGAGAGGGAGGCACACTAGGGTGCGCAGCCCTCCCTCCCCCCTCTTTATATAGTTGCCCTGGGGGGCGTCAAGCTCGGCGAGAGGGAGAGGTGTCATTTTGCCCATAAGGCATGGTTCGCATGTGTCAAATGATTCGTAATCAAGAGACTCCAAAAGTCCATCCGCATGGAGCTTCTTCATGCATTTGACACCAATGTGACCAAGGCGGCAGTGCCACAAGTATGTGGGACTATCGTTATCAACTTTACATCTTTTGGTATTCACACTATGAATATGTGTAACATCACATTCGAGATTCATTAAGAATAAACCATTGACCAGCGGGGCATGACCATAAAACATATCTCTCATATAAATAGAACAACCATTATTCTCGGATTTAAATTAGTAGCCATCTCGTATTAAACGAGATCCAGATACAATGTTCATGCTCAAAGCTGGCACTAAATAACAATTATTGAGGTTTATAACTAATCCCGTAGGTAAATGTAGAGGTAGCGTGTCGACGGCGATCACATCGACCTTGAAACCATTCCCGACGCCAAGATCGTCACCTCGCCCTTCGCCAGTCTCCGCTTATTCCGCAGCTCCTGCTTTTGAGTTACAAATATGAGCAACCGCACCGGTATCAATTACCCAGGAGCTACTACAAGTGCTGGTAAGGTACACATCAATTACATGTATATCACATATACATTTGGTGTTGCCGGCCTTCTTGTCCGCTAAGTATTTGGGGCAGTTCCGCCCAAATGTCGCTTCCCTTGCAATAAAAGCACTCGGCCTCGTGTTTGGGTCCATTCTTTGGCTTCTTCCCGGCAATCGGCTTCAGGCGTGGCAACTCCCTTGCCGTTCTTCTTGAAGTTCTTCTTACCCTTGCCTTTCTTGAAACTAGTGGTTTTATTGACCATCAACACTTGATGTTCCTTTTTTATTTCCACCTCCGCTGATTTCAGCATTGAAAATACTTTAGGAATGGTTTTCACCATCCCCTGCATATTTTAGTTCATCACAAAGCTCTTGTAGCTAGGTGGGAGCGACTGAAGGATTCTGTCAATGACCGCCTCGTCCGGGAGGTTAATGTTCAGCTGGGACAAGAGGTTGTGCAACCCAGACATTTGGAGTATGCTCTCACTGACTGAACTATTTTCCTCCATCTTACAACTGTAGAACTTGTCGGAGACTTCATATCTCTCGACCCGAGCATGAGCTTGGAAAACCATTTTCAGCTCTTCGAACATCTCATATGCTCCGTGTTGCTCAAAACGCTTTTGGAGCCCGGTTCTAAGCTATAAAGCATGCCACCGAACGAGGGAGTAATCATCAAGACGTGATCGCCAAGCGTTCATAACGCCTTGGTTCTCAGGATGGATGCATCACCTAGCGGTGCTTCTAGGACATATGCTTTCTTGGCAGCTATGAGGATGATCCTCGGGATCCGGACCCAAATCCAGTATAGTTGCTGCCATCATCTTTCAGCTTGGTTTTCTCTAGGAACGCGTTGAAGTTGAGGTTGACATGAGCGTGGGCCATTTGATCTACAAGACATTTTGCAAAGGTTTTAGACTAAGTTCATGATAATTAAGTTCATCTAATCAAATTATTTAATGAACTCCCACTCAGATTAGACATCCCTCTAGTCATCTAAGTGATACATGATCCGACTCAACTAGACCGTGTCCGATCATCACGTGAGACGGACTAGTCATCATCGGTGAACATCTCCATGTTGATCGTATCTTCCATACGACTCATGTGTTCGACCTTTCGGTCTCTTGTGTTCCGAGGCCATGTGTAACACCCCGAGGATCATGCTACACTAAACCACCATGATGATGCTAAGCTACTGTGATTTTCAATGATAATCATGTTGGGATAATATCTCATTTCAAATTCCTCTCTGAAAACAATTCAAAGTCACAATGCAAAATGAGTTTGCTCGAAACTTGCTAGAAAAATGTCCGTCATTTGACAAATATTCCATAACATTTATTTGTTAAGGAACACAACATCCCTCTTGTGCAAAGATGAGCTTTGGCAATTATAACCACATCATTTAAGCATTTTTTAAATGCTATCCTCTTTATGAAAAATTCAAATGAACTCCAAAATTGCACAAACTTTTTGTGGCACTACAGAATATTTCATAGTATTTTTGTGGTCAAGCTCCACTTTTATGCAAGGTCATTTGGTGGCTTGAATTATTGCAAAACTGTTGCTGTAAAATAAAACAGAAACAGAAAATACAAAGGCTTTTAAAAGAAAAATAAAGAGACCCCTCCCTCGCTTAGGCCTCGGCCCGGTAGCCATCCAACCAGGCCGGCCCACCTAACCCTCCATAACCCCCACCGTGACCTAACCCTATCCCACGACCCCCCACTCTCCCCCGCACGTCTCTCCCTCTCCCTCCCAGCGCCGCCACACACCCAGCGCCCCAGCGCTCGGCGCCCCCATCCCATCGCCCCGTCGGCCTCGTCCCGACCCCGCCGCCTCTCCCCGGCGACCGCCCCCCACTCCTCGGCGTCGGCGCCTCGCCTCGTTACCAACCCAAGCCAGCCGGATCGAGCCGCGCCCGCCGCTGGACATCGCCGCCCAAGTCGCCGCCACCGGCGCCATGCCTCGACACCGCCGCCCGTCGCTCGCTACCTCGTCTCCCGAGCCTTTGCCGCGCCCCTACGCTCGCTCGCTGAGCCCCTCACCGATTCCCCCGTCAGCCCTCCTCTCTTTCCCTCGTCGCGGTTTCATGGCCGTCGCCGCTGACCCATGCTCCTCCCTCTGCTGCTCCGCCCTTGCAGCTTTGTCTGTGCCTTGCCGCCGGAGTTTCAGCCGCGACGCCCCACTCCTCCACATGCAGCCTGCTGGCCGGCTGGCTGAGCCGAGGCTCCGCCTGCCATGGCCCCAGCAGACCTATGGCCGCCCGACGCCTTGTGCGTTCGTGCGTGCCTGCACGGGAGGCGGTTGTGCCTCGCTAGTGGGCCAACCCAACTAGATTAGGGGGCCTAATTAACTCTTTTAAGTTAACCTTTTACTAACCCGGCACTTACATGTGGGTCCTCCCGCTAATAAAACATGGCTAAATAAGTTTACTAAAAGCGTGTCAATGACATGTGGCCCCACAGGTAATATAAAAGGTTTAATTTAACTCTAGTTAAAACCTGCTCTATGACATGTAGGCCTGCAGAGCTGTTCACCTTTGACAGTCAACTGTTGACTCCTCCATCAAATGATTGACCCCCACTGTCATACTCTAAGGCTAGCTGATGTTGTGTGTAAAAGGGTTTGCCTTTGTTTTGGATAATTCAAATTAAATTAAATCCAGTAATTTTAGAATATTGTTTAAACTTTGAAAATTTATAGAAATTAAACCGTAATTCACGATGAAAATGTTTTCTATATGAAAGTTGCTCTAAAAATCCAACAAATCCTAATCGCTGGTGCATTCATCATCACATGCCCTAGCATGCTGAACATGGGACATTCCCCTCCGGTCATCTGTCGACATAGGTCCAAACAGGAAAACATTCCTGTTGAATTCCCCTTCACCTATATCGTGTAGCCATGCGTTAGGTCACACCGGCGCAGCAAATTGCCATATTACGCTTTGTGATGCTATGTTTGCTTTATATTTACTGTTTCTTCCCTCTTCTCTCGGTAGACCCCAAGACCGATGCTGCCCTATGATCGACTAACGCCGACGACGACCCCCTCCTTGCCCGAGCAACCAGGCAAGCCCCCTTTGATCATCCCGATATCTCCCATTCCATTCTCTCATGCTTGCATTAGATTTTGCTCTGTTATTATTTGCACCTATTACGATGCATAGCCTGCTTTTGTACCCTCTTGTTGTACCTTACACCTTATCCTAAAGCTGCTTAGTATAGGTTGGATAGTGATCCATCGTGACCCCGCCTTGTCCCGACCGCCTACCGATAATCGAAGACCGATCAGCGGGATCGAAGACCAGGCCCGACACCGCACATCACTTCCCTTATTTGCTCGACACTCTTGGGTTACTATCGAGTACCGAGGGTGAAACCTCTCTGACGCCGATATTAACCTGTAGTATAGCTATCCGATGCGTGGTCATCGAGGGTGATTTCCTCTTTAACCACTTGATCACGAGTGCGTCGTGCAACCCCTCAAGTGTGGACCTCGAGGGTGAATCCTCTTACGTTCACCTTGATAACTACATCGAGTGGAATTCACCGGGGGTGATTCCTCGGGTTTTCCCCTTGATGTTTAGACACACCATTACTTTGATTACTATGACTTTACACTGAGCCATGTTACTAAAGACGGGTCGACCACGAGGGTGCCGCGCGAGCTTAATTGCGCAGTGATGTGGAGTCGGGTTGACACGGAGGTGCCGCGAGATAATTACGAGGCGTGGCCGGGCATTCCTAGCCCTTGCCGCAAGTCCTCGAGGCGGGCAACGGGTCACATCTTCGTGAGTCTCGCTTGTTACTGCGTTCCTAATCCACTACGATTTGGATATTTGATCCAGGGCCTCGCCCGATAGCACTAACCATCACGTGGGCATAGTATGGGCGTTCTGCGTCGTATGCATCACCGAAGCTTAATAGGCGTCGGCGACCGAGTGGCGCGCCGGGTTGGACTGCGTGGCCTTTGCCTTGTTGAAGGAGGTAGCTAGGTCGCTCACCGGCGCGTCGCATAGCGTCTGAGGAGTTCTCGGGAGATGGCCCATGACCCCCGGGGCATAGGTTTAGTCCGCGTGCTGGCCTCTCTATTAAGCCTAGGTCGGGTTGCGGCGTATTGTTTGGCCGAGGCGGGCATGACCCGGAAAGTGTGTCCGGCGGAGTTAGCGGCGTGGTGGGTAAGTTGGTGCACCCTGCGGAAGAAAACATCTGTCGATAGCCTGTCCTACGGTAATGGACACTTGGAGTTGTATCCCGATCGATACAACTAGAACTGGATACTTGTGATGAGAATTTGGATGGTGATGAGAACTGGATTGTGATGATAACTGGATAGTATGGCTCTGGGATATCTTTCTTGCAGGGAGTCAAGAAAGGATCTCCGGCCGAGGTTGATAACACTACTACTTTACTTTATGCTATTCTACTCCCTCCGTTTGCTGCAAGATGGTGGTTTCCAGAAGATGCTAGTTTTCGATAGGACTAGGCCTTCTCTCTATTCTGGCATTTCTGTAGTCCAGTCCACATATACAGCCTTCCTTTGATAATGTTGCATATGTAGTGTAGATCCTTGCTTGCGAGTACTTTGGATGAGTACTCACGGTTGCTTTGCTCCCCCTTTTCCCCCTTTCTTCTTCTTTCCGGTTGATGCAACAGGATGGCGGAGCCTGGGAGCCGATGCCACCGCCGATGCTTACTACTACGTGGAGGCCACAGATGACCGGGAGTAGTTAGGAGGCTCAGGCAGGAGGCCTTGCCTTTTCGATTGATGTTGCTTTTGTGCTAGCCTTCTTAAGGCAAACTTGTCTAACTCATGTACGTACTCAGATATTGTTGCTTCACGACTCTTGTGTTTTCGAGCTTATGTATTCGAGCCCTCGAGGCCCACGGCTTGTAACATAAAGCTTGTATTATTTTATTTTGTGTCTAGATTGTGTTGTGATATCTTCCGTGAGTCCTTGATCTTGATCGCATACATTTGCGTGTATGATTAGTGTACGATTGAATCGAGGCGTCACAAGTTGGTATCGAGCCCATTTGCTGTAGGTAACCCCTTTCCAACTCCTTGGCCGAAGTTGAGTCTAGTCACATAAAAACTTTTACTAACATTGGTTGTGTGGCTTACGGGCCCACGTCGCCATTGGGTGGTATTAGTATCTTTTATTCCTCGTCTATACTCTGGGATTCTGATCTCTCTTCTATTCGGGTTAAAGATTTTACTAACTCTGGCATTAGGTTCTCGTATCCACTTCATCCCGGAGAGCCCCTTCACTACAGATGGTCGCTTGCTTCGCCACAAGATTCTGCAAATACTCCTCGATGTTTCTCGAGACTCTATGCCCACTGCTTTGCAGTTCTTGACCATCAATAATCCCCTTGAATAACATCCTTGCCGTTAGTACATTCATCCCCAGTTGTTCATATGCTTTCCAAAAATTCTTTAAAATGCTATTCGATCTCCCGAAGATCCTCTGCAGCCTATTGCTCCCGAAAGTCTTGTCAGCCTGCTTTATGGATACATCCATATGTATCGCAATATTCATTGCATTCCTTGTCACTGTCTTTCCGAGTCTATTGATTCAATATGAATAAGAATAATCCCTATCTTCCGTTGATTCCTAGAATTCATCTTTCCGGCTCAGACATCATTCTGGATATGAGTTGGTTCTCAGTAAATCAATCCTTGATTGATTGGCCATCTAATTATTCTAATCAATATACTCATCTTTTTATCAGAGCCTCTGCCTCGGATCCCCAGATTTTGGGATCGTAAAACCTTCGTATCCAAGCTTCGGCTTATTCAGGTGTTTCCATAAACCGATCCCTTTGCATCCCTTCTTCTGGTTGAGTACCGATACTCACATCAGATCCTTTCCGGACCACCTGATCTTTTGGTGGATTGCTATCCGGCAGCTCCTTCATATTTTAAATCATTGACGACTTTCCCCTGATACAAAATGCCTCTGGCGAATTGTATCATCTACTCTGTATCGCCAACCCTTTGCTTTCGAGCGTGTACTCATCACTCCTGTTATTGTGTTGTATAGCTTCGTAAAAATGTCCCGATGTGTTGAACCTATGCCTTTTCCTAAATTCGTGTGAACTCGAAAGAGATGTGAGTCATACTCTTCTGGTGCTTCACCAGATAAATCTTTCGCACTACAAATTCTCCGAAAAGGAGGAGTGAATGAAATTTTATGCATTGAAGAAGTGGGAGTCGACCTTGAACCTTTGTGTTCATGCCCATGGACCCGATGTAGAACTTATCATGGAAGCTGCTCGAAAAATATTTACCCTTGTTATAAGTTCATCTTGTATCGATGGTTTGATCATTCATAATCATGGTTCCGACCATAGTTTCTCCTTAATTCCATTTCCGGACAAGTTAAAATACTTGTCTCCTGCAAGTCATTTCACCTGTCCACCTCCAATTTGATCTACCTCTTGTAAATTCTTAATTGGAGTGATACTCTGTCACATCATTCCTAGCCTGAACGGATATATCATTATCGTGCTAATTTTAACTGTGCTACCTGGTCCTTATGCCCGGAGCAACTTTCGACGACGAGCTAAGCTTATGTCGATCTTCCTCATCTTATATTTTCACCTCAAACAACAAGCTTGAATTCGAGCTTGTGTCGCACCCGTGGTTCCAATAACCTTTCGCTTCATCATTCCTTTGACTTGATGTCATCGCCGATCGATTACATCTTCATGAAATCTCTCGACAAATGTGTCGTGATCATCATCAACATTCTGAGCTCTTCCAGGATATCAATCGAATTCATGATGAGAAATACCATCCTTGCCCTCGATGATTTGTGTTATCATCGACAACATTCTGCCTCCATAACACGAATTTGTTAATATAAATTTTGGGAATACATCCTTTTGGCATGTCGATGGATTTTTGCTAAAACCATGACCACCTCCTCATCTTCTGATAAAATTGCATGAGGTGTTCAAGTAATTCCCGATGGATCCTTTGTGCTCCCAAAGTCCGGCCTTTGTCGATGACAATGCCAATGCTATCCAAAAGTATTTGTGTTACCCGAACATCATTAAGAACATTGGGCGCAATGCTAAATGTTTCTTGATCAATTATCAAACACCGCTGTATGGGTAATATCATGATTGTCAATCGCCTTTATCTAAATGCTTACGAACTTCTTTGTCATATCATGTATATCCTGCTCCGCTTCCCCTTGGGAAGGATATACTCCCAATTCTTGTGTATAAGCACCTTTTTCTTTCCATTGGTGCGGTTAAACTAATAACCACATTTTCCTTTCCATTATTTTGTTTAACCTTTCTTGTGATCTTTATGTTGAAGCGATAATAGTTTCACCTTATGTAAACACCTCGTGTAAAATTTGTCGATAAGACCTTGTTATCATTCTTTGTTGACATTTCGGTAACCACGATGGGCGAGAACCGCCCTCTGGTCGCCTCGTTCAGCGAGCAGGAAAATAGTTCTCTCCGTCCCTCGCCCTTGGTACCAACGTGTTGACAACATAACTGACAGTCTATCATCTGACATGCCTTGCTATCGGCCCCCTTTCTACGTTTAACCCACATGGTGGGCTCATAACCCACAGTTCCACAGGATCGGAACCTGACTCTCCTATATATCCTTTTATTCCGAAGTATCATTTGCTCTTGGCTTTTTGTTTTGTCACGAGCCACCTTCCGAGATATGATCTATTCCCGATGCTCTGAACCCCCTTCTCACACTCTGTTAGGTGTCGATCGTTTGTCCATTAAGCTTGAAACTTCCTATTGTACCTTCATATTTTGCTCTCGATGTTCTCTTAAGTTTCAACTCGAGAGATGCTACGCCACATTCCCTGAATTGTTTACGGATAATTAACCCTATAAGGGTCAGTTCTCCCGAAGTTATTCTTTACTTCACCACTTAAATCTCGGGACGAGATTTCTTGTAATGGAGGAGATTTGTAACACCCGGCGATCATGCTACACTAAACCACCATGATGATGCTAAGCTACTGTGATTTTCAATGATAATCATGTTGGGATAATATCTCATTTCACATTCCTCTCTGAAAACAATTCAAAGTCACAATGCAAAATGAGTTTGCTTGAAACTTGCTAGAAAAATGTCCGTCATTTGACAAATATTCCATAACATTTATTTGTTAAGGAACACAACATCCCTCTTGTGCAAAGATGAGCTTTGGCAATTATAACCACATCATTTAAGAATTTTTTTAAATGCTATCCTCTTTATGAAAAAATCAAATGAACCCCAAAACTGCACAAACTTTTTGTGGCACTACAGAATATTTCATAGTATTTTTGTGGCCAAGCTCCAATTTTATGCAAGGTCATTTGGTGGCTTGAATTATTGCAAAACTGTTGCTGTAAAATAAAACAGAAACAGAAAATACAAAGGCTTTTAATAGAAAAATAAAAGAGACCCCCCCTCGCAAGAAGGCCTCGGCCAGATGGCCATCCAACCAGGCGGCCCACCTAACCCTCCATAACCCCCACCGTGACCTAACCCTATCCCACGACCCCCCACTCTCCCCGCGTCGTCTCTCCTCTCCTCCGGCGCCGCACACACACCCAGCCTTGGCGCTCGGCGCCCCATCCCATCGCCCCGTTGGCCTCGTCCCGACCCCGCCGCCTCTCCTCGGCGACCGCGCCCCCCACTCCTCGACGCCAGCGCCTCGCCTCCTTACCGACCCTGGAGCCGCCGGATCGAGCCGTGCCCCGCCGCCAGGACACCGCCGCCCCAAGTCGCTGCCACCCGGCGCCCGCGGCCTCGACACCGCCGCCCGTCGCTCGCTACCTCGTCTCCCCGAGCCTTTGCCGCGCCCCTCGCTCCGCTGTGAGCCCCTCACCATTCCCCCCGTCCGCCTCCTCTCTTTCCCGTCGCCGGTTTCATGGCCGTCGCCGCTTTGATCATGACTCCACCTGCTGCTCCCGCTGACTGCTTGTCTGCTGCCTTGCCGCCCTTGATTTCGACCTGCGCGACGCCCCACTCCTCCACCGTGGCCCTGCTGGCCGGCTGCGCCGAGCCAGGCTCCGCCCTGCCATGGCCCCGAGCAGACCTCCGCGCCCGACGCCTTGTGCATTCGTGCGTGCCACTGCACAGGAGGCGGTTGTGCCTCTGCTAGTGGGCCAACCCAACTAGATTAGGGGGCCTAATTAACTCTTTTAACAACCTTTTACTAACCCAAAGCACTTACATGTGGGTCCTCCGGTAATAAAGCGTGGCTAAATAAGTTTACAAAAGCTGTGTCAATGACATGTGGCCCACAGGTAATATAAAGGTTTAATTTAACTCTAGTTAAAACACGGCTCTATGACATGTATGCCCTGCAGAACTGTTCACCTTTGACCAGTCAACTGTTGACTCCTCAGTCAACAGTTGACCTGGCCCCACCTGTCATACTCTAAGGCTAGCTGCTGTTGTGTGTAAAAGGGTTTGCACTGTTTTGGATAATTCAAATTAAATTAAATCCAGTAATTTTAGAATATTGTTTAAACTTTGAAAATTTATAGAAATTAAACCGTAACTCTGATGAAAATGTTTTCTATATGAAAGTTGCTCGAGAAAAATCCAGCGAATCCGAATACGCGGTCCGTTCATCATCACATGCCCTAGCATGCTGAACATGGGACATTCCCCTCCGGTCATCATCGACAGGTCAAAGCAGGAAAACATTCCCGGTTGAATTCCCCCTTCACCTATATCGTGTAGCCATGCGTTAGGTCACACCCGGCGCAGCATATTGCCATGTTACGCTTTGTGATGCTATGTTTGCTTTATATTTACTGTTTCTTCCCTCTTCTCTCGGTGAGACCCCAAGACCGATGTTGCCCTATGATCGACTACGTCGACGACGACCCCCTCCTTGCCAGAGCAACCAGGCAAGCCCCCCCTTTGATCATCCCGATATAGCCCATTCCATTCTCTCATGCTTGCATTAGATTTTGCTACTGTTATTATTTGCACCTATTCTGATGCATAGCCTGCTTTTGTACCTACTGTTGTACCTTACCTGCTTATCCTAAACTGCTTAGTATAGGTTGGATAGTGATCCATCAGTGACCCCGCCTTGTCCCGACCGCCTTGTTGAATAATCGAAGACCCGATCAGCGGGATCGAAGACCAGGCCCGACACGCACATCACTTCCCTTAGTTGCTCGACACTCTTTGGATTACTATCGAGTACCGAGGGTGAAACCTCTCTGACGCCGATATTAACCTGTAGTATAGCTATCCGGTCGTGGTCGCCGAGGGTGATTTCCTCTTTAACCACTTCCGATCTGAGTGCGTCGTGCAACCCCTCAAGTGTGGACCTCGAGGGTGAATCCTCTTACGTTCACCTTGATAACTACATCGAGTGGAATTCACGGGGTGATTCCTCGGGTATTCCCTTGATGTTTAGACACACCATTACTTTGATTACTATGACTTTACATTGAGCCATGTTACTAAAGGCGAATTCGACCACGAGGGGTGCCAGCGAGCTTAATTGCAGTGATGTGGAGTCGGGTTGACACGGAGGGTGCCAGCGAGATAATTACGAGGCGTGGCGGGCATTCCTAGCCCTTGCCGCAAGTCCTCGAGGCGGGCAACGGGTCACATCTTTCGTGAGTCTCGCTTGTTACCGCGTTCCTAATCCACTACGATTTGGATATTTGATCCGAGGGCCTCGGCCCGATAGCACTAACCATCCGTGGGCTAGTATGGGCGTTCTCGTCGTATGCATCAGCCGAAGCTTAATAGGCGTCGGCCGAGTGGTGGCGCGCGGGTTGGACTGCGTGGCGCTTTGCCTTGTTGAAGGAGGTAGCTAGGTGCGCTCACCGCCGCGTCGCAACATGCAGGAGTTCTCGGGGAGATGGCCCATGACCCACGGGGCATAGGTTTAGTCCGCGTGCTGGCCTCTCTATTAAGCCTAGGTCGGGTTGCGGCGTATTGTTTGTCGAGGCCGGGCATGACCCTTGAAAGTGTGTCCGGCGGAGTTAAGCGGCGTGGTGGGTAAGTTGGTGCACCCTGCGGAAGAAACATCTGTCGATAGCCTGTCCTCACGGTAATGGACACTTGGAGTTGTATCGATCGATACAACTAGGCTGGATACTTGTGATGAGAATTTGGATGGTGATGAGGCTGGATTGTGATGATAAGCTGGATAGTATGGCTCGGGATATCTTTCTTGCGAAGTCAAGAAAGGATCTCCGCCGAGTTGATAACACTACTACTTTACTTTATGCTATTCTACTCCCTCCGTTTGCTTTGCAAGATGGTGGTTTCGAGAAGATGCTAGTTTTCGATAGGGTAGGCCTTCTCTCTATTATGGCATTTCTGCAGTCCAGTCCACATATACAGCCTTCGTTACATATGTAGTGTAGATCCTTGCTTGCAGTACTTTGGATGAGTACTCACGGTTGCTTTGCTCCCCTTTTCCCCTTTCTTCTTCTTTCGGTTGATGCAACGGATGGCGAGCCAGGGCGGATGCCACCGCCGATGCTTACTACTACGTGGAGGCCGCCGATGACCGGGAGTAGTTAGGAGGCTCTCAGCAGGAGGCCTTGCCTTTTCGATCGATGTTGCTTTTGTGCTAGCCTTCTTAAGGCAAACTTGTCTAACTCATGTCGTACTCAGATATTGTTGCTTCGGCTGACTCTTGTGTTTTCGAGCTTATGTATTCGAGCCCTCGAGGCCCCGGCTTGTAACATAAAGCTTGTATTATTTTATTTTGTGTCTAGAGTTGTGTTGTGATATCTTCCCGTGAGTCCTTGATCTTGATCGTACACATTTGCGTGTATGATTAGTGTACGATTGAATCGAGGCGTCACAAGTTGGTATCGAGCCATTTGCTGTAGGTAGCCCCTTTCCAACTCCTTGGCCGAAGTTGAGTCTAGTCACATAAAAACTTTTACTAACATTGGTTGTGTGGCTTACGGGCCCACGTCGCCATTGGGTGGTATTAGTATATTTTATTCCTCGTCTATACTCTGGGATTCTGATCTCTCTTCTATTCGGGTTAAAGATTTTACTAACTCTGGCATTAGGTTCTCGTATCCACTTCATCCCGGAGAGCCCCTTCACTAGAGATGGTCGCTTGCTTCGCCACAAGATTCTGCAAATACTCCTCGATGTTTCTCGAGACTCTATGCCCATTGCTTTGCAGTTCTTGACCATCAATAATCCCCTTGAATAACATCCTTGCCGTTAGTACATTCATCCCCAGTTGTTCATATGCTTTCCAAAAATTCTTTAAAATGCTATTCGATCTCCCGAAGATCCTCTGCAGCCTATTGCTCCCGAAAGTCTTGTCAGCCTGCTTTATGGATACATCCATATGTATCGCAATATTCATTGCATTCCTTGTCCTTTGTCTTTCGAGTCTATTGATTCAATATGAATAAGAATAATCCCTATCTTCCGTTGATTCCTAGAATTCATCTTTCGGCTCGGACATCATTACGGATATGAGTTGGTTCTCGATAAATCAATCCTTGATTGATTGGCCATCTAATTATTCTAATCAATATACTCATCTTTTTATCGAGCCTCGCCTCGGATCCCCAGATTTTGGGATCGTAAAACCTTCGTATCAAGCTTGGCTTATTCAGGTGTTTCCATAAACCGATCCTTTGCATCCCTTCTTACGGTTGAGTACCGATACTCACATCGATCCTTTCGGACCACGATCTTTTGGTGGATTGCTATCCGGCAGCTCCTTCATATTTTAAATCATTGGCGACTTTCCACGATACAAAATGCCTCTGGCGAATTGTATCATCTACTCTATGTCGCCAACCCTTTGCTTTCGTAGCGTACTCGTCACTCCTGTTATTGTGTTGTATAGCCGTAAAAATGTCGATGTGTTGAACCTATGCCTTTTCCTAAATTCGTGTGAACTCGAAAGAGATGTGAGTCATACTCTTCTGGTGCTTCACCAGATAAATCTTTCGCACTACAAATTCTCCGAAAAGGAGGAGTGAATGAAAGTTTATGCATTGAAGAAGTGGGAGTCGACCTTGAACCTTTGTGTTCATGCCCATGGACCCGATGTAGAACTTATCATGGAAGCTGCTCGTAAAAATATTTACCCCTTGTTATAAGTTCATCTTGTATCGATGGTTTGATCATTCATAATCATGGTTCCGACCATAGTTTCTCCTTAATTCCATTTCCCGGACAAGTTAAAATACTTGTCTCCTGCAAATCATTTCACTGTCCACCTCCAATTTGATCTACCTCTTGTAAATTCTTAATTGGAGTGATACTTTCGTCACATCATTCCTAGCACGAGCGGATATATCATTATCGTGCTAATTTTAAGCTGTGCTACGGTCCTTATGCGGAGCAACTTTCGACGACGAGCTAAGCTTATGTCGATCTTCCTCATCTTATATTTTCACCTCAAACAACAAGCTTGAATTAGAGCTTGTGTGCTTTCCGTGGTTCCAATAACCTTTCGCTTCATCATTCCTTTGACTTGATGTCATCGCCGATCGATTACATCTTCATGAAATCTCTCGACAAATGTGTCGTGATCATCATCAACATTACGAGCTCTTCCGGGATATCAATCGAATTCATGATGAAATACCATCCTTGCCCTCGATGATTTGTGTTATCATCGACAACATTCTTGCCTCGCATAACCTAATTTGTTAATATAAATTTTGGGAATACATCCTTTTGGCATGTCGATGGATTTTGCTAAAACCATCGGCCACCTCCTCATCTTCCTGATAAAATTGCATGAGGTGTTCAAGTAATTCCCGATGGATCCTTTGTGTTCCCAAAGTCCGGCCTTTATCTGATGACAATGTCAATGCTATCCAAAAGTATGACTGTGTTACCCCGAACATCATTAAGAACATTGGAGGCGCAATGCTAAATGTTTCTTGATCAATTATCCAAACACCACTGTATGGGTAATATCATGATTGTCCAATCGCCCCTTTATCTAAATGCTTCTGAACTTGCTGTCATATCATGTATATCCTGCTCCGCTTCCCCTTGGGAAGGATATACTCCCAATTCTTGTGTATAAGCACCTTTTTCTTTCCATTGGTCTGGTTAAACTAATAACCACATTTTCCTTTCCATTGTTTTGTTTAACCTTTCTTGTGATCTTTATGTTCGAAGCAGTAATAGTTTCCTGCTTATGTAAACACCTCGTGATAAATTTGTCAGTAAGACCTTGTTATCATTGCTGTTGACATTTCGGTAACCACCGATGGACGAGAACTTCGCCTACTGGTCCGCCTCGTTCAGCGAGCAGGAAAATAGTTCTCTCCGTCCCTCGCCCTTGGTACCAACGTGTTGACAACATAACTGACAGTCTATCATCTGACATGCCTTGCTATCGGCCCCCTTTCTACGTTTAACCCACATGGTGGGCTCATAACCCACAGTTCCACAGGATCGGAACCTGACTCTCCTATATATCCTTTTATTCCGAAGTATCATTTACTCTTGGCTTTTGTTTTGTCACGAGCCACCTTAGAGATATGATCTATTCGATGCTCGAACCCCTTCTCACACTCTGTTCAGGTATCGATCGTTTGTCCATTCGCTTGAAACTTCCTATTGTACCTTCATATTTTGCTCTCGATGTTCTCTTAAGTTTCAACTCGAGAGATGCTTCTGCCACATTCCCTGAATTGTTTACCAGATAATTAACCCTATAAGGGTCAGTTCTCCCGAAGTTATTCTTTACTTCACCACTTAAATCTCGGGACGAGATTTCTTGTAGTGGAGGAGATTTGTAACACCCCGACGATCATGCTACACTAAACCACCATGATGATGCTAAGCTACTGTGATTTTCAATGATAATCATGTTGGGATAATATCTCATTTCACATTCCTCTCTGAAAACAATTCAAAGTCACAATGCAAAATGAGTTTGCTTGAAACTTGCTAGAAAAATGTCCGTCATTTGACAAATATTCCATAACATTTATTTGTTAAGGAACACAACATCCCTCTTGTGCAAAGATGAGCTTTGACAATTATAACCACATCATTTAAGCATTTTTTTAAATGCTATCCTCTTTATGAAAAAATCAAATGAACCCCAAAACTGCACAAACTTTTTGTGGCACTGAGAATATTTCATAGTATTTTGTGGCCAAGCTCCACTTTTATGCAAGGTCATTTGGTGGCTTGAATTATTGCAAAACTGTTCTTTGTAAAATAAAAGCAAGAAACAGAAAATACAAAGGCTTTTAAAAGAAAAATAAAAGACCCCCCCCTCGCAAGAAGGCCTCAGCCCAGCTGGCCATCCAACCAGGCCGCCCACCTAACCCTCCATAACCCCCCGTGACCTAACCCTATCCCCGACCCCCACTCTCCCCGCACGTCTCTCCTCTCCTCCCTCAGCGCCACACACCCAGCGCCTTGGCCGGGCGCCCCATCCCATCGCCCGTTGGCCTCGTCCCGACCCGCCGCCTCTCCTCGGCGACCGCCCCTTCACTCCTTGGCCTTGCGCCTCGCCTCCTTACCGACCACAGAGCCGCGGATCGAGCCGTGCCCGCCGCCAGACACCGCCGCCCAAATCGCCGCCACCGGCGCCATGCTCGACACGCCGCCGTCGCTCGCTACCTCGTCTCCCGAGCCTTTGCCGCGCCCCTCGCTCCGCTGTGAGCCCCTCACCAATTCCCCCGTCCGCCCTCCTCTCTTTCCCTCGTCGCGGTTTCATGGCCGTCGCCGCTGACCATGACTCCCTGCTCGCTGCTCCCTTGGCTTCTGTCTGCTGGCCTTGCTTGCCGGAGTTTCGTGGCCAGCCGACGCCCCACTCCTCCACCGTGGCCTGGCTGCCGGTTGCGCTGAGCAGGGCTCCGCCTGCCATGGCCCCGAGCAGACCTCGGCCGCCGACACCTTGTGCATTCGTGCGTGCCTGCACGGGAGGCGGTTGTGCCTCGCTAGTGGGCCAACCCAACTAGATTAGGGGCCTAATTAACTCTTTTAACAACCTTTTACTAACCCAGCACTTACATGTGGGTCCTCCACAGTAATAAAGCGTGGCTAAATAAGTTTACAAAAACTGTGTCAATGACATGTGGCCCTCAGGTAATATAAAAGGTTTAATTTAACTCTAGTTAAAACGGCTCTATGACATGTATGCCTGCAGAAGCTGTTCACCTTTGACCGATCAGCTGTTGACTCCTCGGTCAGCAGATTGACCCGCCCCACCTGTCATACTCTAAGGCTAGCTGCTGTTGTGTGTAAAAGGGTTTGCACTGTTTTGGATAATTCAAATTAAATTAAATCCAGTAATTTTAGAATATTGTTTAAACTTTGAAAATTTATAGAAATTAAACCGTAACTCGATGAAAATGTTTTCTATATGAAAGTTGCTCGGAAAAATCCAACGAATCGAATCGCGGTCCGTTCATCATCACATGCCCTAGCATGCTGAACATGGGACATTCCCCTCGGTCATCTCATCGACGACATGAGTCGAAACAGGAAAACATTCGGTTGAATTCCCCTTCACCTATATCGTGTAGCCATGCGTTAGGTCACACCCGTGCAGCATATTGCCATGTTACGCTTTGTGATGCTATGTTTGCTTTATATTTACTGTTTCTTCCCTCTTCTCTCGGTAGACCCCAAGACCGATGCTGCCCTATGATCGACTAAATCGACGGCGACCCCCTCCTTGCCGAGCAACCAGGCAAGCCCCCTTTGATCATCCCGATATAGCCCATTCCATTCTCTCATGCTTGCATTAGATTTTGCTCTGTTATTATTTGCACCTATTACGATGCATAGCCTGCTTTTGTACCTCTTGTTGTACCTTACACCTTATCCTAAACTGCTTAGTATAGGTTGGATAGTGATCCATCGGTGACCCCGCCTTGTCCCGATCGCCCATTGATAATCGAAGACCCGATCAGCGGGATCGAAGACCAGGCCCGACACCGCACATCACTTCCCTTAGTTGCTCGACACTCTTGGATTACTATCGAGTACCGGGGTGAAACCTCTCTGACTTACGCTATTAACCACGTAGTATAGCTATCCGGTCGTGGTCATCGAGGGTGATTTCCTCTTTAACCACTTCCGATCTGAGTGCGTCGTGCAACCCCTCAAGTGTGGACCTCGGGGTGAATCCTCTTACGTTCACCTTGATAACTACATCGAGTGGAATTCACGGGGTGATTCCTCGGGTATTCCCTTGATGTTTAGACACACCATTAGTTTGATTACTATGACTTTACCTTGAGCCATGTTACTAAAGGCGAATTCGACCACGAGGGGTGCCCATGAGCTTAATTGCAGTGATGTGGAGTCGGGTTGACACGGAGGGTGCCGCGAGATAATTACGGCGTGGCGGGCATTCCTAGCCCTTGCCGCAAGTCCTCGAGGCGGGGCAACGGGTCACATCTTTTGTGAGTCTCGCTTGTTACCGCGTTCCTAATCCACTACGATGTGGATATTTGATCCGAGGGCCTCGGCCGATAGCACTAACCATCACGTGGGCATAGTATGGGCGTTACGCATCGTATGCATCACCGAAGCTTAATAGGCGTCGGCGACCGAGTGGCGCGCGCGGGTTGGACTGCGTAGCGCTGCCTTGTTGATGGAGGTAGCTAGGTCGCTCACCGCCGCGACGCATAGCGTGCAGGAGTTCTCGGGAGATGGCCCATGACCCCTGGGGCATAGGTTTAGTCCGCGTCTGGCCTCTCTATTAAGCCAGGTCGGGTTGCGGCGTATTGTTTGGCGAGGCGGGTATGACCACTGGAAAGTGTGTCCGGCGGAGTTAAGCGGCGTGGTGGGTAAGTTGGTGCACCCCTGCAGGGAAGAAAACATCTATCGATAGCCTGTCCTCACGGTAATGGACACTTGGGTTGTATCGATCGATACAACTAGAACTGGATACTTGTGATGAGAATTTGGATGGTGATGAGAACTGGATTGTGATGATAACTGGATAGTATGGCTCTGGGATATCTTTCTTGCAGGGAGTCAAGAAAGGATCTCCGGCCGAGGTTGATAACACTACTACTTTACTTTATGCTATTCTACTCCCTCCGTTTGCTGCAAGATGGTGGTTTCGGAAGATGCTAGTCTTCGATAGGAGTAGGCCTTCTCTCTATTACGGCATTTCGTAGTCCGGTCCATATACTGACCTTCCTTTGATAATGTTGCATATGTAGTGTAGATCCTTGCTTGCAGTACTTTGGATGAGTACTCACGGTTGCTTTGCTCCCCTTTTCCCCTTTCTTCTTCTTTCCGGTTGATGCAACGGATGATTTGAGCCAGGGCGGATGCCACCGCCGATGCTTACTACTACGTGGAGGCCGCCGATGACCGGGAGTAGTTAGGAGGCTCCCAGGCAGGAGGCCTTGCCTTTTCGATCGATGTTGCTTTTGTGCTAGCCTTCTTAAGGCAAACTTGTCTAACTCATATGTCGTACTCAGATATTGTTGCTTCACGACTCTTGTGTTTTCGAGCTTATGTATTCGAGCCCTCGAGGCCCTTGGCTTGTAACATAAAGCTTGTATTATTTTATTTTGTGTCTAGAGTTGTGTTGTGATATCTTCCCGTGAGTCCTTGATCTTGATCGTACACATTTGCGTGTATGATTAGTGTACGATTGAATCGAGGGCGTCACACCATGTCTGTACATGCTTGGCTCGTCAAGTCAACCTAAGTGTTTTGCATGTGTAAATCTGGCTTACACCCGTTGTATGCGAACGTTAGAATCTATCACACCCGATCATCACGTGGTGCTTCGAGACAACGAACTTTCGCAACAGCGCACGGTTAGGGGGAACACTTTCTTGAAATTATTATAAGGGATCATCTTGTTTACTACCGTCGTACTAAGCAAATAAGAAGCAAAACATGATAAACATCACATGCAATCAAATAGTGACATGATATGGCCAATATCATTTTTCTCCTTTTAATCTCCATCTTCGGGGCGCCATGATCATCATCGTCACCGGCATGACACCATGATCTCCATCATCATGATCTCCATCATCGTGTCTTCATGAAGTTGTCACGCCAACGATTACTTCTACTTCTATGGCTAACGTGTTTAGCAATAAAGTAAAGTAATTTACATGGCGTTATTCAATGACACGCAGGTCATACAAAAATAAAGACAACTCCTATGGCTCTGCGGTTGTCATACTCATCGACATGCAAGTCGTGATTCCTATTACAAGAACATGATCAATCTCATATATCACATATATTTCATTCATAACATCCTTTTGGCCATATCACATCACAAGGCATATGCTGCAAAAACAAGTTAGGCGTCCTCTAATTGTTGTTGCATGTTTTACGTGGCTGCTATAGGTTTCTAGCAAGAACGTTTCTTACCTACGCCAAAACCACAACGTGATATGCCAATTTCTATTTACCCTTCATAAGGACCCTTTTCATCGAATCCGATCCGACTAAAGTGGGAGAGACAGACACCTGCTAGCCACCTTATGCAACTAGTGCATGTCAGTCGGTGGAACCTGTCTCACGTAAGCGTACGTGTAAGGTCGGTCCGGGCCGCTTCATCCCATGATGCCGCTAAAACAAGATAAGACTAGTAGTGGAAAGAAAAGTGACAACATCTACGCCCACAACAAGATTGTGTTCTACTCGTGCATAGAAACTACCCATAGACCTAGCTCTGATACCACTGTAGTGGAACGTAGCAGAAAATAAATTTTTTCTACGCATCACCAAGATCAATCTAAGGAGTCATCTAGCAACAAGAGAGAGGAGTGCATCTATATACCCTTATAGATCGCGAGCGGAGGCGTTCAAGAGAACGGGGATGATGGAGTCGTACTCGTCATAATCCAAATCACCGATGATCCTAGCGCCGAACGGACGGCACCTCCGCGTTCAACACACGTGCCGTTGGGTAAGACGTCTCCTCCTTCTTGATCCAGCAAGGGGGAGGGGGAGGTTGATGGAGATCCAGCAGCACGACGGCGTGGTGGTGGAAGTAGCGGTGATCTCGGCAGGGCTTCACCAAGCTCAGCGAGAGGGAGAGGTGTTACGGAGGGAGAGGGAGGCGCCGAGGACAGGGTGTGCAGCCTCCTCCCCCTCTTTATATAGGGGCCCTGGGGGGCCGGCCCCTAGAGATTGAATCTCAAGGGGGGGCACGAGGGGGACTTGCCCCCAAGCCAAGTGGGCGCTTCCCCCTAGGGTTTCAACCCTAGGCACGGGGGAGGCCAAGGCGCACCATCCCACCAGGGCTGGTTCCCTCCACTTCAGCCCATGGGGCCCTCAGGGATAGGTGGCCCCACCGATGGACCCGGGACCCTTCGGTGGTCCGGTACAATACAGTGACCCCGAACTTTCCGGTGGCGGCTGGACTTCCTATACATAAATCTTCACCTTCGGACCATTCCGGAACTCCTCATGACGTCCGGGATCTCATCTGGGACTCCAAACAACTTTCGGGTTACCGCATACTAATATCTCTACAACCCTAGTGTCACCGAACCTTAAGTGTGTAGACCCTACGGGTTCGGGAGACACGCAGACATGACCGAGACGACTCTCCGGCCAATAACCAACAGCGGGATCTAGATACCCATGTTGGCTCCCACATGTTCCACGATGATCTCATCGAATGAACCACGATGTCGAGGATTCGGGTAATCCGTATACAATTCCCTTTGTCAATCGATGCGTTACTTGCCGAGATTAGATCGTCGGTATCCCAATACCTCGTTCAATCTCGTTC
Organism: Aegilops longissima; assembly: GCA_021605205.1. Taxonomy (NCBI): domain Eukaryota; kingdom Viridiplantae; phylum Streptophyta; class Magnoliopsida; order Poales; family Poaceae; genus Aegilops; species Aegilops longissima. The sequence continues at coordinate 675,786,217 of CM038682.1, read as the reverse complement.
ACGGCAAGTCACTTTACTCGCATCAGTAATGCATGATCCGTGACCAACCACTTGGTCACTTTGAGGTCATTATGATGATGCATTACCGAGTGGGCCGAAATACCTCTCCGTCATACGGAGTGACAAATCCGATCTCGATCCGTGTCAACCCAAGACACTTTCGTAGATAATTGTAGTATACCTTTATAGCCACCCAGTTACGTTGTGACGTTTGGTACACCCAAAGCACTCTTACGGTATCCGGGAGTTACACGATCTCATGGTCTAAGGAAATGATACTTGACATTAGAGAAGCTCTAGCAAAACGAACTGCATGATCTTGTGCTATGCTTAGGATTGGGTCTTGTCCATCACATCATTCTCCCAATGATGTGATCCCGTTATCAATGACATCCAATGTCCATGGTCAGGAAAATGTAACCATCTATTGATAAACGAGCTAGTCAACTAGAGGCTCACTAGGGACATGTTGTGGTCTATGTATTCACACATGTATTACGATTTCTGGATAACACAATTATAGCATGAATAATAGACAATTATCATGAACGAGGAAATATAATAATAACCATTTTATTATTGCCTCTAGGGCATATTCAACAGTCTCCCACTTGCACTAGAGTCAATAATCTAGTTACATTGTGATGAATCGAACACCCATAGAGTTACGGTGTTGATCATGTTTTGCTCATGGAAGAGGTTTAGTCAGCGGATCTGCGACATTCAGATCTGTGTGCACTTTACAAATATCTATGTCTCCATCTTGAACATTTTCACGAATGGAGTTGAAGTGGCGCTTGATGTGTCGGTCTTCTTCGAAACCTAGGCTCCTTGGCAAGGGCAATGGCTCCGGTGTTGTCACGAGAAGAGAGTCATCGGCACCGACGCATTGGGAATAACTCCTAGGTCGGTAATGAACTCCTTCATCCAGATTGCTTCATGTGCTGCCTCCGAGGCTGCCATGTACTCCGCTTCACATGTAAATCCCGCCACGACGCTTTGCTTGTAACTTCACCAGCTTCGCCCCACCATTCAAAATATACACGTATCCGGTTTCGACTTAGAGTCATACGGATCGTGTCGAAGCTAGCGTCGGCGTAACCCTTCTGACGAGCTCTTCGTCACCTCCATATCTGAGAAACATATCCTTAGTCCTTTTCGGTACTTCAGGATATTCTTGACCGCTGTCCAAAGTGTTCCATGCGGGATTACTTTGGTACCTTCCTTCCAAACTTACGGCAAGGTTTACATCAGATCTGGTACACAAGCATGGCATACATGATAGACCCTATGGCGAGGCATAGGGACGACACTCATCTTTTCTCTATCTTACGTCGTGGTGGGACATTGAGCTGAGCTCAATTTCACACCTTGCAACACAGGCAAGAACCCCTTCTTGGACTGATCCATATTGAACTTCTTCAATATCTTATCAAGGTATGTGCTTTGTGAAAGACCTATGAGGCATCTCGATCTATCTCTATAGATCTTGATGCCTAATATGTAAGCAGCTTCTCCAAGGTCCTTCATTGAAAACCACTTATTCAAGTAGGCCTTAATGTTGTCCAAAAGTTCTATATCATTTCCCATCAAAAGTATGTCATCTACATATAATATGAGAAATGTTACAGAGCTCCCACTCACTTTCTTGTAAACGCAGGCTTCTCCATAAGTCTGCATAAACCCAAACGCTTTGATCATTTCATTAAAGAGAATGTTCCAACTCCGAGATGCTTGCACCAGCCCATAGATGGAGCGCTAGAGCTTGCATACCTTGTTAGCATTGTTAGGATCGACAAAACCCTCTGGCTGCATCATATACAATTCTTCCTTAAGAAAGCGGTTAAGGAATGTCGTTTTGACGTCCGTTTGCCATATCTCATAATCGTAGAATGCGGCAATTGCTAACATGATTCAGACGGACTTAAGCTTCGCTACGAGTGAGAAGGTCTCATCGTAGTCAACTCCTTGAACTTGTCGATAACCCTTAGCGACAAGTCGAGCCTTATAGATGGTAACATTACCATCCGCGTCCGTCTTCTTCTTAAAGATCCATTTGTTTTCTATCGCTCGCCGATCATCGGCAAGTCATCAAAGTCCATACTTTGTTTTCATACATGGATCCTATCTCGGATTGCATGGCTTCAAGCCATTTGTTGGAATCTGGGCCCGCCATCGCTTCTTCATAGTTCGAAGGTTCACTGTTGTCTAACAACATTATTTCCAAGACATGGTTGCCATACCATTCGGTGTGGAGCGTGTCCTTGTGGACCTTGAAGTTCAAGAGCAACTTGATCCAAGTACCTTGATCATCATCATTAACTTCCTCTCTAGTCGGCGCAGCACCACAGGAACATCTTCTGAGCTACGCTACTTTCGGTTCAAGAGGCGTTACTTCATTGAGTTCTACTTTCCTCCACTTACTTCTTTTGAGAGAAACTCTTTCTCGAAAGGACCCGTTCTTGGCAACAAAGATCTTGCCTTCGGATCTGAGGTAGAAGGTATACCCAATGGTTTCCTTAGGGTATCCTATGAAGACGCATTTTCCGACTTGGGTTCGAGCTTTTCAGGTTGAAGTTTCTTGACATAAGCTTCAGCATCCCCAAACTTTTAGAAGCGACGACTTAGGTTTCTTCCCAAACCATAATTCATACGGTGTCATCTCAGCGGATTTAGGCGGTGCCCTATTTAAAGTGAATGTAGCTGTCTCTAGAGCGTATCCCAAAATGATAGCGGTAATTAAATCGGTGAGTGACATCATAGATCGCACCATATCCAATAGAGTGCGACACGATGTTCGGACACACCGTTCTGTTGAGGTGTTCAGCGGCGTGTGTTGTGAAACGATTCCACATTTCCTTAAGTGCGTACCAAATTCGTGACTTAAATATTCTCCCCACGATCTGATCGTAAGAACTTTATCTTTCGGTCACGTTGATTCTGTACCTCATTCTGAAATTCCTTGAACTTTTCAAGGTCTCGGACTTGTGTTTCATCAAGTAGACATACCCATATCTACTCAAGTCAAATCGGTGAGTGAGAACATAAGGATAGCCTCCGCGAGCCTCAACGCTCATTGGACCGCACACATCAGTATGTATGATTTCCAATAAGTTGGTTGCTCGGTCCATTGTTCTGGAGAACGGAGTCTTGGTCATTTTGCCCATAAGGCATGGTTCACATGTGTCAAATGATTCGTAATCAAGAGACTCCAAAAGTCCATCAGCATGGAGCTTCTTCATGCGTTTGACACCAATATGACCAAGGCGGCAGTGCCACAAGTATGTGGGACTATCGTTATCAACTTTACATCTTTTGGTATTCACACTATGAATATGTGTAACATCACGTTCGAGATTCATTAAGAATAAACCATTGACCAGCGGGGCATGACCATAAAACATATCTCTCATATAAATAGAACAACCATTATTCTCGGATTTAAATGAGTAGCCATCTCGTATTAAACGAGATCCAGATACAATGTTCATGCTCAAAGCTGGCACTAAATAACAATTATTGAGGTTTATAACTAATCCCGTAGGTAAATGTAGAGGTAGCGTGCCGACGGCGATCACATCGACCTTGAAACCATTCCCGACGCGCATCGTCACCTCGTCCTTCGCCAGTCTCCGCTTATTCCACAGCTTCTGTTTTGAGTTACAAATATGAGCAACCGCACCGGTATCAATTACCCAGGGGCTACTACAAGTACTGGTAAGGTACACATCAATTACATGTATATCACATATACATTTGGTGTTGCCGGCCTTCTTGTCCGCTAAGTATTTGGGGCAGTTCCGCTTCCAGTGTCCGCTTCCCTTGCAATAAAAGCACTCAGTCTCAGGTTTGGGTCCATTCTTTGGCTTCTTCCAGGCAACTGGCTTACCGGGCGCGGCAACTCCCTTGCCGTTCTTCTTGAAGTTCTTCTTACCCTTGCCTTTCTTGAAACTAGTGGTTTTATTGACCATCAACACTTGATGTTCCTTTTTTATTTCCACCTTCGCTGATTTCAGCATTGAAAATACTTCAGGAATGGTTTTCACCATCCCCTGCATATTTTAGTTCATCACAAAGCTCTTGTAGCTAGGTGGGAGCGATCAAGGATTCTGTCAATGACCGCCTCGTCCGGGAGGTTAATGTTCGGTGGGACAAGAGGTTGTGCAACCCAGACATTTGGAGTATGCTCTCACTGACTGAACTATTTTCCTCCATCTTACAACTGTAGAACTTGTCGGAGACTTCATATCTCTCGACCCGAGCATGAGCTTGGAAAACCATTTTCAGCTCTTGAACATCTCATATGCTCCGTGTTGCTCAAAACGCTTTTGGAGCCCGGTTCTAAGTGTAAAGCATGCCACCTTGAACGAGGGAGTAATCATCAAGACGTGATCGCCAAGCGTTCATAACGTCTTGGTTCTACAGGATGGATGCATCACCTAGCGGTGCTTCTAGGACATATGCTTTCTTGGCAGCTATGAGGATGATCCTCGGGTTAGGACCCAGTCCAGTATAGTTGCTGCCATCATCTTTCAGCTTGGTTTTCTCTAGGGCAGCGTTGAAGTTGAGGTTGACATGGCGTGGACCATTTGATCTACAAGACATTTTGCAAAGGTTTTAGACTAAGTTCATGATAATTAAGTTCATCTAATCAAATTATTTAATGAACTCCCACTCAGATTAGACATCCCTCTAGTCATCTAAGTGATACATGATCCGAGTCAACTAGACTGTGTCCGATCATCACGTGAGACGGACTAGTCATCATCGGTGAACATCTCCATGTTGATCGTATCTTCCATACGACTCATGTTCGACCTGTCGGTCTCTTGTGTTCCGAGGCCATGTCTGTACATGCTAGGCTCGTCAAGTCAACCTAAGTGTTTTGCATGTGTATATCTGGCTCACACCCGTTGTATGTGAACATTAGAATCTATCACACCCGATCATCACGTGGTGCTTCGAGACAACGAACTTTCGCAATGACGCACAGTTAGGGGGAACACTTTCTTGAAATTATTATAAGGGATCATTTTATTTACTACCGTCGTACTAAGCAAATCTTTCCTTTATATATATATATATATATATTTATACTTATACTAGGACAATGCCCGTGCGTTGCTATGGGCAACAAGAATCAGATAATCACAATTTAATGATTGTATCGATCAATAAATGAATGATTATTTGATATCATAGTTGAATTTACATACATTGCGACAAAATATATATTACCATGATGACCAAAGGCACGTGAAATACGAAAATCGAGCACAACTAAATACTACCCCAATAATTGGAAAAAAAGATATTGCAACTTAGAAATTGAAGAAACCGACAACATGATTTTGAACTTAAACCGACAACATGATTTTGAACTTAATTCATGAAAACATGCATGATTTAACTTTTCATTCTAGGTATGGTAAGTATAATTTTGTAAATTTTATTACCTTGTGAAATCAGTATATTCAGAGACATGAGACAACTCCGGGTGATACGACATTGAGAAAGCCCTAAATGACATAAAAATTATAGTGGTAACTGCCCGTGCGTCGCAGCGGATAACAACATATTCTAGTGGTTCCACACAAATTGTGTTAGCATTTACCTTTAGAATCTACATGCATTATCAAGCAACATTTTTTAGGACGATGTAGTAGACTTTTTAATACCATTAAATCACTTTTTTCTCTCGGCCAGCCACCTATTATCTGTCTCACCACTGCATCGTCAATGGCCCATTGGGCGTAGCAGGATTACGATGCCCCGGTTATATATGCGAGAAATCATTAACCAAAGCTATGATAAGAAAACTCTTTCATGTTACTTGCTGTTTTTAATACCTATAAGAAATTGTCCATGTGTTACAATGAATGGCAACATATTCTAGTTGTTCCACAAAAATTCTGTGAGCATGCACCTTTAGAATCTGCATGCATTATCAAGCGACATTTTTTTAGGATGACATAGTAGACATTTTTATACCACTAAATCACTCTTTTCTCTGCCAGTCACCTATTATCTATCTCCCCAGTTCACTGTCAATGGCGCATTGGGAACCCCGATGAAAGAACACAAAATACAATCTACACACGAGCAATGATGTACATAGAGGTAAAATTATGATCAATATACTGGCATAGACAACAAAAATTCAGGGAGGTACCTTCACCTACTGCCTTTGTATGTGTGGTGCTCAACTTCTTGGCTACACAACAAAATTTAAGAGCTACAACCTCAGAATGGCTGCATTGAAGCCTAGAAAAGATTGAAGAAGATGGTATTATCTGTATGACCGATCCAATCGTAACCATCCTTCTAATAGCATGCTTCATATTCGGGGAGGATCATATCTGTAGTTAATTAAGTCTGCATCACGTACCTCTCGCTGTTCTCTCATAGATATACATGCCTGTATCACATTCATACCTGAATCCATCCTCAAGTCCTCTCATAGCTACATGTAGCAAAATTTGTCTGCACAATTAATTAAGCGACCATGAGATATAGAAGGTCAATCGTGAAACTCTAAACACGCCACAGCGTGAATCAAGAAGCTTGACCGAAGCAACATTCAACAACAATCATTCCAAACTTCCATGACAAAACCTATGCAAGATATATGATAGATTTTTTTGTATTTGGATCTTGGAAGATCAACGAATCTGCACAAATTCCCCATATAAATTTTAATGAACCACCAATGCTTCTGTTTCATAAATTTTCTATAATGGTTGAACCTATGAGCCTAAAGCAATATTGACGACTCAGTAACAATTCCTAAAGGTAACAACAGAGGCATGCATTCCATGCCAACATAAGTTTCATATCAGCACAAAAGATCACCATACCTTAAAAAACACGGCCTTGGAGAAAGTCCCGACAGCTCCGGCAATGTCTCATCTGCGTTTTTCCACAGACTCTGATGTAACACCTCGTCAAGACCAAATCCAAGCATAGCAATGCCTCAACTGCATACAAGTAGGAACACAGGAACTATTCATCTACATCCCTATCTCGTCCGTTCTCGAGGAGGCGAATCGACACTCGAACCTTTTCCACAAATCCTCCTCGCTTCCTCCTGCCCTTCTCATAGTACTCCTGTTTTAGCATCGGAACTCCGGGTAGTAATCATCATCCTCATGATCACGCTTCGCCTTCATCCCTGTCGTGAGCAGATCTCGAGGCGGAGGCATGCCTATTGGTAGACGCGAACTGGAGCGGATCTTGGGCGAGGTACCGACGCGCTTAACGCAACGGCAACGGAGGTGGTCGATCTCGGGCGTCGAGCATCATCTTCTTGTCGACGAAGCGGCGGAATGGCGCAACTCCATCGGATCTCCATCCGCGGTGGTAGGGCTTTGGCTTTGGAGGGCGACAAGCGGCGAGGAAGATGGAAGCAGATGGAGTCGGCGGGATGATGTTCCGTGAGGGATTTCAGTGAGGGATTTCGAGAAGGGAACCGACAATTACAACGGCTATTAAGAAGCAGATGAGAGGGAGCATGCCGATGAATGGGTTGATGATGGAAAATAAATTGGTAAGAGCTGGAGACGGACCAAAGAGGGACGACGGCAGGCGGACCAAAGAGAGGTTGATTACCCCACGATTTTGGGAAGGTGGAACGATGATTTGGGATGGGAGGAATGACGCGAGGAGGGAGAGTCGGACGAAGGGAAAAGACGTAAGAGGGGAGAGGGAACACTATGTTTCTTTTAGGTAGTAGAGATTTGTTTTTTACTAATAAACTAGCGATTGCTTGTGGTCGCCCGTCATCGAGCTTTTTGCAAAAAAGTCCCTGTGTTTTTAGTAAATGAACCCGCAGTCCCTCTGTAAGTGGATGTGGAAAACGTTTCGTTTTTTTACAAAAACACCCTGCGTTTGTAAGAATTCAAGCCGTGATTCCTCCTCTGTTTCATCTTATCCACACACTCCCCCTTCCTTTCCAACCGTGGTGGAGCAGGAGAAGTTGAGGGGCGGAGCAAGAGCAGGGAGGGCAGGAAGGAGAGCAGCAGCGAGTGCGGGAGCAGGCGCCGGAGATGGAGAGCGAGTGGATGAGCGAGGAGAGGAGCAAGTCGAGCGGGAAGCAGAGGCGGTGGCGCTGGAGGAAAGGGAGCAGCGCGAAGGCGAGTGGCAGGGATGCGTCGCTGGGCCCCGGAGCAGAGTGTGCCACTCGTTCGAGGTGCGACGGCACGGCAGAGTAGGACGCGGCGAAGCAGCGCTTGGGGGCTGGCACGGAGGGCGGAGGAGACGGCGAGGTGAGCGAGGCGACGGAGGAGGGGCCGGAGAGGTCGGCGAGCAGCGGCTCTAAGTTGTAGCGGCTGGCGGGGCCGGCGGCGGTGACGGAGACCGAGGAGGTGGTGCTGCTGCGTACGGGGAGGCGGAGGCACTGGCGCTTGTGGCTGTCCGTCGCCGCCAGTCCTCTCCGGCCTCCTCCACCGTATCCTTCTCAATCTCCGACCTTTTTCTCCCGTGTCGTGATTTGGACGGACAATTGGAGGTCGTGTCCTTGTCCAACATCAAGCAATGGAGTGCCCGACCCGGATTTCAGTTGCCTGCTATAAGAAGGAGGGGTCCTCGGCCAGAATCTCCATCAGGCTGCGTCGTTGTACCATAAGCTCCATCAAAGCCCGTCCAAATTGCAATTTTCGACGAAACGTCCAATGTCGCAGCCGAGTTCGCCGGAGGAAGAAGCGCCGAGTTCGCCGGAGGAACAAGAACATCCGTCCAGCCATCCATTGTCGCCTGCCTCGGCTACACCGGAGGTATGTATCTCCTTGATATTCACTGGATGGAATCCCATGTTTTACATATAATTCTGTCCCCTGGCTCTGTATGCGACTCTGTTCTTTCTTCAGTTATGAAATAGCTTTGCAGTTTTATGTGGTGAAAGTTTTAGAGGCTGTTGATAGCTTTCCAAAGGTATTAAGTTTGTGCAATTCAGCATAATGATTATGAAGATATCATCAAATAACAGTTCTGTTGTTCCAGGATTTTCAGTCCAAGCAGATTTGCAAGAATTAATGGCGACTTTAGTTTAGCCTGACTGAAATAAGAGACAATACTTAATTTTGTACTGTAGTATATATGAACTTTGCTGTTTGCTCAACGAATTATATTATATCAATATCAATAAGCCGACATTGTTCATGCCTTATTTTTTAGCTATCCCCTTGACCCCTGTTTCAGTTATTTTTCTGTCGCCTGTCTTGCTGGCGAGCCCGTGTGCGGCTACTGTTGTACGGGTCCCTGATCCTACCTAATTATTCGTCGCCAAGGATGAGATGATTTTAGTTGCCGTGGATCGTATAGATAGGCCCTGTGCATCTTGATCTCGATTGAATCTGATTGGATGAGCATGAATTATTCGGTTCTACAGTCCAGGTAAAAATATGCCACACAAGCTGGCTTTTGTCTGCAGAATAAGCATAAGTTTAACCGCCATGAGCGCGCCTACTAGATCAATTTGTGTTAAACAAACTTACTTGGTTAAGTGCAGGAATGTCTAGCGAATTATATTCAGGAACCTTGTTGACTTCTTAATCCTCGCAAAGAACCTTGCTAAGCTAAACTCATAATTACCTCGCTCTTGTACGAGATAATAGTATGGAGTAGAACCATATGCATCTTGATCTGGATTGAATCTGACTGGGTGAGCATGAATATTCGGTTCTGGAGTGCAAGTCGAAAGTATGCTACACATGCTGATTTTTGTCTGCATATAAGCATGATTTTGAGCCACCAAAGTGCATCGATTTGTGTTGAGCCAACTTAGTGGATGTCTGGCCAGTTATATTCAGCAACTTTTTTGACCCGTCAATCCTCGCAAGAACCTTGCTAAACTTAGAATTACTTCTCTTGTACCAGATAACACTATGCAGTAGAGCCATATGTTGCTGATGACTGAAACTGGTTCAGTCGTAAATAGCTGATTGCTTCAGTTTATCAGTCTAGCTAAGAGTTTATTTTCTGCGAATGGTTTAGCATGGCTGAGTGATATGTGTTTACTTCACTAATTCATAAGAATTATTTTCTCTTGCCAGCTTCAGCTGCAGCAGCACCTTGCCTGCATCATATATTTTGTATTATGTTGTTGTGGGCATGCTGATTCTGAATTTCTCCGTACTGCCGACTTCGACGGAATTACGTCCGCCTGTGTAGCCAAGGTATGTGGTTCAAACTACTCAAGCAATATTGATTTGGAGTTGTTTTGGTCAAGCGTCTAAACTAAACCATGCTGCTGCACAGTAGCCAAAATTCAGTCTAAACTAAACCATGCTACGACACAACAGCCAAAATTCAGTCAGTTTGTTCTCCTGTGTCTGAAGCGGCTAAACTGAACCGTGATACTACACAATAGCCCAAAGTTTGACTAATAGATATGAGTATCATCATATAATTTGTGTTTGATATTTCAAGAATATGTAATAGGTAACCAGCAATGTTGTTTGCATTTTGACAGATGTGGCTGATAAGTTCCAGTACCACTTCCTGTGATGCAGTATTGTTTGCTTTTAAAGTTTTTAATATTCTTGCTAAAGCCGAGCTTGCTTCTCATATACTTGTTTGTGAGCAGTTCCTACATCACTAGAGCCAAAATTCAGCAGAGTGAATGAGACGTAGTAAAGCTAATAGTGTGTGCCCATTATTTCCTACATCCAGAAAAGGGAAATATCCTTAGAAGACAGCAGTTGAAATGGCGTTGAATAGCTTTCATTGTAGTTCTAAAAGTGTGTTGCACAATGCTATTTTGTAAATTGTGCCCTATCGAATCGAAACCTGAAAATTCCTATTTATGATTAATAAATCATGTAGTTGCTACTTTGTTAATAAATCATGCGCTTCTTAATTCTTTGTGTACGGTTTGCTGTCAAAACACTAAACATAACTTTTTTTTGATTAATTCAGTCAAGCCATCCTTATAGTTCTGTAATGTGCGAAACTCATAACTTTTTTTGATGCATTCTTCAGGTTGAGAACTAATGATGGACGACGTAACAGCTGTTAAAGAGGAGATTAAAGGATGGAAGATGGCAGCAGAGGAGGAGGCTGAAGCTGGTAGATCAATTGAGCAAGAATGCCTCACTCGTGTGCATTTATAATTAGCTTTTCCAAATTAATAGATAGTTTCTGTCAAGATTAATACATGTTTGATTCACTCTTTAATTGAAGTCCATACTGATTACACCTTCACAGAATTTGCAATGTTGTTTCAACAAACTAACAGTGTGAGGTTTAACATTTTTTTTATTGCAGAAAATGGATGACAACACTTAATCGATCATTATTGAGGATTTTGAAACCCGCCCTTCATAAAGAAAGCAAAATGTTCTGAATCGGGTGTTTTGAAATGGAGGTTTAACTTTATTTGTAAGGCCCGCTCGGTACATCCACCCTGAGGCATCGCTATCTACATGGTGGAAGAGGTTGGTCACTATGGACAACATCAGCAGCGACGTTGTTTCCAATACGCAGCAAGTGCGCGACTTCAGTGAGGGTGCGCAAGGTTTCTGCATGTCCCTCAAGTTCCTGCCCCCATACCGTCGCTCTCGCCAGCCACGGCCAAAAGCTTAGAACCACGGCCTGCTCTGATTGAGTCTCCATCTGATGTATGGTACTTTGCCAAGGTAAATTTAGTTATTTTCATACATCTTCAGAATTGAGCACAGCTGATGTTTATGTTCAATTGATGTTGATTAATGTATATCTTTTGATTATTTATAGAGAAATGCTGAATTCTTAGTCCAGTGGTAGAAAGAAGGTGTCTGTCAGGTCTTAGGCTCCTAGCTCATCTTGCTTTAATCTGAAATCATATCAGGTCAAGGAGTAGCTTCCCGCAAAAAAAAGGTTCAAGGAGTACCACTAGCACCTCTGAAGAAGCAGCAAAAGGATCAAAACCACATTCTTCGGTATCCTACTCGGAAAAAAAGGGCGAAAAGACTGACTTCCAGAAAAAAAAACATGAAGAATTCTTCAAGCACCAGACTGAGACAGATTCCTTGAGAAGTGCGCTTGATAATATCAGGTGGTCAGGTTCTTTTCTAAGTTGAGGTAGGGTTGCCTCTTCAATCTGTGATATTCAAACGAGATGGAAAATGAATATATATAGGAATATAATTTGAATACATTATTAACAACCTCCAAATTTTTATCATGCTCATGGCCAGTTCAATACTTCTTTCTTGATGCAACGGCTGATATATGGTTGTTTTCCATGGCTATGTTAGTAAACTTTTATGCAAATTTATATTACTCTCTTATTCTCTAATGATTATACTGGGACGCTCATTTGAACAGATTTAATATGCACTAGGAGCTCTCAAAACAAAAAATGTATGAGCAAATTTATATATCGTAACACTGGTATTTGTATTGCAAATAAGATTTGTAATCTTCATCACTTTAGCTCTTAATATGTTGTCATTCATTGCAACTACTCCCTCCGTTCCCAAATATTTGTCTTTCTAGCCATCTCAAATGAACTACAACATACGGATGTATGTAGACATGTTTTAAAGTGTAGATTCATTCATTTTGCTCCGTATGTAGTCACTTATTGAAATCTCTAGAAAGACAATTATTTAGGAACGGAGGGAGTACATCACACACGCATGGAAGGACAGAGAATATAAGTCGCGACACGGGTGGGATGCCATGTTGAAATAGAGAATGTAGACTGTGTGTGCAAGGTGGTCTTACGTCATGCTTACTGGGTTAGAAGCGTGTGATGTTTTTTGTCCCATTGCAACGTTGGTGCTGGTCGACTGCCGGTGGTGCTGGGTGGTGGCTGTTGGGCGCATGAGAAGGAAGATGGAGGCAGAGCCCTGGGTGGATGTATGGAGAAGATAAGAACTGAGTGGTGGAAAGGGAATTCTCGGTGGGATTGAGTGCCTGTTGCTACTACTTTTCTTAAACGATGTGATGTCACTGCTGCTAGATGTCGATCTTTTTTTTTGCGTAGAGCTAGATGTCGATCTCTGCTGGCTGCTGTTTAAGCCTACCAGATCTTAATTTTAATTATGAATACATTAGTAGTTTCAGTACTTAAAAGATGTGTGACTGAAATATTGGAAACATTTGTTCAAAAAATATTGAAAAGAAATACTATTTATTCAGGGAAAACATATTTGGGGCCTACCTATGGACTATTTGATCATCAATATATTCCTAGAGTCTGGATGTTCCTCATGCCGTTGATGAGATAGAGAGGAGGGGGCGACGAAGGTTGAGAGAGTACGACAATGGTGCATCCAGAGGGGGGGAGGTCATGGCTACACCGACCATGTCCTCCGTCATATCATCTCACCCGCAAACTCTGCATGTGCTAATCCTGATCCTGTTCGAGCCCTGATGATGGTGTCAAGGGAAGTAGCCGTGTTGGCGCAGTCAGTGTGAGCACCAAAGCAATGTAAACTCTTTACTATCTAATGGATCGTCTTATCTTTGAAGTGGCCAGGTATGAATTCATGATAAGACAAGGAAGAATATAATAGATTGAGAGATAGAGCTCAGTATTTCACCATGATAGATAAACCATGGAATTTATTTCATACCCATTTCAACGCACGGGCTCTTTTGCTAAACCGTTAACTTCTATTAAAAATAAGGAAATTCCCATGTTTAACCATATTATCAACATGTATTTAAAATGATTATAAAAAATGATGCAAATGACACATGAAGCAGGCTCTTTACTATCTAATGGCCCGTCTTATCTTTGAAGTGCACCAAAGCAATGTAAACTCTTTACTATCTAATGGATCGTCTTATCTTTGAAGTGGCCAGGTATGAATTCATGATAAGACAAGGAAGAATATAATAGATTGAGAGATAGAGCTCAGTATTTCACCATGATAGATAAACCATGGAATTTATTTCATACCCATTTCAACGCACGGGCTCTTTTGCTAAACCGTTAACTTCTATTAAAAATAAGGAGATTCCCATGTTTAACCATATTATCAACATGTATTTAAAATGATTATAAAAAATGATGCAAATGACACATGAAGCAGGCTCTTTACTATCTAATGGCCCGTCTTATCTTTGAAGTGGACAAGTATAAAATATGAATTCCTGATAAGGCGAAAAAGAATCTAATAGATTGAGAGATAGAGGTATTTCAACATGATAGATAAACTCTTGAATATCACGCAAACCCTGGAATTTATTTCATACCCGTTGCAACGCACGGGCTTTTTTCTAAACCGTTAACTTTTATAAAAATAAGAAAATTCCCATGTTTAACCATATTATCAACATGTATTAATAATGGATATAAAAATGATGCACAATGGCACATGAAGCAGGTTATGTCCATTTTACGGCTAGGTGCAACATACGGGCATTTGTATTAGTAAGAAGCAAAACATGATAAACATCACATGCAATCAAATAGTGACATGATATGGCCAATATCATTTTGCTCCTTTTGATCTCCATCTTCGGGGCGCCATGATCATCATCGCCACCGGCATGACACCATGATCTCCATCATCGTGTCTTCATGAAGTTGTCACGCCAACGATTACTTCTACTTCTATGGCTAACGTGTTTAGCAATAAAGTAAAGTAATTTACATGGCGTTATTCAATGACACGCATGTCATACAAAAAATAAAGACAACTCCTATGGCTCCTGCCGGTTGTCATTCTCATCGACATGCAAGTCGTGATTCCTATTACAAGAACATGATCAATCTCATACATCACATATATTTCATTCATCACATCCTTTTTGGCCATATCACATCACAAGGCATATGTTGCAAAAACAAGTTAGACGTCCTCTAATTGTTGTTGCATGTTTTTACGTGGTTGCTATAGGTTTCTAGCAAGAACGTTTCTTACCTACGCCAAAACCACAACGTGATATGCCAATTTCTATTTACCCTTCATAAGGACCCTTTTCATCGAATCCGATCCGACTAAAGTGGGAGAGACAGACACCCGCTAGCCACCTTATGCAACTAGTGCATGTCAGTCGGTGGAACCTGTCTCACGTAAGCGTACGTGTAAGGTCGGTCCGGGCCGGTTCATCCCAAGATGTCGCCGAAACAAGATAAGACTAGTAGTGGCAAGAAAATTGACAACATCTACGCCCACAACAAGATTGTGTTCTACTCGTGCATAGAAACTACGCATAGACCTAGCTCTGATACCACTGTAGGGGAACGTAGCAGAAAATAAAATTTTTCTACGCATCACCAAGATCAATATATGGAGTCATCTAGCAACGAGAGAGAGGAGTGCATCTACATACCCTTGTAGATCGCGAGCGGAAGCGTTCAAGAGAACGGGGATGCTTGAGTCGTACTCGTCGTGATCCAAATCACCGATGATCCTAGCGCCGAACGGAAGGCACCTCCGCGTTCAACACACGTACGGTTGGGGAATACGTCTCCTCCTTCTTGATCCATCAAGGGGGTGGGAGAGGTTTATGGAGATCCAGCAGCACGACGGCGTGGTGGTGGAAGTAGGGGTGATCTCGGTAGGGCTTCGCCAAGATCAACAAGAGGGAGAGGTGTTACGGAGGGAGAGGGAGGCGCCAGGGACTAGGGTGCGCAGCCCTCCCTCCCCCCTCTTTATATAGGGGCCCTGGGGGGGGGGGCGGCCCCCTAGAGATTGAATCTCAAGGGGGGGCAAGGGGGGAACTGCCCCCAAGCCAGTGGGCGCCCCACCCCTAGGGTTTCCAACCCTTGGCGCAGGGGGAGTGTCGGTGTCAAAACCGGCGGATCTCGGGTAGGGGTCCCGGCTGTGCGTCTAGGCGGATGGTAACAGGAGACAAGGGACACGATGTTTTACCCAAGTTCGGGCCCTCTTGATGGAGGTAATACCCTACTCCCGCTTGATTAATATTGATGATATGGGTAGTACAAGAGTAGATCTACCACGAGATCAAGGAGGCTAAACCCTAGAAGCTAGCCTATGGTATGATTGTTGTTCGTCCCACGGACTAAAACCCTCCAGTTTATATAGACACCGGATAGGTTAGGGTTACACAGAGTCGGTTACAATGGTAGGAGATCTACATATCCAGACGCCAAGCTTGCCTTCCACGCCAAGGGAAGTCCCATCCGGACACGGACAAAGTCTTCAATCTTGTATCTTCATAGTCTTGGAGTCCGCCGTGATGATAGTCCGCTATCCGGACACCCCTAGTCCGGGACTCCTCAAGAGCCTCGAACCAGGCTTCAATGACGATGAGTCCGCGCGCATATTATCTTCGGCATTGCAAGGCGGGTTCCTCCTCCGAATACTTCAGAGAAGGTTTTGAACACAAGGATAGTGTCCGGCTCTGCAAAACAAGTTCCACATAACACCGTAGAGAGAATAATTTTTGCACAGATCTGCTGACGTATTCCGTGGCGTGACATCACACCACGGCCAGGCCTTTATATGAATCGTTTTTTACTGTTCCACCTCAGCGTGTTTAATGAGGCGGTTTCCTTGGCAAGTCTTATAAAAGCATAGATCGTGCCCCCTTATTCCGGGATTCTCATCAATATGGACGTGGGTAACCCAACCGTGCCTGTTGGCCTGCCTCCTCTACCAAAGGTGAGTCCAACACCCAAAGCTTCAGATTCAGGTGCTTCGGACTTTCGATGATGTCCGGATCCGACCAGCACGGCCGATGGATGTCTTCCTCCGTCACAGAAGAAGAAGTGCTAAAGCTGCGCGACGCCACGTATCTAACCGGCGAGATCTCGCACAGGCTGCCTGCTCCAGGGCAGGTCATTCCCACTCCTGAGCCCGGCGAGAACGTGGTGTTCGTGTCCCACTTCCTTCGGGGTTTAGGCTTCCCGACGGATCCCTTTATGCGGGGGCTCATGTTTTATTATGGGCTTGATTTCCATGACTTGAATCCGGAGTCCATCCTCCATATCTCGGCATTCATTGTCGTATGTGAGTCCTTCCTCCATATTACCCCCCATTTTGGATTGTGGCTCAAGACCTTCAAGGTGGAGCCAAAAATGATCGAGGGGCAACAAGCAGAGTGCGGAGGGGCGGTCATAAGCAAATGTGCTGGTGCTCCGTGGCCCGAGGGCTCTTTTCAAGAGGAGCTTGGTTTGTGGCAACGGGAGTGGTTTTATATCACCGCCCTCGGGGGACCAAATGGGCGGCGCCCCGCCTTCCGCCAGTCCACCACAGCGGGCTGGCATCATGGGTCAACAAGGGGCTCGACTGGGGCCGCCCAAGGGCGTTCCCTTGCTGCAGGCCGATTCGAGACCTCCAGAAAGAGGATCAATCTGGTCGCAGATGGCGCGAGTTATGGTGATCCGACGCCTTCAGCCCAGACGTCGCCCCCTCCGCCTGTGGGAATTCAACCGAGGGACCACGAGCTCTCAAAATTTTATGGGCACGACGGCCGTGGAGATGTATAAACTGTTCTTGGATCACAAGAGAAGTGTCCGGACTTGACCGAGGACGCAGGACTAAGCTGCAATCGCCCAGATACTCAAGTAAGTAGTCCTGTAACCGGACAAGCTGTTCATTCATTTATTATATATATATATATATATACCCTTTAAAGGAGCCGTTTCTTGAACATGAGTGGATAGCCAAGGCAAAGTTAATAAGGTGTCCGGCTCCCCTCCCAGAGACCACGCTGGATCCCGTGCTGACCAAGATGTTGAAGGTCGCGCCTTTTGAAGAAGGCGAAGGGGGGAGCGGGGAAGCAACTGCCTCTATGAAGGAGGCTATCAAGGAAGGAGGGATTAAGAGTTCCACCTTCCGAGGAGAGAAGAGGACCGCTTTGGAAGATCCGGAGGTCAAGGCCTTAAAGAAGGGAAAGGAATCTTCGGCAGAGAGTCCGGCGCTGGGAAGTAACCCAGCCGCATTATTTCCCCGAGGGGATCAGCCCTCCAGCGAGTCGTAAGTAAAAGAAGGGGTCTTGTAAATAAGGAACATCCCTGTATTTATTCGTGAAGATAATCGAAATTGTACCTTGTAGTTTGGACCTCAGCCCTTCTCAGCAGAGCTCGTCTTCGGGGGATCTTCTTCAGGAGATGATGGAGAGCTAAACGCCTCCACCGATCGCACCCTCATGTGAAGCGGACGACCGGAGGTGTCGTCGCGAGGGTTCCCAAGTCCGGCGGGGCGAAGGTCCGCGCCGGTGGTGTGCGGTCGGAGGAGCTGAAGGATCTGCTCGGGGAAGCGGCTATTTCAGAAGATCACCGTGCTCTAATGGGTACGGTGATTGAAAGAATTGCGCCCACGGAGAGCGGATTGCATGAAGCCGCCGAAGCTTATCGACGGGGTTTGAGGTACGTAAAAATGATGTACCTTCAGCGATTATGCATATAAAATGCGCCAGATAGATAGTAGCGCTCGAGACTCGGTATGTTGTCAAAATTGACAACGTGCGAGGATCAAATCTCGTTTTAACATATCGCCGCTCCTAAATAGGTGGCGGGCGTCCGGAGGCCAGCCGGACTGATGAATATGCGAACTAAAGCAGAACTTGACGAGGCGGATGCGGACATCGCTATTGGTCAATAAACGGTTTGACGAGTCACAAGGTATGCGACTTCTATGCGGACACCTGGTAAGGGAGCTTGACGCCCATGTCTTACTATTCGTATGCTTAATGCAGATGGTGTCGCTGTCGTGGAAGAGCTGCGGGCGGAACTCGCCCGAGCGAAAGAGCAAGCCAGAATTAGTAATGCGGTCGCTTTAAAGGCGGTCGAAGAGCTAGAAGCCGAATAGGCTGCTCACTGCCGAAGCAAAGAGGAAATGGCCGATATGGTCGAAAAGTTGAGGAATACTAGCGATCGCTGCGAGGTTCTTGAAAAAGAACGTCAAGTGGAACAAGAGGGCCTAAAAAAGGCCGCTGCCGAATCCAAGAATGCCCAGTCGGCTTTGAGAGCTGCCAAGGAGGGCTGAGTCGGGCCGGGCAATTGCGGCTGGAAAACCGTTTCTCTGGAGGAAATATATAGATCCAAAGTATGCTCACTGGATAAGTTGTGGAGTTCGGACGATGCTTATCTCGACTTGGCGGCGAAGCGCCATGGCGGTGGAGCACTTCGGGGCCAGAAGGGGCATCGAAGGGAAGAGCTATATTGGTCGCAATTCCACAGTCCGGAGCATCCTCTGCCGCTGACCGATCGGTTGGCCGAATGGGCCAAGCTGAATCGGATGTCCGGATTTGCCATGAAGCATGTCTTGACTCACTTGTGGTCGGGCGGACCCCAGCCGAAGAGCTATTTTGGTTTGGTGCAGCAGTTCCTTGGTGCGGTACCGCGTATCGACGCAATGAAGCGATCGGCGTGTATTGAGGGAGCACGGATGGCTCTGGCCCGTGTCAAGACATACTGGGCAGAGATGAAGGCCACCGACGTTGTATCCCAAGATTTAGACCGAAGTCGAGTACCTGCCGAGCACTACTTTGAAGAAGTCCTGCCGGGCGCTCGTTTAATAGAGACGCAATGCTCGAAGGATATTATGTTTAAATGACATGTATGATTTGTGAAAACAGTGTTTCAATATAATATAAGAGCTTTTTATACTTATGCGTTCAAGTAGTAAACTACTCCCTGTGCGGCCGTTTATGTATATGTGTATATAACCTGAAAGATGGCAGTCCTTGGCTTCAGCCCCCACGCACATAGTGCGGGTGTGTTTGCAAAGAAAGCGCTTTTCCACACTTAATCCAACGTCTTGGTCCTGTTAAGGAGGTGATAGCGTAGCAAACCAGGCAACCGGACTATAATGCTTTATCACTTTCACTTAGCCATAGGAGTTCGAGGGTGGGGCTACTATATAGCCCCTGGGGGCACCGCACTCTCCCGAATTCGGGGTGCGTATGTGCCTGACCGAAAACCGGTCCTTCGTTAATGCGGAGGAATCCTAAACATTCCTGTAAGTCATCGAGTGGTTGACCAGTCTCTCGCTATATCATGACGATCAGTTTCCGCTTTCATCGAGGTGCTCGCCCGCCGAACCGGGCACAATCGCAGAGTTCTCCGGTGCCGCGTTAGCCGTGAAAACGGAACGAAGGTAGCAAAACACAGGAGCCGGCAACCCAACATTTGACCAAAGACATGATTCGAGCTGATGCATATAAGGCCTAATCTCGAGACGCCGAATACTCCCTAAGGTATTCGGTCTTTATGAAAATGGGCAGAATAATGCCCTAAGCCCCGTGTCCGTGTGCGCGCAAAATTTTTGGTGCGGCCAATGCCAAAGCACCAGCCTCCTCCTCGGTTATATTAAGGAACCGGGGATGTATATCAACAAGAGACAGTGAAAAAGGTTTACGCAGGTCTTAATCAAAAGAATCCTTGCAACGGGTCCCTCTCGCACGCTGCTACTGTGTCTCCGCGCAGCCGTATCACGGACGGGTGTAGCACGTTGTTCATCTATAAAAGAGAGGAACTTAGTTTGAAAGAAAAAGGATCGTGCGAAAGATGTACTTAATATTAAATAAACAGAGTACGATAGAAGAATTGAATAAAATTGAGCTTTATTGTCTCTTGTTATACATGCATGCGGCCCCTCGTATGGGGGTATGCCGCTAGTAGGCATCGGACTCGTCTAACCGTGTCCGGGGTTTGAATGACCAATTCAGGTTCTTTGCCTAGCAGAGCCGGATAGCTGTGGGGCTGTCAAGGCAGTCTCCCGTTCTTCCGTGCTCGAGTAACACTTAATACTTCCTTTTAACGAGATGATGCCGCGTGGACCGGGCATTTTAAGTGTTAGAGATGCATAATGCAGTATTGCGTTAAAGCGGGCGAAAGCTTCGCGTCCCAATAGTGCTTGATGGCTACTTTTAAACAGGGCGACATGGAAGAGTAACCTTTCGCGATGGAAGTTGTCGGATGAACCAAACACAACTTCTAGCAGTATGGAGCCCGTACAAAGGGCATATGGGCCTGGTATTACTCCTTTAAAGGAGGTGTTGCTACGGCTAATTTTGGTTGGGTTTATCCCGTCCTGCGGATTGTGTCCGATATATCAGGTTTATGTCATCGCCGCCATCCATGAGGACATGTGTAAATTGGAATCCGCTGATTATAGGATCCAATATCAAGGCAGTCCATCCTGCTCCGGATATTTTCGAATAGTCCGATGGTCGAAGGTGATTGGTTTTGACAACCGATTATGCGGCGCACCTTTTAGTGGGCGCCGCGCTGTTTTTCCTTTGATCACGTGAAGTGAGTTTACTGTTTGACCTCTGTGGGAAAGTTTTTGTTTTTGAGGCTCGCTTGTGGTGCGTCGTCATCTTCACTTGGTGTGCCGAGCCCCTTGTGTTCGGCGTTCATCTGCGGACTGTTTGAAGACCCAACAATTTCTGTGGGTATGGTTGGCAGGCCTCCCAGGAGTACTGTGGATTTGACATATCTTGTCCAAGATTTTGTTGAAGTTGGATAGCTCATTGCTATTGTCCTTAAGGTGCAGCTTTTTGTTGTTCTGCCGTGAGCTTTTGAATCCGGCGTTGACTGCCGTGCTCTTTTGACTGTTCCTTTTAATCCGGCACTGGTCCTTGTTGCGCCGTGGTTTCCCATTTCCATCTCTGATTTCGGATGTACTTGGGTCGCTGGTGCTGCATCTTGCTAGCCAGCTATCCTCTCCCGCACAAAAGCAGGTCATGAGGCTTGTTAATGCGGCCATTGATCTTGGCTTTTCTTGGCCAAGGTGTCTGGCGAGCCATTCGTCTCGGACGTTGTGTTTGAAAGCTGCTAAGGCTTCGGCGTCCGGACAGTCGACTATTTGGTTCTTTTTAGTAAGGAACCTGTTCTAGAATTTCCGGGCTGACTCTCCGGGCTGTGGAGTTATGTGACTTAGATCTTCTGCGTCCGGAGGGCGGACATAAGTCCCCTGAAAATTTGCCCGAAATGCACCCTCGAGCTCTTCCCAGCTTCCAATGGTATTTTCGGGGAGGCTCTTAAGCCAATACCGAGCTGGCCCTTTGAGTTTAAGGGGTAAGTATTTTATGGCGTGGAGATCATCTCCTCTAGCCATGTGTATGTGGAGGATGTAATCCTCAATCCAGACGCCAGGGTCTGTTGTTCCGTCGTATGCCTTTATGTTTACGGGTTGGAATCCCGCTGGAAATTCATGATCCAGCACCTCATCGGTGAAACATAGGGGGTGTGCGGCGCCCCTATATTTGGGTGTGCCGTGATCTTCGGAATTTTTGCGTATTGCATTGCTTTGACGAGCATGCTTTCTTGGCCCATAGATGGACCTAACTGGGCCATCCTTTTGATGTGAATCCTTATGCGGATCGCATATTGGCTTGTGTGCGGCACCATTTGCCGCTCTCTTTTTGCCGTGAGGTCATCCATCCGACCGGGTGGCCTTCTTGCTTTTTAATTGTGGGGGCTCTAAGGCCTCCTCGTCGAATTCGGGCAGTAGCTTTTTTTTTTCGGTAGCTCTTTGTCGGCGATCGTCGCCAGCACTTGTTCTGCGGTGCTGAATACTTTGCTCCATTTGATCCTCGAGTGCATCTTCCGCTGTTTTGAGCTTCCGCTTCGCTTTTTCAGGCTACGCGCAGGGCGACGAGCCTTTTCTCGGAGGTCATTTTGCTCCAATAGTTTGTCCGGCGTGAGATCGTCCGGACTGTTGTCTTCGCCGGGACAGATTGTTTATCCAAGTTGTCTTGTTCGGACGATTGCTCATTAGCTTGTTCGTTGTCCACGGTTTGCCCCTGCTCTATGGCTGGGTCTTTGTTGAGGCGGACTTTGTTCGGGCGCTTATGTTGCCGCTTTTGACTGCCGAGGATTTATCCTTCGTGGCGCCCCGTTGTTCCTCGTCTTCATTTCATTTAGGTGTATCCACCATGTATACATCATGGGATGAGGTTGTCCAGCATCCTACAGGTGCTGGTTCATTGTTGTCTCCTACATCTTCATCCATACCGTCGATGTCTTTGGAGTCGAAATCGAGCACGTCGTGTAAGCTTTCGACAGTGGCTACGAAGTGGGTGGCGGGTGGGCGTTGTATTTCTTCGTCGTCCGCATCCCAACCTTCCTGTCCGTAGTCCGGCCAGGCTCTCCGGATAAAAGAGAGACTTTAGTGAATTCAGGATGTCGCCAAAGGGCGAAGCGCTGAAAGATGTCCGCGCCGTGAACTCCATAACGGGCGCCCAATCGGATTCGATTGGCAAGGGCGCGGAGGGTTGGAGTCCGAGAGGAGTCCGCACCTGAGTCGAGGTCTTCGCAGAGGACAAGGATGGAGTTCGGCTCGATCGCCGTAGAGATTGTAGCCCCCGAGGCGGTGTCCAACCACTCGTCCTCGATTGGGGAATCCGGCTCCGGATTAAGGGTCGGAGCAGATCTTTGGTGCGGCCTCCGTGGCACTCGCTTTCATTGCTGAGCTAGATCATGCCCATCGAGACAGTGCGGCGCGCTTGGCTGCGGCTCGAATCCGTCGAAGATCAAGTCTCCGTGGATATCGGCTGTATAGTTTAAACTTCCAAATCTGACCTGATGGCCAGGGGCATAGCTTTCGATCTGCTCCAGATGGCCAAGCGAATTGGCCCGCAGTGCAAAGCCGCCGAATACGAAGATCTGTCCGGGGAGGAAAGTTGAAGGAAATATGCCCTAGAGGCAATAATAAAGTTATTATTTATTTCCTTATACCATGATAAATGTTTATTATTCATGCTAGAATTGTATTAACCGGAAACATAATACATGTGTGAATACATAGACAAACAGATAGTCACTAGTATGCCTCTACTAGACTAGCTCATTAATCAAAGATGGTTGTGTTTCCTAACCATAGACATGTGTTGTCATTTGATTAATGAGATCACCTCATTAGGAGAATGATGTGATTGACATGACCCATTCCGTTAGCTTAGCACTTGATCGCTTAGTATATTGCTAATGCTTTCTTCATGACCTATACATGTTCTGTAACTATGAGATTATGCAACTCCCGTTTACGGAGGAACACTTTGGTACTACCAAACGTCACAACGTAATCGGGTGATTATAAAGGAGTACTACAGGTGTCTCCAAAGGTACTTGTTGGGTTGGCGTATTTGAGATTAGGTTTTGTCACTCCGATTGTCGGAGAGGTATCTCTGGGCCTTCTCGGTAATACACATCACATAAGCCTTGCAAGCATTACAACTAATGAGTTAGTTGTGAGATGATGTATTACGGAATGAGTAAAGAGACTTACTGTAACGAGATTGAACTAGGTATTGGATACCGACGATCGAATCTCGGGTAAGTAACATACCGATGACAAAAGGAACAACGATATATCGTTATGCGGTTTGACCGATAAAGATCTTCGTAGAATATGTAGGAACCAATATGGGCATCCAGGTTCCGCTATTGGTTATTGACCGAGAATGGTTCTAGGTCATGTCTACATAGTTCTCGAACCCGTAGGGTCCGCACGCTTAACGTTCGATGACAGTTCATTATGAGTTTATAAGTTTTGATGTACCGAAGGTTGTTCGGAGTCCCGGATGTGATCACGGACAAGACGAGGAGTCTCGAAATGGCCGAGACATAAAGATTGATATATTGGAAGCCTATGTTTGGACTTGGAAAGGTTCGGATGAAAAGGAAGTTATCGGAACACCGGGGTTACGGAACCCCGGGGGTCTATGGGCCTTGATGGGCCATAGAGAGAAGAGGAAGGGCCGGCCAGGCAGGCGCGTGCCCCCTCCCCTCTAGTCCGAATAGGACAAGGAGAGGGGTGGCGCCTTCCCTCTTCCCTCCTCCAATCCTAATCCAACTAGGAAAGGGGGAGTCCTACTCGGTGGGAGTAGGACTCCTCTAAGCGCGCCCCTTGGGCAGGCCGCACCCCTTGCTCCTTTATATCTGGGGCGGGGGCACCCCATGACACACAAGTTGATCTACGGATCGTTCCTTAGCCGTGTGCGGTGCCCCCTCCACCATATTCCACTTCGGTCATATCGTCATGAGCTTAGGCGAAGCCTGCGCCGGAGAAGTCATATCATCGCGGAGCTTAGGCGAAGCCCTGCGTCGGTGGAGCATCATCATCGTCACCACACCGTCGTCGACGGAACTCATCCCGACACTTTGCTGGATCGAGTCCGGGATCGCCATCGAGCTGAACGTGTGCAGAACTCGGAGGTGCCGTGACGCTCGGTGCTTGGATCGGTCGGATCGTGAAGGCGTCGACTACATCAACAGCGTTGTTATAACGCTTCCGCTTTCGGTCTACGAGGGTACGTGGACGGACACTCTCCCCTCTCGTTGCTATGCCATCACCATGGTCTTGCGTGTGCGTAGGAAATTTTTTGAAATTACTACGTTCCCCAAAAGTGGCATCCGAGCCTGGTTTTATGCGTTGATGTCATGTGCACGAGTAGAACACAAGTGAGTTGTGGGCGATATAAGTCATACTGCTTACCAGCATGTCATACTTTGGTTTGGCGGTATTGTGAGATGAAGCGGCCGGACCGACATTACGCAGACGCTTACGCGAGACTGGTTTCACCGCTTGAGCACTAGTTGCTTAAAGGTGACCGCGGGTGTCGGTTTCTCTCACTTTAGTTGAACCGAGTGTGGCTACGCCCGGTCCTTGCGAAGGTTAAAACAGCACCAACTTGACAAACTATCGTTGTGGTTTTGATGCGAGGTAAGAACGGTTCTTGCTCAGCCCGTAGCAGCCACGTAAAACTTGCAACAACAAAGTAGAGGACGTCTAACTTGTTTTTGCAGGGCATGTTGTGATGTGATGTGGTCAAGGCGTGATGCTATATTTTATTGTATGAGATGATCATGTTTTGTAACCGAGTTATCGACAATGGCAGGAGCCATATGGTTGTCGCTTTATTGTATGAAATGCAACGCCATGTAATTGCTTTACTTTATCACTAAGCGTAGCGATAGTCGTAGAAGCAATAGTTGGCGAGGCGACAACGATGCTACGATGGAGATCAAGGTGTCGCTACGGTGGCGATGGTGATCATGGCGGTGCTTGGCGATGGAGATCACAAGCACAAGATGATGATGACCATATCATATCACTTATATTGATTGCATGTGATGTTTATCCTTTATGCATCTTATCTTGCTTTGATTGACGGTAGCATTATAAGATGATCTCTCACTAAAATTATCAAGAAGTGTTCTCACGAGTATGCACCGTTGCCAAAGTTCAGTAGTACCCGGACACCACGTGATGATCGGGTGTGATAAGTTCTCGTCCATCTACAACGGGTGCAAAACAGTTGCACACGCGAATACTCAGGTTAAACTTGACGAGCCTAGCATATAACAGATATGGCCTCGGAACACGGAGACCGAAAGGTCGAGCGTGAATCATATAGTAGATATGATCAACATAGTGATGTTCACCATTGAAACTACTCCATCTCACGTGATGATCGGACATGGTTTAGTTGATTTGGATCACGTAAATCACTTAGATGACTAGAGAGATGTCTGTCTAAGTGGGAGGTTTTAATATGATTAATTAAACTTAAATTTATCATGAACTTAGTACCGATAGTATTTTTGCTTGTCTATGTTTTTGTAGATAGATGGCTCGTGTTGTTGTTCCGTTGAATTTTAATGCGTTCCTTGAGAAAGCAAAGTTGAAAGATGATGGTAGCAATTACACGGACTGGGTCCGTAACTTGAGGATTATCCTCATTGCTGCACGTGAAGAATTACGTCCCGAAGCACCGCTGGGTGCCAGGCCTGCTGCAGAGAGCTACGCCGAAGTTGTGAACGTCTGCGCGAGCAAAGCTGATGACTACTCGATAGTTCGATGTGCCATGCTTTACGGCTTAGAACCGGGTCTTCAACGACGTTTTGAACGTCATGGAGCATATGAGATGTTCCAGGAGTTGAAGTTAATATTTCAAGCAAATGCCCGGATTGAGAGATATGAAGTCTCCAATAAGTTCTATAGCTGCAAGATGGAGGAGAATAGTTCATCGGTGAACATATACTCAAAATGTCGGGTATAATAATCACTTGATTCAAGCTGGGAGTTACTCTTCCGGATGATAGTGTCATTGATGAATTCTCCAATCACGCCACCAAGCTACAAGAGCTTCGTGATGAACTATAATATGCAAGGATGACCAAAACAATTCCGAGCTCTTCGCAATGCTAAAAGCAGCGGAGGTAGAAATCAAGAAAGAGCATCAAGTGTTGATGGTCAATAAGACCACTAGTTTCAAGAAAAGGGCAAAGGAAAGAAGAAGGAAACTTCAAAAGAACAGCAAGAAAGTTGCTGCTCAAGAGAACAAACCCAAGTCTGGACCTAAGCACAGGCGAGTGTTTTACCGCAAGCGATGGACCTTTGAAGCGGAACTGCCCCAAGTATTTGGCGGATAAGAAGGATGGCAAGGTGAACAAAGGTATATGTGATATACATGTTATTGATGTGTACCTTACTAGAGCTCGTAGTAGCACTGGTATTTGATCTGGTTACATTGCTAATATTTGCAACTCAAACAGGGACTACGGAATAGATGAGCATTGGCAAAGGACGAGGTGACGATGCGCGTGGGAAAGCGGTTCCAAAGTCAATGTGATCGCGGTCGGCACGCTACCTCTACATCTACCTTCGGGATTAGTTTTAGACCTAAATAATTGTTATTTGGTGCCAGCGTTGAGCATGAACATTATATCTAGATCTTGTTTGATGCGAGGCGGTTATTCATTTAAATCAGAGAATAATGGTTGTTCTATTTATATGAGTAATATCTTTTATGGTCACGCACCCTTGAAGAATGGTCTATTTTATTGAATCTCGATAGTAGTAATACACATATTCATAGTGTTGAAACCAAAAGATGCAGAGTTGATAATGATAATGCAACTTATTTGTGGCACTTGCCGTTTAGGTCATATCGATGTAAAACGCATGAAGAAACTCCATCTTGATGGGCTTCGGAATCACTTGATTATGAATCACTTGGTACTTTGAACCGTGCCTCATGGGCAAGATGACCAAAACGCCGTTCTCGGAACTATGGAGCGAGCAACTGATTTGTTGGAAATCATACATACCGATGTTTGTGGTCCAATGAATGTTGAGGCACTTGTGGGTATCGTTATTTTCTCACCTTCACGGATGATTTGAGCAGATATGGGTATATCTACTTAATGAAACACAACTCTGAAACATTTGAAAAGTTCAAAGAGTTTCAGATTGAAGTAGAAAATCATCGTAACAAGAAAATAAAGTTTCTACGATCGGATCGTGGAGGAGAATATTTGAGTTCTGAGTTTGGTTTACATTTGAAACAATGTGGAATAGTTTGCAACTCACGCCACCCGAACACCACAGAGAAATGGTGTGTCCGAGCGTCGAATCGTACTTTACTTGATATGGTGCGATCTATGATGTCTCTTACCGATTTACCGCTATCGTTTTGGGGATATGCTTTAGAGGCGGCGATTCACGTTAAATAGGGCACCATCTAAATCCGTTGAGACGACACCGTATGAACTGTGGTTTGGCAAGAAACCAAAGTTGTCGTTTCTTAAAGTTTGGGGCTGCGATGCTTATGTGAAGAAACTTCAACCAGATAAGCTCGAACCCAAATCGGAGAAATGTGTCTTCATAGGATACCCAAAGGAGACTGTTGGGTACACTTTCTATCACAGATCTGAAGGCAAGGTTTTCGTTGCTAAATTCGGATCCTTTCTAGAGAAGGAGTTTCTCTCAAAAGAAGTGAGTGGGAGGAAAGTAGAACTTGATGAGATAATCAGATATCTGCTCCCTTATTGGAAAGTAGTTCATCACAAGAAACGGTTCTGTGACAACTACACCAATTAGTGAGGAAACTAATGATGATGATCATGAAGCTTGAGATCAAGTTACTCTTGAACTTCGAGGTCAACCAGAGTAAAATACGCACGAGTGGTACGGTAATCCTATTCGGAAGTCATGTTACTTGACCATGGCGAACCTACAAACTATGAAGAAGCGATGGTGAGCCCAGATTCGCGAAATGGCTGGAAGCCATGAAATCTGAGATGGGATCCATGTATGAGAACAAAGTATGGACTTTGGTTGACTTGCCGATGATCGGCAAGCCATTGAGAATAAATGGATCTTTAAGAAGAAGGCGACGCCGATGGTAATGTAGCTGTCTACAAAGCTCGACTTGTTGCGAAAGGTTTTCGACAAGTTCAAGGGGTTGACTACGATGAGACTTTCTCACCCGTAGCGATGCTTAAGTCTGTCGAATCATGTTAGCAATTGCGCATTTTATGATTATGAAATTTGGCAAATGGATGTAAAACTGCATTCTTGAATGGATTTCTAGAAGAAGAGTTGTATATGATGCAACCAGAAGGTTTTGTTGATCCAAAGGGTGCTAACAAAGTATGCAAGCTCCAGCGATCAATTTATGGTCAGTGCAAGCCTCTCGGAGTTGGAATAAGCGCTTTGATAGTGTGATCAAAGCATATGGTTTTATCTGAGACTTTTGGAGAAGCCTGTATTTACAAGAAAGTGAGTGGGAGCTCTGTAGCATTTCGATATTATATGTGGACGACATATTATTGATTGGAAATGATATAGAATTTCTGGATAGCATAAAAGGATACTTGAATAAAAGTTTTTCAATGAAAGACCTCGGTGAAGCTGCTTACATATTGGGCATCAAGATCTATAGAGATAGATCAAGGCGCTTAATTGGACTTTCACAAAGCACATACCTTGATAAAGTTTTGAAGAAGTTCAAAATGGATCGTGCAAAGAAAGGTTTTTACAGTATTACAAGGTGTAAGATTGAGTCGGACTCAATGCCCGACCACAGCAGAAGATAGAGAGAAAATGAAAGATGTTCCTATGCTTCAGCCATAGGATCTATCATGTATGCAATGCTGCGTACAGACTGGCGTATGCTTAGCTGTAAGCTTGGCAGGAAGGTACCAAAGTAATCCAGAGTGGATCATGGACAGCGGTCAAGAACATCTGAAATACGAAAAGGACTAAGGATATGTTTCTCGTATATGGAGGTGACAAAGAGCTAGTCGTAAATGGTTACGTCGATGCAAGCTTTGACACCGATCCGGACGATTCTAAATCGCAAACCGGATCGTGTTTTTATTAAGCGATGGAGCTGTCGGTTGGTGCAGTTCTAAACAAAGCGTCGTGGCGGGATCTACATGTGAAGCGGAGTACATAGCTGCTTGGAAGCAGCAAATGAAGGAGTCTGGATGAAAGAGTTCATTTCCGATCTAGGTGTCATACCTAGTGCATCGGGACCGATGAAGATCTTCGTGACAATCTTGGTGCAATTGCCTTGGCAAAGGAATCCAGATTTCACAAGAGGACCAAGCATATCAAGAGACGCTTCAATTCCATTCGGGACCAAGTCCAAGTGGGAGACATAGAGATTTGCAAAATACATACGGATCTGAATGTTGCAGACCCGTTGACTAAGCCTCTTCCACGAGCAAAACATGATCAACACCAAGACTCCATGGGTGTTAGAATCATTACTGTGTAATCTAGATTATTGACTCTAGTGCAAGTGGGAGACTGAAGGAAATATGCCCTAGAGGCAATAATAATGTTATTATTTATTTCCTTATACCATGATAAATGTTTATTATTCATGCTAGAATTGTATTAACCGGAAACATAATACATGTGTGAATACATAGACAAACAGATAGTCACTAGTATGCTTCTACTAGACTAGCTCATTAATCAAAGATGGTTGTGTTTCCTAACCATAGACATGTGTTGTCATTTGATTAATGAGATCGCCTCATTAGGAGAATGATGTGATTGACATGACCCATTCCGTTAGCTTAGCACTTGATCGTTTAGTATATTGCTAATGCTTTCTTCATGACCTATACATGTTCCTGTAACTATGAGATTATGCAACTCCCATTTACCGGAGGAACACTTTGGTACTACCAAGCGTCTGGCGAATCGGGTGATTATAAAGGAGTACTACAGGTGTCTCCAAAGGTACTTGTTGGGTTGGCGTATTTGAGATTAGGTTTTGTCACTCCGATTGTCGGAGAGGTATCTCTGGGCCTTCTCGGTAATACACATCACATAAGCCTTGCAAGCATTACAACTAATGAGTTAGTTGTGAGATGATGTATTACGGAACGAGTAAAGAGACTTACGGTAGCGAGATTGAACTAGGTATTGGATACCGACGATCGAATCTCGGGTAAGTAACATACCGATGACAAAAGGAACAACGTATATCGTTATGCGGTTTGACCGATAAAGATCTTCGTAGAATATGTAGGAACCAATATGGGCATCCAGGTTCCGCTATTGGTTATTGACCGAGAATGGTTCTAGGTCATGTCTACATAGTTCTCGAACCCGTAGGGTCCGCACGCTTAACGCTTCGATGACAGATTCATTATGAGTTTATAAGTTTTGATGTACCGAAGGTTGTTGAGTCCGGATGTGATCACGGACATGACGAGGAGTCTCGAAATGGTCGAGACATAAAGATTGATATATTGGAAGCCTATGTTTGGACTTGGAAGGTTCGGATGAAAGCAGGAAGTTCTCGGAACACGGGGTTACGGAACCCCGGGGGTCTATGGGCCTTGATGGGCCATAAGAGAGAAGAGGAAGGGCCGGCCAGGCAGGCCGCGCGCCCCCTCCCCTCTAGTCCGAATAGGACAAGGAGAGGGGGGGCGGCGCCCCCTTCCCTCTTCCCCCTCCTCCAATCCTAATCCAACTAGGAAAGGGGGGGTCCTACTCCCGGTGGGAGTAGGACTCCTCAGCGCCCCTTGGGCTGGCGCGCCCCTTGGGCTGGCCGCACCTTGCTCCTTTATATATGAGGCAGGGGCACCCATGACACACAAGTTGATCTACGGATCGTTCCTTAGCCGTGCGGTGCCCCCTCCACCATATTCCACTTCGGTCATATCGTCGCGGAGCTTAAGCGAAGCCCGCGCCGGAGAAGTCATATCGTCGCGGAGCTTAGGCGAAGCCCTGCGTCGGTGAAGCATCATCATCGCTACCTGCGCCGTCGTCTTGTGGAACTCATCCCGACACTTTGCTGGATCGGAGTCCGGGATCGTCATCGAGCTGAGCGTGTGCGAGAACTCGGAGGTGCCGTCGTTCGGTGCTTGGATCGGTCGGATCGTGAAGGCGTCGACTACATCAACCGCGTTGTTATAACGCTTCCGCTTTCGGTCTACGAGGGTACGTGGACAGACACTCTCCCCTCTCGTTGCTATGCCATCACCATGGTCTTGCGTGTGCGTAGGAATTTTTTTGAAATTACTACGTTCCCCAACAAAAGTCTCATCCCTGGACCGTGTCGTTGTTGATGATCGAAGGAGCCATCGGGCCTATCGGTGACGACATATAGGAACTCTCAATGAAAGCACCAATGTCGGTGTCAAAACCGGCGGATCTCGGGTAGGGGGTCCCGAACTGTGCGTCTAGGCGGATGGTAACATGAGACAAGGGACACGATGTTTTTACCCAGGTTCGGGCCCTCTTGATGGAGGAAATACCCTACTCCTGCTTGATTAATATTGATGATATGGGTAGTACAAGAGTTGATCTACCACGAGATCAAGGAGGCTAAACCCTAGAAGCTAGCCTATTGTATGATTGTTGTTCGTCCTACGGACTAAAACCCTCCGGTTTATATAGACACCGGATAGGTTAGGGTTACATAGAGTCGGTTACAATGGTAGGAGATCAACATATCCGTATCGCCAAGCTTGCCTTCCACACCAAGGAAAGTCCCATCCGGACACGGGACAAAGTCTTCAATCTTGTATCTTCATAGTCTTGGAGTCCGGCCGTGACGATAGTCCGGCTATCCGTACATCCCCTAGTCCGGGACTCCCTCAGGGAGGTCCAAGGGGGGCGCACCAGCCCACCTGGGGCTGGTTCCCCTCCCACTTCAGCCAATGGGGCCCTCCGGGATAGGTGGCCCCACCCGGTGGACCCCCGGGACCCTTCCGGTGGTCCCGGTACAATACCAGTGACCCCCGAAACTTTCCCGGTGGCCGAAACTGGACTTCCTATACATAAATCTTCACCTCCGGACCATTCCGGAACTCGTCGTGACGTCCGAGATCTCATCCGGGACTCCGAACAACTTTCGGGTTACCGCATACTAATATCTCTACAACCCTAGCGTCACCGAACCTTAAGTGTGTAGACCCTACGGGTTCGGGAGACACATAGACATGACCGAGATGACTCTCCGGCCAATAAACAACAGCGGGATCTGGATACCCATGTTGGCTCCCACATATTCTACGATGATCTCATCGAATGAACCACGATGTCAAGGATTCAGGTAATCCCGTATACAATTCCCTTTGTCAATCGGTACGTTACTTGCCCGAGATTCGATCGTCGGTATCCCAATACCTCATTCAATCTCATTACCGGCAAGTCACTTTACTCGTACCATAATGCATGATCCCATGACCAACCACTTGGTCACTTTGAGCTCATTATGATGATGCATTACCGAGTGGGCCCAAAGATACCTCTCCGTCATACGGAGTGACAAATCCCAGTCTCGATCTGTGTCAACCCAACAGACACTTTCGGAGATACTTGTAGTATACCTTTATAGCCACCCAGTTACGTTGTGACGTTTGGTACACCCAAAGCACTCTTACGGTATCCGGGAGTTACACGATCTCATGGTCTAAGGAAATGATACTTGACATTAGAGAAGCTCTAGCAAAACGAACTACGATCTTGTGCTATGCTTAGGATTGGGTCTTGTCCATCACATCATTCTCCCAATGATGTGATCCGTTATCAATGACATCCAATGTCCATGGTCGAAAAGCGTAACCATCTATTGATAAGCAGCTAGTCAACTAGAGGCTCACTAGGGACATGTTGTTGTCTATGTATTCACACATGTATTACGATTTACGGATAACACAATTATAGCATGAATAATAGACAATTATCATGAACGAGGAAATATAATAATAACCATTTTATTATTGCCTCTAGGGCATATTTCCAACACATACCTCTGCCCAAGGCCTGCGGGAGACCTCGGGAGGGCCGAGCAACAGTGCTCTGGTGCTCCAGAGCGTGACTTTGGCCGACATGGGCATGTCTTTTTGTGGAGTGGGCACGGCCACTGGTGTCTGGGAGCTTTAGGGGGGAGTAAACAAAGTGTCAAGGGCATTGGATGCTCTGGAACTTGCCAGGAGTGAGAGAGAGATGAGAAAGGGAGGGTAAAGTGGCTGTCCAGAGAGAAAATATGGGTCTTTGCCCTCCTTAATAATTGCTCCTTGGGCAGCTAAGCATGCAGGAGGTAGAGGAGGAGTAGATGGGGCTGTGGGAGAAAGCTGAGCTCATGGAGATTAGTGGAAATGGACAAAACATGCATTTTAAACTTCTGCCAGAAGGTGTTTGATGTAGGTTTGGGCAAGAAAATGGACTTCCCTTGTCATGAGGCTTGACATGGTCAAATGGCATGAGAAAATAAGAGGTTCCACCAAGATTGAGTGCATTTGGGCAAAGTTGCCAATGCAACCTTTG
This sequence comes from Aegilops longissima, assembly GCA_021605205.1. Classification (NCBI taxonomy): domain Eukaryota; kingdom Viridiplantae; phylum Streptophyta; class Magnoliopsida; order Poales; family Poaceae; genus Aegilops; species Aegilops longissima. The sequence goes on along the minus strand of CM038682.1, from coordinate 675,751,778 downwards.
TAAACCCTAGAAATCAACTGAAATTGACTTTTCAAGATTTAGTCATGCAAATCAATTCTCCTTGATGCACCACTTGGTTTAGTGTCATAATTTAAGGTTCTGAACATGTCCACAAAAGTTGGGGTCAAAATGAGAAAGTTGCCAATGTAGAGTTGTTCAAATTTGGTTCTGGACAGGAAGGGTTTTGGGGCTCTTTGATCAGGTTAACTTGTTCTCCAACTTGTGCCACTTGGTCTAGATGCATGATCACATCATTTGAGCATGTGCACCAAGTGTGAGAGCATTTGGACAAGTCTCATGTCCACTGAGTTTCCCTAGGTTTTTCCCAAATATTTTTAAAGCATTAAAATAATTTTAACCTATTAAAGACCAGTTCTGGACTTAAGAAAAAGCCTTTAAATAAAATAGGAAAATAACTTTTAAAATTATATTTTTGTGGTTTCTGGGTGTCCTATATCTAATAGGAGTCAAATATATTTTTGGAAAGATTTTTACTATCCTTAATTAAGTACTTGCAGTGCAAATCTCAATTCAGGGGTTTTTGGAAAACTAATTTTTGAAAATACTATTTGGCCAAATTATTTTTGTAAGACATTATTTTTATGTCCTATACACATGGCATGATCATTGGGAAAGGTTTTTGGATCAAGGGGAAGGAATATAAGAGTTCGAGGATTTATTTGATTTTTAGAGCACTTGCAAACAACAGTCAAACATTCAATCAAAGCAAAGACAAAACACTAAAAAGTTTTCGTCAAACCACATTTTATCATGATTTATTAGCTTAAGTGTTGTGGCATGAAAATCAGGGTGTGACATGCCAGTTCTCATCCAAGGCCCTAAGCAACCCGGCAACGACATTGATGTGTACCTAAGGCCATTAGTTGAAGAACTTTTACAGCTGTGGAATGGAAACGGTGTACGTACGTGGGATGAGCACAAACAGGAGGAATTTAACCTAAAGGTGTTGTTGTTCGTGACCATCAACGTTTGGCCCGCTCTCAGTAACCTTTCAGGACAGACAAACAAGGGATACCATGCATGCACGCACTGTTTAGATGACACCAAAAGTATATACCTGGACAAATGCAGGAAGAATGTGTACCTGGCCCATCATCGATTTCTTCCGACCAACCATCAATGTCGAAAGAAAGGCAAGCATTTCAAAGCGAGGCAGATCACCGGAAGAAGCCCGCCATGCGTACCGGTGATCACGTACTTGCTATGGTCAATGATTTACACGTAATCTTTGGAAAGGGTCCTGGCAGACTAGCTGTTCCGAATGACGCTGAGGGACACACACCCATGTGGAATAAGAAATCTATATTTTGGGACCTACCCTACTGGAAAGACCTAGAGGTCCGCTCTTCAATCGACGTGATGCATGTGACAAAGAACCTTTGCGTGAACCTGCTAGGCTTCTTGGGCATGTATGGGAAGACAAAAGATACACCTGAGGCACGGGAGGACCTGCAACGTTTGCACGAAAAAGACGGCATGCCTCCGAAGCAGTATGAAGGTCCTGCCACCTACGTTCTTACGAAAGAAGAGAAATAAATCTTCTCTGAATGCCTGCTCAGTTTGAAGGTCCCGACGGCTTCTAAATCGAATATAAAGGGAATAATAAATATGCGGAGAAAAGTTCCAGAACCTAAAGTCTCATGACTGCCACGTGATTGTGACACAACTGCTTCCGGTTGCATTGAGGGGGCTTCTATCGGAAAACGTCCGATTAGCCATTGTGAAGTTATGTGCATTCCTCAATGCAATCTCTCAGAAGGTGATCGATCCAGAAATCGTACCAAGGCTAAGGATTGATGTGGCGCAATGTCTTGTCAGTTTCGAGCTGGTGTTCCCACCATCCTTCTACAATATCATGACGCACGTCCTAGTTCATCTAGTCGACGAGATTGTCATTCTGGGGCCCGTATTTTTACACAATATGTTCCCCTTTGAGAGGTTCATGGGAGTCCTAAAGAAATATGTCCGTAACCGCGCTAGGCCAGAAGGAAGCATCTCCATGGGCCATCAAACAGAGGATGTCATTGGGTTTTGTGTTGACTTCATTCCTGGTCTTAAGAAGATAGGTCTCCCTAAATCGCGGTATGAGGGGAGATCGATCGAAAAGGCATGCTTGGACGGACTCAATAATATGCAGGGACGGATATTCTTGGTCTCAAGCACACTACAGTTCTCTGAGAACTCTACCTTGGTGACCCGTATGTCGATGAACACAAGAACGATCTGCGCTCCAAACACCGGGCGATTAACGATTGGATTACATGTGAACACATCAGGACTTTCAGCAGTTGGTTGGAAACACGTCTTAGAGGTGACAACACTGTTTGTGATGAGTTGTACTGGTTGTCCAGGGGACCATCTTTGACTGTATTGACTTACAAAGGATACGAGATAAATGGGAATACATTTTACACGATCGCCCAAGATCAAAAGAGCATCAACCAAAACAGCGGTGTCCGCTTTGATGCAGCAACCGAGAGGGGAAAGGACCCATATTATGGTTACATAGTGGACATGTGGGAACTTGACTACGGACATGATTTTAAGGTCCCTTTGTTGAAGTGCAAATGGGTCAATGTGTCGAGGCGGGAATGCAGGTAGACCCACGATGCGGAATGACAACAATGGATCTGAAAAATCTTGGGTACATCGACGAACCGTTAAGTCCTAGCCAATGATGTGGCACAGGTTATCTATGTGAAGGACATGTCTACGGACCGAGAAAAGAAAAGGTAAGGAAGGCGAATACTTCATACGATGAGCCAAAGCGCCACATAGTTCTTTCGGGGAAAAGGGATATCGTGGGAGTGGAGGGCAAGACAGACATGTCGAAGATTATGAAAAGTTTCATGAAATTCCTCCTTCAAAGTCAAGGCTGACCCAAGCATCCCGATAAGCGATGAAGATTATCCATGGTTACGACGCAATAAGCAAATGACACAAGAGAAGAAAAGTGAAGACTTTCTCCATAACTATTATGATGATACCATGCCAACTTTGTATGAGGCAGTATGATACCATTATGCATTTTGTACATGCACATGCTAGGTGGGTGAAATTATGATACCATGCCAACTTTCAACTTTTGAGTTCATTTGAAATGCTTTAATGTCTTATGGTTCGCCCTCGTAATACCATTAATCCGGTTCGCTCCTTGTCAACTATGTTCTCACCAAGAACACTCAAGAGGGCAGCCACGTGGGCCATTGGTCGGTTAAATGCTGGACCTTTTGGTCCCGGTTCCACGCACGAACCGGGACCAACGCGCTCGCCTGGCCCATGACCATTAGTCGGTTTGTGCCACAAACAAGGACTAAAGGGTTGGTCCTCGTTCTTGATCGAGTTTAGTCCCACCTCGCCAACCAAGGCGCTCACACGGTTTATAAGCCCCTCCTCTCGGCCTTGTTGAGCTCCTCTCAAAGTGAAATAGATGCCCTTATATGAGAATTTGACCTAAATTCATCTGAATTTCTCTGAATTCATAGAAATTTATTATGAATTTAGGTTGAATTTCTCTATAAGCGCATCTATGCTCATTTTTAGTAAAGTTAATCACAAACTTGTGATTTACACAAATTCAAAGAATTCAAATTTTAACTATTCAAATTTGAAAACTAATGGCACTAACAGAAAGTTTATAATTTTGTAAAACTAATGGCACTAACAGAAAGTTTATAATTTTGTGACCTAAAAGAAAAATAATTAAAAATAAACTTTAATAAAATAAATAAAATAGCAACAATAAGTATTTTGTTGTAAGTAGAAACAAAATAAAATAAATAAAGCAACAAAGAAAACAAAAAAAACAAAATAATTTTTCTAAAACTAATGGCACTAACAGAAAGTTTATAGTTTTGCTGACCTAAAAGCAAAAAAGAATTAAAAATAAAGCAAAAAACAAAAGAAAATAAATAATGCAAAAAACAGAACAAAAAAAACTGGAAAAAAACTTTGAATTTTAAACACAGTAATTTTAACTATTCAAATTTGAAAACTAAAGGCACTAACATAAAGTTTATAATTTTTGTGACCTAGAAGAAAAATAATTAAAAATAAACTTTAATAAAATAAATAAAAATAGCAACAATAATTATTTTGTTGTAAGTAGAAACAAAATAAAATAAATAAAGCAACAAAGGAAACAAAAAATGTGCCACCTACTGGGCCCCACGGCGTGAATACGACTAGAAACCCTACCATGGGCTAGGATTCAGGCCCGCAGGAGGCCCAGTAGGCCCACATGCACACAGCGTACGGTTAAGCCCGAAAGCCTACAATTGAGAGGAGCCTGAGAGGGTGGGCGCAGCAGCGCTTATAAACCACTCTCGAGCTCTCTCAGCTAGCGAGGTGGTACTAAACTTTTGAGCGGGGCAGCGCAAGGCCTTTGGTCCCGGTTGGTGCCATCAACCGGGACTAAAGGGGTGCATTGGTACCGGTTCGTGGCATCAACCGGGACCAATGCCACCCTTTAGTTCCGGTTGGTGCTACCAACCGGGACCACATGCCGCCGCTTCCCGCCCTTTGGGCTGCTGAAAAGAGGCCTTTGGTCCCGGTTGGTGGCACCAACCGGGACTAAAGGGGTGCATTGGTCCCGGTTGATGCCATGAACCGGGACCAAAGCCTTTTCTATATAACCAAAGACTTAGGAAATTTCCCCACCGCCATTCTTCTCTCGAACGCCGCCAGCTCTTGCTGCTCCTCGGCGCGGACCCTGCCCGAGCGACGCCGCCGTCGCCTCTCGAGCCGCCCGAGGTCGCGTCGTCGCCGCCTTCGCCGTCGCCCGTGCCCTCACCCCCGTCGCGCGCGCGCCGCGCCCTGCCTGCCCCCGCCGCGTCATGCGCCTGCCCGCCCGCCGTCGCCGTCGCCCTCCTGACCCCTTCCTCGCCGGCCGTCGCCCTGCCCCGTCGCCGTCCTCGCCGCCGAACGCGCGCCCCCTGCCCCGTCGCCGTCCTCGCCGCCGAACCCGTGCCCCTTCCCTCCTCACCTTGGTCCGGCCGGCGCCCCTCCCCTGTCCTTGTTTTTTTCATATATTATATGCTTGTTTTTTCAGATTATGTATATATGTATATATGTCAGTATATGTATTGTGTATATATGATATCGCCTTCTTTTCAGATTTTTGTTCAAATATATGATGATTTGTATTTTGCTTTTTATAAAAATGTATATATGTTTGTATGTTCTTTGTGTATATATGTTCATATATATGCAAAAGTTAGATTTATATACTTAGAAAAGGATTATCTATATATGTTCTCTGATTTAGTACATTTTAGGTTAGTTTCATTTTTAGAAAAGTTTTATATATTTAGGAGAGAAAAAAGGAAAATAAGAAGAGGAAAAGGGAGAAGAAGAGGAGAGGAAGAAAAGGAAGAGGAGAATAAGAGGAGAGGAAGAAAAGGAAGAGGAGAAGAAGAAAGGAATAGAGGAGAAGAAGAAATTCTATTTTTTTCTTCTTCTCCTCTATTCCTTTCTTCTTCTCCTCTTTTTTTCTTCTTTTTTTTTCTTCGATCTTCTCCTCTATTCCTTTCTTCTTCTCCTCTTTTTATTTCTTCTTCGTTTTCTTATGTTTTATCGGGTCTGTCGTCGTCGATATACCCCTCCCAATAACTTCAACACGAGGGGGGGTCGATATACCCCCTCCCCGATAATGTTATTTTCCCATGTACGTATGTCGTCGTTGTCGATATTACCCCCTCCCGGATAACTTCGACATGAGGTGCGGTCGATATATATACCCCCTCTCGACTGTGATAACTTATACCGTGGGAGCACCCCCCGACCCTCTCGCTCGACCAAAACTCTCGAGGACACCCAAACCATAGAAAAAACAATGTCGGTCTCCTACCCCCTCCCGCCGTGCCCCTACCCGACAAACTCTCTCGAGGCCACCCCAAACCCTTGAAGCGTTGTCGAGGCCACCCCAAACCCTAGAGAAGTAGCATCGAAGCCACTAATTAATATGATTCCTTACTGTGATTAGCTAGCTAGTTCTACGTTTTCCACTAATATATCCATCTGTCATGTTTGAATAATAAATGCCATGTTGTAAATATTTGTAGAAACTATGAACACCCCCCGAGACGAAGCAACAGAAGCGGTGTTGGGGGACATAATCACACAAGGAAGTGATGCCGTCTTCTCGTTTCTCAACGACACCGATGGTCTAGAAGGACAGGGTGAAGAAGCAGGCTATGATTATGATGGTTCCTTTGACCCAATGCTGGTGCAAGAAGGAGACCGTGAGGACGGCTTTGGTGACCTAATGACGGTGCAAGAAGGAGACCGTGATGACGGCTCCGGTGACCGAACCGAGTCCGGCCAGGTATATATTGTTGGGGAACGTAGTAATTTCAAAAAATTTCCTACGATCACGCAAGACCATGGTGATGGCATAGCAATGAGAGGGGAGAGTGTCCGTCCACGTACCCTCGTAGACCGAAAGCGGAAGCGTTATAACAACGCGGTTGATGTAGTCGACGTCTTCACGATCCGACCGATCCAAGCACCGAGCGACGGCACCTCCGAGTTACGCACACGTTCAGCTCGATGGCGATCCCGGACTCCGATCCAGCAAAGTGTCGGGATGAGTTCCGTCAAGACGACGGCGTGGTGGCGATGTTGATGCTCCACCGGCGCAGGGCTTCGCCTAAGCTCATGACGATATGACTTCTCGGCGCAGGGCTTCGCCTAAGCTCATGACGATATGACCAAGTGGAATATGGTGGAAGGGGCACCGCACACGGCTAAGGAAAGATCCGTAGATCAACTTGTGTCATGGGTGCCCTTGCCCCGTATATAAAGGAGCCAAGGGGGTGCGGCCAGCCTTGGGAGGCGCTGGAGGAGTCCTACTCCCAGGGAGTAGGACCCCCCTTGTCCTAGTTGGAGTAGGATTGGGGAGGGAAGAGGGAAGGCGCGCCCCTCTCCTTGTCCTATTCGGACTAGAGGGGAGGGGGCGCAGCCCACCTGGCCGGCCCTTCCTCTTCTCCTTGTGGCCCATGAAGGCCCATATACCCCCGGGGTTCAGTAACCCCGGTGTTCGGTAACTTCTGTTTTCACTCGGAACCCTTCCAAGTCAAACATAGGCTTCAATATATCAATCTTTATGTCTCGACCATTTGAGACTCCTCGTCATGTCCGTGATCACATCCGGGACTCGAACAAACGGTGCATCAATACTTATAAACTCATAATGAACTCATCATCGAAGCGTTAAGCGTGCGGACCCTACGGGTTCGAGAACTATGTAGACATGACCTAGAACCATTCTCGGTCAATAACCAATAGCGGGACCTGGATGCCCATATTGGTTCCTACATATTCTACGAAGATCTTTATCGGTCAAACCGCATAACGACATCGTTGTTCCCTTTGTCATCGGTATGTTACTTACCCGAGATTCGATCGTCGGTATCCAATACCTAGTTCAATCTCGTTACGGTAAGTCTCTTTACTCGTTCCGTAATACATCATCTCACAACTAACTCATTAGTTGTAATGCTTGCAAGGCTTAAGTGATGTGTATTACGAGAAGGCCTAGAGATACCTCTCCGACAATCGGAGTGACAAAACCTAATCTCGAAATCGCCAACCCAACAAGTACCTTTGGAGACACCTGTAGTACTCCTTTATAATCACCCGATTCGTTGTGACGTTTGGTAGTACCAAAGTGTTCCTCCGTAAGCGGAGTTGCATAATCTCATAGTTATAGGAACATGTATGGGTCATGAAGAAAGCATTAACATACTAAACGATCAAGTGTTAAGCTAACGGAATCAGATCATTCAACTAATGATGTGACCTTGTTAATCAAATAACAACTCCTTGTTCATGGTTAGGAAACATAACCATCTTTGATTAACAAGCTAGTCAAGTAGAGGCATACTAGTGACATACTGTTTGTCTATATATTCACACATGTATTATGTTTCCGGTTAATACAATTCTAGCATGAATAATAAACATTTATCATGATATAAGGAAATAAATAATAACTTTATTATTGCCTCTAGGGCATATTTCCTTCATCTTCCACTTGCACTAGAGTCAATAATCTAGATTACAAAGTAATGATCCTCACACCCATGGAGTCTTGGTGCTGATCATGTTTTGCTCGTGGAAGAGGCTTAGTCAGCGGTCCGCAACATTCAGATCCGTATGTATTTTGCAAATCTCTATGTCTCCCACTTGGACTTGGTCCCGAATGGAATTGAAGCGTCTCTTGATATGCTTGGTCCTCTTGTGAAATCTGGATTCCTTTGCCAAGGCAATTGCACCATATTGTCACAGAAGATCTTCATCGGTCCCGATGCACTAGGTATGACACCTAGATCGGAAATGAACTCTTTCATCCAGACTCCTTCATTTGCTGCTTCCGAAGCAGCTATGTACTCAGCTTCACATGTAGATCCCGCCACGACGCTTTGTTTAGAACTGCACCAACTGACAGCTCCACCGTTTAATAAAAACACGTATCCGGTTTGCGATTTAGAATCGTCCGGATCAGTGTCAAAGCTTACATCTACGTAACCATTTACGACTAGCTCTTTGTCACCTCCATATCGAGAAACATATCCTTAGTCCTTTTCGGTATTTTAGGATGTTCTTGACCGCTGTCGATGATCCACTCTGGATTACTTTGGTACCTTCTGCCAAGCTTACAGCTAAGCATCGTCGGTCTGGTACACAGCATTGCATACATGATAGAGCCTATGGCTGAAGCATAGGAACATCTTTCATTTCTCTCTATCTTCTCGTGGTCGGGCATTGAGTCGACTCAATCTTACACCTTGTAATACAGGTAAAAACCTTTCTTTGCACGATCCATTTTGAACTTCTTCAAAACTTTATCAAGGTATGTGCTTTGTGAAAGTCAATTAAGCGTCTTGATCTATCTCTATAGATCTTGATGCCCAATATGTAAGCAGCTTCACGAGGTCTTTCATTGAAAACTTTTATTCAAGTATCCTTTTATGCTATCCAGAAATTCTATATCATTTCCAATCAATAATATGTCGCCCACATATAATATTAGAAATGCTACTGAGCTCCCACTCACTTTCTTGTAAATCTGAGGCTTCTCCAAAAGTCTGTACAAACCCATATGCTTTGATCACACTATCAAAGAGTTTATTCCAACTCCGAGAGGCTTGCACTGGACCATAAATTGATCGTTGGAGCTTGCACACTTTGTTAGCACCCTTTGGATCGACAAAACCTTCTGGTTGCATCATATACAACTCTTCTTCTAGAAATCCATTCAAGAATGCAGTTTTACATCCATTTGCCAAATTTCATAATCATAAAATCGGCAATTGCTAACATGATTCGGACAGACTTAAGCATCGCCACGGGTGAGAAAGTCTCATCGTAGTCAACCCCTTGAACTTGTCGAAAACCTTTCGCAACAAGTCGAGCTTTGTAGACAGTTATATTACCATCGCGTCAGTCTTCTTCTTAAAGATCCATTTATTTTCAATGGCTTGCCAATCATCGGGCAAGTCAACCAAACTCCATACTTTGTTCTCATACATGGATCCCATCTCAGATTTCATGGCTTCTAGCCATTTTGCGAATCTGGGCTCACCATCGCTTCTTCATAGTTTGTAGGTTCGCCATGGTCAAGTAACATGACTTCGAGAATAAGATTACCGTACCACTCAGTGCGTATTTTACTCTGGTTGACCCACGAGGTTCGATAGTAACTTAATCTGAAGCTTCATGATCATCATCATTAGTTTCCTCACTAATTGGTGTAGTTGTCACAGGAACCATTTCTTGTGATGAACTACTTTCCAATAAGGGAGTAGATACTGATTATCTCATCAAGTTCTACTTTCCTCCCACTCACTTCTTTCGAGAGAAACTCCTTCTCTAGAAAGGATCCGAATTTAGCAACGAAAATCTTGCCTTCAGATCTGTGATAGAAGGTGTACCCAACATCTCCTTTGGGTATCCTATGAAGACACATTTTTCCGATTTGGGTTCGAGCTTATCTGGTTGAAGTTTCTTTACATAAGCATCGCAGCCCCAAACTTTAAGAAACGACAACTTTGGTTTCTTGCCAAACCACAGTTCATAATGCGTCGTCTCAGCGGATTTTGACGGTGTCCTATTCAACGTGAATGCGGCCGTCTCTAAAGCATAACCCCAAAGCGATAGCGGTAAATCGGAAATAGACATCATAGATCGCACCATATCTAGTAAAGTACGATTCGACGTTCGGACACACCATTTCTCCGTGGTGTTCGGGTGGCGTTTCTTGAAACTATTCCACATTGTTTCAAATGTAAACCAAACTCGTAACTCAAATATTCTCCTCCACGATCAGATCGTAGAAACTTTATTTTCTTGTTACGATGATTTTCCACTTCACTCTGAAATTCTTTGAACTTTTCAAATGTTTCAGATTTGTGTTTCATTAAGTAGATATACCCATATCTGCTCAAATCATCTGTGAAGGTGAGAAAATAACGATACCCTTGCGTGCCTCAACATTCATTGGACCACAAACATCGGTATGTATGATTTCCAACAAATCAGTTGCTCGCTCCATAGTTCCGAGAACGGCGTTTTGGTCATCTTGCCCATGAGGCACGGTTCGCAAGTACCAAGTGATTCATAATCAAGTGATTCGAAGCCCATCGGTATGGAGTTTCTTCATGCGTTTTACACCGATATGACCTAAGCGGCAGTGCCACAAATAAGTTGCACTATCATTATCAACTCTGCATCTTTTGGCTTCAACATTATGAATATGTGTATCACTACTGTCGAGATTCAACAAGAATAGACCATTCTTCAAGGGTGCATGACCATAAAAGATATTACTCATATAAATAGAACAACCATTATTCTCTGATTTAAATGAATAACCGTCTCGCATTAAACAAGATCCAGATATAATGTTCATGCTCAACGCTGGCACCAAATAACAATTATTTAGGTCTAATACTAATCCGAAGGTAGATGTAGAGGTAGCGTGCCGACCGCGATCACATCGACTTTGGAACCATTTCAACGCGCATCGTCACCTCGTCCTTAGCCAATCTTCGCAATCCGTAGTTCCTGTTTGAGTTGCAAATATTAGCAAGAACCATATCAAATACCGTGTACTCTCATGAGTATTAGTAAGGTACACATCAATAACATGTATATCACATATACCTTTGATCACCTTGCCATCCTTCTTATCCGCCAAATACTTGGGGCAGTTCCGCTTCCGATGTCCGGTTTGCTTGCGGTAAAAACACTCGGTTTCAGGCTTAGGTCCAGACTTGGGTTTCTTCTCTGAGCAGCAACTTGCTTGCTGTTCTTTTGAAGTTTCCTTCTTCTTCCCTTTGCCCTTTTCTTGAAACTAGTGGTCTTGTTGACCATCAACACTTGATGCTCTTTCTTGATTTCTACCTCCATGCTTTTAGCATCGCGAAGAGCTCAGAATTGTTTTAGTCATCCCTTGCATATTATAGTTCATCACGAAGCTCTTGTAGCTTGGTGGCGTGATTGGAGAATTCATCAATGACACTATCATCCGGAAGATTAACTCCCAGCTGAATTAAGTGATTGTTATACCCGGACATTTTGAGTATGTGCTCACCGATGTAACTATTCTCCTCCATCTTGCAGCTATAGAACTTATTGGAGACTTCATATCTCTCAATCCGGGCATTTGCTTGAAATATTAACTTCAACTCCTGGAACATCTCATATGCTCCATGACGTTCAAAACGTCGTTGAAGACCCGGTTCTAAGCCGTAAAGCATGGCACACTGAACTATAGAGTAGTCATCGATTCGCTTTGCCGACGTTCACAACTTCGCTCAAGCATCTCGCAGCGAACTGTCACCCAGCGGTGCTTCGGGGCGTAATTTTTACGTGCAGCAATGAGGATAATCCTCTCGTTACGGACCCAGTCCGTGTAATTGCTACCATCATCTTTCAACTTTGCTTTCTCAAGGAACGCATTAAAATTCAACGGAACAACAGACGAGCCATCTATCTACGATAAACATAGACAAGCAAAATACTATCGGTACTAAGTTCATGATAAATTTAAGTTCAATTAATCATATTAAAAACTCCCACTTAGACAGACATCTCTCTAGTCATCTAAGTGAACACGTGATCAAATCAACTAAACCATGTCCGATCATCACGTGAGGCGGAGTAGTTTCAATGGTGAACATCACTATGTTGATCATATCTACTATATGATTCACGCTCGACCTTTCGGTCTCCGTGTTCGAGGCCATATCTGTTATATGCTAGGCTCGTCAAGTTTAACTGAGTATTCGCGTGCGCAACTGTTTTGCACCCGTTGTATTTGAACGTAGAGCCTATCACACCCGATCATCACGTGGTGTCTCAAAGACGAAGAACTTTCGCAGCGGTGCATACTCGGGAGAACACTTCTTGATAATTTTGGTGAGAGATCATCTTATAATGCTACCGTCAATCAAAGCAAGATAAGATGCATAAAGGATAAACATCACATGCAATCAATATAAGTGATATGATATGGTCATCATCATCTTGTGCTTGTGATCTCCATCGCCAAGCACCGTCATGATCACCATCGTCACCGGGCGCGACACCTTGATCTCCATCGTAGCATCGTTGTCGTCTCGCCAACTATTGCTTCTCGACTATCGCTACTCGCTTAGTGATAAAGTAAAGCAATTACATGGCGTTGCATTTCATACAATAAAGCGACAACCATATGGCTCCTGCCGATTGCCGATAACTCGGTTACAAAACATGATCATCTCATACAATAAAATATAGCATCACGTCTTGACCATATCACATCACAACATGCCCTGCAAAAACAAGTTAGGCGTCCTCTACTTTGTTGTTGCAAGTTTTACGTGGCTGCTACGGGCTGAGCAAGAACCGTTCTTACCTACGCATCAAAACCACAACGATACTTCGTCAAATAGACTCCGTTTTAACCTTCTCAAGGACCGGCGTAGCCACACTCAGTTCAACTAAAGTGAGAGAGACAGACACCCGTCGGTCACCTTTAAGCAACGAGTGCTCGGAGCGGTGAAACCAGTCTCGCGTAAGCGTACGCGTAATGTCGGTCCGGGCCGCTTCATCTCACAATACCGCTGAACCAAAGTATGACATGCTGGTAGGTAGTATGACTTGTATCGCCCACAACTCACTTGTGTTCTACTCGTGCATATGACATCAACGCATAAAACCAGGCTCGATACCATTGTTGGGGAACGTAGTAATTTCAAAAATTTCCTACGATCACGCAAGACCATGGTGATGGCATAGCAACGAGAGGGAGAGTGTCCGCCCACGTACCCTCGTGAGACCGAAAGCGAAGCGTTATAACAACGCGGTTGATGTAGTCGACGCTTCACGATCCGACCGATCCAAGCACCGAGCGACGGCACCTCCGAGTTACGCACACGTTCAGCTCGATGGCGATCCCGGACTCCGATCCAGCAAAGTGTCGGGATGAGTTCCGTCAGCACGACGGCGTGGTGACGATGTTGATGCTCCACCGACGCAGGGCTTCGCCTAAGCTCCGCGACGATATGACTTCTCCGGCGCAGGGCTTCGCCTAAGCTCCGCGACGATATGACCGAAGTGGAATATGGTGGAAGGGGGCACCGCACACGGCTAAGGAAAGATCCGTAGATCAACTTGTGTCATGGGGTGCCCCTTGCCCCCGTATATAAAGGAGCCAAGGGGGTGCGGCCAGCCTTGGGAGGCGCGCCTTGGAGGAGTCCTACTCCCACCGGGAGTAGGACTCCCCCCCCCCTTGTCCTAGTTGGAGTAGGATTGGGGAGGGGGAAAGAGGGAAGGGGGCGCCGCCCCCCCTCTCCTTGTCCTATTCGGACTAGAGGGGAGGGGGGCGCGCAGCCCACCTGGCCGGCCCTTCCTCTTCTCCCTTGTGGCCCATGAAGGCCCATATACCCCCGGGGTTCCGTAACCCCGGTGTTCAGTAACTTCTGTTTTCACTCGGAACCCTTCCAAGTCCAAACATAGGCTTCCAATATATCAATCTTTATGTCTCGACCATTTGAGACTCCTCGTCATGTCCGTGATCACATCGGGACTCGAACAAACTTGGTGCATCAATACTTATAAACTCATAATGAACTGTCATCGAAGCGTTAAGCGTGCGGACCCTACGGGTTCGAGAACTATGTAGACATGACCTAGAACCATTCTCGGTCAATAACCAATAGCGGGACCTGGATGCCCATATTGGTTCCTACATATTCTACGAAGATCTTTATCGGTCAAACCGCATAACGACATCGTTGTTCCCTTTGTCATCGTTATGTTACTTACCCGAGATTCGATCGTCGGTATCCAATACCTAGTTCAATCTCGTTACGTAAGTCTCTTTACTCGTTCCGTAATACATCATCTCACAACTAACTCATTAGTTGTAATGCTTGCAAGGCTTAAGTGATGTGTATTACCGAGAAGGCCTAGAGATACCTCTCCGACAATCGGAGTGACAAAACCTAATCTCAAATCGCCAACCCAACAAGTACCTTTGGAGACACCTGTAGTACTCCTTTATAATCACCCGAGCCACGTTGTGACGTTTGGTAGTACCAAAGTGTTCCTCCGGTAAACGGAGTTGCATAATCTCATAGTTATAGGAACATGTATGGGTCATGAAGAAAGCATTAACATACTAAGCGATCAAGTGTTAAGCTAACGGAATGGGTCATGTCAATCAGATCATTCAACTAATGATGTGACCTTGTTAATCAAATAACAACTCCTTGTTCATGGTTAGGAAACATAACCATCTTTGATTAACAAGCTAGTCAAGTAGAGGCATACTAGTGACATACTGTTTGTCTATATATTCACACATGTATTATGTTTCCGGTTAATACAATTCTAGCATGAATAATAAACATTTATCATGATATAAGGAAATAAATAATAACTTTATTATTGCCTCTAGGGCATATTTCCTTCATATATATTAGTTAAGCCTGTGCTGACTAGCTAATTGATGCACTCATTGTTTTGGTATGTACACATATTAATTAACTCTCGTCTTTCTTCTTTTTTCTAGCCCTCCGGATCGAGCACAACTTCGGTAAAGAGACGAGGCCCGAAGAAAAAGTTGTGCTCGGATGGAAGGTTTGAGATCACAGCAATCGCGCGCGACAGCCAACCGATTGAACCCATCCGGACAAAAGATGCATTTTCTGCTCAGTGCGGGGTTCTTGTTAGGGACAAGATCCCGATCAGCATCCACCAATGGTATAAGCTGATACATCTCCAACGTATCCATAATTTTTGATGTTCCATGCTATTATATTACCCCTTTTGGATGTTTATGGGCTTTATTTTACACATTTATATCATTTTTGGGACTAACCTACTAACCGGAGGCCCAGCCCATATTGCTGTTTTTTTTGCCTATTTCAGTATTTCGAAGAAAAGGAATATCAAACGGAGTCCAGACGGAATGAAACCTTCGGGAGCGTGATTTTTGGAACAAACGTGATCCAGAGGACTTGGAGTGCAAGTCAAGAAGAAGTCGAGGACTCCACGAGATAGGAGGGCGCCCCCCCTATAGGGCGCGCCCCCTGTCTCGTGGGCCCCTCGGGCGGCCACCGACATACTTCTTCTTCCTATATATACCTACGTACCCCGAAAACATCCAGGGGAACCACGAAACACAATTTCCACCGCCGTAACCTTCTGTATCCGCGAGATCCCATCTTGGAGCCTTCGTCGGCACTCTGCCGGAGGGGAGTCGACCACGGAGGGCTTCTACATCAACACCATAGCCCCTCCGATGAGTTGTGAGTAGTTTACCACAGACCAACGGGTCCATAGTTATTAGCTAGATGGCTTCTTCTCTCTTTTTGGTTCTCAATACAATGTTCTCCTCCTCTCTTGTAGAGATCTATTCGATGTAAACTCTTTTTGCGGTGTGTTTGTCGAGATCCGATGAATTGTGGGTTTATGATCAAGTTTATCTATGAATAATATTTGAATCTTCTCTGAATTCTTTTATGTATGATTAAGTTATCTTTGCAAGTCTCTTCGAATTATCAGTTTGGTTTGGCCTACTAGATTGGTCTTTCTTGCCATGGGAGAAGTGCTTAGCTTTGGGTTCAAGCTTGCGGTGTCCTTACCAAAGTGATGTAAAGGGTTGCAAGGCACGTATTGTATTGTTGCCATCGAGGATAACAAGATGGGGTTTATATCATATTGCATGAGTTTATCCATCTACATCATGTCATCTTGCTTAATGCGTTACGCTGTTCTTATGAACTTAATACTCTAGATGCAGGCAGGAGTCGGTCGATGTGTGGAGTAATAGTAGTAGATGCAGGCAGGAGTCGGTCTACTTGTTATGGACGTGATGCCTATATACATGATCATGCCTAGATAATCTCATAACTATGCACTTTTCTATCAATTGCTCGACAGTAATTTGTTCACCCACCGTAATACTTATGCTATCTTGAGAGAAGCCACTAGTGAAACCTATGGCCCCCGGGTCTATCTCTTATCATATTTGCTTTCAATCTACTTTTACTTGCATCTTTACTTTTTTGCATCTATATTATAAAATACCAAAAATATATTTATATTATCATACTATCTTTATTAGATCTCACTTTCGCAAGTGGCCGTGAAGGGATTGACAACCCCTTTATTGCGTTGGTTGCGAGTTCTCAGTTTGTTTGTGTAGGTGCGTGGGACTTTTGAGGAGCCTCCTACTGGATTGATACCTTGGTTCTCAAACTGAGGGAAATACTTACGCTACACTTGCTGCATCATCCTCTCCTCTTTGAGGAAAACCAACGCAAGCTCAAGACGTAGCATAAGCCTAAGAACGAAGACCCTGAGGTGTCTTATGTCAATGATATGCAGAAAGATGATCTTTGGACTAAGCTGAAGTCAAATTTCACCCTACCCCCAGAGGAGGATCTAGAGAAGCCAGTGATAGAGCAATTAATCAAGTCTTTTGCTCTTAAGAAGATGGCAGACCTATTCAGGAGGTGGAAGAATGAGCTGAAAAAGTTTGTCGACAAAGAAGAGACACCAGAATTCATCGGCAAATATGAGAAGATCAGAGATCACTGGCCCGCATTTGTGGCCCACAAGACATCGGAAAAGAGTAAGAAGATGTCGGCGACAAACAAGCAAAATGCTGCGAAGAAGAAGCTTCACCATCGCACGGGGTCAGGTGGCTACCTCAAAGCCCGGCCTAAGTGGGCCAAGGCTGAGAATGATCTGCTTGATAAAGGGATCGAACCAGAGACAATGAATCGCTGCAGACCGTTGCGGACTTGGTTCTTTGGGGCTGGCGGAACCTTGGACCCATGTCGTGGAAGTGCCTTTGGACGGACGAGCAACTGAAAATACCGGTCAAGAGGCTTCAGCACTATATCGATGCAGCGCAGCAAGGGACGTTCGTTCCAGACAGAGAGAACGACGAGCTCACAATGGCCCTCGGGAATCCTGAGCACCCTGGACGGACACGAGGCACACCAGGCTCCGTTACGTGGAAGGCTGGTTTTCCGGACGCAGGCGGTTACAAATGCCAGGAGAGGAGGAAGAAAGTGCAGCAGACCGAACTGCAGGCGCTGCATGCAAGGGTACAAGAGATAGAGGAACGAGAATCAAATCGCAGCAAACGAACTGCCGAAGCTTCCCCCAAAGCTACCCCGCCATCTCAGCGGAGAAGCAGCGTGGCTTCCACCGAGCTGCTTCAGCCGAAGCATGTCTTGACGGCTCCTGCTAGCTACCCCGTGGATGCTATCACGGAGTCTCAAAATTGCCACCTTATGACGCAATGGCAGAACTTAAAAGTCAAGGCGGTTGTCGGCTCTGTTCGACCTTCTGAACCCGGCGCAACTTTTCACCGTCGTCCGATTCGAGAAGGATATGTTAGGGTGACGGTGGATGAAATAACGAGAGGATTTGAGGACCTCGGCTTGACCACCCTACGGTGAAGGGGAGACTCGGCTGGGTTCTGCTCGAAGACTCCATGCCTATGGCGGAAGGAGTTCATCAACCTTCCGAACTGGGCGCCTCCGCCTCCTCCTCCTCCTCGCGTGAGTCAAGGCACTCCGCCTCCTCCACCGCCTCCTCCTCCCATGAGTGATGATCGGGGCACTCAGCCTCCTTCTCCGGCGCGTGGCGGCACTCCGCCTCCTTCTCCGCTGCGCTTGGCGGCGGGCCGAGCAGCCAGCAGCCTCCTCCTTCTCCGCCTCGCCAGCAAGGGCGGAAGAGATCCGCTGCCGCCCCGGCTGCTCCGGCGCGTCGTAGTCCTTCTCCTCCGCCTCGTAAGCAAGCACGAAAGAAGATAGCTGCAGGCGCTCCGTCTGCTCCGGCGTCTAGCAGTACAGCCAGAGGTGGGAGGCAATACAGATACGGTCCACCTCTCAAGCCTCTAGAGAATTTACCGTACGAGATGACCGTGGAGGAAAACAAGAAGATCGTGCGGACCAAAGTGAAGGACTTCTTTGAAGGGTTGAAAGCGTAGAGACATCCACCTCCGGAGGAGAAGGTAGATCCGGTGAAAGCAAAACGCACTATCGATGCCCCGAGGAAACCATCAAAGTCTCCGCCGAAAACCAACTATGGCGACATCGAAAAGGCATATCTCGAAGCGGAGCGGTCGGGAAATCTTGTCGGTGATCAAAGGTTAAAAGAACGAGCAGCTGGGAAAAAATTGCCCAGCTCGGCGAACAAGCAAAGCAATCATGCCCCCGCTCAATGTGTCTAGCGACATAAATCGCTAATGCTCGAAGCGGTGCCCGGTTATAGCAATCTTGGAGATTACCTACCGACGATGTAAATTTTGATTTCATGGAGGTGGTCGAACACAGATATCTGATGGGAAGCCCTCGTCAAAGATGAAAAATCTCTAACAACGATGATCGCAGATTCCATAATTGGTACATGAAAACCTGCAGAGAGTCTGGGGGTACGAATACTTTGTATCTGAGAATTAAAGAGGAGCACGACCTCGTTGGAACTGATATGTTGCCTCTTCCATTTGAGGAGTTCTTCGAGTTCTTCAATCAAAAGACCCTCGATAAATTAACGGTCTTTTGCTACTGTCTGTAAGTATTATTTATGTCATTAAGTCTCTATATATAGCTCAGCTCTTTCATTGCATGTATTTATAATTAATTATCCTCACTATATTATGCAGATTGAAGATCGTCGAGTGCAGAAAACAAGAAATGTATGATATTTGGTTCATTAACACAAATATCATAGATGAATTTCTGGTTACAAAGGACGCCGAAGAGGCCGAGGCCTACTTGCTACAATCGTTGGTCAAAAATCAAAACAAAGATTTAATACTCTTTCCTTACAACTTCGAGTGAGTGTTACTGTCGTGTGCATATTCGGTTTCCCTTATTACTCGAGCGAGGTTATAGTAATGTAATTGATGAGTTATGCATGCGTGCGCAGCTTCCACTATGTTCTTCTGGAGATTAAGCTTGAGCGGGGACTAGTAACCGTCTTAGATTCGAGACGAAAAGATACCGAAACGTATGCGGGCATGACTAAAATGCTCAACAAGTAAGTTCAATCGATCATTATCGCACCATATCGGCAACTTTTTGTTCATTTCCTGATATCTCAAGTAATAATATTTATTTTCTTTGTCTTGCAGGGTTTGGAAACAGTTCACCGCAGAAGCTCCGGGACTGCCGAAGGAGCTGCGATATACATACCCGAAAGTAAGTACTACTAGCTAGCTAGTTGCGTGCATCTCCCGTTGATTCTATAGCTATACTTTCATCAATGCCATTTATAATGCTTCATTATCAGTTTTATTGACCTCTATCTCTCGTAAAGTGCTTGTGGCAGGAACAAGGGAATAATTACTATGGATACTACGTGTGCGAGCTCATCTACAACGCGACATTGAAAAATAAGCGGGGCTACTCTAAAAGATAATATGAAGTGCGTAAGCAATAATATTCACAATTTCATTTTATTACACCATCATTTCTGTTGAGTTTCATTCATATATGTATTAACCCCCTTCTTCAAATTAGACGTGGCAGATGCGGAATGAACTCCTACCACAAGATCGCATGAAAGCAATTCAAGAGGAATTGATGGGATTCTTTCTTGACTGCATCATCAATAAAGCCGGAGAATACCATGTGGAAGTTGATTTCAAATGCTAGGGGATTGTAAGAGATCTTACATATTGTATATGTATGTACCCAGTAGCGTCGGATAGATAATACGAAAACTTGTTGTTCGACCAATCTCTCGGAGAAGGAGAGGTCGATCGATCACTTCTCTCGGTATGCATGACGAACTTCTGTACTTAATGGTTTCCTTCATTTTCTTACTAGCTAGCGTGTCGAGGGCCTCTCTATGTATATTACGTAGCGTCGACCAAGCACGGACATAAGAGAGGACACTTCTCTCTATTAATTAGCTAGCTAACACAATATATGAAACACCTAAATTAACCCCCAAAACCCCCAACCCCCCCCCCTTTAAAAAACAAAAACCCCAGCCCCTGAAATGCTGACGCGTGGATGCCTTTTGGTCCCGGTTGGTGCCACCAACCGGGACCAAAGGCCCTCCCGCCTGGACTCGGCGCACCGGCCACGTGGAGGCCCATCTGTCCCGGTTCGTGTTAGAACCGGGACTAAAGGTCTAGGGCATTAGTAACGACCCTTTAGTCCCGGTTCAAGAACCGGGACAAAAGGCCTAATCAACCGGGACGGATGGGGGGTTTTTCTACTAGTGGTGGTAAAAGATTGGGCACATTTCGAATAGGCCTCCCCCGAGACTGCTTGTAAACTACACCATCTCCGAGGTACATGTCGGGTTTGTGAAGGAAGTGCGGTTCATATTGCTCCATTGGCATCGAAACTTCTCGTGCTCTCAAAGGAGGTCATCGAATGACAAGTGTCATACCCCCACATTTTTTGGACCCACCTGCAATATTTGAGACATTTATTGCACTACTAGGGTTTCTGCGCCGGAGATTGAAGATCTACAAGGCCGCACATGAAATCATGCCCAGAAGCAGCATGGGAAATCGTATGTGATGTCTTTGCGACATGAGTAGGCCTTGTGCAGACGAGGGAGGAGTAGGCCCAACCATCTGCTTACTTCGCGTTGCCGAGTGCCCGTGATTTGGCTATCGACGAAGAGCCAAGCTCTTGGAGTAGAGTGAATTTTCAGTAGGACTTTTGCACCTGACCATAATATGCCTACACTAGGGGGTCGGAAGAGTACAAGGCCATCAAAATATTAAAGTGGCGTCAAATTGAGAGTTTCGGAAATAAGACCCATAAAACTAGCCGGAAGAAAATTACGAGAAAAAAATTAAGTAGTAAAGATAAATGCAATGAAAATCATTTTAAATCAATTTCACATAAATGTCGTGGGTCACAAAAATATAAGCCACACTTCTTTCATTGGGCACACAACTTATATACCTCATAAGCCGAGTGCTATACAGGGCTCTCGGCTTATATACCCTATACGCCGAGTACTATAGCAGGACACACGGCTTATATACCGTGTAAGCTGAGTGCTATCGCAAGGCACACGGCTTATAGGCTGCTCCGTGACGGCGCCGTCAGTCCGCTTCGTTGCAGACACGTGCAGTTGTATTTGCCGAGTGCGGGCCATAAGCCGGGTGCCTTCTTCCGTAGATACCATGTGTTTCATATAAGCCGAGAGCCTTTCTTCAACACTCGGCTTATATATGGCCATAAGCTGAGTACTTCGGATTTGCCGGGTGTTTTTTTGCACGGACTCGGCTTAGAGGAACATAAGCTGAGTACCCAGAAAATAGCTCTCGGCTTATATGCTAGCACACGGGAAATCAGGATTTTCCTGTAGTGTTGCAAGACTTTGTGAACTTGTGATAAGAGTAATTGTACATCAATCAATGTTGTTGAACCTGCTTTTCCAAAGCAAAACAATAAAATTTTCCTATTTGCAAGTTTGTGTTGGCACTCAAGTTTCGTAATGTAACTTGAGACAACATATTTTATTACATACGATTACTGAAATGGTCCACCAAAGACACTAGAGCGAAGCCAATGCCGTTCCTCTGTCACAATTGAAGCCGGGAGAACCGTCCTGACGACGCCGTCTTCTAAATCATGCATGAATATATTCGTAACCGACTTCTCTCTGGAAGGCAATGACTTCATATGGGCTACCTTCCTCTTCCTCGAGCTGTCGGCGTCGATCGGCGTCGAGCCACCCCACTGACTTGGATAGAAGGTGTAGACTCTCCTCTTGCCTTCCTCCCTCGCAAGGATGGAGCGGCCTCTGTACAGAAACCAGCTGGAACCATCAAGCTCTGTGTCATCTAGAGGTGACCACTCCAGTGCTTCAGCATCCAGCTTGAAGAACTTGAAATCACAGAAGCGTCCACGAAAGCGACGACACGAGATGAGCACAACTTTTTCACCGGATGCCACCAGGAAGTGAGCATCCCTTTCGTTCCACCCCTTAGAAAGAGCGGTCCTCCTCCAGCTCATCTCCGTGACATCGAAGATCAGGATCTTCCCATGGTAGTCGACGCAGACGGCCTGCTTCCCGAGCAAGACGACATCAATAATAAGCGTGCACTTGATGCGTCTGTGTGGATCCAGCAGTAGGTGGGAGCCATCCTCAGTGTTCTTGTAGACGCTCCAGTATATGTCCCCAGGGCAGGCAACATGGACGGTTGGAACCCCGGAGACAGTCTCAATGCACGCGACGACCAGAGGCACCTCAGTGGAGCCGACGTAGAAAACGAAGAGCCCGTCAATGACAGAAGGGCACGCTGGCAGCTCCAGCCGCCTGCCGGTGCTAGCATGCACAAGGAAGATGGTCTGCTCTTGCTGCTCCTGGAAACCATGTTGCTTGTGCTGGAGCATGAGCAGCCACCCGCCATTCTCGAACACGCAGGTGGCATCTGCAAACGCCGCGCTGATGATGCCACGGATCTTCTTGGTGGAGGGGTCAAACAGGAGCTGCTTCTTCTTGTTGCTTTCAAAAGTAAACAGAGCCAAGGGTAGCTTCGCTTGCTGGGAAGAAGCCAGCAGGGCATCCTGCTCCATGATGAAACCAAATTTCTTACCAGATATCTGTGGGTGAGGAACAATCGATTAGTGCAATGGAAATTCTAGCTCACAGTACATATGACACGACAACAAGCTGTGGGGCGAAAGCTCAGTGTATATTTTTTTACCACATCCCTTTTTATTCTTGCCATTGCAAGAAAGACGCAGACCACCAACAAGGCACCCACCCACCCACATATTCGAGAACTTTCAATGAGACTATGCTTCCTTAAAATAAGGGGGCCACTTGTGCAATAGCAGAGTGCATCATCAGTTCATTCATTCAGTACACCGCATAGTTTTTCCTCACATTAGGTTTTTTTTGGTCCGGTACATCAATCTACCTATTATTTAATTTAATTTAATAAAAACAGAAAACAAACAAGCCACCAGATTCATCCACATAAGCTAAAAATATATCATACATTTAATTAGAACGGTGCAGATGAAAAGATAAAAAAAAATACATACAATATCAGTCCTGTCACACGTACCAATGAGACTATCATGGACACAGACAGATCTAGACCACGCCATACAAGGAAACGATCACGTTTCTACAAGGAAATAACAAGTCTTGGCTTCCTGAACACATAGCATGGCTACACGTAAGCTCCAGGAGCCACACGTTTGCATGCATCTAGCGCATGGACAAATACGGACTAGGCAATTGGCAAAAAAAAAAGGACTAGGCAAAGACCGGCCATAAATAGAAGGATAGCTCCTGCAACAACAAAAACTGTAAATAGGACAGCCACCCGCCCAAGAAAAGCATGGTAGTAAGCAGATCACTGCAGGTACGTCAAGGAAGCATGATATAGAACAGACGTGCTATATATGAAGTTTGAAATATTAAATGAAATAAGTTAGAAAATCAGTTTTCATTGTAATTTAGCAATGGTCTTTAAATATAAAATTTAGCATATATTCAAGAAGCGAAACTTCAAATAAACGAGCAATCTGCTTGCCAGTTGATTAAAATATAATGTGATATAAAACAACATAGTCACAAAAAGAACCTACGACAAAAATTGAGCCTGACAAAATGTCTGTTATCAATTTTTGGCCTCAGATGATCAGGCTACATATATAGACAACTAGAATAAGACCATGGGGCATAATTATACAATCAGGAAAACACAATTCAAACACTCATAGTGAAGAGGCGGGCAAAAGAGAAAACAGAAAGTTTATGTATGAGATATCAATGCAGCTGGAAAACATGTTTCCGCCGTGGAAAATAGAGACTGAGAAATATCAAGATCAGCATGGAATTATATGGCTTTGCATTAAGCACATAATTTTCACCAAATTTCGATGGTGTTCCCTTGAGATGCAAAGTTTGGCGACTAACTTTTCCAATAGTTAAAATGCCATATCAATGCTAATATGAAGGCAAAATTGAAAACATCATTCTACCAGTATGGGTAAATACTTGCAAACAGTGGTGGAGCTACATCTGGTTGTTGGGCGGGTCAGGCCCCCAAATTACACATAACACTTGGTCTTTAGGCCCAGTTTTTCTATGTTCCTTACCTATTTTCTGCTGGGCTTTTGCCCCAGTGTTGCTCCGCCTTTGTTTGCAAAGAAAATAATACAAATTAGAAATATAAGACACAGGTGAAGTACAGATACAGATAGTGTTTAACAAAAAGGTCTGAAGCATCCATTCATGTCAGTTACATAATAGCTCGATTTAGTTTTGAAACATCATCAACAATGATATGTTCGTCCAGTTCGAAGTACTCCCTCTGTTCCCTAAATATAAGACGCTTTTGGCAGTTCAAATTGAATTAAGCAGGAAAGTTCAATCTGAGCGCTGGAAATTAGCGGATGCTACAGACTGAATCGGACAGAACAGACCCTCAACCAATTCGCTAGAGCACTCTACTCTAACCTAGTTTTCTGAGAGCCCCGGATAAAATCTGGACGTAGCTAATGTACACAATGAACAAAGGCAGGGTGGGATGGGAAGAACCTCGCGGTGGCGCGATTCGATAGGGACGGCGAATCGGAGAATCTCCCCTGACCAACGCGCAGACTGCCCCTGTGCCGGGCGGATGGCCGGCGGATCCCTCACGGCCTCACCTTGTCTTCCCGCGTTGGGTCAGAAAGAGGCGGCGAGCCGGACTAGGGATTTGGACGTGAGGGGAACTCGGCGCCGGAGCCGGAGCCGGAGTCGGCGCGCCAAGCAGGCTGGACCCCTAGAGGAGGGGACGATTCGGTGGCCTTTCGCGGCGGGCAGGGTGAACAAAACTCGTCAGTTTGGGACGCCAAATTTGTAAGGATTTTTGTTTCTCTAAATTCTTTTTTCGATAGCACGCAAAGCGCGTGCCTTAATTTTACAAGAGGTCTAGCGAATAAGAGACAAGTAACTCTGAACGGAAGGAGTAGAAGAGAGCAAGACAATTTACAAGAGGTCTAGCGAGTGTAGAATACTTGAAGACAAACACCCACCACCACTCCTACAAAACGTCACGAGGCTATTCTCTCGCAAAGCGTTGTAAACTACCTCCTCCCCGGGCCGTCAACTTCCAGTCTCTAAGTTCATCAAGGATCTTGACCACAAGCTCTTGCGTGTCTACCTGTTGCTCAGTTCTGTTGAACACCCTCGCAATCCTTTGCTTCCAAAGTGACCATGTCGTGCAGATAACCCGGGTGTCAAAACCATGTTTGTCTTCCTTCACGAAGCCCGATCGTTGTTGCATCCACCATTTAAGAAAAGAGTCCGTGCTCGTGGGGCAGGAGATCTGTATATGCAGCTTGTCGAAACAGCCCATCCAAGTACCGCACGCGTAACCACATTGCACCAAGATGTGGTCCACGGTGTCTTCATCCTGCAGGCACGTGTAGCAGGCCCAGATGTGATCTTGCAATCCATGTTGAGCGCGACGATCCGCCGTCCACAAACGATGTTGTGAGGCAAGCCAAGCAAAGATCTTGCATTTGAGAGGGGCGAGACTTCTCCAAATGGCCGCGGCATAGGGGCAAACCGGCAGGCCCTCGCAGAGGTGATTGTAGGTAGACTTGGCAGAATAAGACATGGAAGTCGCGCATGGCCATAGAAAGTTGTCAGGCGACTGATCATCCCGATGCACCAAGGCAATGGCATGTCTCAAGTGCATGAGTTGAAGGAGCGCCATGTGAGAGGATACGAAGGGGACGTCCAATGACCATTGCTCCTCATCCAGTGCCCACTGCACTGTCCTAGTGTTGATGCGGCGAGTTTCTACCAGCTCAAGAATGAGAGGCGTGATGTCTTGCACAGAGTGGCCATGGATCCATCGATCCTTCCAGAACAACACTTTGTCTCCTCTACCAACCTCGATGTGCACCAAGCAGTCAAAGACGGCTCTTGCCTCTTGCCTCCTGGTCAATCAACATTCCTAGCCCTTGGCAAGGCCGTTCAGGCTCGGTGCGTCTCAGCCATTCCCACCTCAGTCGCAAGGCCAACGCCTGAGCTTTTAGATTCTTGACGCCAAGACCTCCGTACTTCACCAGGCGACATATTCTATCCCATGCGACCAAACACTGCCCACCATTGACCTTGTCTTTCCCAGCCTAGAAAAAAGACCGCATCCAACTATTAATATCTTCGAGAACCCATGCAGGGGGCTGCAGGACCAGGAGCTAGTGGATTGGCCGATCAGAGATCACAGATTTTGCGAGCACCAGTCTGCCTGCTCTCTGAACGAGCCCTCTATGCCATGCGGGCATGCATTTCCTCACCATGTCAAGTAGTGGCTGCCAATCTTGCTTCGTAAGTTGCTTGATAGCCAGCTGCA
The DNA here is from genome assembly GCA_021605205.1 of Aegilops longissima. Taxonomy (NCBI): domain Eukaryota; kingdom Viridiplantae; phylum Streptophyta; class Magnoliopsida; order Poales; family Poaceae; genus Aegilops; species Aegilops longissima. The sequence continues at coordinate 675,724,903 of CM038682.1, read as the reverse complement.
GGCCCAGATATCGACACGGGAACTCTGCAAGCTTGCATTGCAGAAGCTCAACCATTCGCTCTTTGTCCTCTTGATCACCGTGAATGAGAGTGGCAGTGGATTTCAAGTAGTTGACCTTAAGCCCTGATGCTTCTCCGAACATATCCAGCGCGTGCTTTATGAGACAGAGGTCAGTGATTGTGGGATGAACGAACAACACAACATCGTCAGCATAAATGGACACCCTTTGCCAAGCTGAGATTCCTCTGTAAGCGGATATCACTCTCTGCTCCAGAGCCTTGCCAATGATCGTGGTCAGAGCATCCATGGCAATCATGAATAAAAGTGGCGAGACAAGGTCACCTTGACGAAGACCACAGGCAAGCGCAATGCTTCTTCCCGACACACCATTCACCAGGATCTTAGTAGTTGCTGATTGGAGCAAGATCGAGACCCACATGATCCACTTACTACCAAACCCTTTTGCTCTTAGAACCTCAAAGAGAAAAGGCCAGGAGAGTGAATCGAACGCTCTCGAGATGTCAAGTTTTAGGAAGACCCCTTTGCATCTCCTCGCAACAATCTTCCTGGACACTTGCCGAACCAAGAGAAAGTTATCATGGTTTCTACCTGTGATGAAAGCCGACTGGTTGATGGTGACCAAGTCCTTCATGCTCGGGCGCACTCTGCTTGCTAGTAGTTTCGCGAAATTTTTGGCCATGCTATGTGGCAAGCTAAGCTAATAGGATGATAGTCACCTACTCTTTCTACATCCGGCTTCTTAGTACTATCAGGGCACGATTCAGCTTGGAAAACCCACGACCGTCTCCCACATAGATCTTGAGCAAGACTGCCATGATATTGATACGTCTCCAACGTATCTGTAATTTTTGATTGCTCCATGCTACTTTATCTACTGTTTTGGACTATATTGGGCTTTATTTTTCACTTTTATATTATTTTTGGGACTAACCTATTAACCGGAGGCCCAGCCCAGAATTGTTGTTTTTTGCCTTTTTCAGTGTTTCGAAGAAACAGAATATCAAACCGAATGAAACCTTCGGAAACGTGATTTTCTCACCGAACGTGATCCAGGAGACTTGGACCCTACGCCAAGGAACAACAGAGGCGGTCACGAGGGTGGGGGGCGCCCCCCCTAGGGCACGCCCCTGCCTCGTGGGCCCCCTGTTGCTCCACCGACGTACTCCTTCCTCCTATATATACCTACGTACCCCCAAACGACCAGAACAGGAGCCAAAAACCTAATTCCACCGCCGCAACTTCCTGTATCCACAAGATCCCATCTCGGGGCCTGTTCCGGAGCTCCGCTGGAGGGGGCATCCATCACGGAGGGCTTCTACATCATCACCATAGCCTCTCCGATGAAGTGTGAGTAGTTTACCTCAGACCTTCGGGTCCATAGTTAGTAGCTAGATGGCTTCTTCTCTCTTTTTGGATCTCAATACAATGTTCTCCCCCTCTCTCGTGGAGATCTATTCGATGTAATCTTCTTTTCGCGGTGTGTTTGTTGAGACCGATGAATAGTGGATTTATGATCCAACTTATCTATGAATAATATTTGAATCTTCTCTGAATTCTTTTATGTATGATTGAGTTATCTTTGCAAGTCTCTTCGAATTATCTGTTTGGTTTGGCCAACTAGATTGGTAGTTCTTGCAATGGGAGAAGTGCATGGCTTTGGGTTCAATCTTGCGTTGTCCTTACCTAGTGACAGAAAAGGTTGCAAGGCACGTATTGTATTGTTGCCATCGAGGATAACAAGATGGGGTTGTTATCATATTGCATGAATTTATCCCTCTACATCATGTCATCTTGCTTAAGGCGTTACTCTGTTTTTAACTTAATACCGAAAAAGGCTTTCGCCCCGCTTTATATATAAAGCACCGATCAACAAGCACCCAGTACAAACACACGTCACCACTACACACGCACACACCCAAGGCAGGATACAAAGGCGCTGAGCGCAGCAACACCATCCCTAGCATTACCACCACGAAGAGATGAAGCTACATATGACGATCCATGAGCTCCAAGGCGGCGCCTTCAGGAAGGGTACGACACCGGCGTGCCGCCACCGCCTGATCCAAGGATCAGAGTTTCCCCTGGGGCTGCATGATGGGCAATGAAAGCCGCGACGATGCCTTCAAGAAGGGAACGATCTTCGCCACCGCCGGTCCGTTCGAAGATAGAACAGGTTTTCACCTCGGCCAACACTCACCGCCACCGAACGCCACACCCCGGCTACCACACCGCCCACACGGCCATGGCGAGCGGGCAGCACCAAGCAACGAGCTCTGCCCAAGAGCACCGCGCTACCACCACCAGGGCCACCGCCCCGGCATCCAAGACCTTGACACCACCTCACCCGAGACCCGCCGCTACCCCAACCAAAGAGATGAGCGGAAAGGTCCCACCTTTCGTACCCTTGGGCGACCCCCATCGTCGAGACCCAACAGGCCGGCCAGAACTGGCATCCATCAGCCCGTCCTGCAGCCCCGAGCGCGAGACGAACTCGATCCTGCAGCACCGTGAGGGGGACGAGGTCAGTCCTGCTGCACCGTGCGTGAGACGAGCTCGGTCCTGCCGCACCGGACGCGAGACGAGCGATGGACCGCGGCTGGGAGAGGGCCAGCCCTTTGATGGAAGTAGGCCCGGACGACGAGGAGATGGAGCGAAGGTCAAGACGATACGAACACGGACGAGCCGACGCCGGAGAAGACGGCCGTCGCCGCAGTCAGAGCCGCCGAGCCACCATGAAGCCGCCACGACACGGAGAGGTCATCACCAACGCCGTACCTCCCCGTGCCGCCGCCCATGGCCAGAGCAACGGCCACGCCCGGCCGGTGCCCACCCGTGTCGTCCGGCAAGCTCCAAGCGTCGGAGCAGCCGGGCACGCACCACTGAAGCCACACGCCGGAGCGCCAGCCACCACCACAGAGCATGCGCATCCATGCCCTGGCCAACACCACCGGAAGCTCCACCACCCCACCGGAGAAGCACAGCCACCAGCACCACCACCACCACCTTAGCAGGGCCGCCGGCCGTCCCCGCCGCCACCAACCACCAACACCAACCAGATCTGGGCAGAGCCACCCAGATCCGCCGCCAGAGCAACCCGCCTCCTCGGATCCCCACAAGCCGCCGCTGGAGGGGGAGGGAGGAGAGGGGGGCACTCCTGCGGGCCACCATGACGCCGGAGAGGGGGGGAGCCGGAGCAGAGGAGAGCCGCCGCCCGACGCCGACGGGCAGGAAGGGGCGCCACGCGACGCCGGCCACCTGCGCGCGGGAGGAGACACCCCGCCGCCGCCTGCGCCACGCGGCCTTTGGCCTGTGACGTCGCCGATGGCGGCGAGGGAGGAGAGGCCGAGGCGAGGGGCTGGGGCGGCGGTGCTAGGGAAGCCGCCCGGAGTCGCCCGCGGGAGCGACTCGAGGGGCTGTCTGTTCCGATATACTTAGAGCCGCTCTTGATAATCAAGCTGAACCTTAGTGTTTTTACTAATCCTCTTTTAAATCAATACTCTAGATGCATGCTGGATAGCGGTCGATGAGTGGAGTAATAGTAGTAGATGCAGAATCGTTTCGGTCTACTTGTCATGGACGTGATGCCTATATACATGATCATACCTAGATATACTCATAACTATGCTTAATTCTGTCAATTGCTCAACAGTAATTTGTTCACCCACCGTAGAATATTTATGCTCTTGAGAGAAGCCACTAGTGAAACCTATGGCCCCCGGGTCTATTCTCATCATATCAATCTCCATCACTTTTAATACTTGCTTTGCTTTTACTTTGCTTTTATTTTTACTTTGCATCTATATACCAAAAATACCAAAAATATTATCTCTATCAGATCTCACTCTCGTAAGTGACCGTGAAGGGATTGACAGCCCCTAATCCCGTTGGTTGCGAGTAGCTATCGTTTTGTGCAGGTACGAGTGACTTGTGCGTGGCCTCCTACTGGATTGATACCTTGGTTCTCCAAAACCGAGGGAAATACTTACGCTACTGTGCTGCATCATCCTCTCCTCTTCGGGGAAAACCAACGCAAGCTCAAGACGTAGCAAGAAGGATTTCTGGCGCCGTTGCCGGGGAGTCTACGCAAAAGTCAACCATACCAAGTACCCATCACAATCCCTATCTCTCGCATTACATTATTTGCCATTTGCCTCCGTTTTCCTCTCCCCCACTTCACCCTTGCTGTTTTATTCGCCCTTCCTCCATTCAATCTTGTGTTTCCATGTGCCTTCTTTTTGCTTGCATCTTCCACTAGTAGAAAAAGGGCCTATAGTCCCGGTTCATGAACCGGGACTAAAGGGTCGGTACTAATGCCCTGACCCTTTAATCCCGGTTCAATCCAGAACCGGGATAGATGAACCTCCACGTGGCCTGTCCGTGAGCCCAGTAGGAGGCCTTTGGTCCCGGTTGGTGGCACCAACCGGGACCAATAGGCATCCACGCCACAAGACATTTCTTTGGCTCTGGTTTTTGTTTTTTTTTTTGAAAAGGGGGGTTGGGGGGTTAATTTAGGTGTTTCATATATTGTGCTATAGCTAGCTAATTAATAGAGAAAAGTGTCCTTTCTTTTGTCCGTGCTTGGTCGACGCTACGTACTATACATACGTATAGAGAGGACTAACTAGACATGCTAGCTAGCTAGTAATTAAGCAAACAGAAGATCGTCATGAACATATATGCATACAGAGAGAAGTGATATCGACCACCTCTCCTTCTCCGAGAGATTGGTCGAACAACAAGTTCTCGTATATCTATCCGACACTACCGCTACATATATACAATAATTATCTTTTACAATACAGACGCGTGGTCCACATAGTATTCCCGCCTTCAGCGATCACATGGTCAAGAAAGAATGCCGCCAATTCCTCTTGAATTGCTCGCATGCGATCTGGTGCTAGGAGTTCATCCCGCTTCAAACATCTAATTTTAAGAAAGGGTCAATACATATATATATATATATATATATATATATATATATATATATATATATATATATATATATATATATATATATATATATATATATATATATATATATGAATGAATGAAACTCAACACAAATGATGGTAATAAAATAAAATTGTGAATATTTTATTTACGCACTTCAAATTGTTTGTCGGAGTAGCCCCTCTCACAGGTCGTGTGGCGGATGGACTCGCAAACGTAGTATCCACAGAAATCATTCCCTTGTTCCTGCCACAACCACTTTACAAGAAACAGAGGTCAATCAAACTGATAATTAGCAAGCACATGCTAAATGGTATTGATGAAACTAGTGCTTGAATCACTAGGAGATGCGCGTGGAATATGCTACTATATAGTACTTACTTTCGGGTGTCTAAATTGCAGCTTCTTCGGTAGTCCCGGAGCTTTTTTGGTGAATTTTCCCCAAGCCCTGCCATACAAAGAAAACAATTACTTGAGATCAGAAATGAACAAAGTTGCTGATATGGTGGATAATGATCGATTTAACTTACTTCTCGAGCATTTCAGTCATGTCCGCATACTCCTTGGGATCTTTTCGTCTCGAGTCTAAGACAGTTACTACTCCCTGCTCAAGCTTAATCTCTAGGAGAATATAGTGGAACCTGCTTGCGCATGCATAACTCATCAATATTACATTACTATAACCTGGACTAAATAAGGAAACCAAATATGCCACAAGACAGTAACACTCACTTGTAGTTGTAAGGAAAGAGTATTATATTTTTGTGTTCATTTATTTCCAACGATCGTAGCAAGCTGGCCTCGGTTTCGGCGGCACGATATTTAACCTCATTTGCATCTATGAGATATGTGTTAATGAACCCAATATCACCCACTTGTTTTTTCTTCATTTCTGCGATCTTCAATCTGCATAATATGTGAGGATATTTATAAATACATGCAATGAAAGAGCTGAGTTATATAGAGATACTTAATGATGAAGTAGTACTACTTACGTAAAGTAGCAGGTGACCGTTGCTTTATCGAGGGCCAATTGATTGAAAAACTGATAGAACTCCTCAAATGGAATAGGCAACAGTTCAATTCCAAGGAGGTCATGCTCCTTTTAACTCTCACATACAAAGTATTCCTCCCTCGAGACTCTTTGCAGGTTTTCATGTACCAATCATGCAATCTTCGCATCATCGTTGTTAGAGAGCTTTCATCTTTGACGAGAGGCTTCCCGTATCAGTATCTTTGTATCTGCACCTCCAAGAAATCATAATGTACATCGTCGGGCAGGTAATCTGCAGGATTGCCATAACCGGGCACCATCCTCGGATCGACGATGTCGCTAGCAGAGCACCTTGAGCGGGGGCACGATTGCTTGCTTGTTCGCCGAGCTGGGCAATTTGTTTCCCAGCTCGTCGTTCTTTCATCCTTTGATCACCGACAGTACTTCCCGATATCTCCGCTTCGCAAATGCCTTTCCAATAATGCGCTCATAGTTGCCTTTGGCGGAGACTTGGGTGGTTTTGTCGAGGGCAGCGAGTGCGCTTCGCTTTGACCGGATCTACCTTCTCCTCCGAAGGTGGATGTCTCTTTGCTTTCAACCCTTGAAACCAGTCATCCACTTCGGTGCATGCGATCTTCGCGTTTTCCTCCTCGCTCCTCTCAGACGGTAACTTCTCCGAGTCTTCAGAGAAGGACCGAATCAGATCTCCTCCCGCCTTTGGCTGTACTGCTAGACGCCGCAGAGCAGACGGAGCGGATGTCTTCTTTCCTTGCTTACGAGGCGGAGGAGAAGTACTACGACGCCACGGAGCAGCCGGAGCGGCGGCGGGTCTCTTCCGCCCTTGCCGACGAGGCGGAGAAGGAGGAGGCTGGCTGCCGGACGCGCCGGTGCAAAGGCGGAGAAGGAGACGGAGTGCCGCCACGCGCAGAGAAGGAGCCGCCGAGTGCCCCGATCGTCACTCACGGAGGAGGAGGCAGAGTGCCTGACTCGCCGGAGGAGGAGGAGGAGGCGGAGGCGCCCAGTTCGGAAGGTTGATGAGATCCTTCCGCCATAGGCATGGAGTCTTGAGCGTAACCCAGCCGATACTCCCTTCACCGTAGGGTGGTCAAGCCGAGGTCCTCAAATCCTCCGTTATTTCATCGACCATCACCTTAGCATATCATTTCGAATCGGCGGCAGTGAAAAGTTGAGTCGGGTTTAGTAGGATAAACAGAGCCAACAGCCGCCTTGACCTTCAAATTGCTCCATTGCGCCATAAGGTGGCAATTTTCAGCATCCGTGATAGCATCCACGGATAGCTGGCAGGAGCCGTCAAGGCATGCTGCTCTGGCTGAAGCAGCTCGGTGGAAGCCACGCTGCTTCTCCGCTGAGATGGCGGGTAGCCGGGAAGCTTCGCAGGTCGTTTGTTGTGATCTGCTGCTTCGTTCCTCTTCTCGTTCCTCTAGCCCCATTACCCTTTCGTGCAGCGCCTGCATTAGGCTCTGCTCCAGTTTCTTCCTCCTCTCATGGGTTTTGTAACCCCTGCGTCCAAAATCCAGCCTTCCACGAAACGGAGCTCTGGCGTGCCTCGTGTCCGTCCGTGGTGCTCTGGATTCCCGAGGGCCATTGTGAGCTCGTCCTTCTCCCTGTCTCGAACGAACTTCCCTTGCTGTGCTGCTTCGATATAATGCTGAAGCCTCTTGGTGGTATGTCCAATTGTTCGTCCGCCCAAATGCACTTCCCCGTATAGGGTCCAAGGATCCGCCGCCCCAAGAACCAAGTCCGCAACGGTCTGGCCAGTTCATTGTCTCGGTTCGATCCCTTTATCAAGCAGATCATTCTCAGCCTTGGCCCACTTAGGCGGGCTACGAGGTAGCCACCGACCCCGTGCAATGGTGAAGCTTCTTCTTCGCAGCATTTCTCTTGTTTGTCGCTGACATCTTTTTACTCTTTTCCGATGTCTTGTAGGCCACAAATGCGGGCCATCATCTCGATCTTCTCATATTTGCCCTTGAATTCTGGTGTCTCATTTTTTTCGACATACGTATTGAGTTCTTTCTTCCAATTCCTGAATAGTTCTGCCATCTTCTTAAGAGCAAAAGACTTGATTAATGGCTCTATTATGGCTTCTCCGGATCATCCTCTAGCGGTAGGGTAAAATTTGACTTCAGCTCAGTCCAAAGATCATTTTTCTGCATATCATTGACACAAGACACCTCGGGGTCTTCGTTCTTAGGCTTATACCATTGGTGGATGCTGATCGATCTTGTCCCTAACCGTAACCCTTTGACCGAGCAACAAATGCCTTCTTTGTCCAAAGAGGGTTCAATCGGTTGGCCGTCGCGCGATTTGTATGATCTCAAACTTTTCATCCGAGCTCAACTTTTTCTTCGGCCTCGTCTCTTTACGAAGTTGTGCTCGATCCGGAGGGCTAGAAAAAGAACAAAGACGAGAGTTAATTAATATGTGTACATATATACCAAAACAAAGACGAGAGCTAGTCAAGACAGCTTAACTAATATATATACCTGGCCGGACTCGGTTTGGTGATCACCGAGCCGTCCTCACGGTCTACTTCTTCACCCTCTCCTTCTTGCACCGCATTGGGTCATCGGAGCCATGTAAATCATAGCCAGCTGCTTCTTCACCCTCTCCTTCCGGACCATCGTTGTCATTGAGAAACATCAACGAGCAGACGCATCACTTCCTTGTGCGATTATGTCCCTCAACAACGCTTCTTGTGCTTCGTCTCGGGGGTGTCCATAGTTTCTACAAATATTTACAACATGGCAATTATTATTCAAACATGACAGATATGGATATATTAGTGCCAACGAGAACTAGCTAGCTAATCACAATAAGGAATCATATTAGTGGCCTCGACGCTGCTTCTCTAGGGTTTGGGGTGGCCTCGACAACGCTTCAAGGGTTAGGGGGTGGCCTCGAGAACGCTTCAAGCTAGGAGGGGGTAATATCGACCCCCCACGTGTTGAAGCTATCGGGAGGGGGTCGGCATTGAACAGTACATCTATGTCCCACAAGTGACGTGGGCATCGACGCCCGCGGTAGGGTAGAGGGTCGTGGATCGCCGAGCGGTCGAGGGTCAAGGGGTCGAAGATCGCCGAGGGGTCAAAGGATTCAACAAAACCATGTCTTCATCATTAGGCGAAAGTAACAGGTGCATGATGGTACGAAGCTCTCCAAAGTTGTTTTGGAACGGAGTCCCAGATAGGATAATTCGCTTTTTGGTACAAAGTTCAGCAAAAAGGCAAATTATCCTATCCGGACTCCATTCGAACAACTTTGAGGACTTCATACCATCATGCCATGGTTACTTCCGCTAATGATGAAGCCATGGATTTCTTCAATACTTTGACACTATAGGAACCTCGACCCTGAAACCTTCGACCCTTGACCCTTAACGACCCTCGACCCTCTACCCTAGTTCCCGACCCTCGACCCTCGGCGATCCTCGACACCCTCGTTATATAGACAACCACGCAACATACATATACATGGGAAAATAATGTTATCGGGAGGGGTATCGCACCCCCCTCGTGTCAAAGTTTCTTCTTTCTCCTCTATTCCTTTCTTTCTTCTTCTCCTCTTCTTTTCTTCTTATCCTCAAGAAAGGAAAATAAGGAAAAGGAAGAAAAGAGGAAGAAGGAAGAAGGAAGAAGAAGAAGAAAAAAGAAGAAAAAAAAAGGAGAAGAAGAAAAGAATAGAGGAGAAGAAGAAAAACTAGAAAAAAATTCTATTTTTCTTCTTCTCTCTATTCCTTTCTTCTTCTCCTCTTCTTTTTCTTCTTTTTCCTCTCATTCTTTTTCTTCTTCTTCTTCTTCTTCCTTATTCCTTCTTCCTCTTTTCTTCCTTTTCCTTATTTTACTATTTCCTCTACACTAACCTAATTAAAATGCACTAACCTTTTCCTGCACTAACCTAATTGAAATTGTAACTTTCTATATATGAACAAAAACTAAACTAATAAAATAAAAAACATATACATTATAGCCACATACACATATACATCACATATGAACAAAAAATAAACTAATAAAAATAAAAACGACGCAACATATGAGCAGAGGCTCGACGGCGGCGGCTCTATGAGGCGGGCGGCCGAGAGAGCGGCGAGCGGCGCGCGGGCGAGGGCGCAGTGACGGGACGACGGCTGGGCGGCAGGGGCGACGCGACGGGCTCGGGCGGCGCTGGGTAGGGGCGACGAGGACGGCGGGCACGGGCAGGGCGACGACGAGAGCTCGGGCGGCAAGCGGCGGGGCGACGAGGACGGCGGGCTCGGGCGGCGAGAGGGACGGCGGGGCTGGGCGGCGACGGGACGACGGCTCGAGGCGGGGCGAAGCAGGCGCGACTGGGGGCGGCGCGACGGCATGGCGGGCGACGACGGCAACGGCGATGCTGGCGGCGACGACGCGGGCGTCTTGTGACGGCGACGAGGAGCAGGGCGTCGAAGGCAGAGGGCGGCGTCTGCGGCGGGATGAGGAACTGAATGAAATTTTCGCAAAGTCTGATATATAGAAAGTGCATTGGTCCCGGTTCGTGGCACAAACCGACTAATGCCCTTTTAGTCCCGGTTGGTGCCACCAACGGGACCAAAGGCCTGTTTTCAGCAGCCCAAAGGGCGGGAAGCGGCGGCCTTTGGTCCCGGTTGGTGGCACCAACCGGGACTAAAGGGGGGCATTAGTCCCGGTTTGTTCCATGAACCGGGACCAATGCCCCTTTAGTCTGGTTGGTGCCACCAACCAGGACCAAAGGCCATGTGCTGCCCGCGCCAAATGTTTAGTCCCACTCGCTAGTTGAGAGGAGCCGCACCAGTTTATAAGGTGCGGTGCGGCTCCCTCTCGAACTCCTCTCTAAAGCAGGCTTCGGGCCTAACTCGCCATCTCTCTGTCAGGCTCTGCTGGGCCTTCCATGGGCCTGAATCTGGCCCATAGGGTTTCTAGTCGTATTCAGCCGTGGGGGCCCGGTGGGTGGCAGTTTTTTTTGCTTTATATTTTATTTCCTTTTGCTTTTAGTTTTAGAAAAATATAAACTTTCTATTAGTGCCATTAGTTTTAAAATTTGAAAACACTTTTTTGTTTTCTTTGTTGCTTTATTTATTTTATTTTGTTTCTACTTACAACAAAATACTTATTGTTGCTATTTTTATTTTTTTTCAAGTTTTTTGTTTTGTTTTCTGCATTATTTATTTTCTTTTGGTTTTTGCTTTATTTTTAATTCTTTTTGCTTTTAGGTCAGCAAAATTATAAACTTTCTGTTAGTGCTTTTAGTTTTATAAAAATATAAACTTTCTGTTTGTGCCATTAGTTTTAAAATTGAAAACACTTTTTTGTTTTCTTTGTTGCTTTATTTATTTTATTTTGTTTCTACTTACAACAAAATGCTTATTGTTGCTATTATTATTTTTTTTCAAGTTTTTTGTTTTGTTTTCTGCATTATTTATTTTCTTTTGGTTTTTGCTTTATTTTTAATTCTTTTTGCTTTTAGGTCAGCAAAATTATAAACTTTCTGTTAGTGCCATTTGTTTTAGAACAATTATAAACTTTCTGTTTGTGCCATTAGTTTTATAAAATTTGAATTCTTTGAAATTTGTGTGAATCACAAGTTTGTGAGCTCAACAAGGCGAGAGGGACGGGCTTATAAACCGGTGAGCGCCCTTCGTTGGCGAGGTTTTCAAATTCATAGTTTTCAAATGAACTCTGAAAAAGTTGGCATAGCATGTTCATGAACAAAACGGACAATGGTATCATACTCGTGTGTTACAAAGTTGGCATGGTATCATCATAATAGTTGCGGAGAAAGTCTTCACTTTTTCTTCGCTTGTGTCGTTTGCTTATTGCGCCGTAACCATGGATAATCTTCATCGCTTATCGGGATGCTTGGGTCAGCCTTGACTTTGAAGGGGGAATTTCATGAAACTTTTCATACTCTTGAGACATGTCATCTTGCCCTCCACTCCTGTGATGTCCCTTTTCCCGAAAGAACTATGTGGCGCTTTGGCTCATTGTATGATGTATTCGCTTCCTTATCTTTTCTTTTCCTCGTCGGTAGACATGTCCTTCACATAGATAACCTGTGCCACATCATTGGCTAGGACGAACGGTTCGTCGGTGTACCCAAGATTTTTCAGATCCTTGTTGTCATTCCGCATCTTGTGGGTCTACCTGCACCCGCCTCGACAGATTGACCCACTTGCACTTAAACAAAGGGACCTTAAAATCTACTCCGTAGTCAAGTTCCCATATGTCTACTATGTAACCATAATATGTGTCATTTCCTTGTCGGTTGTTGCATCAAAGCGGACACCGCTGTTTTGGTTGGTGCTCTTTTCATCTTGGTCAATCGTGTAAAATGTATTCCCATTTATCTCGTATCCTTTCCAAATCATTACAATCGAAGATGGTCCCCTGGACAACAAGTACAGCTCATCACAAACAGTGCTGTCACCTCTGAGACGTGTTTCCAACCAACTGCTGAAAGTCCTGATGTGTTCACATGTAATCCGATCGTCGACCGCTCCGGGTGTTTGGAGCGCAGACGTTCTTGTGTTCATCGACATACGGGTCACCAAGGTAGAGTTCAGAGACTGTGTAGTGTGCTTGAGACCAAGAATATCCGTCCTGCATATTATTGAGTCTCTTCCAAGCGTGTTTTTCAAATCAGTCTCCCCTCATACCGCGATTTAGGGAGACCTATCTTATTAAGGCCAGGAATGAAGTCAACACAAAACCCGATGACATCCTCTCGCTTGATGGCCCATGGAGATGCTTCCTTCCGCCTAGCACGGTTCTGAACATATTTCTTTAGGACTCCATGAACCTCTCAAAGGGTACATATTGTGTAGAAATACGGGCCCCGAATGACAATCTCGTCGACTAGATGAACTAGGACGTGCGTCATGATATTGAAGAAGGATGGTGGGAACACCAGCTCGAAACCGACAAGACATTGCGCCACATCACTCCTTAGCGTTGGTACGATTTCTGGATCGATCACCTTCGAGATATTGCATTGAGGAATGCACATAGCTTCACAATGGCTAATCGGACGTTTTCGGTAGAAGCCCCTCAATGCAACCGGAAGCGATTGCGTCATAATCACGTGGCAGTCATGAGACTTTAGGTTCGGAACTTTTCTCCGCATATTTATTATTCCCTTTATATTCGACGAGAAGCCGGTCGGGACCTTCATCTCGAGCAGGCATTGAAAGAATATTTCTTTCTCTTCTTTCGAAGAGCGTAGCTAGCGGGACCTTCATACTACTTCGGAGGCATGCCCTCTTTTTCGTGCAAGCGTTGCAGGTCCTCTCGTGCCTCGGTGTATCTTTTGTCTTCCCATACACGCCCAAGAAGCCTAGCAGGTTCACGCAAAGGTTCTTTGTCACGTGCATCACGTCGATCAAGAGCGGACCTCTAGGTCTTTCCAGAGGGTAGGTCCCAAAATATAGATTTCTTCTTCCACATGGGTGCGTGATTCTCGGCGTCATTCGAACAGCTAGTCCGCGGGACCCTTTCCAAAGATTACGTGTAAATCATTGACCATAGCAAGTACGTGATCACCGCACGCATGGCGGGCTTCTTCCGGTGATCTGCCTCGCCTTTGAAATGCTTGCCTTTCTTTCGACATTGATGGTTGGTCGGAAGAAATCGACGATGGCCTGTGTACACATTCTTCCCGCAGCTTCCGGTATATACTATCGGTGTCAAGTAAACAGTGCGTGCATGCGTGGTATCCCTTGTTTGTCTGTCCCGAAGGTTATCGAGAGCGGCCAATCGTTGATTGTCACGAACAGCAACGCCTTTAGGTCAAATTCCTCCTTTTGTGCTCATCCCACGACGTACACCGCTTCCATTCCACAGCTGTAAAAGTTCCTCAACTAATGGCCTTAGGTACACATCAATGTCGTTGCCGGGTTGCTTAGGGCCTTGGATGAGAACGGCATCATAATGAACTTCCGCTTCATGCACATCCAAGGAGGAAGGTTATACATACATAGAGTCACGGGCCAGGTGCTGTGATTGCTGCTCTGCTCCCGAAAGGATTAATGCCATCCGCGCTTAAAGCAAACCATACGTTCCTTGGGTCCTTTGCAAACTCATCCCAAGTACTTTCTCTCGATTTTTCTCCACTGCGACCCGTCGTGGGTGCTCTCAACTTCCGTCTTTCTTACGGTCCTCACTGTGCCATCGCATCAACTTGGCATGCTCTCCGTTTCGAGCAGACGTTTCAACCGTGGTATTATAGGAGCATACCACATCACCTTCGCAGAACCCTCTTCCGGAGGCTCGTCGTCAACATCACCGAGGTCATCTCGTCTGATCTTATACCGCAATGCACCGCATACCGGGCATGCCTTCAGATCCTTGTAGGCACCACGGTAGAGGATGCAGTCATTAGGGCATGCATGTATCTTGTCCACCTCCAATCCTAGAGGGCATACGACCTTCTTTGCTGCGTATGTACTGTCGGGCAATTCGTTATCCTTTGGAAGCTTCTTCTTCATTATTTTCAGTAGCTTCTCAAATCCTTTATCGAGCACAAGCATTCTCTGCCTTCCATCGCAGCAATTCGAGTACGGTACCGAGCTTTGTGTTGCCATCTTCGCAATTGGGGTACAACCCTTTTTGTGATCCTCTAACATGCGATCGAACTTCAGCTTCTCCTTTTGACTTTCGCATTGTGTCCTTGCATCGACAATGACCGGCGGAGATCATCATCATGGGGCACATCGTCGGTTCATCTTGATCTTCAGCAGCTTCGCCCGTTGCAGCACCATCGTGCACATCGTCGGTGCAACTTGATGTTCGAGAGCATCACCTATTCAGGGGCACATAGTTTTCATCGTACTCTTCTTCCTCGCCGTCTTCCATCATAACCCCTATTTCTCCGTGCCTCGTCCAAACATTATAGTGTGGCATGAAACCCTTGTAAAGCAGGTGGGTGTGAAGGATTTTCCGGTCGAGTAAGACTTCAGATTCCACATATAGGGCATGGACAACACATAAAACCATTCTGCTTGTTTGCCTCAGCCACTTCGAGAAAAGCATGCACGCCCTTAATGTACTCGGAGGTGTGTCTCTCACCGTACATCCATTGCCGGTTCATCTGCGTGCATTATATATAATTATGTGTGTCAAAAATCATTACAGAACATCATGAATAGATAATTAAATGACCAAATTAATAGAAGTTCATCATCACATAAAACCAAAGTACATACATAGTTCTCATCTAACAACATAAAGCTCTGCAGAGCATCTAAATTAATTAAACCATACATTGAAACTATGTAAACCATTTCAATGTGAAAACAAATACGATCATAATCGCAACCAAGGTAACAACTGATCCAACGGCATAATGATACCAAGCCTCGGTATGAATGGCATATTTTCTAATCTTTCTCATCTTCAAGCGCATTGCATCCATCTTGATCTTGTGACCATCGGCGACATCCGCAACATGCAACTCCAATATCATCTTCTCCTCCTCAAGTTTTTTTATTTTTTCCTTCAAGAAATTGTTTTCTTCTTCAACTAAATTTAACCTCTCGACAATAGGGTCGGTTGGAATTTCCGGTTCAACAACCTCCTAGATAAATAAAATCTATGTCACGTTGGTGGCTTAATTTTCATAAACAATAAATGAACCAATAGTTATGAAAAGATAATATATACCACATCCGAATCATAGACAGACGAGGGACGACGGGGCGGATACCAAAACCATCGCACTATATAAGATGCAATAATAAAAGTAAGAAAATAATACAAGTAAGAATATTTTTCCTTTCGGAAAGAAGATAAGAACAAGAGGCTCACCACGGTGGTGCTGGCGATGAGATCGGCGCTGGTGATCGACGGCGGTGAAGACGGGACGGGCGTGACGGACCGCTAAACCTAGACAAATATTGAGGAAAATGGAGGTTGGAGGTCGAGCTTGAGAGGAGAAAGCTTAAGTAGTGTGGCTCGGGCATTCCATCGAACACCTTGTGTGCATAGGAGGTGAGCTAGAGCACCACAAAGCCCCCTCGCCAAGCAAGAGAAAACAGAGCAATGGAGTGCTCGCTTTCATGAGCGAGGGGCTATATATAGGCAGCACCATTAGTCCCGGTTGGTGGCATGAGCGGGACTAAAGGAAGCCTTTGGTCCCTGTTCATGCCACCAACCGGGACCAATAGTGGTGGGCCAGAGCCAGGACCATTGGTCCCGGTTCGTCCCACCAACCGGGACCAAAAGGTCCGGACGAACCGGGACCAATGGCCCACGTGGCCCGGCCGGCCCCTTGGGCTCACGAACCGGGATAAATGCTCACATTAGTCCCGGTTCTGGATTGAACCGGGACTAATGGGCAAAACAGGCCTCAACGATAGCCCCTTTTTCTACTAGTGAACCTCCTAGATAAATAAAATCTATGTCACGTTGGTCGGCATAATTTTCATAAACAATAAATGAACCAATAGTTATGAAAAGATAATATATACCACATCCGAATCATAGACAGGACGAGGGCCGACGGGGGCGGATACCAAAACCATCGCACTATACAAGATGCAATAATAAAAGTAAGAAAATAATACAACTAAGAATATTTTTCCTTTCGGAAAGAAGATAAGAACAAGAGGCTCACCACGGTGGTCTTGGCGGCGACGAGATCGGCGCGGGTGATCGACGGCGGTGAAGACGGGACAGGCGTGACGGACCGCTAAACCTAGACAAATATTGAGGAAAATGGAGGTTGGAGGTCGAGCTTGAGAGGAGAAAGCTTAAGTAGTGTGGCTCGGGCATTTCATCGAACACCTCATGTGCATAGGAGGTGAGCTAGAGCACCACAATGCCCCCCCGCCGGCAAGAGAAAAACAGAGCAATGGAGTGCTCGTCATGAGCGACGGGGTATATATAGGCAGCACTATTGGTCCCGGTTCGTGGCATGAGCCGGGACTAAAGGAAGCCTTTGGTCCCGTTCATGCCACTTAACCGGGACAAATAGTGGTGGGCCAGAGCCAGGACCATTGGTCCCGGTTCGTCCCACCAACCGGGACCAAAAGGTCCGGACGAACCGGGACCAATGGCCCACGTGTCCCGGCCGGCCCCCTGGGCTCACGAACCGGGGCAAATAGCTCCATTGGTCCCGGTTCTGGATTGAACCGGGACTAATGGGCTAAACTGCCCTGGACGAAAGCCCCTTTTTCTACTAGTGTTCGCTTGCTAAGAGTTTATGGATCCTCATCCACTTGCTAATCTCTTTAAGAGATCCAATTATGATGAACCTATTTCTAGTGAGTTGAGTGCACTAGATTATCTTTATGAGGTTTTGCCTGAATTTCATGAATCTAAAAATTGTGATAAAGTACTTTATGAAACGATTCACGATAGGTCTTTGAATAAAAAAGCATGATTGCAATGATTTTATTATAAATTCTATTGATGTAAATTGTGCTAATAATATGCAAAACCCTAAGCTTGGGGATGCTAGTTTTGCTATGTCTACTACTTGTTGCAATGATCATGATTGGGGTGATTCTTCTTATGATCTTGAAAATTTATTTAATCCCCATGATGAATATGAGATTGATAATATTGTTTGCAATAATATTGAAAGTGGGTTTGGAAGAGTGTCAACTTTAGATCCCACATATTTGGAGAATATTCAATCTTATGAGATTTTTGATAAAAGTGGGTTTGGAGAGGTCATGACTTTAGTTAATGTTAATCCCACTATTTCAGAAGAGTGTCAACTTTGCATGCATGTGGGTCGTGTTGAGAATATACTTTGTGATAGCTATTTTCTTGAATTTGCCTATGATCCTACATGTAATTATTACGAGAGAGGAAAATATGGTTGTAGAAACTTTCATGCTACTAAATTACCTCTCGTTATGTTAAGATTGCTATTGTTTCTTTCCGCTTCCTTGCATATGCTAGTTGCTTGCCTTGATTTGTTTGCCTATAAGATGTCTATGCATAGGAAGTATGTTAGACTTAGATGTGTTTGTCACATGTTTTATGATGCTCTCTTTGTGCTTGAATTCTTGTCTTTTATGTGAGCATCATTGAAATCTCAATGCCTAGCTAGGGGCGTTAAACGATAGCGCTTGTTGGGAGGCAACCCAATTTTATTTTTTCTTTTTTGTTTTTTCTCCTGTTTAGGAATAAATAATCGATCTAGCCTCTGTTTAGATATGGTTTTATCTTTTAGTTAGTGTTTGTGCCAAGTTAAACCTATTGGATCTTCTTGGATGATAGTTATTTGATCTTGCTGTAATTTCCAGAAACTTTGTGCTTAGTGCCCGAATTTTTAAAAATCACCAGAACGTGATAAAATACTTATTCCAATTGCTGCTGATCAATAAACAAATTTTCCAGATCGTCTAATTTTGGTAGAATTGTTTGAGTTCCAGAAGTTTTCGTTAGTTACAGATTACTACAGACTGTTCTGTTTTTGACAGATTCTGTTTTGCGTGTGTTGTTTGCTTATTTTGATGAATCTATGGCTAGTAAAATAGTTTATGATCCATAGAGAAGTTGGAATACAATAGGTTTAACACCAATATAAATAAAGAATGAGTTCATTACAGTATCTTAAAGTAGTCTTTTGTTTTCTTTCTCTAACGGAGCTCACGAGATTTCTATTGAGTTTTGTGTTGTGAAGTTTTCAAGTTTTGGGTGAATTCTTTTGATGGATTATGGAACAAGGAGTGGCAAGAGCCTAAGCTTGGGGATGCCCATGGCACCCCCAAGATAATCCAAGGACACCAAAAAGTCAAAGCTTTGAGATGCCCCGGAAGGCATCCCCTTTTTCGTCTACTTCCATCGGTAATTTACTTGGAGCTATATTTTTATTCACCACATGATAAGTGTTCTGCTTGGAGCGTCTTGTATTATATGCGTCTTTGTTTGTTAGTTTATCACAATCATCCTTGCTGTACACACCTTTTGAGAGAGCCATACATGAATTGGAATTTGATAGAATGCTCATAGTGCTTCACTTATATTTTTTTAGTTTGATAGTTATGCTCATAGTGCTTCACTTATATATTTTGAGCTTGATAATTTTTGCTCTAGTGCTTCACTTCGATCTTTTAGAGAATGGTGGTGGATTTGTTTTAAAAGAAACTATTAATCTCTCATGCTTCACTTAGATTATTTTGAGAGTCATAAATAGCATGGTAATTTGCTTAATGTTAATATACTTGGTATTCAAGATATGTGAAACTTTCTTTTGAGTGCGTTGAATACTAAGAAAAGTTTGATACTTGATAATTGTTTTGAGATATGGAGGTGGTAATATTAAAGTCATGCTGGTTGGGTGATTATGAATTTAAAGAACGCTTGTGTTGAAGTTAGCAAATCCCATAGCATGCACGTATGGTTAAAGTTGTGTAACAAATTTGAAACATGAAGTGTACCTTGTTGGGGAACGTAGCAGAAATTCAAAATTTTCCTACGTGTCACCAAGATCTATCTATGGAGAAACCAGCAACGAGGGGAAGGAGAGTGATTCTACATACCCTTGTAGATCGCTAAGCGGAAGCGTTCATGAGAACGGGGTTGAAGGAGTCGTACTCGTCGTGATCCAAATCACCGGAGATCCTAGTGCCGAACGGACGGCACCTCCGCGTTCAACACACGTACAGCCCGGTGACGTCTCCCACGCCTTGATCCAGCAAGGAGAGAGGGAGATGTTGAGGAAGACTCCATCCAGCAGCAGCACAACGGCATGGTGGTGATGGAGGAGCGTGGCAATCCCGCAGGGCTTCGCCAAGCACCACGGGAGAGGAGGATGAGGAGAGGCAGGGCTGCACCAAGAGAGGAGAGGTTCTCATGTGTATGGCAGCCCCAAACCTCAACTATATAGGGGGGGGAGGCTGCGCGCCCATCTAGGGTTTCCACCCCAAGGGGTGCGGACAGCCCTAGATGGGGCTTGGGGAGGCGGCAAGAGGGAGGGAGAGAGGCGCCCACTAGATGGGCCTTAGGGCCCATCGCGCCCTGTGGTTTGCCCTCCCACTCTCCTTGCGCCTTGGGCCTCTTGTGGGGCGCACCAGCCCACCCGGGCTGGTTCCCTCCCATACTTGGCCCATGCAGCCCTCCGGGGTTAGTGGCCCCACTTGGTGGACCCAGGACCCTCCGGTGGTCCCGATGCATACTGGAAAAACCCAAACTTTTCCGGTGACCAAAACAGGACTTCCATATATAAATCTTTACCTCCGGACCATTCCGAACTCCTCGTGACGTCCGGGATCTCATCCGGACTCCGAACAACATTCGGTAACCACATACAAACTTCCTTTATAACCCTAGCGTCATCGAACCTTAAGTGTGTAGACCCTACGGGTTCGGGAGACATGTAGACATGACCGAGACGTTCTCCGGTCAATAACCAACAGCGGGATCTGGATACCCATGTTGGCTCCCACATGTTCCACGATGATCTCATCGGATGAACCACGATGTCAAGGACTCAATCGATCCCGTATATAATTCCCTTTGTCTAGCGGTATTGTACTTGCCCGAGATTCGATCGTCGGTATCCCGATACCTTGTTCAATCTCGTTTCCGGCAAGTCTCTTTACTCGTTCCGTAACACATCATCCCGTGATCAACTCCTTGATCACATTGTGCACATTATGATGATGTCCTACCGAGTGGGCCCAGAGATACCTCTCCGTCAACCGGAGTGACAAATCCCGATCTCGATTCGTACAACCCAATGCAGACACTTTCGGAGATACCTGTAATGCACCTTTATAGCCACCCGAGCCACGTTGTGACGTTTGGTACACCCAAAGCATTCCTACGGTATCCGGAGTTGCACAATCTCATGGTCTAAGGAAATGATACTTGACATTATAAAAGCTTTAGCATACTGAACTACGATCTTTGTGCTAGGCTTAGGATTGGGTCTTGTCCATCACATCATTCTCCTAATGATGTGATCCCGTTATCAATGACATCCAATGTCCATGGTCAGAAACCGTAACCATCTATTGATCAACGAGCTAGTCAACTAGAGGCTTACTAGGGACATGGTGTTGTCTATGTACCCACACATGTATCTGAGTTTCCTATCAATACAATTATAGCATGGATAATAAACGATTATCATGAACAAGGAAATATAATAATAACTAATTTATTATTGCCTCTAGGGCATATTTCCAACAGTCTCCCACTTGCACTAGAGTCAATAATCTAGTTCACATCGTCATGTGATTAACGCTGATAGGTCACATCGCCATGTGACCAACATCCAAAGAGTTTACTAGTGTCTGTAAACTAGTTCACATCATCATGTGATTAAGACTCAATGAGTTCTGAGGTTTGATCATGTTTTGCTTATGAGAGAGGTTTTAGTCAACGGGTCTGAACCTTTCAGATCCGTGTGTGCTTTGCAAATTTCTAGGTCATATTGTAAACGCTGCTTCCACGCTTCACTTGGAGCTATTCCAAATGGTTGCTCCACTATACGCATCCGGTTTGCTACTCAGAGTCACTCGGATAGGTGTTAAAGCTTGCATCGACGTAACCCTTTACGTCGAACTCTTTATCACCTCCATAATCGAGGAACATATCCTTATTCCTCTAAGGATAATTTTGACCGCTATGTGGTGATCCACTCCTTGATCACCTTTGTACCCCCTTTGCCAGATGTGTAGCAAGGCACACATCAGGTGCGGTACATAGCATACTGTAGAGCCTACGTCTAAAGCATAGGGGACGACCTTCGTCCTTTCTCTCTTTTCTGCCGTGGTCGAGCTTTAAGTCTTAACTTCGTACCTTACAACTCAGGCAAGAACTCCTTCTTTGACTGATCCATCTTGAACACTTTCAAGATCATGTCAAGGTACGTGCTCATTTGAAAGTATTATTAAGCATTTTGATCTATCCTTATAGTTCTCGATGCTCAAGTAGCTTAATCCAGGTTTTCTATTGAAAAACATCTTTCAAATAACCCTATATGCTTTCCAGAAATTCTACATCATTTCTGATCAACAATATGTCAACAACATATACTTATCAGAAATTCTATAGTGCTCCCACTCACTTCTTTGGAAATACAAGTTTCTCATAAACTTTGTATAAACCCAAAATCTTTGATCATCTCATCAAAGTGCACATTCCAACTCCGAGATGCTTACTCCAGTCCTTAGAAGGATCGCTGGAGCTAGCATACCTTTTAGCATCCTTAGGATCGACAAAACTTTTCTGATTGTATCACATACAACCTTTCCTTACGTAAACTGGTAAGGAAACTCGTCTTGACATCCATCTGCCAGATTTCATAATTGCAGCTAATGCTAACATGATTCCGACGGACTTAAGCATCGCTACGGATGAGAAAATCTCATCGTAGGCAACTCTTTGAACTTGTGAAAAAACTCTTCGCCGCAAGTCGAGCTTCATAGACGGTGACATTACCGTCTACGTCCGTCTTCTTCTTAAAGATCCATTCATCTCAATGGCTTGCTGATCATCGGGCAAGTCCACCAAAGTCCATGCTTTGTTCTGATACATGGATCCTATCTCGGATTTCATGGTTTCTAACCATTTGTCGGAATTTGGGCCCACCATTGCTTCTCCATAGCTCGTAGGTTCATTGTTGTCTAGCAACATGACCTTCAAGACAGGATTGCGTACCACTCTTGAAGTAGTACGCCTCCTTGTCACCCTACGAGGTACGTTGGTGACTTGATCCGAAACTTCATGATCACTATCATAAGCTTCTACTTCAATTGGTGTAGGTGCCACGGGAACAACTTCCTGTGCCCTGCTACACACTAGTTGAAGTGACGGTTCAATAACCTCATCAAGTCTCCACCATCCTCCCACTCAACTTTTCGAGACGAACTTTTTCTCGAGAAAGGACCCGATTCGAGAAACAATCCCTATTGCTTTCAGATCTGAATTAGGAGGTATACCCAACTGTTTTTGGGTGTCCTATGAAGATGCATTTTATCCGCTTTGGGTTCGAGCTTATCAACCTGAAACTTTTTCACATAAGCGTCGCAGCCCCAAACTTTCAATAAACGACAACTTAGGTTTCTCCAAACGGAGTCGTCTCAACGGAATTACGTGGTGCCCCATTAAAGTGAGTGCGGTTGTCTCTAATGCCCAACCCATGAACGATAGTGGTAATTCGATAAGAGATATCATGGTACGCACCATATCCAATAGAGTGCAACTATGATGTTCGGACACACCATCACACTATGGTGTTCCAGGCGGTATTAATTGTGAAACAATTTGCACAATGTCTTAATTGTGTGCCAAAACTCGTAACTCAGATATTCATCTCTATGATCATATCATAGACATTCTATCCTCTTGTCACGAAGATCTTAAACTTCACTCTGAAATTACTTGAACCATTCAATAATTCAGACTTGTGTTTCATCAAGTAAATATACTCAACATCTACTCGAATCATCGTGAAGTAAGAACATAATGATATTCATTTGCATGCCTCAAGCACTCATTGGACTGCACACATCAAAATGTGTTACTTCCAACAAGTTGCTATCTAGTTCCATCTTATTAAACCGACGCTTTTCAAGTCATCTTGTCCATGTGGTATGATTTGCATATCTCAAGTGATTCAAAATCAAGTGAGTCTAAACGATCCATCTGCATGGAGTTTCTTCATGCGTATGCACCAATAGACATGGTTCGCATGTCTCAAACTTTTCAAAAACGAGTGAGTCCAAAGATCCATCAACATGGAGCATCTTCATGCGTTTTATACCAATATGACTTACATGGCAGTGCCACAAGTAAGTGGTACTATCATTACTATCTTATATCTTTTGGCATGAAAATGTGTATCACTACGATCGAGATTCAATAAACCATTCCTTTAGGTGCAAGACCATTGAAGGTATTATTCAAATAAACAGAGTAACCATTATTCTTCTTTAAATGAATAATCGTATTGCGGTAGACATAATCCAATCATGTCTATGCTCAACGCAAACACCAAATGACAATTATTCTGGTTTATTACTAATCTTGATGGTAGAGGGAGCGTGCGATGCTTGATCACATCAACCTTGGAAACACTTCCAACACGTATCGTCAGCTCACCTTTAGCTAGTCTCCGTTTATTCCGTAGCTGTTATTTCGAGTTACTAACACTTAGCAACCGAACCGGTATCTTAATACCCTGGTGCTACTAGGAGTACTAGTAAAGTACACATTAACATAATGTATATCCAATATACTTCTATCGACCTAGCCAACCTTCTCATCTACCAAGTATCTAGGGTAATTCTGCTCCGATGGCTGTCCCCTTATTACGAAGCACTTAGTCTCGGGTTTGGGTTCAACCTTGGGTTTCTTCACTAGAGCAGCAGCTGATTTGCCGTTTCATGAAGTATCCCTTCTTGCCCTTGCCCTTCTTGAAACTAGTGGTTTCACCAACCATCAACAATTGATGCTCCTTCTTGATTTCTACTTTTGCGGTGTCAAACATCGTGAATACCTCAAGGATCATCATATCTATCCCTGATATGTTATAGTTCATCACGAAGCTCTAGCAGCTTGGTGGCAATGACTTTGGAGAAACATCACTATCTCATCTGGAAGATCCACTCCCACTCGATTCAAGTGATTGTTGCACTCAGACAATCTGAGCACAAGCTCAACGATTGAGCTTTTCTCCCTTAGTTTGCAGGCTAAGAAAATCGTCGGAGGTCTTATACCTTTTGACGTGGGCACAAGCCTGAAATCCCAATTTCAGCCCTCAGAACATCTCGTATGTTCCGCGACGTTTCAAAAACGTCTTTGGTGCCTCTACTCTAAACCATATAACTGAACTATCACGTAGTTATCAAAACGTGTATGTCCGATGTTCGAAACATCCACATACGACGTTTGGGGTTCAGCACACTGAGTGATGCATTAAGGACATAATGCTTTCTACCGTCTGCATAATCGCTACTGTCAACTTTCAACTATATTTTCTCTAGGAACATATCTAAACAGTGGAACTAAAGCGCGAGCTTACGACATAATTTGCAAAAGGTCTTTTGACTATGTTCAAGATAATTAAGTTCATCTTATGAACTCCCACTCAGATAGACATCCCTCTGGTCATCTAAGTGATTACATGATCCGAGTCAACTAGGCCGTGTCCGATCATCACGTGAGACGGACTAGTCATCATCGGTGAACATCTTCATGTTGATCGTATCTACTATACGACTCATGCTCGACCTTTCGGTCTCTGTGTTCCGAGGCCATGTCTGTACATGCTAGGCTCGTCAAGTTAACCCTAAGTGTATTGCGTGTGTTCCGAGGCCATGTCTGTACATGCTAGGCTCGTCAAGTTAACCCTAAGTGTATTGCGTGTGTTCCGAGGCCATGTCTGTACATGCTAGGCTCGTCAACACCCGTTGTATGTGAACGTAAGAATCCATCACACCCGATCATCACGTGGTGCTTAGAAGCGACGAACTTTAGCAACGGTGCACGTTAGGGAGAACACTTCTTGAAATTGTTGTAAGGATCATCTTATTTACTACCGTCGTTCTAAGTAAACAAGATGCATAAACATAATAAACATCACATGCAATTATATAGTTGTGACATGATATGGCCAATATCATATAGCTCCATTGATCTCCATCTTCGGGGCTCCATGATCATCATCGTCACCGGCATGACACCATGATCTCCATCATCATGATCTCCATCATCGTGTCTTCATGAAGTTGTCTCGCCAACTATTACTTCTACTATTATGGCTACGGTTAGCAATAAAGTAAAGTAATTACATGGCGTTGTTTAATGACACGCAGGTCATACAATAAATAAAGACAACTCCTATGGCTCCGCCGGTTGTCATACTCATCGACATGCAAGTCGTGATTCCTATTACAAGAACATGATCAATCTCATACATCACATATCATTCATCACATTCTTCTTGGCCATATCACATCACATAGCACCCTGCAAAAACAAGTTAGGCGTCCTCTAATTGTTGTTTGCATGTTTTACGTGGCTGCTATGGGTTTCTAGCAAAACGTTTCTTACCTCGCAAAACCACAACGTGATATGCCAATTGCTATTTACCCTTCATAAGGACCCTTTTCATCGAATCCGTTCCGACTAAAGTGGGAGGCGGCATCCGCTAGCCACCTTATGCACCAAGTGCATGTCATCGGTGGAACCTGTCTCACGTAAGATGCGTGTAAGGTCGGTCCGGCCGCTTCATCCCACAATACCGTTGAAACAAGATTGGACTAGTAACGGTAAGCATATTGAACAACATCAACGCCCACAACTACTTTGTGTTCTACTCGTGCAAAGAATCTACGCAATAGACCTAGCTCATGATGCCTTTGTTGGGGAGCGTGGCAGAAATTCAAAATTTTCCTCGTGTCACCAAGATCTATCTATGGAGAAACCAGCAACGAGGTGAAGGAGAGTGCATCTACATACCCTTGTAGATCGCTAAGCGGAAGCGTTCATGAGAACGGGGTTGAAGGAGTCGTACTCGTCGTGATCCAAATCACCGGAGATCCTAGTGCCGAACGGACGGCACCTCCGCGTTCAACACACGTACAGCCCGGTGACGTCTCCCACGCCTTGATCCAGCAAGGAGAGAGGGAGAGGTTGAGGAAGACTCCATCTAGCAGCAGCACAACGGCATGGTGGTGATGGAGGAGCGTGGCAATCCCGCAGGGCTTCGCCAAGCACCACGGAGAGAAGGATGAGGAGAGGCAGGGCTGCACCAAGAGAGGAGAGGTTCTCATGTGTATGGCAGCCCCAAACCTCAACTATATATAGGGGAGGAGGAGGGCTGCGCCCCCATCTAGGGTTTCCACCCCCAAGGGGTGCGGCCAGCCCTAGATGGGGCTTGGGGAGGCGGCCAAGAGGGGAGGGAGAGGGAGGCGCCCACTAGATGGGCCTTAGGGCTCATCTGCCCCAGGGTTTGCCCCCTCCCACTCTCCCTTGCTCCTTGGGCCTCTTGTGGGGGGCGCACCAGCCCATCTGGGGCTGGTTCCCTCCCATACTTGGCCCATGCAGCCCTCCGGGGTTAGTGGCCCCACTTGGTGGACCCCCGGGACCCTCCGGTGGTCGATGCGTCTGGGAAAACCCGAAACTTTTCCGGTGACCAAAACAGACTTCCATATATAAATCTTTACCTCCGGACCATTCCGGAACTCCTCGTGACGTCCGGGATCTCATCCGGGACTCCGAACAACATTAGGTAACCACATACAAACTTCCTTTATAACCCTAGCGTCATCGAACCTTAAGTGTGTAGACCCTACGGGTTCGGGAGACATGTAGACATGACCGAGACGTTCTCCGGTCAATAACCAACAGCGGGATCTGGATACCCATGTTGGCTCCCACATGTTCCACGATGATCTCATCGGATGAACCACGATGTCAAGGACTCAATCGATCCCGTATACAATTCCCTTTGTCTAGCGGTATTGTACTTGCCCGAGATTCGATCGTCGGTATCCCGATACCTTGTTCAATCTCGTTTCCGGCAAGTCTCTTTACTCGTTCCGTAACACATCATCCCGTGATCAACTCCTTGATCACATTGTGCACATTATGATGATGTCCTACCGAGTGGGCCCAGAGATACCTCTCCGTCAACCGGAGTGACAAATCCCAGTCTCGATTCGTGCCAACCCAACAGACACTTTCGGAGATACCGTAATGCAACTTTATATCCACCCGATTCGTTGTGACGTTTGGTACACCCAAAGCATTCCTACGGTATCCGGGAGTTGCACAATCTCATGGTCTAAGGAAATGATACTTGACATTATAAAAGCTTTAGCATACGAACTACGATCTTTGTGCTAGGCTTAGGATTGGGTCTTGTCCATCACATCATTCTCCTAATGATGTGATCCCGTTATCAATGACATCCAATGTCCATGGTCAGGAAACTGTAACCATCTATTGATCAACGAGCTAGTCAACTAGAGGCTTACTAGGGACATGGTGTTGTCTATGTACCCACACATGTATCTGAGTTTCCTATCAATACAATTATAGCATGGATAATAAACGATTATCATGAACAGGGAAATATAATAATAACTAATTTATTATTGCCTCTAGGGAATATTTCCAACATACCTGGCTTGTGCATCCTTATGAGTGGCGGTCAGGGACGAGCGATGGTCTTTTCCTACCAATCTATCCCCCTAGGAGCATGTGCGTAGTACTTGATTTTTGATGACTTCTAAATTTTTGCAATAAGTATATGAGTTCTTTCGACTAATGTTGAGTCCATGGATTATACACACTTTTTCCTTTCCGCCATTGCTAGCCTCTTCGGTACCGTGCATTGCCCTTTCTCACATTGAGAGTTGGTGCAAACTTCGCCGGTGCATCCAAACCCCGTGATATGATACGCTCTATCACACATAAACCTCCTTATATCTTCCTCAAAACAGCAACCATACCTACCTATTATGGCATTTCCATAGCCATTCCGAGATATATTGCCATGCAACTTTCCACCGTTCCGTTCATCATCATGACATACCTTACTTTTGTCATATTGCCATTGCATGATCATGTAGTTGACATCGTATTTGTGGCAAAGCCACCATGAATTATTTTTCATACATGTCACTCTTGATTCATCGCACCATCCCGGTACACCGCCGGAGGCATTCATATAGAGTCATATCTTGTTCTAGTTTCGAGTTGTAATCCTTATGTTGTAATCAATAGAAGTGTGATGATCATCATTATTAGATCATTGCCCTAAAAAAATAAAAAATAAAAGAGAAAGGCCAAAAAAATAAAAAAAATAAAAAGGGCAATGTTACTATCTTTTTTTCCACACTTGTGCTTCAAAGTAGCACCATGTTTTTCATATAGTGAGTCTCATAAGTTGTCTTTTTCATACTAGTGGGAATTTTTCATTATAGAACTTGGCTTGTATATTCCTACGATGGGCTTCCTCAAATGCCCTAGGTCTTCATGAGCAAGCAAGTTGGATGCACACCCACTAGTTTTCTTTTGTTGAGCATTCATAGCTCTAGTGCATCCGTTGCATGGCAATCCCTACTCCTCATGTTGACATCAATTGATGGGCATCTCCATAGCCCGTTGATTATCCTCATCAACGTGAGACTTTCTCCTTTTTTTGTCTTCTCCACACAATCCCCATCATCATATTCTATTCCACCCATAGTGCTATATCCATGGCTCACGCTCATGTATTGCGTGAAGGTTGAAAAAGTTTGAGATTATTTAAGTATGAAACAATTGCTTGGCTTGTCATCGGGGGTATAGAAGTTGGGAACATCTTTGTGTGACGAAAATGAAGCATAGCCTAACTATATGATTTTGTAGGGATGAACTTTCTTTTGCCATGCTATTTTGAGAAGACATGATTACTTTGATTAGTATGCTTGAAGTATTGCTATTTCTTTTATCAATATGAACTTTTATTTTGTATTCATTCGGATCTGAATATTCATATCACGATTAAGAAGATTTACATTGAGATTATGTCAAAGTATCACTCCGCATCAAAAATTCTTTTTTATCATTTACCTACTCGAGGACGAGCAGGAATTAAGCTTGGGGATGCGATCGTCTCCAACATATCTATAATTTTGATTGCTCCATGCTACTTTATCTACTGTTTTGGACTATATTGGGCTTTATTTTCCACTTTTATATTATTTTTGGGACTAACCTATTAACCGGAGGCCCAACCCAGAATTGTTGTTTTTTGCCTTTTTCAGTGTTTCAAGAAACAGAATATCAAACGGAGTCCAAGCGGAATGAAACCTTCGGAGCGTGATTTTCTCACGAGCGTGATCCAGAGACTTGGACCCACGCCAAGGAACAACAGAGGCGGTCACGAGTGGGGGCGCCCCTAGGGCGCGCCCCCTGCCTCCTGGGCCCCCTGTTGCTCCACCGACGTACTCCTTCCTCCTATATATACCTACGTACCCCCAAACGATCAGAACAGGAGCCAAAAACCTAATTCCACTGCCGCAACTTCATGTATCCACGAGATCCCATCTTGGGGCCTGTTCCGGAGCTCCGCCGGAGGGGGCATCCATCATGGAGGGCTTCTACATCATCACCATAGCCTCTCCGATGAAGTGTGAGTAGTTTACCTCAGACCTTCGGGTCCATAGTTAGTAGCTAGATGGCTTCTTCTCTCTTTTTGGATCTCAATACAATGTTCTCCCCCTCTCTCGTGGAGATCTATTCGATGTAATCTTCTTTTTGCGGTGTGTTTGTTGAGATCGATGAATTGTGGGTTTATGATCCAACTTATCTATGAATAATATTTGAATCTTCTCTGAATTCTTTTATTTATGATTGAGTTATCTTTGCAAGTCTCCTCGAATTATCCGTTTGGTTCGGCCAACTAGATTGGTAGTTCTTGCAATGGGAGAAGTGCATGGCTTTGGGTTCAATCTTGCGGTGTCCTTACCTAGTGATAGAAAGGGTTGCAAGGCACGTATTGTATTGTTGCCATCGAGGATAACAAGATGTTTTTTTTTATCATATTGCATGAATTTATCCCTCTACATTATGTCATCTTGCTTAAGGCGTTACTCTGTTTTTAACTTAATACTCTAGATGCATGCTGGATAGCGGTCGATGAGTGGAGTAATAGTAGTAGATGCAGAATCATTTCGGTCTACTTGTCATGGACGTGATGCCTATATACATGATCATACCTAGATATACTCATAACTATGCTCAATTCTGTCAATTGCTCAACAGTAATTTGTTCACCCACCGTAGAATATTTATGCTCTTGAGAGAAGCCACTAGTGAAACCTATGGCCCCCGGGTCTATTCTCATCATACCAATCTCCATCACTTTTAATACTTGCTTTTCTTTTACTTTGCTTTTATTTTTACTTTGCATCTATATACCAAAAATACCAAAAATATTATATCTATCAGATCTCACTCTCGTAAGTGACCGTGAAGGGATTGACAACCCCTAATCGCGTTGGTTGCGAGTAGCTATCGTTTTGTGCAGGTACGAGGGACTTGTGCGTGGCCTCCTACTGGATTGATACCTTGGTTCTCAAAAATTGAGGGAAATACTTACGCTACTGTGCTGCATCATCCTCTCCTCTTCGGGGAAAACCAACGCAAGCTCAAGACGTAGCAGATATCATGCTTGATGATTAGCCAAGCTTTTTGGTAGAAAGCACCAATAAACCCATCCGGTCTGGGGGCTCTGTCCGGGTGAAGCTCTTTGATAACTACCCAAACCTCCTCTTCAGTAAAGATAGCCTCAAGATCTTCGAGGTTTACTGGTTCCATGCCGAGGTAGTTTAGGTCCAGTGTGAACTGCCTTGCGTGCGCTGTACCGATGATGTCCTAGTAAGTCTCAGAAAAGACTCGCTCCATACGATCCAGGTTTATGATCACCTCATCTTCGTGCTTGATCAACGGTATAAAGTTCTTCGCCCTCCTCCCATTAGCAAAGGCCTGGAAGAACTTAGTGTTGGCATCCCCTTCTTTTAGCCATCTGTATCTGGACCGCTGCCTGTCGATAGTACGTTGCAACGAAGCCAACCCTAGCAGAGCTAGCTTAAGTGTGTTCCTGAGCCAACGCTCGAGCTCCGTGAGGTGCCTATTTTCCATAGCCTTGTCGAACCTGAACGCAATCTAATTGGCCACTGCCATCTGCAACATAATGTTGCCAGTCTTGCGCTGTCCCCATGCTTGAAGGGCAGCAGCGGTGTTGCGCAACATCGCATTTAACCTCTGAAAAGGGTCTATAATCCGATCATCGCATCTCCAAGCCTCCCCCACGACCTCCTGAAAGCCTTCCAACTTAAGCCAAAACATCTCAAATCTGAATCTCTTCTTGTGGAAGAAAGGGGCATTGGTAGTTAAATGGAGTGGTGCATGATCAGAGATCCCAGTAGACAAGGCCTGCAAAAGGTTGTCCGTGTGATCCAACTCCCAATCCATGGAGACCAGCACACGATCTATCTTGGTAAGCGTGGGCCTCTCTCTCTCAGTGGACCACGTGAATCGCCTCCCATGCATGTATAGCTCCTTGAGCTCGTGCTCATCCACGAATCGCCTAAATTTGTTCATCATGCCTCTGTTGAGATTGTTATTGCTTTTTTCCGAAGCTCTAAGGATCATGTTAAAGTCTCCTAGGACCATCCAAGCTCCCGGGCAAGTCGCTCTTCTTGCCGACAAGTCCTCAAGAAACTTGGTATCTGTTGAGATTGGATGGTCCTTGAGCTCGTGCTCATCCACGAATCGCCTAAATTTGTTCATCATGCCTCTGTTGAGATTGTTATTGCTTTTTTCCGAAGCTCTAAGGATCATGTTAAAGTCTCCTAGGACCATCCAAGCTCCCGGGCAAGTCGCTCTTCTTGCCGACAAGTCCTCAAGAAACTTGGTCTTGAGCTCATCCCCTTGCGGTCCGTAAACCACCGAAATCCACGACGGTGCGCTTCCTTTGGGTTGCATCCAACCTGTAAGGAAGTTAGCATCGTTCTGAACCCCCACCACGTTCACCACAGTGGAGTCCCAAGCCAGCAGGATACCTCCTCGGGTTTCCTCTGAAGGCACGTAGCAAAACCGTCGAAGGACGACCCTAGGCATTGCATGACAATGTACTTATCGATTACATCCAATTTAGTTTCTTGCAAGAAAACTAAGCTCTTGACTGTGTCGATGAACTCCTTGACCGCCTTCCACTTGGCCGGGTTATTGAGGCCACGAACATTCCAACAGATGAGTGCGGGGCTTAAATCCATGAGATAGGAAGCCACCCACTCCTACACACCATGCGTGATGCTTATATAGCCTCAACGCTTCTTGCCATGCTCGCCTCCATGTCATGCAGCGGAACAGTCTTGCCAAACAAGGCCACGGTCACTCTCACATGCTGCTCTTGAAGAGGGGAGTCGAACAAGTCCTTAAGCTCCTGGACCGCCACATCATCAGCAGTGAGATCCTCGGGAACCAGGCCTAGGGCCCTAAGCAACACGTTTTCCGCCGGGGTGGCCTTGGTGGTGCAAGTAGGAGCCGAACGCTTTGTCGCGCGAGTGGTGCGCCTGGGGGTGAAAGGCTCTATTCGTGGTCGGAGCACCGCAGCTTGGACTTCTTTCAGTAGAGGAGGGGCGAGCTTCTTCACAATGTTGGAGCAGAAGCTTTTGAGCCAGGTGAATGCCAAAGCTTCTTGAGAGGTCATCCCCTCCGTGAGGGTTGCTAGGGCTCTTTGTTCTTCACGAGAAGCAGGCAGATGCATCTCCATGTCTTCGAGGGCAGCCAGGTTGGAAAGATCAGAGTCCAGGATGCCGGGGGTCACAGGAGGGGTTGTCTCCGTACGTGCATGGCCATGATTCCCATCGCCGGCCCCACCATCCATCCCCGCATGCATCGTGGGTGGAGGGCCCGACGCCACCCATGTACCCTCGTCCATGTTCGTATCTGCATGCCTCGGGACACCTTCAGTGCCTCCCACCACGAGCGCCGAGAGGCCAGGCGCAGGCCCCGTCGTGGCTTCTCCCGATCCTACCGGGCCCACCGAGATCTCAGCATCAGACACCGGCAGGATGGTCTTGTCGTTGTCTCCCTCAGGATTCCTCCTATCCTCTTCCGCATCCAATTGGCACGACACCACAGGGTTGGCCTCATGCGGCTCGACGACCGAGCTCACGACCACACCCTCAGGCACCGTTGGTGGGGCAGCTGGCATCAACTCCCTTGTCGCTTCTAGCGGAGGCACGGGCTCCAGTACAGGAGATCCATTCGCAGTACGCCTCGCCCCGTCCTGAACTGCCACGTTAGCCTGATCTGCAGGCTGGACTGTACCTCTCTCCATTGAGCAGTTTGAATTTAGAATTCCAGAAGGCACTGCTATCCCCACCTTATCGGATAAGCGGTCAAAAGCAGAAATCCTGACCGTCAGCCTGTCTTGCACCGCTAGAGGGGGCCCCACGGCCGAGATCATCTCCTTCGGCTCCATCCATTGCAAGCTCCAGTCAGACACCACCGCGGCCACCGGCGGCGAGGCTCTGCTTCCGATGGTGTTTGTTGAGTTGTCATAGATCAAGATTAGGATTTGTCACTCCGTGTATTGGAGAGGTATCTCTGGGCCCTCTCGGTAATGCACATCACTATAAGACTTGCAAGCAATGTGACTAATGAGTTAGTTACAGGATGATGCGTTACGAAACGAGTAAAGAGACTTGCCGGTGACGAGATTGAACTAGGTATGATGATACCGACGATCGAATCTCGAGCAAGTAACATACCGATGACAAAGGGAACAACGTATGTTGTTATGCGGTTTAATAGATAAAGATCTTCGTAGAATATGTAGGAGCCAATATGAGCATCCGTGTTACGCTATTGGTTATTGGCGGAGATGTGTCTCGGTCATGTCTACATAGTTCTCGAACCCGTAGGGTCTCTGCACGCTTAACGTTCGATGACGATTTGTATTATGAGTTATGTGATTTGATGACCGAAGTTTGTTGGTCGGGATGAGATCATGGACATGACGAGGAGTCTCGAAATGGTCGAGACATAAAGATTGATATATTGACGATGTTATTCGGACACGGATGAGTCCGAGAGGTACCGGATAATTATCGGAGTCTTGGGAGGTTATCGGAACCCCGGGGAACTAATGGGCCATGATGGGCCTTAGTGGGAGAGAGAAGGCCGCAAGGGGCTGGCGCGCACCCTTGGGTCCGGTGGACTAGGGAAGGGGCGGCCCCCTTCCTTCCCTTCTCCCTCTCGCTTCCTTCTTCCCTCTCTTCCTCAGGTGGAATCCTACTAGGACTTGGAGTCCTAGTAGGACTCCCCTTTCCTGGCGCGCCCTATAGGGCCGGCCGGCCTCCCCTCCCCTCCTTTATATACGGGGGCAGGGGGCACCTTATAACACACAAGATCAATTGTCTTAGCCGTATGCGGTGCCACCCTCCACAGCTACACACCTCGGTCATATCATCGTAGTGCTTAGGCGAAGCCCTGCGTCGGTAACTTCATCATCACCGTCGCCATGCCGTCGTGCTGACGGAACTCTCCCTGGACCTCAACTGGATCAAGAGTTCGAGGGACATCATCGAGCTGAACGTGTGCTGAACGCGGAGGTGCCGTACGTTCGGTAATTGGATCGGTTGGATCGCGAAGACGTTCGACTACAACAACCGCGTTACTAAAGCTTCCGCTTTCGGTCTACGAGGGTACATGGACACACTTTCCCCGCTCGTTGCTATGCATCTCCTAGATAGATCTTGCGTGATCGTAGGTAAATTTTTTGAAATATTGTGTTCCCCAACAGTGGCATCCGAGCCAGGTCTGTGCGTAGATGTTATATGCACGAGTAGAACACAATGAGTTGTGGGTGATAATAGTCATACTGCTTACCAGCAACGTATTACTTTGATT
This sequence comes from Aegilops longissima, assembly GCA_021605205.1. Classification (NCBI taxonomy): domain Eukaryota; kingdom Viridiplantae; phylum Streptophyta; class Magnoliopsida; order Poales; family Poaceae; genus Aegilops; species Aegilops longissima. The sequence goes on along the minus strand of CM038682.1, from coordinate 675,689,545 downwards.
CAGCGGTATTGTTGGATGAAGCGGTCCGGACCGATATTACATGACCGCGTTCATGACACTGGTTCTACCGACGTGCTTCGCACACCGGTGGCTAGCGGGTGTCTGTTTCTCCAACTTTAGTTGAATCAAGTTTGACTATGCCCGGTCCTTGTTGAAGGTTAAACCAACACACTTTAGTCCTAAGTCGCACGCGCACCCGGCACGCGGATGGATGTAAGTGCATCTAGTGCCCCTTAGTGATTTTGGTGTATTGAAGACTTATAGGTTAAGGGACTAATGTGTTTATGAGTGTACACAGGTCTATAAGTCTATGAGGAGTTTGATATTTACAGAGAAAGTCGACCCCTAAAAATGAAGTTCTTCGACTAAAGACTTTGATATTACGAAGACTTTTCAAGACTTTGAAAGTGAAGAAATTGGTGTGACCTTGAAGACTTGGTATTCATTTGAGGAACATGAAGCGTGAAGACTTTTGTTTTCATAGTTTCGTTTTCTCTTTCTTGAGTCATAGGAAAGACCGTACTATTAAAGGGGTCGAGGAAATACTAAGGAAAAATTTCCATGTGATGCTCAACTCAAAATCCTACACCTACCAATCCCTTGAGTGAAGCCTTTGGAAATCTCATACAGATTCAGTCAATTTCTTGATGTGAGACGAAGTTCTTACAGTCTTCGAGGAATTTGTTCGGCGAGGAGTTAGGAATTCGCCAAAGTCGAATTGCCTACACGATGAGGAACATGATAGCCCCGAGGAATTTGAGAGTCAAATTTCCGACCGTTCTTTATCTTGCGCCAGCTGTCCCAAAATATCTTATCCACCTAACGGTCATATCATTGAAGGGCATTTATGTCTTATCATGTCGGGCTACTTCCTAGGCTATAAATAGCCCCCCCTACAACCACTAGCTGGTTGGCTGCTCCGAGAGAACTTGACACTTGTCATTTGAGAGCAACCCATCCTCCGAGGACTTTGAGCGAAAATCATTGAGTGAGGAAAAACCCAAAACCAAACCCAGACAAACCCAAAGTGATTGAGCATCACTGTAGAGATTGATCATGTGTGGATCCGACGCTTGTTACCTTTGAAGACTGTGCTTCTTCCAGACGGTTAGGCCTCATGGTCTAGAGCATCCAAGAGGAATTGTGGATCGCCGAGTGACCAAGTCTGTGAAGGTTTGGAAGTCGCCTGAAGACTTACCACGAGTGATTGGACGAGGTCTGTGTGACCTTAGTTCAAGGAGAATAGGTGAGTACTTGGTGTCCTGAGCTGCGTGCTCAGTGACTGGGTGTCCGGGACTGTGTGTCCTCGAGTTTAAATATTCAGCCGCTCCAACCAGACGTACAACTGAGACAGCAGTTGGAACTGGTCTATCAAATTATTGTCTTCACCAACCTTACTGGTTCTATTTCCTCAACTCTTTCATTTCCTCATTACTGTGTTGAGTGTTGTTCATATCTGTGTTTGAAGACTTTGATGAAGACTTTCTCAATTTCCTCAGTTCAATTTCTTGATCTGTTTGTCTTCATCTTGTGTTATCCTGTGTTTACGCTTTACGACTCTATGCGGGTCTTCATTTCATCATGATGACCATGCTCGTATTCTGTTATGCTTACTTCGAGTACTTATTCCATGCAAGTAGTTATTCGCTTAGGAATTTCCTCACCGCAAATTCCTCGTTGAAGAATTCATAAAATCGCCTATTCACCCCCTCTAATCAATATAACGACTTTCAATTGGTATCGAGCAAGGTACTCCCTTGTTACGTGTGATTTTAGTTTAACCACCGGATTTTTAGTTATGTCGACCGCAGTATGATCAAGGTCTCGGCTGGGTGTCCTACCTTTGATGGTACGGACTACCCCTACTGGAAGAACAAGATGCGAATGCATCTTGAGGCAATTGACAACGATCTCTGGTATGTCATGGAAAATGGTGTTCCCTCTGTCTCACCCTCACTGAACGCTACTGATGTGAAGAGATTCAAGCAACTCGATTCTCAAGCGAAGAATATCATATGTGACCATCTGAGCAAAGGACAGTATGAAAGAGTGAGTGCTTTGGAAACTGCTAAGCTCATCTGGGACAGGATGTCCAAAGTAAATGAAGGAGTCTCAACTCAGCGTGACTCTCGAGTTGATGTTCTTCGCAATCTCTTCAACCGCTTCAAAAGACTCGACAATGAAAATGTTCAACAAACCTTCGATCGCCTCACTGACATCTCAAATGAGCTTCAAGCGCTTGGTGCCACTGACCTCACCGACCATGAGGTGGTGAAGAAATTGTTGAGATCGCTTGATTCCTCATTTGATACTCCGCGCGCGATGATACAAGAACGTCTGACTACAAGTCACTTGATCCGGTGATATCCTCGAGAGGCTAAATACTCATGAGTTCGACTTGCTCAAAAAGAGATCTCTATGGTTCTAGCTATGGCAAATCACGTGCCACAAGGCCAAGGCGTATCGAATCTGATTGTGAAGACTCGGTAGTAGCCTTGGTGACCTGAAGAATTAAGCCAGAGCTAGCTTTGCCGTGAAGAAGTTCCAAAAGTTCTCAAGGCGTGGTCGCTTTGGAAAATCCTCAAGGAGCAAGTGATTTCTCATCCAAATGACTATAAGAGAAGGCTATGCCACAAATGCAAGAAACCTGGTCACTATATTCAAGATTGTCCTCACTGGGAAAAGGAATTAAAGAAGAAGAAATACAAGGATTACAGTTCTGATGACGCTAAGAAGAAGAAGAAATCGTCAAAATCTTCATCATCAAAATCCTCAAAGTCTTCATCTCACAAGAAGAGCAGCTCCAAGAAGGCTCGGGCATTCATTGGCAAGGAAATGGACTCTGAAGCTGAATCTGAGGAACATGAGGAAGAGGAGGCATCAGAGGAGTCCGAGTCCAGTGTGGCGAGTCTGGCTCTCAACTCTGAAGAAACTGAACTCACCAACAAGGCTGATGAAGATAATGATGACTACGCTCCCACCTATTGCTTCATGGCAAAGGGTGCCAAGGTACTCAAATATACCTCCTCTAAATCTAGTGAGAATGAATCTGATGAAGATCTCAAACCCAGCTACTCTAAACTTGCTAAGATTGCTGTAAAACAACAAAGGGCTTTTGAAAAGGTTCAAAACATGCTAGACACAAGTGATGATATGTTGGGTGAAGAAATGGATCGCACTAAAGGCCCCGATGAAAATCTTGAGACTTGATCTAGGTTTGACAACCTTCAAGGTCATCATAACACTCTCTTATCTGATCATGAGAAGCTTTCTTATGAATTTCTTCAAAGAAAGCAAGATATTGAGAAGCTTAGAGTGAGTTATGAAGATCTTCAGAAGGAGCGTGATTCATTACTTGCTCAACAAATCAGCGCTTCTCAGGAAGAATTTGTTCCTCCATGCTTAAAGTGCATTGAACGTGAATCTGCTAATTCTTCACCTGAATGTTCAAATGCTTCAATTGTTACAAATTCTTCACCTGCCTCTGCTATTACTAATTCCTCATCTGAGGACATTGCTAGTATCACTTACAATGCAGGGCTGAAGGAATTGTACATGATAGGCATGTACAAAAGCCTCAAAGGGCATCAGACTCTTTGTGATGTGCTTAAAAAGCAGATCCTCAATGAAACCCTAGGAAAGAGGGTATTGCCTTTGAGAGGAAACTCAATCTTGATGGAACATATTGGAAGCTTTGAGCGGTACCCCAAAAGCTCTTGGGTTGCTGCAAAGGGACCTCAGTTGATCCATCTAACTTATCCGGCTTTACATGTGAATCTCCTCATTCTTACGATGAGTCATTTGACTCAACTATAAACTGTTCAAAAATCAGAATGGTGAAGTATTTGCTAGATATGTTGGCACTAACTACAGGAACGGTTCTCCTATGAAGAAAATCTGGGTTCCCAAGAAATGCCTTGAAAGTCTTCAGGTGAATGTCCTCATGACACCACCTATGAAGAATAGGAACCCCAGATCAAACTCTTCATATGGACCAAATTCTTCATATGGATCCAAATCCTCATACGGACCAAATTCCTCACGTGGATCAAATTCCTCAAAAGGATCAAAGTCCTCATATGATTATCATCGTGCTAACAACTCTGTTTCACAGGGTAGAGCTAAGGACTATGAATATGTGCATTATTCTTCAAACCATTATGTTCATAAGTCCTTGAAGAATTTCTCTGCTTATTCATATGCTTACCCTAACCCCTCATATGTGAAACGAAATGGATTGGCCTCTATGCCACCATTCTCATATGGAGCTCGTGGAGTGATGAACTCTTTGCCACCCCTTCAGATGTGGGTGGTGAAGAAAAAGAACTAATCTCTTCTGCAGGTCAGGTCTCCGGCGAGCTTTAACGTCTCAAGAATTTCTTGGCGACGACAAAATTGCTCGAAAGGACGAGCTAATCATGAAGAAATGAACTTTCATTTCACACGTCCTCATCTTGCTATATCTGTTTTACTGCTTGATGAAAGTCATCTGATGAATTTGATATCATATTCTTCACTGATGAAGTATATGAGATCGTAAGTTGCACTAATTCATCTGCAGGATGATCAACCCAAAGCAAATGAGTGGGTCCTCGATAGTGGATGTACAAATCACATGATTGGTGACAAGAATCTATTGATGGATGCTCCTTATCACCGTCACATCTGAAGCATATCATCTTTCTTGACAAAGGCAAAAGTCAAGTATTGGGTCTAGGAAGGTTGCGATCTCTAAGGACATACACATGGACAAAGTCATGCTTGTTGAGTCCTTAGGATACAACCTCATGTCGATCTCAATGCTTTGTGATCTTGATATGGTTGTTGTCTTTGGCAAGTATCGTTGTGTTGTGATTATGGAAGTCGACAATTCCAAAGTCTTGAAGGCTTTAGGAGAGGAGACTTGTATATTGTTGATTTCTCTCTGGGACCACAACCAGCCGTGTGCCTACTTGCAAAAGCTTGAGAAGGCTGGCTATGGCATCGACGACTTGGTCACTGGCAGCATGAGGAATTTGCACACGCTTGCAAAGAAGAAGCATGTCATTGGCATTGAAAATGTCAAATTCCTCAAGGATCACTTGTGTGGAGCCTGTGAAGCTGGAAAAATGACCAAGGCCAAGCATCCAGTGAAGACTATCATGACCACTACTCGTCCATTCGATTGCTTCACATGGACCTCTTTGGTCCTAATCATTACTCAGCAGTCACTAATGATGCATCTCTATATGGCTTTATTATTGTTGATGACTACTCTCGTTACACATGGGTACACATTGTTACTTACAAACATGAAGTGCAGGAAGTCTTCAAACGATTTTCCTTGAGGGCTTCAACCAACTTTGGTGTGAAGATCAAGCACATCAGGAGTGACAATGGAACTGAGTTCAAGAATTCCGGTCTTGATGACTATATTGATGAACTTGGTATTACTCATGAGTTATCTGCTCCTTATACTCCTCAGCAAAAATGGCGTCGTGGAGCGCAAGAACAGAACTCTTGTTGAGATGGCTCGCACTATGCTTGATGAATACAAAACGCCTCGTCGTTTTTGGATTGATGCAACTGATACCGCGTGCCACATCATCAACAGAGTATATCTTCACAAATTCTTCAAGAAGACTGCCTATGAACTCCTCAACGACAAGAAACCCAATGTGAGTTATTTCAAAGTCTTGATTGCTAAATGTTGGATTAGAGATCCTCATCACAATGTTAAATTTGCACCGAAAGCACATGAAGGTTTTATGCTTGGTTACGGAAAGGACTCGCACACCTACAGAGTCTTCGACATCTCTCTTCATAAGGTTGTTGAAACTGTAGATGTGCGGTTCGATGAAACTAATGGCTCGCAAAGAGAGCACCTACCTTCTGTGATAGATGAACCAGCACCTGAGGAATCTATCAAGTTCAAGGCAACTGAGGATGTCATTCCTACTGAAGAATCTGCTGAAGTATTCATTCCTGAACGCGAAGAACGTCGAGCTGATGCACCTGAAGATAATACTGAAGAAAATGGTGCTGAAGAAAATGCTGATCAAATTCCTCGACGACAACCAGCTCATCCTCGCGTTGCAAAATAAGTGCAAGTTGACAAGATCATCGATGACATTGAAGCACCAGGTCCTCTCACACGCTCAAAAGCTTCACATTTATCTAACTTTTGTGGGCACTATGCTTTTGTCTCTATCACAGAGCCCACTAAGGTAGATGAAGCATTTCTGGAGCCTGAGTGGATTCAGGCCATGCAAGAAGAATTACATCAGTTCGAGCTCAACAACGTCTGGGAACTGGTCAAACGTCCCGATCCTCGTAAGCAGAATATCATTGGCACAAAGTGGATCTACCGCAACAAGCAAGATGAAAATGGCCTTGTGGTGAGGAATAAGGCACGACTTGTAGCTCAAGGCTACACACAGGTTGAAGGAATTGATTTCGATGAAACTTTTGCACTGTTGCTAGACTTGAGGCTATTCGTGATATTACTTGCTTATGCTAACCATCATAATATCACTTTATATCAAATGGATGTGAAAAGTGCATTCCTCAATGGTAAGCTTGAGGAAGAAGTATATGTTGCTCAACCCCCAGGTTTTGAAGATCCAAAGAATCCCGACAAAGTCTTCAGACTCAACAAGGCCCTCTATGGCCTCAAGCAGGCCCCTCAGGCGTGGTATGATACTTTGAAGGAATTCTTCGTGAAGAATGGCTTCACACCCGGTTCACTCGACCCTACTCTCTTTACTAAATCTTATGATGGTGAACTGTTTGTGTGCCAAATATACATTGATGATATTATCTTTGGCTGTACTGACCAACGTTATAGTGATGAATTTGCCTATATGATGAGTGAAGAATATCAAATGTCTATGATGGGAGAGTTGAAATTCTTCTTAGGTCTTCAAATTCGTCAACAACACAATGGCATATTCATATCTCAGGAGAAATACCTCAAGGATGTTCTGAGGAAATTCGGCATGCAAGATTGCAAATGCGTCAAAATTCCTATGCCCACAAATGGCCATCTATGCACTGATGAAAATGGTATTGACTTTGATCACAAGGTATACCGCTCCATGATTGGTTCTTTATTGTACTTATGTGCATCTAGGCCAGATATAATGCTTAGTGTTTGCATGTGTGCCCGATTTCAAGCTACATGAAGGAATCACACCATAAGGCTGTGAAGCAAATTCTTGATATCTAGCTCACACACCAACACTAGGATTATGGTACCCCAAGGGCTCTACTTTTGATCTCATTGGATATTCGACTCGACTATGCTGGTGATCGTGTGGACCGCAAGTCAACATCTGGTACTTGTCATTTCCTTGGACGATCTTTAGTCCGTTGGTCCTCGAAGAAAGCAGAATCTGCGTATCACCGCTCTCTGCGGAAGCTGAGTACATCGCTGCTGGTTCTTGCTGTGCTCAATTGCTGTGGATGAAGCAAACTCTCAAGGACTACGGCATCAACGTGAATAATGTGCCTCTCTACTGTGACAATGAGAGTGCCATCAAGATTGCTCACAACCCAGTTCAACACTCGAAGACAAAGCACATTCAAATTCGTCATCATTTTCTTCACGATCATGTGTTGAAGGGTGACATCTTTATTAATCATGTGAAGACTGAAGAATAGCTAGCCGATATCTTCACAAAGCCCTTGGATGAGAAAAGATTTAGCAAGTTGCGGTGTGAGCTAAATATCTTAGAATCTTCGAATGTTCTTTGAAAAGGACACACATCCTGACACTTATGCAAAATTGATGACTTAGATGTGCAACACATGAAGAAACGTTTTTCTTCAATCAATGAAGAATAACACTCTAAGTGTGAAGAAATTAATGAAAAATTTGATTCTCGAACCCTCGACAATTGTGCGCTGTGTCTGAAATCATCATTCTTATATGGTGGGACACGCCACCACCAAAGTTGAAAATCTTCAATTTGAGTTTTTCCTCAGTTTTGAAATTCTTCAGTTTTTCAAATTCTTCAACTTTGCAAAATCTTCACTGTTTCCGTCGTTTTTCTTCATTGGCTATATCTATATATATGGGTTTATGTCCTCTACAGCATTCACTTATGGCTATTTCTTCAAGTTGCATTTTCTGCTAAGTGAATGTGATCGGTCCCTTCCCCCTCTATGCTATACTCAACCCAATCTATTCACAAATTCTTCATGTGCTTTCTATTTGAAACTCGTTCAAAATCTTCACTGTGTCCTTGTGAGCTGAAGAAATTGCGAACGGAACTTTTAACTTATCTTATCCAAATTTTCAGCTTTGCCGCTCAAACCGTTCTGCTTCCCACGATAGACTTATCTATTCACCCACAATCTAACACGATCTCCACTTTTCAGTACATGGGTGACACATGTCAAGCGAATGAGAAGGGTCAGGGGCACATTCGTCCAAAATCTTCGGGCGAACAGTTTTTCACCGTGGCTATATATACCCCCTCTCCCCTTCCTCACTTCCTTTACTCAGCTCGACCTCTCTCTCTCTCTCTCTCTCTCTCTCTCTCTCTCTCTCTCTCTCTCTCTCTCTCTCTCTCTCTCTCTCTCGCTCGAGCTTCTCAAACCGTAGCGCCGCCGCTACTCCATCGTCGCCGGTGAGGAAGAGCTTCACTGCCTCGACCTCGTCGCCGTCGTACTCGCGCCGACCGCGGAAATCTTCACTCCGCCGCCGCTGTAGCTGTCTTCCTCCGCCGAGTTAGGGCGTGGAAGATCTGAACTGACGAACTTCTAATCTACACCTCTCAGTTCGTCGTGTTCTTCACTTCGGGTAATTAAAAGTTACTTTTATTGCTCGCTTTGATTCTCAAGCCTTCCTGAAAATCTTCAAAGGTGTTTATTCTTCAAATCTTCACACATATGAACACCTCAAACGTAATATGCTCTTGATTCGTTTCTCTAAGCAATGATTTTTCTTCAAGATTCCTCAATTGTGTGGATCCTCGATCTATACAACTCTGGAACCTAAGACAAAGATCGCTTAGTGAAATTCTTCAAGGCTCATCTGGTCAAATTCCTCAAACTTGTTCTTTTGAAAACCTTACGAGAGCATATGACTTCTCCAAATTCCTCGCAACTATACTCTGTTCACAGGTACTCATGTCCGCTGCTGAATCACTAAGTTCTCACCAACTTAACTCATTTGCAGCATTCCTCGAAGAAAAGTTGCATACTTCTTCAGAGAATTCGATTGTTCAAATTCCTCATCTGATGACTATGGTTGACGGTAAGAAGCCCCAGAAAGGAGGAAAGAGGCTTGAGGTCATGACTGCTTTTGAAATACCTGAGGACATATATGCTGACTATTGCACACCTGATGAGTCCAAGTTCGGAAGGACAACAAAAATCAGCGCAAGGTGCGCATACAGAGGATTGAAAGGAGATGGGCAAGAGAATGTAGGGAGTACAGGTATGTTACTCCAAAGTACATGAAGAAATTCGCTCTTAATCCTCCATGCCCAAGAGCTCCATTGGCACCTGGCCAAGAAGCTGACCCCACCAGCATCAAGCGTGGTGAGGATTTTCCTGAAGAATGGGCCAAGCGCCAAGCCAAGTTGTCGAGACAAGCCAAAGAAGCAGTGAGGAAATTCAATGAAGACTCGCTCTGCTGCTGCCATCGAGGCCGCTGTCAAGCCAGAAAATCAATGGCAAAGAAGCGGCGCACAAGCCAAGTGCTTCACCATGATGCCCTCACGGCCAAAATCCTCAGCAATGCCCTCACGACCAGAATCTTCAATGCCCTCACGGCCAGTTCCTCATGCTGCTCCTGCTCCTTCCAAATCCTCAGCTCCTCCTCCAAAGTCCTCCAAATCCTGTGCATCTGGCCACGTGCCAAAGGACTGCAGGCATCTCCATTGCCTCTGGTGTCTCAGCAAGTTCCTCAGCTGCACCAAATTCTTCATCAGGCCCTACTCTGCTGAAGAAAAAGGCAACGGCTGGTCGAGGTCCTCGGCCAAGTCCGAAGAAGAAACAGGTTGCCTTCCAAGTGCCATCTGATGATGTAGCTGATGATGATGAACTTGCAGAAATCATCAGAGAGCAGACAAGAAAGGGCCGCTAGAGCCAAAGGCACACTGTGCCATCGCTTATGGATCCAAGGCGATCCTCGAGTACATTGATCTCTGGCACAAGGATCCAGACACCCCTATGCCTGATTTTCATTTGACTCCTGGCCAAAGTCACATGCTGACCCATTTCATCTCTGAAGAGAAATGAAAATTTGAGAAGGCTAGGCAGATCAAGAAGGCTCAGTTCAGGAAAGAGAAGTTCTTGAGGAAAAATGTTGTCAGAATGACACCTGATGATCTTCTCAAAATCCAGTCTGAAATCAAAGCCCTCAGCGATGACTTTGATGCCTACTATGCTGATTGGCAAGGAGCCAAAGTCAGATTTGTCAACCTGACTAAGAAGTTCACAAATGTTGCAGCTCCAACGCAACAACAAGTTCCTCAGGCTGGAGCCTCTGCTCAACCTACCGAAGAACATGCCAGCACCGCTGATGATTTTCAGCCTGCTGAAGACAATGCTAGTTCCAGGGCTGATGACTCCATTCCAGCCGCTGAAGAAATTGCCAAGGCATCCACTAGTGGTTCGCCTGAAGAAACTAAAGAAGTCAGGGCAACTGCATCAGTTGCGCCTGAGAAATTCAAACAGATTCCTCAGCTCCTCCCGCTCCTACACCAACTCCTATCCTTCCATCTGCATCAGATGTGAAGAAGACCAAGGCTGCAGAATGAGCTGCAGTGAAGAAAAGGAAAGCATCAACTGCTTCAGAATCTTCAGCTCCAAAGAAGATGAAGCCCATGACAAGCTCTTTTGAAAATCCGATTGATGTTGTTCTGATTTCCTCCATTCCATCAAAGGACCTTGTTCCTTTTGGTGAAGAATATGAGATCCCTAGCGGATCTGATGAAGAAAATCATTTTGCTGCTTCGTCAGAGCAGATTGATGAAGAAATTGAAGTGGATGCGATCCCTTCAACACCAATCATTTCCTCGCCAATGCCTCAGTTCACAGCTGAAGAGGCTGGTGTTGAAGAAATTGAAGAAGATGTGGATATTGGAAGCTTTAACGCCGGTGATGAGCGATGACTTTTGGGACAGTCATCATCCAAATTCTCCACTCTTCACTCCAATACAACAAATTCCTCAGTCCCCTGCACCAACAATTCAAATGGGCTCAAGAAACTCATCCCACCTTGTCCGCATGAAGAAATTCCAGCCACTAGTCTTTGAAGAACTGCTTCTTGCTACTCCTTTGAACACACAGACTGCATATGAAGAGGAACCAGAAAATCCTCAGCCTGAAAAACCCGAGATTGCGATTCCTGAGGTTGTGATGCAACTCACTGACACTCCTCTGCCAAACCAAAGGATCCATTCTCAAGCAAGCAAAAGTTCAAGGCTGAAGACTTCTTTGGCGAGCATGTCTTCTTCACTGATTACAATCCTTATGATTCTGCTCGTATAAGGAAGAGGCATTTCTGGACTGCTAGTCAAGCCAATTTTTATTCCTCTGTGCTATTCAACAAAGACAAAGTCTTCGATCATGCACACATTCCTCACGTGGACATGGAATCTCTGCCAGGCTTCGAGCCAGTCCTCAATGTTCTTCACGATCTTTGGTTTGCTGAATTTCTGCGACATACGTGATTGGAATGAAGAACTCATTCTTCAATTCTATGCGACACTGCACATCACCGGAGATTCTGAAGATGTGAACTCATGGGTGCTGGACTGGATGACAGAAAATACCCACTACAAGGCACCAGCAACTGAATTGCTTCGTGCCCTCCCACTCAGTCCTCCCCTTGAAGGAGCTCGTTGCATCTACAACGAACCTAAGCTACAAATCATTACATGCAAGTGCTGATGAAGCCTTTGAAGCTAGGGCAGGCCCCTCGAACCAAATTCCTCGTCAAGGAATTACTGTATGTGCCTCGGACTGTCTATCGCATTCTGACGAAGACAATGAGTCCTATCAAAGGCCACGACTCAAATGATGAAGAAGTCGTTGGCATCATGAAGAATATGCTTTTCAATATCATTCATGGCGTTCCCGTCAACTTCCATGATTTCTTCATGAGGACTCTGGCAAACATTGCTATGTCACCTTTTGAGCTGAAGCCTTATGCACCATGGATTATGAGGTTCATCAGGACAAGGTCTTCACTCAATTACAAGGCTGATACTCTGAACCACTGCAGCTACTTGCCTCCAATTGAAGTCCTCAAACGGACATTTTCCTCAGCTGATGACAAAGGCAAGGCAACTGCTATGATAGATGAAGGCATTCGCCCATTGCATGGTCAATTTCGCAAGGCTGCATCTTACTCCACCAATGATGACTCTGCCACTCATGACTCTGCCGCCAACACCTCTGCCAAGCAAAATCCTCAGTCTTCATCAGAAAGTTGATCGCAATCATAAATGGGTCAAGCGTCAGTTTGGTTCAATTGTTCACAACATGACCTCAACACACAATGCAGTGAAGAAAAACCAATACTACCTCCATGAAACCTTCAACCGTACCTGGGCTGTTCTATCTCATCTCTACAGCGCAGAATATCTGAAGAACATGGTTCTCAAGGAAGAGTTTGACTGGTCTGCACCTCCACCGAAGAAATTCAAGAAGGTCAAGGTTCCTTCCTTGGTGGCCATCTCCTATTCTTCATCGTGCGACACTGATGAAAATGAAGACTTGGACGACACTGCGGCAGGCCCTACTACGACAACCGACCCCGACAACGCTGGCGCTCCTCCATCAACTTGATATTCTTCAGGGGCGTTAGTCCTCAGTTTCGATCCTTTTGGTCATTCAATGACAAAAGGGGGTGAAATTTGAGTTAGTCTTCAAGCGGGTCTACTATATGGGCGTTTTTTTGCTAAGTTACAACTCTCGTTCTTCTGAAACTTTTATTGGATCGAGTTGTAACCTTAAACCCGATGGTGCTCTGATACTTTTGATGTGTTCCTCTGCATGCTTATTCTTCGTTATGTGTTAATACACTCATGCCGAATTACATCAGTCACCATGTTTCATCATGCATTTCAAATTCTTCATAGTATATGACAAATGTGTGTATGAATTACAAGATATAGGGGGAGATCTCCATGATTCAACTCTTCAAATGTGCATTGCTTCAAAAGCAAATTCCTCTCTATGCACATCTTCAGGGGGAGTTCTTCTATATCTTGCAATAAAATTCCTCAATATCAGTATTTACACTTCATATGTTTATCCCTGTTGAAAACTTAGCCTATATTGTCATCAATCACCAAAAAGGGGGAGATCGTAAGTGCATCTAGTGCCCCTTAGTGATTTTGGTGTATTGAAGACTTATAGGTTAAGGGACTAATGTGTTTATGAGTGTACACAGGTCTATAAGTCTATGAGGAGTTTGATATTTACAGAGAAAGTCGACCCTAAAAATGAAGTTCTTATTTGAAGACTTTGATATTTCGAAGACTTTTTCAAGACTTTGAAAGTGAAGAAATTGGTGTGACCTTGAAGACTTGGTATTCATTTGAGGAACATGAAACGTGAAGACTTTTGTTTTCGTAGTTTCGTTTTCTCTTTCTTGAGTCATAGGAAACACCGTCTTTGTTAAAGGGGTCGAGGAAATACTAAGGAAAAATTTCCATGTGATGCTCAACTCAAAATCCTACACCTACCAATCCTTCGAGTGAAGCCTTTGGAAATCTCATACAGTTCAGTCAATTTCCTCGATGTGAGACGAAGTTCTTCAGTCCTTGAGGAATTTATTCTCGACCGAGGAGTTAGGAATTCGCCAGTCTGAATTGCCTACGATGAGGAACATGATAGCCCCGAGGAATTTGAGAGTCAAATTTCCATTGTTGTTGTCTTGTCGCCACCTGTCCCAAAATATCTTATCCACCTAACGGTCATATCATTGAAGGGCATTTATGTCTTATCATGTCGGGCTGCTCCCTAGGCTATAAATAGCCGCCCCTACAACCACTAGCTGGTTGGCTGCTCGAGAGAACTTGACACTTGTCATTTGAGAGCAACCCATCCTCCGAGGACTTTGAGCGAAAATCATCGAGTGAGGAAAAACCCAAAACCAAACCCCTACAAACCCAAAGTGATTGAGCATCACTGAAGAGATTGATCCTGTGTTGATCCGATGCTTGTTACCTTTGAAGACTGTGCTTCTTCCAGACGGTTAGGCATCATGGTCTAGAGCATCCAAGAGGAATTGTGGATCGCTGAGTGACCAAGTCTGTGAAGGTTTGGAAGTCGCCTAAAGACTTACCACGAGTGATTGGACGAGGTCTATGTGACCTTAGTTCAAGGAGAATACGGTGAGGACTTGGTGTCCTGAGCTGCGTGCTCAGCGACTGGGTGTCCGGGACTGTGTGTCCTCGAGTTTAAATACTCAGCCGCTCCAACCAGACGTACAACTGAGACAACAGTTGGAACTGGTCTATCAAATCATTTACTTCACCAACCTTACTGGTTCTATTTCCTCAACTCTTTCATTTCCTCATTACTGTGTTGAGTGTTGTTCATATCTGTGTTTGAAGACTTTGACTGAAGACTTTCTCAATTTCCTCAGTTCAATTTCTTCATTCTGTTTGTCTTCATCTTGTGTTATCCTGTGTTTACGCTTTACAGACTCTGTATGGTCTTCATTTCATCATGATGACCATGCCTGTATTCTGTTATGCTTACTTCTGAGTACTTATTCCGCTGCAAGTAGTTCTTCGCTTAGGAATTTCCTCACCGGCAAATTCCTCAGTGAAGAATTCATAAAAATCGCCTATTCAGCCCCCCTCTAGTCGATATAACGCACTTTCAATGGATGACTGCTTCTACTACATATAGCGATGTAACTAGAAGGAGGAGGAGGAGGTCGCAATGCCGCGGATATGTGAGGTGGCGCAAGCCACACCCTTGCTGGATGGCAACCAATGGATGGAAGAAAGAGGGAACGGGCAACGGAGGTGGAGGAGCATGCGGAGCCATGTATTTAATGGTAACAATTAAATGGGATGGGTTAACGCCGCCTGATTCCGAGGAGGAGGGATAGGAGAGGATCTATGTATGGGAAGATTTGTTGCTAGTTTCCTCATCCACAATCCACCTAGTAGTTTTTGTTTGTTTCTATATATAATGTGAATAGATCACTTAAGTCATATCTCTCATCTGTGTCTCCCAACAAACTTGCTTCCAAATCCTGAAAAGAAAAAAAAAAGATCTTTCCTAGCACTATAAATTTTAAATTAGAGTAGTACAAAAATTGTATCGCCTTTTTGTATTCTTCTGTTTCGACTTATAGGATGTTTGGGTAGGCTAAAACGTCTTATATATTTGGACTTAGGTGGCACTCGTGATCTAAACGCTCTTATATTTCTTTACGAAAAGAGTAGTATATAACCCTGCACATATTTTATATTTCTTTACAGAGGGAGTGGTATATAACCCTACACACATCCTTTAGATTTCTTTACGGAGGGAGTGGTATATAACCCTACATAGATCCTTTATATTTCTTTACGGAGGGAGTAGTACATAACCATACACAGATTTGATTCAACCCTGTCTGTGCTAGAATGATGAGAACCTATCAAGCTAACTAATGACCAGATGGTCAAGCTGAACCATCATCAAGATTCAAAACTAGTAGTTCTCACATGATTAAGATCGATTGCCTTCAACTTCCTTGTCACATAACCTTCATGCAAATAAGAGTAATACCAAAAGAGAGAGCGGAATCTGAATCGACTCAAACCACCAGTTGAAACTAGCATCCATCCATGTTTGATCGTCAACAAGTACCGGCCAAACAATCCTCTGCTTGCTCCAGTTCCTTTTTCTAATAGTATAAATTTGAAAACAAGCAACCAGTTGCTTTCCACATCAACATACTAGATATCTTTTCATGCACCAGTTATTATTATACAAATACTAAGTAAATCATTCATGGAGAATTGTCGCCATTTGAGCCAACAAAAGAAACACACATTCATTCAACCAACCAATCTAATCTCTTTACATTGATCAAAAATACAATACAAACTCCCTCCCTGCCGCACAATGTACAATCCAAAATTTACAAGCAGGCCCGACTGGGTCTTCTTGTATTTCAGCAAAAAGTTTTGTCGCGTTTGGACTTCGTTTGGTATTTGAAGTTTTAGCTTTGTTCTAAGTGAAACTTTTAAATTTTGACCAAGTAGAAAGTATATCAACACAAAACACATTTTTCATACTTTATATATTCGATGAGGGAAAATTCGAATATTTTGACCTAGGGCAAAGGTAGAAGTTTAAACAATTTGGAAAGGAGAGAGTATGTACCTTGTTATTTTTGTCAACTCTGTACCAATGAACTTCCTATGCAATGCTTTCATCAGTTAAATATTTATGTAGAAGTGGATGCAACTAAGATTACTTTACTGCGCTTATCTTGGTAGTTTGATGGTTAGCTATTTGTATTGCCACAATTAAACTACAAGGTCAATGAGCTAGTGTTCTGATCCAAATTCTTTTAAATGAATGCTTCTTTTATATTCAATAGATGCATCTGTAAACTTGTATCCCTATTTAACACGCAAGGTACAATACAATAACCAGTTACTTCTATTTTGAATGACAACCATTACTCGCACATCGGATGAATTCACTGTTTCCTCTTCTGTGATTTCACGTCCCACAGAGAAATATGGGTAGCTTCTTTCAACACAAATAAAGCTACATTCGAGTACAACAACCCAGCGATTTCATCATGCCTACGCGGGTAAGATCGACCCTTTGAATTCGAGGGATTGGAGGGGAATTCGAGGATCAAACTCTGGGCCTGTCCAATATTGGCCCATGGTGAGAGTAAAATAAATATCAATATGTATACTAAATTTTTGTAGTTGTTTACAAGTCAATTTTCCAACTCGGAATGATAGCCAATTATTATGATAAATTTAAAGATTTTTTGTAATGAAAATACATTTCTCAATAAAATACGCTTTAAACATGTTTAAACCAATCAATTTAAATGTGATCAAATAAGAAATGACAAAATTCCATGTCTTTTTGATTAATTTTTAAATATTGTATTAATGTAGTTTATATGTGTGTGTCATTAACTATCTTAATAAGTGTGTGTATACAAATATATCATCATAATGAACTTTGCCATTAGATATATGCAAATAGAGAATTTTGGATTACACCAGATGTTTACAGGTGTTTGGTACCTAATAATTGTCATGCTTCTTTATTCTTTTTTTTGCAAGAATATGTGAAACATATTACAGTGTGTTCAATAATATGTTGATGATGTGCCAATGATATGTACTTGTAAAGCGTTCACCAAAGAGAGAGAGACTTACATTCTATGTAAAAGTGCTTTATAGTGTGAACTTGCTATTAAAAATTGGGTCTCTTATTTTGTTTAGATATTCAATGTTTTGTATGTATTTAGTAGGCTCTTGGAGGTAACACTTTTTCACAATTAGTCTGGTAATTAATAAGCACAGTTAGTGTAGTTAGTGTGTATGTGTGTGCGCGCGCGCACTCGTGCTTTCACCAATGGGCCTGAGGTCGTTGTCCTGTTTTCTTGGTCTATGGGCTCGGTCTAATGTCAAGGAGCAACAAAACGAGGTTGGCCTTGGCTATGATGACTCGCACTCACTAAAAAAATAACCGGGAGTAGAGACTCAAATCTCAAGCCAGGTAGAAGAAGCTCAAAGGTGCAGCTGTTTAGGACATTCTATGGACGTATGTATATGTATAGTGCACTTTAGTCGGTGCCTAAAACTAAAGCTCGCCCAGTGGATGATCAGCCTCATGCTCATGGCGTAGTTAGGAACTTATCTCAATTTATTTTTGAGATAGGAGTCCAGCTTCTTCATTCCTACCATCACGGTCTTTCATGTTTTAGGTTGCAATTTACATCGTTGGATATTAGACCGCTTGCTATGTTGCATTGACAAAGTGCTCGTAAATTATCAAGTATCCATTGTATGTACCTCCTAAGTATTTATTGTATGTACCTAAACGGGGGCCCTGGGACATTAGATGCCATGCGCAACCACACATGTTGCACATGCCCAGGGCCAGCCCTGGTCAAACCCTAAGCCTTCAATCTTATAGAAGGATGGGACGAAGCTGCATGGATTAGAGGTGGGAAGATCTAGAGCTCGGAAGCAAGTATACGAAAGCAAAAGAGAGGGAACCTGGAGAACATCCTAAAAAATCAAACGAGTTGTTGCTGCAGGTGGACCCCTAATCACCTCTCTCTCCTATGGGACCCACCCCAGAACGATCCACGAAATACAAACTATATTTTTAGAGAAAGGACGGCAAATTGCATGATTTTACTTTTTTTTGTGAGCTAGAAACTCAGTTATTTTTTTTAGTCATGGGCGATGTTTAAAACTGTTGGATATTGATTCAATGGTAAATCCATCTTCTTCTTTTTCTTTCTCTCGGCATCATAGGTTGCCTTCGCAACACATAACCTCCGTTTCATCACCCAGTAAAATATTTCAGAAGCAAAAGCAAGAAGAGTGATGCTATAGAAAAAGTGTATGTAATAGCTTGATGTATGGTTTATAGTCTTATGGCCCGTTCCATGATTTTTTTTGTCACCATGGGTTCGGTGGTGTCTTACGTCATCGTCAAGTTTCTATTGCTGGGGGTAAGCTTTTGTGATGGTGTGATCCACGTGTAAGGGATTTGCAGTTGTAGCGTGTTCGGAGAGTTTCACGGTCTGCATATGCGGGCATGGAGATTCATATTTTGTGAGTGGTCTGCACGCGATCAAATTTATAACGTTTTGTGTTGTCGTTCACTGTTTCCTCTTAGCCTCCATTTCCTTCCTTGTTGTGATCATCTTGCACGTCTCCTTGTTCACAAATCATCTTCTCCTTTCTTTAGTCTCCCCTTCTCTTGCTTCCTCCCAAGAGACCTCATTTGCATTTGCGCTGCTAATTTTGGAATGGAACTCCCCCCCTCATCAGGTGTACGTACCTCATGGACAGGCTGGCTAGCTGCACAAGGTGGATAGAGGCAGCTCGCTTGCGTCTCCTCCAATCCCTCCCTCCCGCCGCCGTCGTTCCTCAACGTCCGCGCCTTCTAATCGGCTGGCGGCGGCGGCTCTTTGTCTCCTCCTCGCTTGCTCATGAGTGGGTAAACGCGACCGGCTCTTCATCTGCACCTGCTAGCGGCGGGTCTCCTCATCTTGATCGGCCTCGCCGCAAACGACTGGAGGAAATATGCCCTAGAGGCAATAATAAAGTTGTTATTTATATTTCCTTATATCATGATAAATGTTTATTATTCGTGCTAGAATTGTATTAACCAGAAACTTAGTACATGTGTGAATACATAGACAAAACAGAGTGTCCCTAGTATGCCTCTATTTGACTAGCTCGTTAATCAAAGATGGTTATGTTTCCTAATCATAGACATGTGTTGTCATTTGATGAACGGGATCACATCATTAGAGAATGATATGATGGACAAGACCCATCCGTTAGCTCAGCATTATGATCGTTGAGTTTTATTGCTATTGCTTTCTTCATGACTTATACATGTTCCTCTGACTATGAGATTATGCAACTCCCGAATACCGGAGGAACACTTAGTGTGCTATCAAACGTCACAACGCAACTGGATGATTATAAAGATGCTCTACAGGTGTCTCCGAAGGTGTTTGTTGGGTTGGCATAGATCGAGATTATGATTTGTCACTCCGTGTATCAGAGGGGTATCTCTGGGCCCTCTCGGTAATGCACATCACTATAAGCCTTGCAAGCAATGTGACTAATAAGTTAGTTGCCGGATGATGCATTACAGAACGAGTAAAGAGACTTGCCGGTAACGTGATCGAACTAGGTATGATGATACCGACGATCGAATCTCGGGCAAGTAACATACCGATGACAAAGGGAACAACGTATGTTGTTATGCGCTTTGACCGATAAAGATCTTCGTAGAATATGTAGGAGCCAATATGAGCATCCATGTTCCGCTATTGGTTATTGACCGGAGATGTGTCTCGGTCATGTCTACATAGTTCTCGAACCTGTATGGTCTGCACGCTTAACGTTCGATGATGATTTGTATTATGAGTTATGTGATTTGATGACCGAAGTTTGTTCGGAGTCCCGGATGAGATCACGGACATGACGAGGAGTCTCGAAATGTTTGAAACGTAAAGATCGATATATTGGAAGGCTATATTCAGACATCGGAAAGGTTCTGAGTGGTTCGGGTATTTTTCGGAGTACCGCAGAGTTACGGGAATTCGCCGGGGGAAGTATTGGGCCTTCATGGGCCTTAGTGGAAAGGCGAGAAGGGCCACAAGGGGAGGCCGCGCCCCCCCATGGGCTGGTCCGAATTGGAATAGGGCTAGGGGGGCCGGCCCGCCCTTTCCTTCTCTTCTTCCTCTCCTTCCTTCTTCTCCTACTTGGACTAGGAAAGGGGGAAACCTACTCCTACTAGGAGTAGGAATCCCCCCCTTGGGCGCACCCCTTGTGGCGGGCCCTCCTCCTCCTCCTCCCCTCCTTTATATACGGGGGAAGGGGCACTACTAGAAAAACCACTACTAATGGCGCACCTAATTTGGCCATTAATGGCGCATCGTAGTGCGCCATTAACAAAGACGCCATTAGTAATTTTACTAATGGCGCACCACACAGTGCGCCATTAGTATCAGTATACTAATGGCGCACCACCTGGTGCGCCATTAGTATATGCGAGGGTGCGCCATTAGTATGCCTCCCGTGGGCATGTATACCAGTGCTTTGGCATACTAATGGCGCACCACCCGGATCGCCATTAGTAACGCAGCATACTAATGGCGCACTACCCAATGATGCGCCATTAGTATGCATTGTCATACTAATGGCGCACTACCAATGATGCGCCATTAGTATGCCTTGTCATACTAATGGCGCCTTTGTCATGTGATGCGCCATTAGTATGAATATTAGGTTTTTTTATTTTTTATTTTCTGTTTTTGCACAGGTTACAAAATGTATAATTTGACAAAATATAGACAGCACACATCAACAATAGATTCATCAAATACAATAGAAGATTAGTCTTTGAATACAATTCATCATATTAGTCTCCGAATACAATTCATCATATTAGTCTCCGAATTGAAAAGACCAAACAAAGATAGAACATTATATTACAAGTCTCGAGACCGCGAGTAGCGAGTTTGTCTTCACATTACAAGTCGATATCGATCATCTAAACTACCATCACATAGAAGAG
The DNA here is from genome assembly GCA_021605205.1 of Aegilops longissima. Classification (NCBI taxonomy): domain Eukaryota; kingdom Viridiplantae; phylum Streptophyta; class Magnoliopsida; order Poales; family Poaceae; genus Aegilops; species Aegilops longissima. The sequence continues at coordinate 675,668,284 of CM038682.1, read as the reverse complement.
AGCTGCGGTCATCACGATGAGCATCATCACGATGAAACTTCGTCTTCATCCGGTTCCTCCAACGCTCCCTCCCTCTCCCGCTAGATAGCGGGCGATCTAGATTCGGCCTCGCCCTAGTGGTGTACCCTTTGTAACTGTTACCGCTGAATCGGTGAACCTGTCTCCGACACTCCTCCCATCATCGAGACTCCGGGAACCTTACCCTTGTACACGACATACGTCGGCATCGCTATGCACTAGCCAAGCGTAAGCGTTAGTACCAATTCACAGACAATACATAAGCAATATATAAGTATGCAGCGAGCGATCGGAAGAGAAAAGCAAGACATTAATAGCATCGATTACATCTAAGTTGAGCGACTCTCGAAACCAAAGAGACATACTACAAGTTCATTAAAGTTTAATTACAACATGAGCCAATCGATGTTTGAGAACTAGACAACTCGACTCAAGGGACGGGCGTGGATGAAGCCGCCGTCTATCGTCGGAGTCATGAAAGAACGGGCGTTGTCATCCTGCATTTGTAGCATTGTGTCGATGTCACCGTTGGACGGTTGATTTCGAGGTAGAACTGCCCGAGGTACGAAGGACATCTTGATGGATGATTTCCGCAAACTCCATTGGATGCGAAAGAATTCTTGTCGGAGGTCCGCGCCCTGGATTGCCGACACGCCGCGGCCCAATCTTGGAGTTTACTCGGTAGCGAAGTTGATGATGGTCCCGCACGATCGCCGCATGTGATGGATGGCGTAGTAGGCACCCTTCGACCGCCGGCGGCTGCTTGACGCAGCGAGCGTCGATTGTGGGAGAACACGTGCTTGCCGTGCTTACGAATAGGCCTGGTGAAGGTGCCTCCAGATTTGGCGTGGCCGGGAGAACATCATCAAGAACCTTCTTGACATTTGTGTAGTCTACGTTCGATCGACGGTCCGGTCGAAATACGTGGCCATGGAATATTTGGGGCTTAGGAGGATGGCGTGCAATGTGTGTCACTGCAGAAAACACGGAATGTTAAAAGAAAAACGATCGAAATGTAAGAATTCATATGTTACGGGCGGTTGAGGGAGGACTTACTCGGAAAGTAAGGCACGAGGAAGTTATCCTTATCTTGGTTTGCCGAATGACGCCGAGGTAAGAACTCGCGACTTGCGGTCCCCAGCGCTGCCCAAGATCTTGGCACGCATGTAGAAGGGGTCAACTATCACGATGTCCGGGTCTTGTCGCGAATGATCCGCATCTCCATACTCAGCGAAAACAGCCGAACGAAGGTGTAGTGCAGCGGATGAAGGTTCAACATAGCGTGGATGTCATCAAAGCGCAGGACGATCGTCGCCCGATGGAGTTATCCACAAAGCCCTTGCCCTCGGCACCTTGGCCGCCAAAACCGGTATGCCACATCCTTCTCCACGAGACGCCGCTTCTCCAAAGAAAGAACACTGTCATGCAAACTCCGTGATAGCACCGGTTGCAGCATTGAGCATATTTGTCGGTAGCATCGCCCTACCCGCCACATGCAGCCTCCTCGAGATATCCTGCGGTGAAGGTGGCCCGCCCCGAGCACGGATCGTACTCGGTGCGGCTGGCTCGCACCCTTCTTAGTCTTTCTTTTGCGTGCCTTCTTCTTCTCCTGTAATGGGACCGAGTTTTGCTCACAGACCGCCTTCTTGAGTGTGTTGGGGCTGATAATATTTCGCACCTCGCCTATCTGAGGCTCGGTGAAGTCGGCAGCTGGAGGCGTCTCCTGAGAGCTGAATGCCAGACGGCGCCTGTTGCAACTTGGCTTCTCCGTGGTACGAGCTAGATCGCACACGTCTTTTGTTGGGTTTGGTTCTTGAGAAGGAGGCCCCATGAAGTCGCCATCATACCCATGCTCGGCAAAGTACTGATCGACGTTGCCAAATGTATCATAGTCGTCGTCGTCGTCGTCGTTCTGATCCTGTGCCATATGCATGTTTGGATCCAGTGGCATAGGGATGTCCGGCACCGTTACGGCGGTCTTGCCATGGGGCCGACTTGGCGCCGCACGGCTGGCGGTGTTGTCTTTGGGGTGGTGTCCCCGCCCCAAACGAATCTGGCTCTTCGCCAAAGCAGGGCCAGCTCAGCAGCGCCGAGGGTCATCACGTCATCATCGTCGGCCCCGACGGGTCGATTCGAGGTAACAAGTCGTCGCAGCCTGGCAGCACCGAACCAGTTGAACCCTAAACAAGTTGGGTGGCATCCGGGTACCGTGGAACAAGGGTTGCCGGTTGAGCGATTTTGCCCTTGGCGACATCGACCAACTCGTTGTTCACGAAGTGGAGGAGAGTGCACGGAACGTCGACGGCGCCCTGCGAAAACATGTAGGGCGTCAGGGATGCCCAGTCAAAGGCAAGGAGATGAAGTCCTCGACCGAGAGAGGCTTAATTAGTTACCGTGATGATGGCATCGAGCTCGGCTAATTTAGAGGCACCGCCAACGGCGGGCGTGCAGTTGACGGAGGGGCCGCTTGCTGCAGAGGTGCGGCGGCGACACCCGGTGCATTAAGCTCCGTGCGGCGTCGGAGACACCAATGCCGCCTCCGCGAGGCACCAATGGCCCCGCCATCGCATTATGTGAGTTGCTGGCCGTGAAGCTAGGAATCGGGCGGCCCTGTTGGCGCGCCGCAATCCACGCGACTCAACCCGAGATCAAGGTAGGCACAAGGGCGGTGATCGTCGCTCCAAGTCGTTGTTCCACTTGCTCTTGGACAATCTCCGGAATCCGCGCCACCTGTGCCTTGAGTTCTTGAACCTCTCGCGCCTGGCTTTCCGAGCTGGTCTTTTTCTCCTTCCGCACACCAGCGGTATAGTATGACCCCCATTTTGTCGACAAGCCTTTGCCGGCCACACGACCAGCTGACGTCGGCTTACTGAGCTTATCCTTGTTCTTCATTACATTCAACCCCCTATTTAGAGTGGTGTCCCAAGGGTTGCTCTGAGTCGACCCCGTGCTACTGCTTTCAGTCGCCTGCGGAAGGAATGTGAACCATTTAGAAATTCGGCTTCATTAATTAGAATGCAACCATATGGAGCTAATTACGCGGGGGTGTATTCCTTACCAGAACAAGCTCAAGCTGCCTGGTCTTGGATCCGTGGTAAGCTCCTTTGTTTTCGGGTCCTTCTTGTACGGGCCCCGACAAAGTTCCTGGTCCGCTTGTCACCGTATGTATCAAGAGGGCGGTAGGCCTTGCTCGCACGGTCCGCCTCCTCCTTGTCCCATATAGGCTCCGCCACTCTGTAACCACGGGACCGAGTGTGTGTTCCCCTATGTTCAGCTCCGCATTTGTTTCCCCACTCACTTGATTGGGAGCTTGCGGTGCTCGAGCAATTGATCTTGAAGTCGTTGTAGTCATCTTGGTGATCAAAGGATTTTTCTCCTTGATCTTCGATAACTCTCACCTTTCTCGATCATTCTCTTCACATTGCTTTTCCAAGTAGACAGGGCCTTGCTCATCTTCGTGAGGGCAGCATTGTTCACTTTATTCCCTTTGAGGCTTGTGTTTTCAAATTCAGCGGGGAACTTGTATCGTTCGTGCAGCTTCGTGAAGAGGAGGTTGCGAAAATTCCCTCGGTCAGGATGCCTCAGGTTCTCGGTGTTGATCGAGACGGTGCTCCGGACAATGCACCCGAGCTGAAGCGAGTACCCCTTGACTATTCGTTCGGGCGCCGTTGGATTCCCGTTGGAGTCCACTTCAGTAACTTCCTCCTTGAGGGTGCGGAGCACGATCGGGCGCCGGTCCTTCCGTTGCCTCTTTGGTTGGCTGCCATCTGTGCGTGCGCCGCCATCATCAGTGGTGGCATCCTCGGCGGCACCATCAGTGGTGGCATCAGTGTGGTCATCCTCGGCGGCACCATCCGTGGTCTCAGGATCGGTGGGGAAGGCGGCGGCCTCATACAAGTGAGGTTGTTCCTCCATCTCTGGGACAGCTCCTGAATGCCTTGCCGCTTGAACCCCGGCCTCATCGTTGTGGGCCATGTTTCTCTCTAAATAGAAACAAAGTTTGGTCAAAAAGTTGGTTATTGTCAAGGAACAAGATCATGGTCTCATCATTTAGGGTTTGTCGACACCGAGGCATCCTAAAATCTAAGCTTTTATCATTGAGGGTTTTTCGACGCCAAGGCACCCTAAAAGCCTAACCTTTCATCATTTCGGTTTTATCGACACCGAGGCACCCTAAAAGCCATGCATTAGTCACAAGTACGCCGAGGCACTTGATCCTACTTAATTAACTACTAAGATACCCGGCCCATGCATTAGTCACAAGTACCCCATATGTCCTATTTTTAGCAAAGTCATGCTAAAATTCACGGAAAATTTCAGCATGACCTTTGCTGAAAATAGGACATATGGAGTACCAATTTGCCGGAACGGAAGTTAATCGACATTCCGCAAACTCAAGGGCCTCTCGGGTACTGCAAAATCATTATCCAGGTGGACATGGATGCAATGTCACATGTCACATGGATCCCACACCCACAGGAGCTGGTGAAGCTTCATGGCAGAATATCATATACAAGCACAAATTTTGTTCACATTTATATAGCAACAAATATTTATACACTCATATAGCAGCACTAAGTATATTGCACTTAGAAGAAGACTTGCTTTTACATCCCACCCAACTTAACAATCTAGTAGAGTTGTTAGTAAGATCCTAGCTCTCTCTTTTCTTAGAAATAATAAATCGCCAAGCAGGAATGAAAAGATTATTTGATTGAAGAAATCAAGAGAGAATATATGCATGTTCCAGACCATGCATCATTTCAACATCTCGTAAAGCACCAATCATACATACACAGATCCAAATGTCAGAATACTCTATGTGTATTATATATCAGATCTGGCAGAGCCCCAGCATATAGTTAAAACGAAAAGTTAAAAGTTATAGCCTCCATGAGTGAACAAATCAATCAGAGCAAATGCCAAAATTTTCCTTAATTTCCAATAATACAATTGGAGATATGTTCGCTACAAATAGTACACAAATGTTCATCTATAACATCCCCTTCGACTATACTACAATGATCTAATGCATCTTAGCTAAATATATATTATCAAAATCTACATAAAAAGAATTGACCAGCACAAAGGTAAGAAACTTGTCAAGAAATAAAAAGTGATAATTCGCATGTAAACTCTTTTGTCCATAAAAGAACAAATATATCGATGGTGGCCTTATTCTTGGAGCATTTCTTTAATTACTTGAGAAAGCAAAGCTACATAGTGTCAAGAATTCCATTTCAATCTCTACATAGTTTCAACAGATAGCCTTGTATAGGTTGAAAGCAACATCAAGCTATGGTTCAGAATTGAACTTCTCCTATTGGGTTCACCTACATATATTCTGTTGTGCATTAGCAATTGAGATGTCTCTGCCTTCATATAGTTTGCGAGGAGAAGAAGCTACCAAGGACAGTTGTGAAGCCATGAACACGATAATTATGTTGAGGAATAAAACAGTTTTATTTATTGCTCTCCATGATTCTGCATCATTTCAAGGAAGTTATTGAATTTGGTGGCTTGGCAACTGTAGGCTGCAGGTGATATTTCAAAATACAAGCAAGAACGGGGACCAGATAGTTCATTAGCTTATTTGCTAAAGCACCGAGCACATACAGCTTCAAGACAGAGCAGCCAATACAAAGGGGATCCTCATGGGGCCTTCTTCCGAAAAGAAGCATAGGGATCATAGGAAAAAGGAAATGGAGGATCTCCTCATGAGTGCATTCCATATATATATTTGGTTTGCTGACCTATAAGTCCTTAATTTAGTATACAATGCTACTTTCTTTCTTGTGGGAGAGCTATTGGACTGATTGTGCATGCTTACATATACTTAATGATCATAAAAAAGGGAAAACAAATATAGTATTAAAAGATGATCATTTTATACTAAATTATAAAAGGGTCAGATAACTACCTATTCTTTTTCTGAAGTTGTACTTTTATTATTTACTTATTTTTTCAGGAGGGAGCATATAACAATCACCATGGCTTAATTTCCTTCAGCTTTCTTACACAATTTGTTTGTTTATTTTGGCATCAAGGCAATAACATCATCTAGAAGATCAGAGGAAGGAGGAAGAAAATGCATGCACACAAATTAAAGAAAGCTTACATATATATTCAACCCATTTGGCCATTTTGTATGGTGTTGCACACTTGCACCCCTTTTTGTTACTTGTGATGCGCCATGCACACACCCTAAAACAATGGCCACAAAATCTCTCGAGCAGATATGGATTACCACCACGATCGCAACCACTGTTCCATAATTATTAAGCTTGAGTCTCCATCACCTCCTAATATCCCTCTAATTTTGTTTAGCTTTGCTTTTGGCGAATGTGATCTGCTCCTCTTTGCCAGCACCCAGCCTTGGAGCTATCTCTCTCGCTCCCTACCCACCACCATGGGCCTATTGGAGCTTCTGTTTGACTAACAACACTACTAAGCACTGACTAACAACAGCTTCTAATTTCGGTTTTGCAGACAATGTTATTTTCATTCAAATGCAGGGGGAGGAGGAGGGGAGCTCACGGGGTGGTGGTGCTCAGCGACGGTGGTGTGGACGGGCGGGTCGAGGTGGGGCAGCAGCGCTGGGCGGGTCGAGGCGGCGCTGGGCGGCGGGCAGCGCCGAGGCGGAGTCGGTCGGCGTCAGGCGGCGGCGGGTCGCGCCGAGGCGGCGCTGGGCGGCGTCGGGCGGCGGGCGTCGCGAGGCGGCGCTGGGCGGCGGGTCGCCGAGGCGGCGCTGGGCGTCGAAGCGGCGGCGGGTCGCGTCGAGGCGGCGTGGGCGGCGGGTCGCGTCAGGCGGCGTGGGCGGCGTCCGGCGGCGGGTCGCGTCGAGGCGGCGGGCAGCGCCGAGGTGCCGGGACGGTGGCGCGAGGGAGGCGGGCGAGGGAGAGGGAAGGCGAGGAGAGGGCAAGGGAGGAGAGGGCGAGGGCGAGGGCGAGGGTCAGGCAGCGGCGGCGGCGGTGGATCGAGAGGAGAGGAACTGGCGGGGGAGAGGGAGGGGGATCGGGCGAAGGGGGATCGGGCGAAGGGGATCGGGCCACAATACTAATGGCGCACCTCACCGTGGTGCGCCATTAGCATATCATCCATACTAATGGCGCACCTCACCGTGGTGCGCCATTAGTATTTTTTTTTATTTCAACTCGAGCCAAAAGGTTATGTACTACGGAACCTATCCATGTCAAGCCCACTCTACTAGCTCGACTGGTCGCAGCCAGTTCTCACACGGGAGGTCCTGGGTTCGACTCCTGTGCTCTACAAATTTTTTTAGCATTTAAAAGCTGTTTGATACTTATTTATGTTTAAATATGTTCAAACTTGTTTAAATAATAACAGTAATATTTTTTATAAGACAGTAGCATTTAAAAAGCTGTTTGATACTTATTTTTTATAAGGCGGTGCTGGGGTCGACAGTGGTGGCGGTGGACCGGGAGGGTGCTCTCGGTGGCGGGGGCGGATCTGGCGAGGTGGGACAGCGATCGAGATGGAAGGGATCGAGGTGGGCTCCACAAATTTTTTTAGCATTTAAAAGCTGTTTGATACTTATTTGTGTTTAAATATGTTCAAACTTGTTTAAATAATAACATAATATTTTTTTATAAGACAGTAGCATTTAAAAGCTGTTTGATACTAATTTTTTTATAAGGCGGTCTGCTGGGTGCGGGGGTCGGCGGCGGCGGTTGAGTAGGGGAATCGAGGTGCGGGGGGTGGCGGCGGCCGTGGATCTGGGGGTGCTCGGCGCGAGGGGACCGGATCTGGCGAGGTGGGATAGCGATCGAGATGGAGGGGATCGAGATCGAGTGTCCATGAAATTTAAAAATATTCATGATAGTTCAAAAGTACCCATGAAATACAATCGAGAAATGAAGGCTACGATTTAAATACAATCGATCTTAGCTAGCTATCTGTTCACAATCTTCTTGCCCTTCTTTTTCGCAAATGGAGTTCTTACGTGGAACGGACGTCCTTTAGGTAGGGTGGTCCTGCTTCTTCTTGTGGTGTATGCTGCTACTTCATCATCGTCGTCATGTTCGATCATCGGTCGACGTGCTTGTCAAGTCTTGCTCATTGGCTACTCCATCCATTCCGATGATCTTCCTTTTGCCTCTCCTCACGACAACACGACTGGGCTTTGGCGGGTCGGTAATGAAGAAGCATTGGTCCACTTGGGAAGCCAGTACCCATGGCTCATTTTTCGCGGTGACGTTTGCCCATGGTCTTGGATTTGGCCGGGTATAACCATGGTGGTGAAATACCGGTCTTCTTTTATGACGTTCTTGGCCCATCCGACACGGAACATCGGGACCTTTCTCTCAGTAGCTCAGCTCCCAGATCTCCTCGATCCTTCCGTAGTATCTGTCCTTGTCGTTACCGGTGTAGGATTCAATCGTTACCCCGGAGTTCTGATAACCATCGCTCTTCATGTCCTTGGCCTCGGTGTAGAATGTGTAGCCGTTGATATCGTACGCCTCATAGGTCATCAGGTTGTGCTCGGCGCCCTGTGACAAGGCGAATATGAGTTGTTCTTCCGCGGAAGAATCCTCATGTAAAGGGTACGACAGAAGCTTATGCTTGAACCAACACGTGAAACATGAGTTGTGCTCTTTGAGTGTATCTCCGTCCGTCCTCTGTTGGCCTCGGTCATTGTACGTCTTTTTAATAAAGGTTTTGTGCTCTACCACCCAAGGATCGACCATGTCTATGTGTTGTAGCGCGACTAGGTTTGCTCTTTCAAAGTCGGCGAGTCGACCCTCAAAGTCGACATGCATTTCGCGGCGACCCTCACGGTGACCCCATCCAGCGAGCCTGCCGAGGTGCCTGTTGATGGGCAGACCAACGGGGTTCTCGATGCCTAGATAATTCGTGCAGTAGGAGATGCACTCTTTGGTCAGAAAGCCCCTGGCTATGCTTCCTTCTGGACGTGACATGTTGCGAACGTATCCTTTGATGACACCATTCATCCTTTCGAGCGGCATCATCTTTGTGCAGGAACGTCGCCCGAGTTGGATGATATCCTCCACTATATGGACCAGCAGATGCACCATAACGTCGAAGAATGCGGGTGGGAAGTACATCTCAAGCTCGCATAGTATCACCACGATCTCTTCCTGTAGCCTTCTGAGTTGCCTCACGCCAATCGACTTCCGAGAGATGACGTCGAAGAAGTTGCATAGGCCAAATAGCGTTTCACGGACGTGCGCGTCCATGATCCCACGGATTGCAACTGGAAGTATCTGCGTCATCAGCACGTGACAGTCGTGAGACTTCATCCCATCGAACTTCGCTTGGCTGGGTCTAGGTATCGCTTATCTTCCCGCATAACCGTAAGGAAGTTTTACTCCTAGGAGGCAGGTGAAAACCGCTCGATCTCCTCGACTTAGAGTGAAGCACGCGGGAGGGTAGTCATTTCCGGTCTTCTTGGCCTTTTGGCTTTGCGACGACTTTACGTGTCCTGCTTCGCCTCATCATCATCATCATCATCATCATCATCATCATCATATATAGCGTGAAGCTCCCGCACGATGCCCATTGATTTCAAGTCGCCCTTGCTTTCGGCCCATCTTTGGTCCTCTCGGCATGTTGAGCAGGGTACCAAGCAGACTCGCACACGTTCTTCGTGATATGCATGACATCAAGGCTGTGAGGCACACGGTGGATCTTCGAGACGGCAAGTCCCGAAAACAGACCTCGTTTTCCATACCTTCAGCAGCGGCTCTGGCGCCTTCGCTTCTTTCCGGCTCTGGCGCCTTTTGTTTCTTTCGGCGGTGGGCAGTCTTTCCAATTTTTCAACAGCTTGTCTATTTCCTCGCCGCTCCTCGTACAGGCGTTTTGGGTTCGGTTTCACCATCGAACAGATCCTTGCGTTTCCTCCACGGGTCATCGTCGCGAAGCCACCTTCGATGTCCCATGAACACGGTTTTCAAGACCCGGATCTCTATCTAGCTGGCGATCGTTGTGTCATCCATGCACCTTACGCATCCGAAAATCCGTGGACTACCTGCCCGCGAGATATCCGTAATCGAGATAGTCGTGCACCGTCGTGAGCGGTGCGGCTCTCATAGGGAAATATTCTTTCTGCGGCGCCCCACGTATTGGCTGGCGTTTTCCACAGCGTGTCAAGCTCCTCTTTCAGCAGCCCAGATACTGATTGATGTCGTTCCTGGTTGTTTCGCCCTTCAATTAGCATACTCATGTGAATGTACTTCCTCTTCATGCACAACCAGGGGGAAGGTTGTACATCCACACAAACACAGCCAGGTGCTATGTGTGCTTCTCGGCTGCCAAACGGATTGACTCCATCGGTGCTCGCGCCCCAAAGACGATGTTCCTTGGATCGTTCCCAAATTCCGAGTCTTGAAGTTCAACGCTTGCCACCGCTCGCATCCTTAGGGTGACTCAGCATCTTGTCTTTTTTATCTATCTCCAGATCATTTGCGTCATCTTCCCTCTTCTTCTCCTCCCTATCCGCGTGCCGACGCAGGAGCTTTGCTACCTTAGGGTCCGCGAAATAGCGCTGCAGACGAGGAGTGATCGGAAAGTACCACACCACTTTTCGAGGAGCTTTCTTCCTCTTATTGTATCGAGTGATGCCGCACACCGGACATATGGTAGACTCCGCGTGCTCGTCCCGATAAATGATGCAATTGTTCATGCACACATGGTATTTCACGTGCGGTAAATCGAGAGGACACACGATTTTCTTCGCCTCCTCCAAACTGGTCGGGCACTTGTTCCCCTTGGGAAGACGTTCGTGCCAGAATGACATGTTCTCGTCGAAGCATGCATCGGTCATTTTGTGTTTTACCTTCATCTCGAGCCATGGCGTTATTTTCAGCGGTATCCTCGGGCCTGCATCCTTTATACAATGGAGTAACGCGTCTAACTCAAGTTGATCCATCTTGGCTTTCTCTCGGCGGCAGCTCTTGCGTTATCCGTCCGCTTGAGAAGCAGCTCTTGAATATGAGGGTCCTGCACCCAGCCCATCGATGGTCCAGCGTCGTTTGCTCCGCCGCATCATCATCTTCATGATCATGCCCGTCGCCTGCTCCGCATCTTCCTCATCATCATGTCCTGCATCTTCTACATGATGACGTGTACAACATCACGTCGTGATCATCTCCCGGGATTCTTCGTCTTCTCGCCGCCCGAGCCGCGGTGGTTGTCTTGCTGCCCTTCCTCATTTCTTGCCCGCCCGCATGGGCGACTTCGTAGTCATCTTCATCACCTTGCCACCGATAGCCATCCATGAAACCACGCAACAGCAGGTGGTCCCGCACCTGCCCGAATCCGGGTCCGCAATAAGACTCTTCACTTGCATCTTCGACACGGACATCTTATCTCCGTCTCGTTCTTTTGAAGCATCTCGGCCTCGCGGACCTCAAAAACCTATTCACGATGCCTTCGGTCATCGTGCGGACCATGGTCGCCTCCGGGTAGAGCAAAACGATATTTTAGAACCAAACAAAATTTGGCATGACTTTCCCTAAAAATAGGACCAAAAGAATGCTTAATGCCAAAATTCTCGCTTAAACGGAAATGAATCAACATTCCGCAAAATATTGGCAACTATCGCATTTCAAATACTGGTACACCTCCAAACACAAACACATATGCAACACCACAAACATATGCAACACCACGAACATACATAGATCTAGCTAGGCCGTAAAAAGTGCATGTGCACATTGTTGTAGGAGAACAACCTAAATATAGCTTCCCCTTACTTACCTATTAAAACAAGGTAATTTAACCACTTAATTTGAATGAATCTATGGTGGAAATGAGGTGAAAAGAGGAGGCACCGAGACAAGGAGGAGGTGGAGAGAATGAGGTGGGGAGAAAGTGAGTGTGTGGGTAGGAGAGGCTGTCCCAAATATCTTGTTGCTGCCCACTTACTAATGGCGCACCTCTTGCATGGTGCGCCATTAGTAGTTACAACTACTAATGGCGCACTTAAGCAGGATGCGCCATTAGTATGTTTGGATAGGCGCACTAGTTCAAAAAAAAATTCCTATACTAATGGCGCACCCACTGCCTGGTGCGCCATTAGTAGTTACAACTACTAATGGCGCACTTGGGCAGGATGCGCCATTAGTATGTTTGGATAGGCGCACTAGTTCAAAAAAAATTTCTATACTAATGGCGCACCACTGCAGTGCGCCATTAGTAGTTACAACTACTAATGGCGCACTTGGGCAGGATGCGCCATTAGTATGTTTGGACAGGCGCACTAGTTAAAAAAAATTTTTGATACTAATGGCGCACCCATTGCAAGGTGCGCCATTAGTAGTTTAAACTCTAATGGCGCATCAGACGGTGGTGCGCCATTAGTATATACTAATGGTGCACTATCTTTCTGGTGCGCCATTAGTGTCAATCCCATCTATAGCCCTTTTTCTAGTAGTGGGGGCACCCCATAGACACACAAGTTGATCTCTTAGCCGTGTGCGGTGCCCCCCTCCACAGTTTTCCACCTCGGTCATATTGTCGTAGTGCTTAAGAGAAGCCCTGCGTCGGTAACTTCATCATCACCATCACCACGCCGTCGTGCTGGCGAAACTCTCCCTCGGCCTCAGCTGGATCTAGAGTTCGAGGGACATCACCGAGCTGAACGTGTGCAGATCGCGGAGGTGTCGTGCATTCGGTACTTGATCAGTTGGATCGCGAAGACGTTCGACTACATCAACCACGTTACTAAACGCTTCCGCTTTCGGTCTACGAGGGTACGTGGACACACTCTCCCTGCTCGTTGCTATGCTTCTCCTAGATAGATCTTGCGTGATCGTAGGCAATTTTTTTGAAATACTATGTTCCCCAACAACGACGACGATCATGCTTCCTCTCCCTCTTGCCGTCGTCCAAAGTCCTAAGTCGCACGCGCACCCCACACGCGGATGGATGACTGCTTCTACTACATATAACGATGTAATTAGAAGGAGGAGGAGGAGGTCGCGATGCCGCGGATCGGTGAGGTGGCGCAAGCCACACCCTTGCTGGGTGGCTACCAATGGATGGAGAGAAGAGGGAAGGGGCAATGGAGGTGGAGGAGCATGCGGAACCATGTATTTAATGGTAACAATTAAAGGGGATGGGTTAACGCCGCCTGGTTCCGAAGAGGAGGGATACGAGAGGATCTCTGTATTGGAAGATTTGTTGCTAGTTTCCTCCTAAACAATTCGGCTGGTAGTTTCCCGTTTCTTTCTATATATATAATGTGATGAATATATCACGTCAGTCAGATCTCTCACATGTCTCTCCTAAACAAACTTGCTTCCAAATCCTGAATAGAAAAACTGATCTTGCCTAGCACTATAAATTTTGGATTAGATTAGACTAGTACATAAATTGTATCGCCTTTTAGTATTCTTCTGTTTCGACTTATAGGATGTTTGGGTAGGCTAAAACGTCATATATTTGGACGTAGGAGGTACTCGTATACTTAGGCTCCAAATTAGAATCACGAGAACCTACCAAGCTAATTAATGATCACATGATCGAGCTGAACCATCATCACTCTACCTGCTCTGACTAAGACTGTAGAATGTTCCTGCGAATTATGACCTTCGCCTGGAATGTGAGCAAATATATCGCAAATTATGACCTTCGCCTGGAATGTGAGCAAATATATCATGTCGATTTCTCAACCGTACTTTTGCTATCTTACGTACAGCTTAATTAGGAGATTCAAAACTAGCAATTCTCACATGATTAAGATCAATTGCCTTCAACTTCCTTGTCACATAATCTTCATGCAAATAAGAGTAATACCAAAAGAGAGAACAACATCTGAATCGACTCAAACCTCGAGTTGAAACTAGCATCCTTCCATGTTTGATTGTCAACAACTACCAACCAAACAATCCTCTGCTTGCTCCGGTTCCTTTTTCTAATGGTAAAATTTGAAAACAAGCAACCAGTTGCTTTCCACATCAACATAACATTCCATGCACCAGTTATCATTATTATATATATATATATATATATATATATAGTGATGCTATTCATCACCCAGGGTGCAGAATAACTTATTCTTCATCCGAGTTAATTTTACGATGTGTATTTTACACTATGTTTTTACGTTTGTAATTTTACATAACATAAAATATTTTTTACGACGATTATATATTTTCTTACTGTCTTTTTTTATGTCGAAAATAAGACAAAACTTACGAAACGTAAAATTACGGTGCATTGATGGTAAAATAAAGGGGGGTGAAGAATAATTATTCCTCACCCAAGGTGACGAATAGACAATATATATATAAATATTGAGTAGATCATTCGTCGAGAATTGCTGCCATTTGAGCCTACAGAAAAAACACACACACATTCATTCAACCAACCAATCCAATCTCTTGACATTGATCGAAAATACAATACAAACTCCCTCCCTGCCGCACAATGTACAATCCAAAATTTACAAGTCGGCCCGACTGGGTCTTCTTGTATTTCAGCATGTATCCCCATTTCGGGCAGACACTTAAGCCAGAAGATCGGGATATCTCTACAGACGCCTCGCTCTCAGTCCATCCAGTGGCAACGAGGTTCATCATGCCTGCCTGTGCCTGTTGATTGCTGAGATACATCCAGCGAATTCCCCTGCCTTCAGCCAATAGGGCCACCATCGACTTCACAGGCCTCTCTAAACCGGCAAGGCGTATTCGACCGGATCCATTGGTGGTCGCTCACCATCATCCGGCCACGTAACCTGGCAGCCATAGGAACAAAACTTCAAAGTCAAAGCTTCAAATACACATGCAACAAGTTAAAGAATCAGCGACTAGACAAACTTCACAAACTAAATGTTCTATAGCCAGTGATAAAAAGAGGCACTAGAAAGTCAACCTCACACGAAGTGCTGGCTCACGACAAAAACAACATGCTATGCTCAAAACCCAAAACAAGAGGAATATTACCCTATAATTGTTGTACTCGTCCTTCACTTTGAGCTTATCCTCCTTTCACATTCACTCTCTTGCTCACTGCAACAGCAGCCACCCTGACCCTGGTGGCGGCATGAAAGGAGGGTTGTGCTCCTCCGCTTAAGCTTCAGCATATGTGCCAGACTGCACACACATAAAACGATCGAGTCATATCACCAGAGAAAGCGGCAAAACATGAATAAATTCAATCATCAAGACAAGATCAAATGTAAAGACCATGCAGAATTAAGGACAAACACCAACAGTTTCATTTACTAGAGACTAAGAAGTCAACATAAGTCGAATAAATCACCAGCAATTACAAAGGGTGCCGAAATAGTGACCACCATAGGTATAAACCAAGGGACACATATATGCTACAACAATGTATAATCGAATCAAACAACATTCGAAATCCTGCCAAGTCGAACCAGCGTTCATACTATGCATGTGTGACTAGCATTCATACTATATGTTTTACCCGGAATTCAGAAATCCATTCCTTCATGCACAATAAAATTACCACTGTTCGGTGGTCGTGGGCACACAACATGAGATAGCAAAGCAAAGGAACCGGTGGCTTACCACCTATGCCCAAGTGGAGGAATCGGCGGCCACCGGAGGGGCAGGGCGGGCAGCGCCGACTCGCTGGTGATGTACTCCCCCGCACACAGCGCATAGTTTACCACGCATGTCCTCTGACTCAGGCCACATTGTTCATGTGTAACAGACAGAATTCAGCAACGATAGCGTCTAATATGCATCAGACTCATGTTGGGCTCCCAACTTAAAAATCTAGACCCAAGATTGTTAGGATGAATACACAAAAGTGAAAAAATATTATAGCTAATAACTACCCAGTAAGGTTCACAACAGCAAAATTAAAGCACACATACACACACTTGGTAATTTCCAGAAAGATAGCTCACATGAGCACATCACATAACATGGGTTAGATTACATGTGTAAGCATGCACGAATAAGAAATGCATCGACGAAACCGCATACAAGAAAGCATGCTTGAGAATCAAGTCTATAGTGTCGTGTCATCACAAGACATTTTATAAAAGGAACAAAACATAGTTGTACAATATCACTGGTTCCAAAATTAAAATAAACGGTTACATCGTCCGACGTTGTTTTCTAGAGCTACTCCCTCCGTCCGGAAAAACTTGTCTCAAGCTTGTCCCTCAAATGGATGTATCTAGCACTAACTTGGTGGTAGATAAATTTATTTGAGGGACAAGCTTTTTTGGACAGAGGGAGTACATGTTCCCTAGTTCTAAGCATGGATAAAATGTCACAAGACACAATGAAGACATAATTGCGAACACAGGCTAGACACGACAAGACAAAGCATTGCTCGATCATAGCAACAGATGTACTGCGATGGTCATCCTAATTTCGAACGATATATGTATCCACCGCCCACTCCCAGCCCAGGGCAACAAGACCAGACAACAGATCAAGATTTCGTGGGGATGAATCAGGGGGTACCTGCGCTTGAGTGTTCGGTCGTGGTTGATCTTGGTGTTGATGAAGAGAAGAGAAGAGGTCCTTCTTCTTCTCCAACGACGAACCCATCAGATTTCTAGCTTGGAATCCTCTGATAAAATGTAGACCCAAGATTGTTAGGATGAATACACAAAACTAGAGAAATATTACGGCAAATAACTACTCAGTAAGGTCCACAATAGAAAAATTGAAGCACACATGCACACACCTGGTAATTTCCTGTAAGATAGCTCACATGAGCACATCACATAACATGGGCTAGATTGCATATGTAAGCATGCACGAATAGAAAATGCACCGACAGAACAACATATAAGATAAATAAATCATGCTTCAGAATAAAGTCTACAGTGCCATGTCGTCACGAGACATTTTATCGAAGGAAAAAAACCACACAATTACCTTTTCAATTCATGCAATATGTAGTAGTTTTGCGCATGTAGTCTAACAGTTTGGTGATGATTGACAATCACATACCAGAAGAAAAACTTCCTCATCACAATTGAAAAGGAAAATCACTGGCCAAGGAGGGACCCACTCAGACTCAAGGATAAGTCATGATAGCTCAGGCATAGATACTGGTCAAGAAATATTACAAACACACATCATGCCCCGATGAAAGTCTGCACGGTAAGAACCGCATTTGTTCAGACAAATAAGAGGTTTGTACTTACCAACACAGGAACCAATCTGCTGCACCAGGTGATCCAAGTGGACTGCCGAAATGTCCATTCACCAAAAGTGATGGTTCATCCTCTTCTGAAACAATTGATGAAATGCTGTAATTAATTATTATATCTTAGAAATAATTTGTTTAAATTATGGTTCATGAGTAAGCATATAGCCAAAATTAACTAGTACTCCCTCTGTCCCATAATATAAGATGTTGTTACAACCAATGTATGATGTTACTACAACCAATGTACTCATGCATTGGTCGTAGTAACATCTTATATTATGGGACCGCGGGAGTAAATCCTAGTTGCTCAAATTTTGATAGTATACTGTTCATATAGCATCCCACAATGTTTTCCAGAGAGAAGGTTCCTAGTTCCCTAGTTAAAAACTGGGATAAACTGTAAGCACCACTACGGTATTTTCCACAGCGATTTAAAGTTTGCTAGTTCTAACCATGGTTAAACGTTACAGGAAATAACATAGGGTAATGTTGAACAAGAGCTCCCAGTTTTTGGCTTGTCATACTACGGATCCACATCAGGAAAAAGAAGCATGACGGGGTATAGCTACCCACCTAGACAACAAGACATAACGTAAATAGCTAGGGGATGATTCGGCATCAACTGAACATAAAAGATGGAAGCTTGCCGGCCTTCAAAGTAAAACTGACTATGAGGCGTGGGACTCGCAGGAAGAATAAATTGCTAGCATCTCAAACAAAAGACTTGTTAGCAGCTCCAAATCTGCCAATGTGGGGGTAGGATTAACAGTAGAAAACAAAGAAGACTAGCCCTAGTTCCTGATCTCGTGCATATGAACATTTATCTCTACATCGTAGGCCATACATACATACAAAATTTGTCCAACAAAAGTTGTTGATTCCTAAGCAAAAAAAACATGGCAAAATTGCAGTGGGGATTACATATCGACTTGCCGACAGAAAATTTCTTTCTCTGCCTATTTCATGTGGGCCATGGCCAAACAGTCGAGACCGAAGTGCTTGAACACGGCATGCCCTGCTGCACAGTCGAGACCAACAAGCAGCACCGGCGAGCGGGAGCTCCCACAGGGTGTTGTTCCCTAGTCTGTGCAGCATAGCATGTTCGAATGAGGCAAAACCCATGGCAAAATTTATATAATCACTAATTTTCAGGTATCAACAATGGGAGAACACAACTTTTCTGAGTGCAATGGCTCAGAATTTATGTGCGTTCTAGTATAACAGATTACTCAATCATGAATTCTCAGAAGCAGCAGAACTTGTAAGATCATGTATGACACTAGAGTAAATAGCATAAAACTACTAGTTTACAGGGTAGGGTTCCAAAAAACCACCACTTTTTAATTTTTCTCAGAAAGCTACCAAACACACGGTCGGCTGTTTCAAAAAACCCAAACCCGCAGTGACTAGCGATCTAACCATTTTTCTGACAGATTGGGACCACCTGTCAGCCCACGTGGCCCAGCGCGTGGACGGCACAGCAGTTAACGGCCGTTAGCCGACCGGCCCGGTCGGAACTGGGGTAAATACCCCCTCGGTCGGTCGGGCGCACCCTGCTCGCTCACTCTCTCCTGCTCGCTCACTCCCCTGCTCCCACTCCCCTGCTCCAGTACGAGCTCACCGCCGGTCGCCGTCTTCGAGGCTGGTCGTCGTCGACCTCCTTGCCGCAATGCCTTCCTGGAACGACGAGGAAATGAGCTCCGAGAAGGAGTGCGAGGTCGTCAGCATGGACATGGGACTTATGGTAAGTTTTTCTTTGCCACCTAGGGTTAGGGTTAGGTGCTAGTAGGCCTAGGCTACAGCCATGGATCTTGCTGAGTGTAGTGTTGTTGTTGTCTTTGTGATATTGTTCTTGATTAGTGAGGATGGTCACATTAGTCCCGAGCCGTAATCAAACCGGGACTAATGATGCGAACGTAAGGTCGTTTTTCTATTAGTGGATGACAAATTTTAATATTTATGCGCCATGGCAATTTTTTGTCACAATTTTGTGTTTCCATTGTTCATTCTATTTTCCATGGCAATTTCCATATCAGGCATGGGCAATCTTAAGTAAACTACTATTACAAATTTGAATATGTATCTGCCATGGCAATTATTTTCTTAATTCGTATTAATTTACATGGACAAATTTCTGAAACAAAACATGACAATTTTAATAAATAAAAACCATCAAAAATTTTGATACAAATCTCCCATGCCAAATTTTGTTCAAAATTTCCGTGTTTGCATCGTTCATTCTATTTTCCCATGGCAGTTTTCATATAATTTTTACATCTGCCATGAAAATTTTGCTCGTAACCCGCGTTTTCATATAATTTTGTTCGTAGCCCGCGTTTTCTTATAATTTTTACATCTGCAATGTCAATTGTTTTTCCATAATTTTTTTCTTCTGTTCATTCTCTTTTTTTAAGGAAGGCCTTCATGGCTAGCTTTATTAGGATCAAATCAAAGTTACATCATCCACCAGCTTATTGACCAGACAATCCGGGGGTTTGTCGGTCCAAATAAGCGAGTTCTTATTAAAAAACAATATCTAGCTAGCTCATGCGCGGTCATATTGGCCGATCTCTTCTGTTCATTCTATTTATACGTGAACTGTCAAATTGCATGCAAAGCTTTAACTGTATACGTGAAAAGGTTCAAGCGGCGTTTTTTGCATGAAAAGCCTCAATTATATACGTGAAAAGTTTCAACCGGTGACCAACGATTTCAAAAGCTATAGGGTGAGCCGACGACACACACGACGGCTTTTGTGACGGGAGACGGCCAGCGCGGGCGTCGCTGGGTGGCCGATGGCGAGGTAAAGGTGGTAACCGGTCATGGTGAGGGAGAGGAGGAATTGAGAGGTGGCGGGGATCGCCGCGGGAGGACCGAGGAGATGGCCAAAATTTGGCGGCGGTTTTACGACGGGAGACGACGAGCATAGGCAGCCCGGGGTGGCCGCCAAGCGCGTGCGAGCGCAGGCGGCCAAGGCCGAACGAGAGGCGGCCGGCGAGCGCGGTAGCTCCTCCATTTGTTTTCCGAACCACGCGTGTGGGAGGAGGAAGATGATCACCTAATCCACGGGCTAATTAAAGCCATTCATGCGCGAGATCTAACGATAGGCGACCGACCGGCTGACCCCTATCACTGTACTATAATTTATGGACGATTCAAGCTAAGTCAAGTAAACTAAGTAACACCTGCTTCATTATTAATTTTTTGAATTATTTGGATTGTTGGCATGGAAGTCCGCAATATGTCTTTTGTCATCATGATAAGACAATAAAATATTTATTCTTCCAATGCAAATTGGCTCGTTCTATATGGTCAGTCATCTAAATAGCTTATGGCTTGTATCCTCTTTGTAGTGTTGCTAATGTATTTGGCAACTGGTTACATGGGATTGATCGTAGGTTTAGAACTTTTCTTAGGATGGGAGCGCTTGCCGTTATTTGATCGCTTAGGCTATGTAGAAATGATAAGGTATTTAACGATAAAAATACTTCCCTGATGTAGGTTATCTACAGATGTACCGGGATTGTTCGTTTATGGTCCTTTCTACAACGTGTGGAGAATCGAGACATGTTTATGAAGGTGTGTACACAATTAATGGCTACGGCGATAAATTGCTTATCCGTCCGGGCGAGAGGATAATGGTCCTCTTCGGAGGTAGAAAAGATTGACTTGTCGGTCTTGGCATGTTCTGTGGGGGTAGGCGATGAGTTGCTGCTTCGAGGGTGGTGTCTTGCTGCCCCTCACCTTACTGCTGGTGTGGCTGTTGCTCTTGACGTTTGGCCTTGATGATTTCGGCTAGACTCCTTTTCCCATCTATGTTTGCCTGTATCTTCACTAGGTTGTAAGCTGCTACAACTCTCTGTATCTTTGCCGTTTCTTACTTCTTTACTTGTAACTGCATCATTGTAATTCTGATCGGTTGATGACTTTGTTAATTCAAAGTCGGGTTAGGCTCAAGCCCCATCTCGGACTCAGCTAACGCCTTTTCTCTAAAAAAATGGAGGCTACGGTGAGGGACACTTTTACCCAGCATGGGTGACAGCATGATCTTAGGATTATTGGCCCCTTGCGCTTTAGGCGTTATACGGACTCTTCATGTTTTTGTATTTCGCCTTTTTATTTTTCATTTGTGTGAGAAGACATTTTTTAGCTGTGTGCATCTTATTAATGCAGAGACCGGGTGTAATGCTTAAATCTTTTAAGTAATAAAGCGCCTCTTTTTGAAAAATCATATGTGTGACGGCCCCAGTTTAAAAAAAAAACTGCTTCATACATGTCGCACCATCTGTAGTAGTCTGCTTCGCACCTGCTCGTCCCTCACGGCCATTTCCCTGACTTCATCGACCGTGAACGGCGGTGGCAGCGTGCATGGCTCGTCCACGGCCACGTACTTCTCCCTGGACTCCATCATGAACTCCCTCTCGCGCCCACGCCTGGGGCAGGCCATGGACTCGAGGCTGACCTCCACGGCCTTCTCCGGCACGGCGGGCTTGTACCGGAGCAGGCCGCTGTACCGCGTCAACACGCTGAGCATGTACTCATAGACGTAGTCCATGCCCATCTCCTCCCTCGCGAACCCGCTGCCTTCCCCGCCCATGCGCCGCGCCTGCGCCTGGTGGGTGTTGCCCCAGTCGACGGCGAACTTGACGGCGCGGCACTTGTTGGCCGGGTCGATGGGCCAGTAGTGCTTGCCGGCGACGAGCCCCCGCGAGAAGAAGTCCCTGAAGGGCGTGTCGATGGCCAGCATCGGCGAGTCGCACGCGAGGATGTACTTCTCGCTGACCGACCACGTGTGCCCCTGCACGTACATCTTATACCTGTACCGGCACTGCTTCGCCACGTCCGAGTCCCGGAACCCGTTCCGGCCGGCGGCGTCCCAGTCCTGCTTGAACAGCCGCGCGTTCCACTCCTTGCCGGCGGCGGAGTCGTTGCTGCACCGGAACAGGTCCTGGCGCACCTCCGACACGTCGGGGTTGCCCTTCCAGAACGCGTAGGGTTCCCTCTCCGGCCACGGGAGGCGCGCGTTCTCCCGGACGAGCTCCTCCATGAGCGGCGCCCACGGGCGGACGTTCACCTCCGGCCAGCCCCAGAAGGACCAGTCGGGGAAGAGGATGGCGAGCTCCCGCGACTCCTCCTTGCAGTACCGGAAGAGCGGCGGCGCGGCGGACCGCGACGGGTAGTCGGCGGCGAGCACCCTGGGCGAGTCGAGGGTGCTGAACATGATGTCGACGTCCGGGACGCGGCCCGGGTAGCGGGCGAGCAGCTGCAGGATGCCCCACTGCGTGAAGACGTCCCGGGTCTGGAACGACTCGCGGTACTTCTCCACGTACGCGCGCCCGGCCACCACCACCAGCCGGAACTGGGCGTGTGGCTGGGCGCGCTCCACCGCGTCCCGCGTGATCCCCGTCGCGCGCCACGGCTCCATGTCCGTGTGGATGTGGCGGAAGTAGTCCGGGCACCAAGGCGGCCGTACGCCCGGATACCGCCGTTTGTTCGATGACGAGGACGATGCGTTGGTGTCGTTGCTGCAGCTCAATGGTATGGGTACCAGGGGCGCTGTCGATGAGTGGCCGCGTCCATGCTGACTGAACCCGGTGCCCGCCGGCAAGAATGTATAGTACTTTTGGATCGTGATCATGGATGCGTCGATGTACACAAAAGCTGATCAGTACTGATATTTTAATTTGACACAATCATCAAAATATATCTCTTACTCTGTTTCAAAATACTTGACTTCCATTTGTTCAAAAATAGATGTATCTATATACTAAAACATGTCTAGATACATCTACATTTTGACAAATAGGAGGCATGCATCGTGGAATGAAGGGAGTACTATTTACAGGAAGACCTTTTTGTTCGAAATATGATCTACTGTTATACTCACATGTAAGTTTCGCGAAGAAAGGACTTCCATGGTCTTATGTGCCGAGAAAAATAAAATCAGTTTCTATGTAAAAGTTACTATTCAGATTTTTTGAAGTTGCAATATTGTTTTTTCTTCTGCGCAATGAAGAATATATCTAGGTCATTTCTTCACGAAACTTCATACGTGAGTAGAACACTCGACCATATTCACCACAAACAAGTATTAGAGTAATTTGATATTTTAAAACAAAAATCTATATAAGGTGCGCCTAGAACTATATCCCAAAATCCGCACCGATTTTTTGGGGCTAGTGATGTAAAAAACAGGTCCAATCAAGTTACTTCTTGTATACCAATAAATCTTATATCAAAATAAAACACCGATCATATTTTATTATATATTATTTTTAATCTTGTTTTTTATTAAATTCAAGTGGATTTCTTTGTGTCCCACGAATCAAATTTGAATATGTTTGGTTTGACCATTTCCTTTAGCTAGCTGTACATTTATAAGCATTAGGAGCATTTCCTCGCCCTTCTCGTTGATGGATCTCTATTCCAAAGTCAAGGTTGATGTAGGATTGCTCTTATATATATATATATATATATAGAAAAGATAGCCATAAATAAATTGAGAAACACGATTCTTTTAATCCTTGTTTTTTGGATGGGTTGCATACTCTTAAAACCATAGGTGCACTCTTATAAGTGAAACTCCAAGTTAGATGTAGTTGCACAAAAATTGTAAGTGCAACTCCACGTTAGACTTGTGCACCTCAACCCTATTAGCCGTTTTATTGAACTGTGTCCCCTTTCATCCCTTGACAGCGAGGACTTCCATATTTCAAATATTAAAGTTGCACCGATATTATATGTTTAGTTCTAATATTAGAAATATGCAATTTGAGTATCTGTAATTGTCATGTTTTACCTTTAATATTGCACATATCATAGTCAGCTAGCCCAAAGTCAATTACTCAATCCCTACTATAGGGATATATTTCTTGTGTCTTCTCCTCTTTCCAGTCGCCGCCTCCTTCTCCAAGAAAAGCTAGGGTTCGTGCCTCTCGCCGGCTCCGCCGCAGGTCCGCCTCGTTTCCGGTGGCCCTAGGGCCATGGGGCGCGGTGGATCCTGACAAGGATCGGCGGGAGGGCTCTGTTGTTAGTCGTTCCTTCAATATTTGTTAGGGTTTGTGTCCTACTCAGAAAGACGAGACGACGGCGGCTCTCTGAAGATGGAATAAATGTCTCCCCGCCTAGTCCCCGTTCCGGTGGTGCGTCTAGCATCGTTGGTGGGGGTGTGGAGGTGTGTCTCCGGCGGATCTATCCTAGGTGGATTTGCTCGGATCTGGTTGTGGTTTGTCTATGTTCATGTGTCTTCAGGTTGGATCCTTTCGATCTACGTTATTCTTCATCAGCGGCGGTTGTTGTTCTGGTGCGCTGGTCCTACGGGGCCTTAGCACGACGACTTCACGACTGTCTACTATAACAAGTTGTGCCCGACTCCGGCAAGGGAGGGGTGATGACAGCGGCGCGCCCTCGGCTCGCTTTAGTGATTGTAGTCGTCGCTAGGTGGTCTACGGATCTGGATGTAATATTTATTATTTATAGTGTTCGTTGTACTGCCATGATAGAAGATGAATAGATTGAAAGTTTTCTCGCAAATTGTCCATCAACCTAGTGTGAATTTCTTAGTTTTGGTGAGAAACTATCTTCTTTGACAAGATACACCAATCAAATTACGAGATAACTAAGTCATGATTTTCTTTACTGCTTGCTTTTTATTACTCTTGTCTTTCTAGCACCCACAAACGCCTCACCGCACCCTCCTCTCGTCCATTGCCCCCTTCGTCTCCGTCGCCGTCACCCTGGCATATATCTGTCTTTCACCGTTGTCTTACTTTGAGATCTCACTCTTTCACCTCTGGTCGTTCTTTCATTCACCTTTTCCTCCTCCTTCCTCATTCCTTGACTGTGATTAACTCTAGTGTTTTGTGAATGTAGTAGTACGGTAAATATGGATAGAAGATCTTGGTCATGAGAATGATATTGTACGTGTCTCAAGTTTGTGACAAAGACCGTTCACTGTGATTAACTCTAGTGGCACGTACGTGACTTGATTATGCTTTTAGCGGAGTCATACTAACTAGAGATCTACGCAAGGACGATTTGAATACTACAGTTAGGCCAGGGATAATAATATCTAGCTAGCTACTAGCACACGTACTTTAGGGATAAGTACTGGTATAGGAGTATACATGTTTGCAATGTACTACTATAATTTTTCTAAGATTGATAGTTATTTTGTAATTTCTTCGAAGACCTAGTACTTACATATACTTTGTTGTTATCATTCCCAATAATCACCAGTGGATGACTTATATTAATTGAGTTCATGCATGATTAGAAGTACTTAGAACAAGTCATCGCTTGTTGTACACTTGTGCATGCATTCACAAGCAGGAAACGCCATAAATTGACTTTCAAATTTTAGTTTTAGGGGAAACATGAACTAACTGAACTTCTTCGACCGGCGTAGGTATACTTACAGCTGCGTCGAGGTGGATCCATTTGGTGCCGACTAGCAAAGCAAGAAGTGCAAAGATGGACATGGCCACTCCAACGCCGCCCTTCGCCGTCGTCGTCCAGCACGGCTTGGTGTGCTCCGGCGCCAGATCCTCGTCGACGATCTCGTTCCCAGCTGGAGGAGGCAGTGGGACCATCGCCGCCCTCTCCTCGTCGGCCGCTGGAGAGCAACCCTTCATCCAACTATATTTTTTGTCGGATGGTAAGAGGAAGGTTAATAAAGCTGTTAAGAATGATCACTACTCTCTGCCCACATATATATTGGCTGGTTGCTCCAGTACCTAGTTATACATGACACTAATGACATGTTGACCCAAAGCACATGGACTTCACGGGCTTATCTGGATCGTTGGCCTGGAGATTCGTGCTAGCTTCAGTTTTACTTTTACAACCTGTACATTGTATCTTTTCCCTCTCTCTCACATGAGTCGCCTCTGTTTGCCTCCCCCACACTGCACACGGGAAGGTTTCTCCACTGCACGAGCGCTTGTGGCGTGTCTGGTGTATCCGATCTTGGTGCACCCGCCTGAAAGTCGAAAAAGAATCTAAATGTAAATCAGAACGTAGCCACAATATATATCTACCATGTTGCACAAATTTAATCCAAACTTTGAAGCATATCTTGAGAACAAAAAAGAATAATCTCTCAATGAACAGTAGCTAATCTAAATTGGGCTGCCAATTCGGCCCGGCCCCGCTTATGACACTTGATTATAGTGTTGCACCCGAGTCTCGAGTAAACAGAAAAACATACTTATTGGAATTCAAGAACAATTCACCCCAATACAAAAAAGTACATAACATACCATACTATTTCCCATGTGCATGCTTTTTGAGAATAACAAATTTATCTATACCTTCAACACAATGCAGAAATCCCAAGATCAGACAGGATGCATAATAGTGCAATCATGTACAATTTGATAAGTTCCTGAACCGTTGATGCTACAAATCTCATGTTCATAAGTTTACTGCATGGTAAAGTAGGTCCCTTTCTTGACCATGTTACACAAGACTACACACATAATGCAACTTCCTTGCACTAGCTAGTTTTCAGTTAGTGTGATGTTTCTCCAATAGCCGAATAAGAAACTTCTATCTCAAGCAAATCAACAAGAACTAAAATTTGGAGACAAAATGAGATAAAAGAAACACAACTTTTGTGGTGAATCAAAAGTGCTAATAGCCAGACTCTATTACCAGTTGTAAGAAAGAAAAAAACTATGATGCGGAAACTTCTATCCAAGATCGTTTAGGCACCAAGTGGATTCAACCATTTGACCTCTTTACTTTACATACCTTGGTGCCTCTATTATCCATGTGGAATCTGGAAATCACCGGCGTAGAATTGTCGTAGTAAAGTATTCTCTTCTCCCTTCCTTCTTCTATAGTGTTTCTCTTATGATTAGAGAACAATACTACCATGTGCAGCATGGATACGCTAACTCTCGTGTATAGATGTGCTCATGCTCTCTTCATGCAGTGTCCCCCCTCCTCATATATGCTAATCCATTGGCTCTAATTATAGTGTCACATGGCATATGCGGTAAGCTATCTTAAATAGAATCCAAAATGTCCAATGATGTTCACATGCATGCCTATTTATAGTGCACGATGTGTTCCAAAGGACACATTGTTCCAATGGTTGCAACTTCTCCAATCAACAAGGCCCTTGATAGACTGTTGCAACACATGCAACACAAAAGTTCATGCAGGTTTCCATCCACCAAATGAAGCCAAAAACTACTGGCTATAAGCGCTCTTTAATTACATGCGTGCAAAGCAATTACTACCCCAAATAATTTTCACGTGGGACATTTCAGGCTAGTCATAGTGAGGAGTAACTTAGACTAGTGTCATGCATATGGCACTAGTCTATGTTACTACCTTCAGTGCTCCTTTCATGCAAAGGAATTTCATAGGATTGTTGGAGGATTTGGATCCTTAGGATTTTTTCCTACGATAGTCATTTTATTTGTAGGAAAATGACACAAATATTCAATCAATGAGGTAGCATGTGGTGATCAGTCCACTAATTACCATTGTTAATCCTACTCATGAGGTTAGCATAGTGTTACGTACATATATGCAACACAATTATATAATCTTTTTGTCCTTAGTGAGGTAGATACGTCTAAACTTTTTCTCTCTTACTGTCACCGAAAGTATTCACAAATAGGGATCTAGTCTATCACTAGTGCGCACAATTATCTACTGATTTTTCATGTAAGCTGGCCAATGAATATCCTCACAAAATGGAGAGCAATATAGATATAAACAATTAAATAGTGTAGATAATCTGATCATAAAGTAATTAGTCATTAACATAGCAACAAGATCACCGTAAGAATTACATTTGATAGGCCACAATCATGTGAGGACGTTCATGATATCATTGTATCGAAGCGTGGGATAGAAGATGCTACATGTCTACTAGTAGTAACTCATAGTCCATGGGGTGGACTACTCGCACCTCATCATGCGAGCTGCGAAGATCGATGTTGATGAAGAATGTGATGATTCCTATCTCGTATAAAGCATTGGAATGGAGTTGTAGATCTTCTAGCTAAATTTTGTAAAATCTTGCCACTTGTTAGAATATATAGACTACCAAGATCTTCTAGCAGTGAAAAGGTAGTTCCAATTGTTTCAATGGCAGCCTCCCATTCTATGAGGTGTAGACCATCTTCGTCCACTCTTGCTGAGCATAGGCACCCATCATCAGATAACCAAAATAGAGCATTGTCGTGTATAATAAGGTTGTGTATGCCAGGCATTGTCCGTTCTTAACCAAAAGTCGGTCACGATATCTTGATTGACCTGATCGAGCCCTCCATCTTCTGCATGAGCATTATCATCCACCTGGACCACCCCCACTTGCTCGGCAAAAATTCTCTGGCTGGCTAGCACTATAGTCATGTCTGAATCTAGGGTTCCTCCAAAATAGCCCTGCTCCACTTCCACCCCAATGTGAGAAGTAAATAGCATCTTCTGTGATTTCACGTCCCACGGAGAAATATGGGTAGCTTCTTTCAACACAAATAGAGCTATGTTCGAGTACAACACACCGACGATTTCATCATGCCTACCCAGGTAAGATCGATCCTTCGAGTTCGAGGGAATGGAGGGGAATTCGTGGATCAAACTCTGGGTCGTTCCAATATTGGCCCATGGTGAGAGTAAAATAAATATAAATATTTATACTAAATTTTTGAAGTTGTTTATAAGTCAATTTTCCAACTCATAATGATAGCTAATTATTATGATGAATTTAAAGATTTTTTGTAACAAAAATAATTTCTCAATAAAATACGCTTTAAGCATGGTTAAATCAATCAACTTAAATGTGATCAAATAAGAAATGGCAAAATTCCATGTCTTTTTGGATTAATTTGTGAATCTTGCATTAATGTAGCTTATATGTGTGTGTGTCATTAACTATCTTAATAAGTGTGTGTATACAAATATATCTTCATAATGAACTTTGCGATTACATATATGCAAATAGAGAATTTTGGATTACACCAGATGTTTACAGGTGTTTGGTACCTAATAATTGGCATGCTTCTTTATTCTTTTTTGTCAAATATGTGAAACATATTACAGTGTGTTCAGTAATATGTTGATGATGTGCAAATGATATGTACTTAGTACTGAAATAATATTACTCCCTTTAGTACAACTTGTAAAGCGTTCACCAAAGAGAGATACTTGCATTCTATATAAAATGCTTTATAGTGTGAACTTGCTATTAAAAATTGGGTCTCTTATTTTGTTTAGATATTCAATGTTTTGTATCTATTTAGTAGGCTCTTGGAGGTAACACTTTTTCACAGATAGTCTGGTGATTAATATGCACACTTAGTGTAGTTAGTGTGTGTATGCACGCGGTCGCGCTTTCACCAATGGGCCTGAGGTTGTCATCCTGTTTTCTTGGTCTATGTGCTCGGTCTAACGTTAAGGAGCAACAAAATGAAGTTGGCCTTGGCTATGATGACTCGAACTCACTAAAGAAGACAACCAGGAGTAGAGACTCAAATCTCATGCCAGGTAGAAGAAGCTCAAAGGTGCAGCTGCTTAGGATATTCTATGGACGTATGTATATGTATAGTGCACTTTAGTCAGTGCCTAAAACTAAAGCTCTCCCAGTGGACAATCTGCCTCATGCTCATGGTGTAGTTAGGAACTTATCTCAATTTATTTTTGAGATAGGAGTCCAGCTTCTTTATTCCTGCAATCATGGGTTTTCATGTTTTTTAGGTTGTAATTTACATTGTTGGATATTACACTGCTTGGTATGTTGCATTGACAAAGTGCTCGTAAAATATTAAGTATCCATTGTACGTACCTCCTAAGTATTTATCGTATGTACCTAAACGGGGGCCCTGGGACACTAGAGGCCATGTGCAACCGCACATGTTGCACATGCCCAATGGCCAGCCCTGGTCAAACCCTAAGCCTTCAATCGTATAGAAGGATGGGACGAAGCTGCATGGATTAGAGGTGGGAATATCTAGAGCTTGGAAGCGGGGATACGAAAGCAAAAGAGACGGAACCCGAAGAACATCCTCAAAACTCAAATGAGTTGTTGTTGCGGGTGGACCCCTAATCACCTCTCTCTCTCCTATGGGACCCACCCCAGAACGAACCACGAAATACAAACTATATTTTATAGAGAAAGGATGGCAAATTGCACAATTTTACTTTTATTTTTTTGAGAGCTAGAAACTCAGTAATTTTTTTAGCCATGGGCGATGTTTAAAACTGTTGGATTTTGATTCAATGGTAAATCCATCTTCTTCTTTTTCTTTCTCCCACCATCATAGCTTGCCTTCGCCACACACAGCCTCTGTTTCATCACATAATCAAATCTTTCAGAAGCAAAAGCAAGAAGAGTGATGCTATAGAAAAAGTGTATGCAACAACTTGACGTATGGTTTATAGTCTCATGGCCCGTCTTCATGATTTTTGTTGTCACCATGGGTTCGATGGTGTCTTATGTCGTCGCCGAGTTTCTTTTGGTGGGGGTAAGTTTTTGCGATGGTGTGATCCACGTGTAAGGGATTTGTAGTTGTAGCGTGTTGGGAGAGTTTCATGGTCTGCATATGTGGGCATAGAGATTCATATTTTGTGAGTGGTCTACACGTGATCAAATTTCTAACGTTTTTTGTTGTTCTTCCCTGTTTCCTCTTAGCCTCCATTTCCTTCCTTGTTGTGATCATCTTGCAGCGTCTCCGTGTACACAAATCATCTTCTCCTTTCTTTAGTCTCCCCTTCTCTTGCTTCCTCCTAGGAGGCCTCATTTGCATTTGCGCCGTAGTCTTGGAATGGAACTTCCTCCCCCTCATGAGGTTTTCATCCACCAAATGAAGTCAAAAACTACTGGCTATAAGCGCTCTTTAATTACATACATGCAAAGCAATCACTTCCCAAAGAACTTTCACGTGGACCATTTCATGAACCAACAGATATCTTGCATCCTCAAAGGGAAATGATTAAATTCTGATGACCGGCCCAAACTTGCGCCGGTCGTCTCATTGATGTGCATCGCTTGGCGAGAGAAAGCATGCGCTAGTGGCTGCTCGCTGCACCTTATCCCCTCCCACTACATAGACCAACCACCAAGTCTTCCTTCTTCCTGCGAACAGCCGTCGCGACTCCCCCTCTCTCTATCCCAGAGCCATCGACGCACCCTACTACTAGCTGGACAAGAGTGCTATGGTGACTGCGAGTCTGCAACTGCAGTTGGTGAGTAGCGGCAATGGCGGAACTGACAACCTGCCACCATGGGCAGCCAGAGCTCCGCCACCATTGATGGGGTAGACGGGGTGCTACGACCGCTCACCTGCCCAATGTTGGGGATGATGACACATGATGACCCAACCAGCAAACTGCCAGTGCTGGACATGGCGACCACGAGCTGAAACCAGCAACGGTTTTTGCTGCGACCATGGTGATCACGAGATGAAACCAACAACGGCTTTTGTTACAACCATGGTGACCACAAGATGGAACCAGCAGCGGTTTTTCTCGCATCCATGGTTTCTGTGAGCTGGAACCAGCAGTCGGTTTTGCTACGACCATGGTTACCGTGAGCTGGGAGCGAGCGGGACCGATGTTGCAACCATGATGACCGCTCGTTGGAGCAGGGCAACACGGACGCGCCTAGCTTTCTGTGCGGTTCACCACCGATCAAGTGGTGTGGTGAGCTGCAGCCTCTCGGCGTTGACATGTCTATCTTTATCTGCGGCGCTGAAGCACCATGTGCCAAGGGTCTGCTTAACCCTGGCGATGACGCGCAGCATGCAAGGCGCCGTCCATCACGTTGCCGGGGACACCCTCGGCCTCGACGGGCCGTGGCGCCTGCTCGTTTTCCTCGTTGAGGAGGTTGATGGCAGAGGCGGCGCTTCGGTGGGTTGGCATGCTTGGAAAAGGTAGATGGGCTATAGGCTGCTCTTGTGCCTCGGTGTGTCGGGCTCCACCTCGGCTTATGCGCAGTATCGCTGGGTGGCGGCAGGAAACCGATGAGGAAGTGGCGGGAAACGGTAGTGTGTTCATGGAACGTGATACGTCTCCAACGTATCTATAATTTTTATTGTTCCATGCTATTATATTATTCATCTTGGATGTTTTATATGCATTTATATGCCATTTTATATTATTTTTGGGACTAACCTATTAACCTAGAGCCCAGTGCCAGTTTCTGTTTTTTCCTTGTTTTTGAGTTTTGCAGAAACGAAATATCAAACAAAGTCCAAATGAGCTGAAAATTCACGGTGATTTTTTATGGACCAAAAGAAGCCCTCGAAGCAAAAGAGTTGGGCCAGAAGAGTCCCGAGTCAATGACAAGGGTGGAGGGCACGCCCCCCTACCTTGTCGCTGACTAGTGGACCCACCTGACGTGAAACCGACGCCAAAAATTCCTATAAATCCAGGAACCCCCAGAAATAAACCTAGATCAGGAGTTCCGCCGCCGCAAGCCTCTGTAGCCACGAAAAACCAATCGGAAGCCCATTCCGGCACCCTGCCGGAGGGGGAAACCATCACCGGTGGCCATCTTCATCATCCCGACGGTCTCCATGACAAGGAGGGAGTAGTTCACCCTCGGGTCTGAGGGTATGTACCAGTAGCTATGTGTTTGATCTCTCTCTCTCTCTCTCTCTCTCTCTCTCTCTCTCGTGTTCTTGATTTGGAACGATCTTGATGTACCGCGAGCTTTGTTATTATAATTGAATCATATGGTGTTTCTTCCCCTGTATCTCCTTGTGATGAATTGAGTTTTAACTTTGAGGTTTCACTATTATCGGATTTAATACAATTATAGATTTGAGAACACTTGATATATGTCTTGCGTGGGATACCCGTGTTGACAATGGGGTGTTCTATTGATTCACTTGATGTATGTTTTGTCACTCAACTCGCGGATTCCCGAGGTGACGTTTTGGTAATCTATGCATAGGGGTTGATGCATGTTTTCGTCCTTGTTTCTCCGGTAGGAATCTTGGGGCACTCTTTGAGGTTCTTTATGTTGGATTGAATATTATCAATCTGATGTTTGATGCATATCGTATAATTAACACACGGATACTTGTAGTGACATTGGAGTATCTGGGTGACATTAGGGTTGATTGATGTGTGTCATATGGTGTTATTTTACTATGAACTCTAGGGCTGTTTGTGACACTTATAGGAATAACTCAATGGATTGATCGAAAAGAATAACTTTGAGGTGGGTTTCTACCCTACAAGCAATTTCATCGTATGTTCTCCGCGATAGGAACTTGGAGTGACTTTTGTCGCACGTTGAGGGATTGCCATATGATCTAATTATATTATCATTGTTGAGAGAACGTGCACTAGTGAAAGTATGAACCCTAGGCCTTGTTTTCAAGCATTGCAATACCGTTTTAGCTCACTTTTACTACTTGCTACCTTGCTGATTTTATATTTTCAGATTACAAAAACCTATATCTACTATCCATATTATGCTTGTATCACCATCTCTTCGCCGAACTAGTGCACCTATACTATTTACCATTGTATTGAGTGTGTTGGGGACACAAGAGACCCTTTGTTATTTGGTTGCAGGGTTGTTTGAGAGAGACCATCTTCATCCTGCGCCTCCCACGGATTGATAAACCTTAGGTCATCCACTTGAGGGAAATTTGCTACTGTCCTACAAAACTCTACACTTGGAGGCCCAACAGTGTCTACCAGGATAAAGTTGCGTAGTAGACATCAAGCTCTTTTCTGGCGCTGTTGCCGGGGAGGTGAGTGCTTGAAGGTATACCTTTAGATCTTGCAATTGAATCTTTTAGTTTCTTGTTTTATTACTAGTTTAGTCTATAAAATAAAACTATAAAAAAATGGAATTGAGGTTGCCTCATATGCTTCATCTTTTTAATATCTTTCGTGAAAATGATGGAAAGGAAAATTGTGCTCAAGTGTTAGAGGAAGAAGTCAATAAAATGTTTGGCACTAAATATTTGAATGATGAGCATGATTGCAATGTTGTTAGTATGAGTTCTTTGAATATCCATGATGCTAATGATATGCAAAGCCATAAGCTTGGGGATGCTATGTTTGATGAAGATGATATTTTTTTTGTCCCCGAAGTTTTGATGAGAAAATTTATTATGATGATAGCATGCCTCCTATTTATGATTATATTGATGAAAGTGGGTTTGGAAGAGTGTCAACTCTAGGTATTAATGATCCCACTATTTTGGAGGGTGTTGAATCTTTTCACAATATTGATAAAAGTGGATTTGGAGAGGTCATGACTTTATTTAGTGATGAATCCACTACTTCGTAAGAGGTTCCAATTGATTATGAGAACAAAGTTGTTGTCTATGATGATTATTGTGATGACATATATGCTATAAAGAATAATGATAACCATGAAACTTGTCATCATGATTTTAATTTTCAATTGGATCATGCCTCGCATGATAGTTATTTTGTTGAGTTTGCTCCCACTACTATCCATGAGAATAAATTTGCTTATGTGGAGAGTAGTAAAATTCCCATGTTTGTGCATCATGAAAATAATTCTTTATGTGATAGCTATATTGTTGAATTCATTCATGATGCTACTGAAAATTATTATGAGGGAGGAATATACGCTTGTAGAAATTGCAATAATATCAAGTTTCCTCTCTATGTGTTGGAAATCTTGAAGTTATACTTGTTTTGCCTTCCTATGCTAGTTGATTATTGTTACCATAAATTGTTTGCTCACAATATACCTATGCATAGGAAGTGGGTTAGACTTAAATCTGCTAGTCATATTCTTCATGATGCTCCCGTTATGAATCAATTCTTATCTTTTATGTGAGCATCATTGACATCATCATGCCTAGCTAGAAAGGCATTAAAGAAAAGCGCTTGTTGGGAGACAACCCAATATTTACCCCTACTATTTTTGTGTGTTCACATAATTAAGCTACTGTAGTAATCATGTTTTATAGCTTTTGTTTCAGTAAAGTGCCAAGTAAAGCCTTTGGGATAGTGTGGATGATAGTTGACTTAATTCTGTGCAAAAATAGAAAATTTTGCTCTCAGTCCAGGAATATTGAAAATTCACTGGAATATGATAAAATAATGATTATTTTTGCACAAGATTGATATAAAAAATTTCTACGTTGTCCTAATTTTTCAGAATTGTTGGAGTTACGGAAGTATGGAAATTTTCAAGATTACTACAGACTATTCTGTTTTTCATACGTTGTTTGCTTATTTTGATGAATCTATGGGTAGTATCGGAGGGCATGAACCATGGAGAAGTTGGAATACAGTAGATATAACACCAATATAAATTTAGAATGAGTTCACAACAGTACCTAAGTGGTGATTTGCTTTATTATACTAAGGGAGCTTACGAGTTTTCTGTTAAGTTTTGTGTTGTGAAGTTTTCATGTTTTGGGTAAAGTTTTGATGGACTACGGAATAAGGAGTGGCAAGAGCCTAAACTTGGGGATGCCCAAGGCACCCCAAGGTAATATTCAAGGACAACCAAGCATCTAAGCTTGGGTATGCCCCGGATGGCATCCCCTCTTTCGTCTTCGTTCATCGGTAAATTTACTTGAGCCTATTTTTTTATTCACCACATGATATGAGTTTTGCTTGGAGCGTCATTTTATTTTACTAGTATTTGCTGGCTGTTATTTAGAGTAATGTTTTGCATCTTTTATTTCAATAAAAAGGTCAAGTATAGCCTTTACCATGCTTACTTTGCAAGTCTATATGTTGCTGTTTGAAAACAGAAAGTTTGCTGTAATGTTTTGAATATTGGTGAATAGTCAGAACATGATAGAATCTTGAAACTTTTACACAATGAGTAACAACAAATTATCTACAGTGTGGTAAATTTTCATAATTTTTTGAGTTAAAGAAGTATGATTCCTCTTGCATTCTTTACAAACTATCCTGTTTAGACATATTGTTGTTATGATTGCATTGTTTGCATATGTTTGCTTGTTTAAAGATTCTATTTGAGGATAGGAGTGTTAAATATGCAGAGTCATTTAGTATGCAATGTCAAATTATAATTTTACTTATTTTCTACAATAGAGAATGATAAGGTTTAGCATGGAATTTACTAAATTATCTCATGAGTTCTTGTTGAGTTTTGTGTGGATGAAGTTTTTAAGAATTAGGGAAACCGTGATATGAGAGGAATTAAGGAGACACAAAAGCTCAAGCTTGGGGATGCCCAAGGCATCCCTAGTTAATATTTCAAGACGTCTCAAGCATCTAAGCTTGGGGATGCCCCGGTAGGCATCCTGATGTGGACACAAACCTAGGGTAGGGTAATAGGCCTGACCTATACATCCTACCTAAGGTCCTTGTCCTAAGAACAAAGAAGTTCAAGAATCAGAAGAAGGGATCCAGCAAAGGCGTCGAGTGAAGTCCACTCGACCTACCATCAACTCGGAGATCCCACTTTATCCAGGTCACTCGACCATCAAACCACTCGACAACAAGAAGACCTAAAGCCACTCCGCGCAGCAACGGTCGGACATTTACTCATATATTTAATGATCATTTGTAGCACTTCAATACAGGCGTTACCTGTAACGCCACCTCTTTATGTACATTGAATCCTATGTAACGGAGGGGAGCTGGGGTCCTGGCGCACTCTATTTAAGCCACCCCCTCCTGTGGGACAAGGGTTCGCACCCCCCGTAACTCACACGCATATAATCCAGTCTACCGCCTCCGGGCTCCGAGACGTAGGGCTATTACTTCCTCCGAGAAGGGCCTGAACTCGTAAGTCTAGCGTGTACAACTCCTCCATAGCTAAGATCTTGCCTCTACATTCCTACCCCCCTATTCTACTGTCAGACTCAGAACCATGACAGTTGGCGCCCACCGTGGGGCCGGTGTCTTAGCGACTTGTTGGAGAAGTTGCAATCTTTTTGATCCCCTTCGTCATGGTTTCAGGCGGAGGTTTGGCTGAGGGCCGCGAGATCCGTCTCGGCGCGCTCGTATTCATCGCCGACGACTCCGCTTGGATTCAGGAGGCTCCACTCGACGTCGATGCACTCCCCGTCCGCGGGGCGACGCACTTTCGCGCATGCGTCCGCGGCATCCTCCTGAGGCAGCCGTCAACCCAGTATCGGTCGGCACCTGTGGTGTCCTCCCGCCTCGTCACCCGCCGGCGTAAGCGCTCTGGTCGGTCAAGGCCTCAGCGGTGGGTGTGGCATGCGGTGGCTCGCCAGACGGCCACTCCCCAAGTCGCGGCGATCGAGCCCGACGAATCTCTCTACGGCCTGTTCGACTGGCTCCGCAGAGACCGCATCCGAGTGCGACAGCAGTGATCCAGCGGCGGAGGTCCTGATGGTTGATGGACCTCGCAGTCCTCCCGGCTTCCCTCGCGCCGACGGTGGCGACGGCAGAGGCGATCCATCGCATGTCCATGAGGAGTATCTCCCCGAGCCCCTCTCTTCGGAGCAGAGGGAAGAAATTCGCCGCCGGAACATGGATGCTCTTCACACTCCCATCGTTGGAGAAACCCCTGAGGCCTGGGCCTCGGAGGATGCGCGCCTGGCCAATCTGGCTGAGCGCACTCGACTAGAAAATCTCCAGCGAGTACTCGATGAGCGTGCGCGGCAAAGGGTTCAAGAATCCAGTCGACGCCAGCTTTTTCCACCTCCGACTCAGGTATATCAAACTCCGATCCAAAATCTTACAGCTGCAGCTCGAATAGCAGAGTCAATTCAGCCCTCCCAGTCAGAAGTTGGCAGAGGTTTAATGCAGATCAGAGCTTTACTCTGGGCAGCAGGAGAGCAAAATAC
Organism: Aegilops longissima; assembly: GCA_021605205.1. NCBI lineage: Eukaryota > Viridiplantae > Streptophyta > Magnoliopsida > Poales > Poaceae > Aegilops > Aegilops longissima. The sequence continues at coordinate 675,630,386 of CM038682.1, read as the reverse complement.
AGCTGTGTCACTATCACGGAATAGAATCCATAGCAGGTCCGTTGTTGCAGATATAGTCCAGTCGGCTCACAGCCCAAGATCGCCCCCGAGGCGTGAGGGACATGGTGACCGACGTGATCAGTACAGAAACCGTGAGCAGTACGATCACCGACTCGATCGTGATGATCGTCGTCGAGTGCCCACACCTCCCCCAAGGAGTGGGTCGTACGTGCCTCGACAGCAGGATGACAGGCGCCCTCACAGCACTGGGCGAAGGGTTCCGGTCGACCCCAGGGAGCCAGGCTTTGATGCGAGATCTATTCTCGTTCAGGGTTTGGTCGACAGGAACAGAGCTCACCGAGAAGGTCATGACAGAGATGTATCCACCAGCAGTAGAGTATGCGTCTCAGGACCAGAGTGCTTCAGCAGAGCCATCAGGGCCGCGGGGATTCCTCCCAACTTCAGGTTGGCGACTGGAGTCAGTAAGTTCACTGGTGAGTCCAAGCCTGATACTTGGCTTGAGGATTACCGAGTGGCTGTTCAGATTGGCGACGGTAATGATGAAGTGGCTATGAAACACCTGCCTCTGATGTTCGAGGGTTCGGCCAGAGCATGGTTGAATCAATTAGCACCCAGCAGCATTTACACTTGGGAAGATCTTGCCCGAGTGTTTGTCAGAATGTTTGAAGGGACATGCAAACGACCAGCAGGGTTGACAAAGTTGCAATCTTGTGTGCAAAAGACAAATGAAACTTTGAGGGATTATATCCAGAGATGGATCACACTGCATCACACAGTGGAGAACGTGTCTGATCACCAAGCAGTTTGTGCCTTCAAGGAAGGCGTCAAATATCGAGAGTTGAACTTGAAGTTCGGTCGGACCGGAGACATGTCTCTGAGTCGAATGATGGAGATTGCCACCAAGTATGCTAATGGTGAAGAAGAGGATCGGCTCCGGAGTGCCAAGCACAAATCAGTCGCCCATGAAACCGGAGGAGGAAACTCCAGTCGGAAGCAGAAGCGCAAAGCCGAGCCAGCTGCTCCTGGAGAAACCTTAGCCGTGACTCAAGGAAAATCCAAAGGGAATCCCAAGGGGCCATGGAACCCTAAGAAGATAAAAGATCAAGATGGAAATGATGTGCTAGATTTGCCATGCCATATCCACACAAAGAAAGATGAAGAAGGTAAAATCATTTATCCGAAGCATACCACTCGACAGTGTCGGCTCCTAATCCAGAAGTTCCAAGAGAAACAACCCAAAGACAAAGAAAAAGAGTCAGACAAGGTTGATGATAAGGAGGAGAGTGATGATGGTTACCCTCACATCAATTCCACTCTGATGGTTTTTGCTGATGTTGAGAGTAAGAGTCGACTGAAAGTGATCAACAGAGAAGTGAATATGGTCGCTCCGGCGACACCCAGTTATTTGAAATGGTCTCAGACTGCCATCACATTCGACCAGTCCGATCACCCGACGCACATAGCCACCCCTGGGAGGCAAGCTTTGGTGGTCGATCCAGTTGTCGAAGGCACTCGACTGACTAAAGTTATGATGGATGGTGGCAGTGGCCTGAACATTCTGTATGCAGAAACGTTGAAAGGGATGGGCATTCCGATGTCCAGACTCAGTGAAAGCAGTATGAGTTTCCATGGAGTCATTCCAGGCAAGAAGGCTGAATCACTCGGCCAGATTGCTCTTGACGTGGTTTTCGGTGATTCCAAGAATTACCTCAAGGAAAAGTTGACATTTGAAGTTGTGGATTTCCAGAGTGCTTATCACGCTATTCTGGGCAGGCCGGCTTATGCATGTTTTATGGCTCGACCATGCTATGTGTACCTAAAATTGAAGATGCCTGGTCCCAAAGGTGTGATCACTATCACTGGCAATCGAAAGAAGGCAGAAGAGTGCTTCCAGAAGGGCTCGAAGATCGCCGATGCGCAGATGGCAGTTGTGGAATCACAGGAGTATCAGAAAACCGCAGATCCGAGTGATTTGCTGCGAGCTAAGAAGCCTGCAACGGACTCAGCATTTCAGTCGTCCGGCGAAACGAAACCGATTCATATCCACCCGACTGACCTCAATGCTACTCTGACCCACATTTCAACAACGCTCGGCTCCAAATAGGAAGAAGCGCTCATCCAGTTCCTCTGTGAGAACTGGGACATCTTTGCATGGAAACCTTCTGACATGCCGCGTGTTCCTAGGGAACTGGCTGAGCATCGTTTGCGAGTCGACTCAAAGGTAAAACAGGTCAAAGAACATCTTCGACGGTCCGCCGTACAGAAGAGAAAAGCAATCGGTGAGGAAGTGGCTCGGCTCCTGGCAGCTGAGTTTATTCGAGAGATTTACCACTCCGAGTGGTTAGCTAATGTTGTCATGGTCCCTAAGAAGGACGATTCACTTCGCATGTGCATCGACTTCAAGCATATCAATTGGGCCTGTCCGAAGGATCACTTTCCTCTCCCTCGCATCGATCAGATAGTCGATTTGACTGCGGGATGTGAGCGTTTGTCCTTTTTGGACGCCTATTCCGGGTATCATCAGATCCGACTGTATGGACCCGATGAAATTAAAACAGCTTTCATCACCCCATTTGGGTGCTTCTGTTATGTCACTATGCCATTCGTTCTGAAGAACGCTGGTGCCACATTCATGCGGATGATTCAGAAGTGTTTACTCACTCAAATCAGTCGGAATGTGGAAGCGTATATGGATGACAATGTGGTCAATTCACGTAAAGGTTCCGACCTGCTGGCTGACCTTACTGAAACCTTTGCCAGCCTCAGAAGGTACGATATCAAGCTTAATCCATCAAAGTGCACATTCGGAGTTCCAGGAGGAAAGTTACTCGGCTTTCTCGTTTCCGAACGAGGGATCTATGCTAACCCCAAGAAAATTGGTGCCATACTCCGAATGAAACGCCTTGTGCGTGTGCAAGATGTCCAGAAGCTTACTGGTTGTTTGGCCGCCCTAAGTCGATTCATTTCCAGACTCGGTGAGAAGGCGTTGCCTCTCTACCGACTGATGAGGAAGTCAGATAAGTTTGAGTGGACTCCTGAAGCTGATGCAGCGTTTGCAGAGCTAAAAGCCCTGCTTTCCACCCAGCCGGTGCTTGCTGCCCCAATCAGCAAAGAGCCTTTACTGCTTTATATAGCAGCCACTGGAAAAATCGTCAGTATAGTACTTACGGTCGAGCAAGAAGAAGAGGGAAAAGACTATAAGGTTCAGCGCCCGGTTTATTATGTTTCTGAAGTCGACTCCGTCGAAGCAGAGATATCCGCTTTTATCGAAACTTGTTTATGGGATTTACATGACCACGAAGAAGGTTGCACACTATTTCTCGACCACTCTACAACAATCGCCGACGCTCCATTATCGAGATTACGCACAATGAGATGCAAGCGGTCGAGTGGCAAAATGGGCGATTGAACTCCTTCCCTTAGATATTCAGTTTGAGGCAAAGAAAGCTATCAAGTCCCAAGCAATAGCTGATTTCCTCGCCGAGTGGATCGAACAGCAACTGCCGACTCAAGTTCACTCGGAGCACTGGACCATGTTCTTCGACGGTTCCAAGATGCTGAATGGTTCTGGTGCCGGGGTGGTACTAGTATCCTCCCGGGGAGACAAGCTCAGATACGTACTCCAGATTCACTTTGATTCCTCCAATAACGAAGCATAAATGAAGCACTCTTATATGGGTTGCACATGGCCATTTTACTCGGCGTCCGTCGCCTCATGGTCTATGGCGACTCAGATTTGGTGGTCAACCAAGTGATGAAAGAGTGGGACGTCAGAAACCCAGCCATGACTGGCTACTGCAATGCAGTGAGAAAGTTGGAAAAGAAGTTTGAGGGTTTAGAGCTCCATCATATACCCCGACTGAAAAATCAAGCAGCCGATGATTTGGCGAAGATATGTTCCAAGAGAGAAGCCATTCCCAACAATGTGTTTCTGGAACACATTCACACACCGACAGTTCAAGAAGATCCTTTTACAGAAGAGCCCCCGCAACCTAAGAGCGCCACAGATCCGACTGAAGTCGAAGTCCCAGCCGTGGTCGACCTAATCATGGAGGTTCTGGTCATCACTCCCGACTTGACAGTACCTTACATTGCGTACATCCTTAGGAAGGAACTCCCAGAGGATGAAGAAGAGGCTCGACAGATCGTTCGTCGATCCAAGGCCTTTACGGTGATAAGGGGACAATTGTTCAGAGAAAGTGTGACTGGGGTCAGTCAGAAATGCATAACACCAGAATAAGGTCGAATGATCCTCAACGACATCCACTCGGGGACCTGTGGTCACCATGCGTCCTCTCGGGCCATTGTGGCTAAAGCATAGCGAGCCGGGTTTTATTGGCCACGAGCAAATGAAATGGCGAAAGATATAGTCGACAGATGTGAAGGTTGCCAGTTTTACTCTGATATGTCTCACAAGCCTGCATCAGCCCTAAAGACCATTCCCCTCGTCTAGCCCTTTGCTGTTTGGGGATTGGATATGGTTGTGCCACTGAGAACTAGTAGGAGCGGATTTACTCATGTGCTTGTAGCATTCAACAAGTTTACCAAATGGATCGAAGCTAAACCTATCAAGAATCTTGAAGCCATCACCGCTGTCAGCTTCATCAGAGAATTGACATTCAGATATGGAGTTCCACACAGCATCATCACTGACAACGGATCAATCTTCGATTCTGATGAGTTTAGAGCTTTCTGCGCTTCTCAAGGCACACGAGTCGACTATGCTTCAGTCGCTCACCCGCAGTCGAACGGACAAGCGAAAGGGAAAATGGTCTAGTCCTCAAAGGACTGAAACCCCGACTGATGCGTGATCTCAAACACGCAGCAGGCGCCTGGGTCGATGAGCTTCCATCAGTTCTTTGGGGTCTGAGGACAACTCCCAATCGGTCGACCGGACGAACTCCTTTCTTTTTGGTCTACGGAGCCGAAGCTGTTCTGCCAAGTGACCTGCTCCACAACGCACCCCGAGTCGAGCTCTTCTCTGAAGAGGAAGCAGAACAGGCCCAGCAAGATTCAGTCGATCTCTTAGAAGAGGAAAGGGAGATGGCGTTGATCCGATCGACCATCTATCAGCAAGATTTGCGTTGATTCCATGCCAGAAACGTGAAGGGGCGAGCCTTTCAAGAGGGAGACTTGGTTCTTCGAGTGGATCAACAGAAGCCACACAAGCTTGCCCCCACTTGGGAAGGCCCCTTCATCATCACCAGAGTTCTCCACAATGGAGCATACCGTCTTTACAATGTCGAGCATCAGAAAGACGAGCCACGAGCTTGGAAAGCGGAGCTGCTCCGCCCCTTTTATACTTAAGTACTCACTCAGAGGAGATGTAATAAGAAATACCTTTGTAGTTTATTTATCAAAGACAAGAGCTCTATAATCTTCCTAAACGATTGTTGTTGCGTTTTGTTTCCGTTTGAAATCCCCCAGTGGGTGACTTCGCTGCGAATTCGTTTCGCCCAAGTCTGAAAAATCCTACCGAGTGGTGAGCAAGTCTCTCACTCGGAGGCTTAGCTGCGAATCCGTTTCGCCTAAGCTTGAAAAAATCCTACCGAGTGGTGAGCAAGCCTCTCACTCGGGAGCTTAGCTGCAGTCCAGTACTCGCCTAAGTTTTAAAAATCCTACCGAGTGGAGAGCAACCATCCCACTCGGAGGCTTAGCTGCAGTCCAGTACTCGCCTAAGTTTTAAAAATCCTACCGAGTGGAGAGCAACCCTCTCACTCGGGGGCTTAGCTGCAGTCCAAGACTACGCCTAAGTTTTAAAAATCCCACCGAGTGGAGAGCAACTCTCCCACTGGGGCTTAGCTGCAGTCCAAGACTAGCCTATGTTTGAAAATCCCACCGAGTGGAGAGCAACCCTCCCACTCGGGGCTTAGCTGCAGTCCAAGACTACGCCTAAGTTTTAAAAATCCTACCGAGTGGGGAGCAACCCTCTCACTCGGAGGCTTAGCTGCAGTCCAGTACTCGCCTAAGTTTTTAAAATCCTACCGAGTGGAGAGCAACTCTCCCAATCGGGGGCTTTGCTGGAGTCCAGTACTCGCCTAAGTTTAAAAAATCCTACCGAGTGGAGAGCAACCCTCCCACTCGAAGGCTTAGGTGCAGTCCAGTACTCGCCTAAGTTTGAAAAATCCTACCGAGTGGAGAGCAACCCTCTCACTCGGGGGATTAGCTGCAGTCCAGTACTCGCCTAAGTTTTAAAAATCCTACCGAGTGGAGAGCAACCCTCCCACTCGGAGGCTTAGCTGCAGTCCAGTACTCGCCTAAGATTTAAAAATCCTACCGAGTGGAGAGCAACCCTCTCACTCGGGGGCTTAGCTGCAGTCCAGTACTCGCGTAAGTTCTAAAAATCCTACCGAGTGGAGAGCAACCCTCTCACTCGGAGGCTTAGCTGCAGTCCAGTACTCGCCTAAGTTTTAAAAATCCTACCGAGTGGAGAGCAACGCTCCCACTCGGGGGCTTAGCTGCAGTCCAGTACTCGCCTAAGTTTGAAAAATCCTACCGAGTGGAGAGCAACCCTCCCACTCGGGGGCTTAGCTGCAGTCCAGTACTCGCCTAAGTTTTAAAAAATCCTACCGAGTGGGGAGCAACCCTCTCACTCGGAGGCTTAGCTGCAGTCGAGTACTCGCCTAAGTTTTTAAAATCCTACCGAGTGGAGAGCACTCGGGGGCTTAGCTGCAGTCCAGTACTCGCCTAAGTTTAAAAATCCCTACCGAGTGGAGAGCAACCCTCCCACTCGGAGGCTTAGGTGCAGCCCAGTACTCGCCTAAGTTTGAAAAATCCTACCGAGTGGAGAGCAACCCTCTCACTCGGGGGCTTAGCTGCAGTCCAGTACTCGCCTAAGTTTTAAAAATCCTACCGAGTGGAGAGCAACCCTCTCACTCGGAGGCTTAGCTGCAGTCCAGTACTCGCCTAAGTTTTAAAAATCTTACCGAGTGGAGAGCAACTCTCCCACTCGGGGGCTTAGCTACAGTCCAGTACTCGCCTAAGTTTGAAAAATCCTACCGAGTGGAGAGCAACCCTCCCACTCGAGGGCTTAGCTGCAGTCCAGTACTCGCCTAAGTTTTAAAAAATCCTACCGAGTGGGGAGCAACCCTCTCACTCGGGGGCTTAGCTGCAGTCCAGTACTCGCCTAAGTTTTAAAAAATCCTACCGAGTGGAGAGCAACCCTCCCACTCGGGGGCTTAGCTGCAGTCTAGTACTCGCCTAAGTTTGAAAAATCCTACCAAGTGGAGAGCAACTCTCCCACTCGGAGGCTTAGCTGGAGTCCAGTACTCGCCTATGTTTGAAACACATCCCTATCCGCAAGGATGACGAGGTGCAGGTCGACTGCAACCTTGTCCTTAGGAGCTGCGCCACAAATACAATGTGCGCTCCATCCTTATCCGCAAGGACGACGAGGTGCAAGTCGACTGCAACCTTCTCCTTAGGAGTTGTGCCACAAATACAACATGCGCTCCATCCCTATCCGCAAGGACAACGAGGTGCAGGTCGACTGCAACCTTCTCCTTAGGAGCTGCGTCACAAATACAATGCGTGCTCCATCCCTATCCGCAAGGACGATGAAGTGCAGGTCGACTGGAGTCTCCACCTCAGAGCTGCATCTCAAGCACAAAGATTATTCCGAGCGAAGAACAAATTCCACTCGAAGTCAAACGCAAGCATATTCGGAAATTAACCAAGTTAGGATAAATCCTAAAGTTCCGGACGACGGATCAAAAGTATTCGAGCATCAAGCCCGAAGAAGTTCAACGGTTACACAATCACTCGGCATTCCGAGGCAAATAAAGGTGAAGCTTAATGTTTTTTTTTCGGTCACACATCAGGAGAAGGACTGACTGGGTCGCAGAAACTGTCAAGGTCAATGATGTCTGCAATGCGAGTGGCGGCGGAAAGGAAGGTGTCCATGAAAGACTGGAAAGTATGCTTCTTCGTGTTAGCAACCTTGAGCTCCGCCAGCTTGTCTTCTTTGGCATCCTTGCAATGCACTCGGACCAGAGACAGAGCGACATCAGCACCACAGTGAGCGGATGACTTCTTCCATTCCTACACACGCTCAGGGATTTGATTCAGTCGAGCCATCAGGGACTCGAGATCTTGAGACAGTTCCGCCTGAGGCCAAAGTTCTGCATCAACCGGGTCATTGCAGCTTTCAGACGGGTCAGATAAGCAATCGCGATGTCCATACGAGACTCCAACCGCATGACATTCATCGCAACATCATCCTTGACTGGACAGTTGATGGGATCAAGACCCGTCTCGACCTGCCCAGTTTCTGCTTCAAAGTCTTGGCAAAATTCTGCACAGTCGAGTGAATGATGAGTTGACAGCGAAATTAGAACTTTCAGTCGACATAAATAAGACAGATTAATCAGTACCTTCAAGTTTCAAAACCAGCTTTGCAGCAAGTTGGCCCAGATAAGACTCTAGCTCGCCATTCTTGACCTTGAGACTTCCAAGTTCGTCGGTCAGTCTCTCCTTGTCCTTCTTCAGTCGCTCGACCTCTTGATTGGCGTCAGAAACAGCAGTCTTTAGTTTGGATTTTTCCTCTTCTAACTTGCCGACTGAACAAGCTTTTTGTCAGCAAGCGTTGTCTTCTCGCGAGCCTCCTTCTGAGCTGCAGCTAGATCCAGATCCTTCTGCTCCAAAGCCCGCTTCATTTTCTCTAAAGAAATAACATTCTTCAGACGGGCTTTGAGTTGGCGGTTTTCACTACATACATCTGCTCGAGTGGAGTCACTCGATTCAAAAAATGGAAAGGAAAAGTGCCAGCAGTGGGATAAACAGTCGGTGATTGATTACCTCCCATGGCAGCTACTTCATCACGAGCACTCTGGAGATTCTTCTTAGCCAATTCCAGATCAAGGTTGAGGTTGATTTGCTGCTTGTTCATTGTAGAGAGCTGAGCCCCAAGATCACAAGATTTCTACAGTCAGAAGCCATATCAGTCGACAGATATAAAAAGACATCACAATGCTAGCTGCTCTAAGACTACCACCGAATCAAACATTCAATGGCATTCTCGGGGACTACACCCAGTGGGTGCACTTAGCGTGCCCCCACTGATTCTGCGAAAAAGAAAAAGAAGGTTCTCAGACCACAGTCCACAGTCGACTGCCCGCAGTCACCTATGGTCTCGGGGACTACACCCAGCGGGTGCACTCAGCATGCCCCCACTGGTTTCGATTCCACTCGGCATGGTCTGCCCATCTCGAGTGGCAAAAAAAAGAGAGTGACACCCTCGATTCAATCGTACACTAATCATGCACGCAAATGTGTACGATCAAGATCAAGGACTCACGGGAAGATATCACAACACAACTCTAGACACAAATTAAAATAATACAAGCTTTATATTACAAGCCAGGGGCCTCGAGGGCTCGAATACATAAGCTCGAAAACACAAGAGTCGTGGAAGCAACAATATCTGAGTACTGGACATAAGTTAGACAAGTTTGCCTTAAGAAGGCTAGCACAAAAGCAACATCGATCGAAAAGGCAAGGCCTCCCGCCTGGAGCCTCCTAACTACTCCCCGGTCATCGGCGGCCTCCACGTAGTAGTAAGCATCGCCGTGGCATCGGCCCTGGCTCGTCATCTGGTTGCATCAACCGTAAAGAAGAAGAAAGGGGAAAAGGGGAGCAAAGCAACCGTGAGTACTCATCCAAAGTACTCGCAAGCAAGGATCTACACTACATATGCATCATTATCAAAGGAAGGCTGTATATGTGGGTGGGCTGCGTAAATGCGAGAATAGAGAGAAGGCCTAGTCCTATCGAAGACTAGCATCTTTCGAAACCACCATCTTGCAGCAAACAAGAGGGAGTAGAGTAGCATAACTTAAAGTAGCAGTAGTGTTATCAACCTCGCCGAGATCCTTTCTCGACTCCTGCGAGAAAGAAATCCTGAGCCATACTATCCAGCTTATCATCACAATACATTTCTCATCGCCATCCGTTCTCATCACAAGTATCCAGTTCTAGTTGTATCGATCGATACAACTCCAAGTGTCCGCTATCAGTAGGACAGGCTATCGATAGATGTTTTCTTCCTGCAGGGTGCACCAACTTACCCACCACGCCACTTAACTCCGCCGGACACACTTTCCGTGGTCATGCCCGCCTCGCCAAACAATACGCCGCAACCCGACCTAGGCTTAATAGAGAGGCCAGCACGCCGGACTAAACCTATGCCCCGGGGTCATGGGCCATCTCCCGGGAACTCCTGACGCGTTGCGTGGCGGCGGTGAGCAGACCTAGCTACCTCCTTCAACAAGGCGGCGCCACGCAGTCCAACCCGGCGCGCGCCGCTCAGTCGCTGACGTCTATTAAGCTTCGGCTGATGTTTATGACGCAGAACGCCGATACTATGCCCACGTGATGGTTAGTGCTATCAGGCCAAAGGCCCCTCGGATCAAATATCCAAATCGTAGTGGATTAGGAAAGCACGGTAACAAACAGAGACTCACGAAAGATGTGACCCAGTTGCCCCGTCTCGAGGACTTGCGGCAAGGGCTAGGAATGCCCGGACACGCCTCGTAATTATCTCGCGGGCACCCTCCAGGTCAACCCGTCTCCACATCACTCACAATTAAGCACGCGCGGGTACCCCTCAGGGTCGACCCGTCTTACCAAGTAACAGTGGTAAAGTCCAAGTAACCGTGTGTCCAAACATCAAGGGGAAAACCCGAGGAATCACCCCCGGAGAATTCCACTCAATGTAGTCATCAAGGTGAACGTAAGAGGATTCACCCTCGAGGTCCACACTTGAGGGGTGGCACGACAGAGTCGTATCAGAAGTGGTTAAAGAGGAAATCACCCTCGATGACCACGACCGAATAACTACACTACAGGGTTAACATCAGAAGTGCTGATGAGGTCTCACCCTCGGCACTCGATAGTAACCCAGTAGTGTCGAGCAACTAAGGGGAAGTGATGTGCGGTGCCGGGGCCTGGTCTTCGGTCCCGTTGATCGGGTCTTCAATGATGAAGCAGGGGCAACAAGGACAAGGTGGGGGTCACTGATGGGTCTCTAACCAACCTATACTAAGCAGTTTAGGATAAGCAGGTAAGGTACAACAACAGGTTACAAAAGCAGGCTATGCAGCAGAATAGGAGCAAACAATAACAGTAGCAAAATCTAGTGCAAGCATGAGAGAATGGAATGGGCGATATCGGGATGATCAAAGGGGGGGCTTGCCTGGTTGCTCTGGCAAGGAGGGGTCATCGTCGACGTAGTCGATCACAGGGGCGGCATCGGTCTCGGGGTCTACCGGAGAGAAGGGGGGGAAGAAACAGTAAATATAAGCAAACAGAGGTACCACTAAGCATGACATGACGAAAAGCAGAACTAGGGTGTTCTAACGTAGTACTGCACGATATAGGTGAAGGGGGGATTCAACCGGGAAGGTATTCCCGATTCCGGACCTGTGTCGGACAGATGGCCGGAGGGGGAATGTTCAATGTTCAGATTGTTGGAGGCATCTGACATGTAAACGGACCGCGTATTCGGATTCGTCTCGTCATTCTAAGCAACTTTCATGTAGAAAACATTTTCATCCGAGCTACGGTTTAATTTCTATGATTTTCCAATGATTAAAAGGGTTTTCTAGAATATATTTAATTCAAATAATATAGAATGAAAAAGGATAGACACACCCAGAAGTATACCCAGCAGTGGGCACCGTGGGGCTGACAGTGGGGCCTGTTTACTACCCAGTCAAATTGACTATTGACTGGTCAAATGAGTCAACAGTGCACGTGGGACCCGCTTGTCGGTGTCACATGTTTTAACAGGGTCTTTTAACTGATTTTAATTAATTTACTTAGGGAAGGGGCCACCTACCATTGAGCTAACTTATCTAATTAAAAAAACAAAAAGCTACCGGGCTAATCCCCAATTAGGCGTGTCGGCCCCAAACGTCAATGGTTTCTCGCACGGCTGGGAGCACGCACGTCCGCTCACAGAGGAGCGCCGGCGGCCATCCCAGCGCATGGGGTGGGAGGCGGCGGCAGGCGAGGCCCGAAGAGAAGCGGCCTGGCGGAGTGGCCAGGCGCGGTGGCGCGCCAAGTAGCTGGCAGGCGGCGCAAGGCAACGGGCGACGGAGTCACGCGCGCCGACCCGAGTGGCGGCGCGTGGGACGGTAGCGGGGCGAGTAATGGTTCCAGAGTAGCAGCAGTGCAGGCACGCATGGGAGCTCAAGCTCCGACCATGGCTAGTGCAGACGACTACGGCGATGGATCGAGAAACGAAAAAAAAAGGAATCGGCAGATGGGCTCACAGCGGGGCCGGAAGGGGTGCTCGGGGACGACGCGTGTGGCCGGGGATGCGCAGATCGAGCGGCGAGGTGCAGCGCCGTGGTGGGGGAAGAAGAGGCCGAAGACGAGCTTGACGAAGGCCTAGCGACGAGCTCGAGGGTGGAGACGAAGGAAACGACGGCGACGGGGCGCCTGGACGCCGTGACGCAGCCCGAGGTGGCCGACGGTCGAGGACGAGACGGCGTCAAGCAGGGTGGGGACGAGGCGGCGACGGCGGTTTTGGTCTGCCGCGGGGAAGAGCGAGAGGAGGAGATGGGGGCGCGAGGAAAAAGGAGGGGTAGGGTTCGGGGAAGAGAGGGGCGGTCTTAAGCCCCAGGGTAGCCGGGGGATGGCCGCCATGGCGACCATGGTGGTCGGGATGGCCGCCACGCCCACCTCTGCTTCCTGTAGCAGGAGGAAGGTGAGTGGGGGGTTGTGGGCTGGCCTAGCCTGGGCCAGTTGGCTCGGGTGGGCCGAAGCCCACTGGGAGGCCAGGGGCTCTGGCCCCTTTCCTTTTTTTTTGCTTTTCCCTTTTTCTTTTTCCAGCAGCTTTTGCATTTTCTTTTAGCCACCATTGACTTTGCAAAATTATGCCACTGGCCAAAACAAACTCAAAGAATTAAAGTGCACTGCCTCAAAAAGGTTGGGAGGCTTTTGGAACAGTTGCCAATTTTATAAATTAAAAAGGGCATTTAATTCGTTGCTTAGGTCACTGCTTTAAGTAGCTTAGGCCACTTAAACCTTTTGCAAAAATTTTGGTTCACCACCAATATAACATGTGGATTATTTGGCACATGATGAACATTTTTGTGTTCATGTCTGAGCATTTTGAATTTCTCTCATAACTTTAAATTGAATTCCACTGGAATTTAAAAGAGAAAGGAGACAATGATGATCGAACACTTGTTTAGCAAAATGATTAGCTTAACCCCAAGGGTTACTGTAGCATCATTACACCGGGGTGTTACAACTCTCCTCCTCTAAAAGAAATTCTTGTCCCGAGAATTAAGAGGTAGAAGGGAACAGGTCGGGGTATTCAGCACGGAGGTTATCCGCGCGTTCCCAAGTGGCTTCATCCTTAGAATGATTTGACCATTGCACCTTGAGGAACTTGGTAACCTTCTGGCGTGTTCGACGTTCAGCTTCTTCAAGAATGCAGATCGGATGCTCCTTTTATGTGAGATCATCTTGAATTTCAGTCAATTCCGGATCCACTTCACGTTCCGGATCCTTGAAGCATCGACAAAGTTGCGACACATGGAAGACGTCATGAACATGAGAGAACTGAGGTGGCAACTCAAGTTGATAAGCCACCAGCCCACGACAGGCCAGAATGCGGAAAGGACCAATGTAGCGCGGAGCTAGCTTGCCCTTGACTCCGAACCGATGAGTGCCTCTCAAAGGAGTGACACGTAGATAAGCTTGTTCACCAGGTTGATAAGTTGAACCCCAGTGTTTCCGGTCATAGTTGCTCTTCTGGCGGGACTGGGCCGCCTTGAGATTATCCCGGACAATGTGAACCTGCTCTTCAGCTTGTTGAATAATGTCTGGACCAATGATTGCCCGTTCCCCAGTTTCTGACCAATTCAGAGGGGTTCGGCACTTACGTCCATAGAGCACTTCGAAGGGTGCCATCTTCAAACTGTCTTGATAGCTGTTGTTATAAGAGAACTCCGCATAAGGGAGAGATTCTTCCCACTTCTTGCCAAAAGAAATAACACAAGCTCGAAGCATGTCTTCAAGAATTTGATCGACTCGCTCGACTTGGCCTTGGGATTGGGGATGATAAGCAGTGCTCCAGGTAATATGAGTTCCCATTGCCTCTTGGAAACTATCCCAGAACTTTGAAGTGAATAAACTGCCACGGTGTGAACTGATCTCTTTCGGAATGCCATGGAGTGACACAATTCTGGAGATATACAAGTTTGCTAATTGACTAGCGTGATTGTCTCCTTGATCGCGTAAAGTGAGCAACTTTCGAGAATTGGTCGATGACAACAAAGATAGCATCGTTACCTTTACGAGACTTGGGAAGGCTGTGACGAAATCCATTTGATCTTATCCCACTTCCATTCAGAATCGAAGCGGTTGTAGAAGTCCAGCCGGTTTCGATGTTACGCTTTGACGCGACGGCAAACGCCACATTCTTCGATATATCGAGCAATGTCTTGCTTCATTTTAGACCACCAAGATTTCCGACGGATGTCTAGATACATCTTGGTACTTCCGGATGAATAGAGAGAGGGTGTCATGCGCTTCTTTCATCACCTTCTCTGTCATAAGCTCGAACCGGGGTACTACTATGCGATCTCTGAAGTATAAGGTTCCATCTTCACCAAGTGAGAAATCTCTGGATTTCTCTAAGGCAAGATCCTTTTTCATCAAATCCACGTGAGCATCTTTGGCTTGAGCAGACTTAATTGCTTTCAGCAGAGTTGGTTCCAGGACAAGGTTATTCAGAGAACCCTGTGGAACTAGTTGAACGCTCAGCTTGCATAGCTCTTCATAAAGGCGGGGTTGAGCAGAGACCATGTGATTGCTGCAATATGACTTGCGGCTCGGGGCATCGGCCATTACATTAGCCTTACCAGGGGTATAAGATATACCGCAGTTGTAGTCCACAATAGCTTCCATCCACCGCTGCTGACGGAGGTTCAGATCTGGTTGAGTAAACAGTACTTCAGACTCGATGATCGGTGAAGATCTCGCAACGACACGAGAAGGTACTGCCGCCATAGCTTCGATGTAAAGATAACCGCTGCAAGCTCAAGGTCATGAACGGGTAGTTTTCCTCGTGAGGACGCACTTGACGGGAAGCATAAGCAATCACCCTGCGCTCTTGCATTAGAACACAGCCTAATCCTTGACGTGATGCGTCGCAATAGATGACGAAGTCCTTGCGAGAATCAGGAGGAGCAAGCACTAGGGCAGAAGTTAGCTTGTCCTTGAGTGCCTGGAAACTTTCCTGACATTTGTCTGTCCAGTCGAACTTAACGCCTTTGTGAAGCAGATTAGTCAGTGGCTTGGCGATCTTGGAGAAGTTCTCGACAAAGCGGCGACAGTAGCTGGCTAGGCCGAGAAAGCTTCTGACTTGCTTGACAGTCTTAGGAGGGGTCCAGTCAAGAATAGCCTGAACGCGCTCTGGGTTGACGGCAATACCATCCTTGGAGATAACATGACCAAGGTAGGTGACTTCGGGTAACCAGAATTCACACTTGGAATACTTGGCATAAAGTTGATGCTCTCGAAGCTTCTCCAGAATAAGACGAAGATGTTCAGATGTTCTTCTTTATTCTTGAATATACCAGGATATCATCCATATAGACTACTGATTTAACTTGTCGAGGTAATCCATGAATATGTAGTTCATCGACGAGAGAATGTAGCTGGAGCATTTGTTAAACCGAATGACATGACGGTGTACTCGTAAGAACCATAACGAGTGGCGAATGCGGTCTTTGGAATATCCTCTTCACGAACACGGATCTGGTGGTAACCCAACCTCAAGTCGAGTTTAGAGAATATCGATGATCCAGCCAGTTGATCATACGGATCATTGATCCGAGGAAGGGATATTTGTTCGAATTGTAGCTTGGTTGATAGGACGATAGTCTTGGACCAAACGGTTCGACCGCCCTTCTTCTTGACGAAGAGAGAAGGTGCCCCCAAGCAGAGGAACTTGGACGAATGAAACCGCAGCGAAGAGATTTGTCGATTTCCTCCTTCAGTTCAAGGAGCTCATGAGGCGGCATCTTGTAGGGCCGCTTGGCGATAGGAACGGTGCACGCTTCAAGTCGATGACGAACTCAACAGCCCGGCAGGGGTATTCTGGAAGTTCTTCCGAAATACGCCTTGAAGTCGCGAACAACTGGAATCTTTTCAATTCCCTCAAGAGGTGCTGCGCTCAACGATTCAAAGCATAAAGTCTTGCTTCAGCGTTTTGAACAAGCTGAGCATGGTAGGTTACTATCTCATCGGAAGGATGTAGGAGATGAACAACCTTGGTGGCGCAAACGATAGAGGCAGATATGCGCTTTCAACCATTCCATTCCTGAATGAGGTCAATATTGGAAGACTCTGAATAATGGGAGAAACAAGGAACTCCAGCCCTTCAATCTCAATGGGAACGTCGCGACCAATCATGGTAGTTTCACATCGGCCCGCAAGGGTGCGTACTACTATCGGGGTGTTCATGGCCTCGCATCGAATGTCGTGTGTGTATGCAAACCTTTCTGACATAAATGAATGTGATGCTCCTGAATCAAACAAAAGCAGAAGCTGGTATTGAATTAACAAGGAGAGTACCCATCACAAAGAGAGCTGGTCTTGAGCTTCATTCAGATCAACATGATTAGCGACCACGACCATAAGGTCTGGCATTGTTGTTATGGGGCTGGTTGTTACGGTCAGTTGAAGGCAGGGCCAGCTGGTTCTTTTTCTGATTGCATCCTTTGGCAAGGTGACCTGGACGGCCACATCTGAAGCACAGACCATCATTGGGATCGGGAGTAGAAGCTTGGGGTGGTACAGCCCGTAGGGGCTGTCTCTGCGGTGGAGGAGGCAGACGAGGTGCAACATAGGACTGTCTTGGAGCAGGTGCAATTGGATGATACATGCTGTGGGGAATCCATATCCGACGCTTGCTACCGACGGGCCCAAGATGAGCCAACGTCGCGACTACGCTTAAGGGATCCTGGTGTTCTCAAGACCAGTCTCAACCTGAATAGCCTTGTTCACCAAGGTGGCAAAGTCGGCAAAGTCATGAACGAGCAATGCTAGCTTGATATCAGGGTGAAGTCCATCATGAAACTTCTCTTGCATACGAGCATCAGTTGCAATGTCTTCTTCAAGATAACGTGACAAGTCCAGAAATTCCCGTTGATAAGCATCTACGACTTGTTGCCTTGGGTGAGGTTGCGGAACTCTCGCTTCTTCCCGTCCATGGTTCCCCGAGGAATGAAACAGGCACGAAGGCAGCTTGAAATCCGCCAAGTAATGACCGCTCCAAATGGGTAGGGTACGCTGTGGCTGTCCCACCATTGAGCAGCAGGACCCTTGAGGAAGAAGGATGCGAAGGTGACATAGCTGGCAGGGGCAACACTAGCAGACTCCATTTCACATGTGATGTCGCGGAGCCAGTCATCAGCATCAAGGGGTTGAGTTGAGCTGCGGTAAATAGTTGGGTTGAGGCGCAAGAAGTCCTGCAGAGTTACTGGGGTTGGCTGTTGATTCATGTTCGGACGAGGAAACTGAGCCATCATTCCTTCCATGAACTGACGATTTAACTCAAACTGTTGCATCATTCCAAAGAAAGAATTGAGGCGGTGGTGGATCGTTGGCACCACGGCCACGACCAGCGGAGTCTAACCATCCCGCTAACAGGTAACAGGGGGTAGTTCAGCATTGAGCATTTGCAAAGACAAGGATCATTCATGATGAAACATGCATAAGGAAAGATGTACGATGGATTCCACTTCGTAGTCAACACGACAGGTGTGTGTACTATTCAAGAGGCTATTCTAAGGAATAACTATGGCTTTATCCAACTTCGCGGTGAATGTGGTCACGGGATCCTAATGTTAGTAAATTCGTTTAACCAGAGTAGAAGAGAGTTCAGAGTCCCAGATTATAGACGAGGAGTAAAAGATGCTAATACCACCCAATGGCGACGTGGGACCGTAAGCCACACAGCCAATGTTCGTAAAAGTTTTTCGGTGACTAGACTCAACTTCGGCCAAGGAGTTGGAAAGGGGGCTACCTACAGGCAGTCGGCTCTGATACCAACTTGTGACGCCCTCGATTCAATCGTACACTAATCATGCACGCAAATGTGTACGATCAAGATCAAGGACTCACGGGAAGATATCACAACACAGCTCTAGACACAAATTAAAATAATACAAGCTTTATATTACAAGCCAGGGGCCTCGAGGGCTCGAATACATAAGCTCGAAAACACAAGAGTCAGTGGAAGCAACAATATCTGAGTACAGACATAAGTTAGACAAGTTTGCCTTAAGAAGGCTAGCACAAAAGCAACATCGATCGAAAAGGCAAGGCCTCCGCCTGGAGCCTCCTAACTACTCCCGGTCATCGGCGGCCTCCACGTAGTAGTAAGCATCGGCGGTGGCATCCGCTCCTGGTTCCGTCATCTGGTTGCATCAACCGAAAGAAGAAGAAAGGGGAAAAGGGGAGCAAAGCAACCGTGAGTACTCATCCAAAGTACTCGCAAGCAAGGATCTACACTACATATGCATCATTATCAAAGGAAGGCTGTATATGTGGACTGGGCTGCAGAAATGCCAGAATAGAGAGAAGGCCTAGTCCTATCGAAGACTAGCATCTTCTGGAAACCACCATCTTGCAGCAAACAAGAGGGAGTAGAGTAGCATAACTTAAAGTAGCAGTAGTGTTATCAACCTCGGCCAGAGATCCTTTCTCGACTCCCTGCGAGAAAGAAATCCCAGAGCCATACTATCCAGTTATCATCACAATACATTTCCCATCACCATCCAGTTCTCATCACAAGTATCCAGTTCTAGTTGTATCGATCGGGATACAACTCCAAGTGTCCGTTACCGTAGGACAGGCTATCGATAGATGTTTTCTTCCCTGCAGGGTGCACCAACTTACCCACCACGCCGCTTAACTCCGCCGGACACACTTTCGTGGTCATGCCCGCCTCGCCAAACAATACGCCGCAACCCGACCTAGGCTTAATAGAGAGGCCAGCACGCCGGACTAAACCTATGCCCCGGGGTCATGGGCCATCTCCCGGGAACTCCTGACGCTATGCGTGGGGCCGGTGAGCAGACCTAGCTACCTCCTTCAACAAGGCGGCGCCACGCAGTCCAACCCGGTAGCGCGCCGCTCATCGGTGACGTCTATTAAGCTTCGGCTGATGTTTATGACGCAGAACGCCGATACTATGCCCACGTGATGGTTAGTGCTATCAGGCCAAAGGCCCCTCGGATCAAATATCCAAATCGTAGTGGATTAGGAAAGCACGGTAACAAACAGAGACTCACGAAAGATGTGACCCCATTGCCCCGTCTCGAGGACTTGCGGCAAGGGCTAGGAATGCCCGGCCACGCCTCGTAATTATCTCGCGGGCACCATCTAGGTCAACCCGTCTCCACATCACTCGCAATTAAGCACGCGCGGGTACCCCTCAGGGTCGACCCGTCTTACCAAGTAACAGTGGTAAAGTCCAAGTAACCGTGTGTCCAAACATCAAGGGGAAAACCCGAGGAATCACCCCCGGAGAATTCCACTCAATGTAGTCATCAAGGTGAACGTAAGAGGATTCACCCTCGAGGTCCACACTTGAGGGGTGGCACGACAGAGTCGTATCAGAAGTGGTTAAAGAGGAAATCACCCTCGATGACCACGGCCGAATAACTACACTACAGGGTTAACATCAGAAGTGTTGATGAGGTCTCACCCTCGGCACTCGATAGTAACCCAGTAGTGTCGAGCAACTAAGGGGAAGTGATGTGCGGTGCCGGGGCCTGGTCTTCGGTCCCTGATCGGGTCTTCAATGATGAAGCAGGGGCAACAAGGACAAGGTGGGGGTCACTGATGGGTCTCTAACCAACCTATACTTAGCAGTTTAGGATAAGCAGGTAAGGTACAACAACAGGTTACAAAAGCAGGCTATGCAGCAGAATAGGAGCAAACAATAACAGTAGCAAAATCTAGTGCAACCATGAGAGAATGGAATGGGCGATATCGGGATGATCAAAGGGGGGGCTTGCCTGGTTGCTCTGGCAAGGAGGGGTCGTCGTCGACATAGTCGATCATGTGGAAGTGACATCGGTCTCGGGGTCTACCGGAGAGAAGGGGGGGAAGAAACAGTAAATATAAGCAAACAGAGGTACCACTAAGCATGACATGACGAAAAGCAGAACTAGGGTGTTCTAACGTAGTACTGCACGATATAGGTGAAGGGGGGATTCAACCGGGAAGGTATTCCCGATTCTGGACCTGTGTCGGACATATGGCCAGAGGGGGAATGTTCAATGTTCAGATAGTTAGAGGCATCTGACATGTAAACGGACTGCGTATTCGGATTCGTCTCGTCATTCTGAGCAACTTTCATGTAGAAAACATTTTCATCCGAGCTACGGTTTAATTTCTATGATTTTCCAATGATTAAAAGGGTTTTCTAGAATATATTTAATTCAAATAATATAGAATGAAAAAGGATAGACACACCCAGAAGTATACCCAGCGGTGGGCACCGTGGGGCTGACAGTGGGGCATGTTTACTACCTAGTCAAATTGACTATTGACTGGTCAAATGAGTCAACAGTGCACGTGGGACCCGCTTGTCGGTGTCACGTGTTTTAACAGGGTCTTTTAACTGATTTTAATTAATTTACTTAGGGGAAGGGGGCCACCTGCCATTGAGCTAACTTATCTAATTAAAAAAACAAAAAGCTACCGGGGCTAATCCCCAATTAGGCAGGTCGGCCCCAAAACGTGCAGTGGCCTCTGGCCACGGCTGGGAGCACGCACGGCCGCTCACAGAGGAGCGCCGGCGGCCATCCCAGCGTATGGGGTGGGGAGGGGCGTGCATGGCGAGGCCCCGAGCAGAAGCGGCCTGGCCGGAGTGGCCAGGCGCCGGTGGCGCGCCGAAGTAGCTAGGGCAGGCGGTGCAAGGCAGAACGGCGACGGGAGTCACGGGCGCGGCCGACGAGTGGGCGGGCGCGCGTGGACGGTAGCGGGGGCAGTAGCAGTGGTTCCAGAGTAGCAGCAGTGCAGGCACGCATGGGAGCTCGAGCTCCGGCCATGGCTAGTGCAGACAACTACGACGATGGATCGAGAAACGAAAAAAAAGGAATCGGCAGATGGGCTCACAGCGGGGCCGGAAGGGGTGCTCGGGGACGACGCGTGTGGCCGGGGATGCGCAGATCGAGCGGCGAGGTGCAGCGCCATGGTGGGGGAAGAAGAGGCCGAAGACGAGCTTGACGAAGGCCTAGCGACGAGCTCGAGGGTGGAGACGAAGGAAACGACGGCGACGGGGCGCCTGGACGCCGTGACGCAGCCCGAGGTGGCCGACGGTCGAGGACGAGACGGCGTCAAGCAGGGTGGGGACGAGGCGGCGACGGCGGTTTTGGTCTCCATGGGAAGAGCGAGAGGAGGAGATGGGGCGAGGAAAAAGGAGGGTAGGGTTCGGGAAGAGAGGGCGGTCTTAAGCCCTGGGGTAGCCGGGATGGCCGCCACGGCGACCATGGTGGTCGGGATGGCCGCCACGCCCACCTCTCGCTTCTCAGAAAGGGAGGAAGGTGAGTGGAGGGGTTGTGGGCTGGCCTAGCCTGGGCCAGTTGGCTCGGGTGGGCCGAAGCCCACTGGGAGGCCAGGGGCTCTGGCCCCTTTCCTTTTTTTTTATTTTCCCTTTTTCTTTTTCCAGCAGCTTTTGCATTTTCTTTTAGCCACCATTGACTTTGCAAAATTATGCCACTGGCCAAAACAAACTCAAAGAATTAAAGTGCACTGCCTCAAAAAGGTTGGGAGGCTTTTGGAACAGTTGCCAATTTTATAAATTAAAAAGGGCATTTAATTCATTGCTTAGGTCACTGCTTTAAGTAGCTTAGGCCACTTAAACCTTTTGCAAAAATGTTGGTTCACCACCAATATAACATGTGGATTATTTGGCACATGATGAACATTTTTGTGTTCATGCCTGATCATTTTGAATTTCACTCATAACTTTAAATTGAATTCAACTGGAATAAAAAAGAGAAAGTTGACAATTATGATCGAACACTTGTTTAGCAAAATGAATAACTTAACCCCAGGGGTTACTGTAGCATCATTACAACCGGGGTGTTACAGAGAGGTTCCCATTTTTAGTCCACAGTCGACTGCCCGCAGTCACCTATGGTCTCGGGGACTACACCCAGTGGGTGCACTCAGCGTGCCCCCATTGGTTTCGATTCCACTCGGCGTGAGATTCAGTTCGAATCGACATAGAGAGACATACAGCATCAAAACAGCCACTCCCAAGTGGATGATCAGACAAGAAATACGGTCGATCGGAAAGTCGACTAACCTGGACATTGGCTTGCATAGCAAGCGAAGCAACCGCCGGATCAGAAGCAGAGAGTTATATCGGTGCAGCAGAAGTCTGAGCAACTGATCTTGAGGGGCAATTAGTCGACAGCGGAACAGCGAAGGTGACGTTGGTTCGAGCTAGATCTGTCGAGCGCTCGACCACCGTCCCAGGCGTCACAGGCGACCGAGGAACTTGGACTTCAGGCGCCTTCCTGCCTAGTTCCTTGTCCTTCTTCCTTCTCCCTCTCAGTGGCACTCTTCGTCATCGTCCGGAAGCACAACAATGCCTCGTGGATCTGCAAGGAACAGAGAAAGCCATAAGGATAACTGACAAATCATTCAGTCGACCAGACAAATTTGAATCGACTAGACTTACTGGCTTTGGAGGTGACAGCGTCGTCAGCTGGAGCACTACAAGAAATATGTCAACTTGTGACCTTGACTATTGGTCACTGAAAGGTCATTGTTTTTCATTTGTGACCTTTTTGTGACCAAAAACAGAAGGTCAAAAGTTGGCAGTCGTAAACTGAAATTAACGACCTTCTCTGTGAGAAGGTCGTAGACGTTTACGACCAAAACAGAAGGTCGTTCAACCCATGACCTTTTGATTTGGTCACTAGCTGTCTGCTCAGGCCACGTCGGATTCAACGTGGCAATCTGACGTGGCAAAACTACGACCAATTGAAAAGGTCAAAAATTAGAATCGGCCCGGTCCAATTCGGTGTTTTTCATGGGCCGAGCCCAACAATTCAGCCTTTTAATATTTATTTTTTTGTTAATTTTTGCTAGCTACACGGGCCTAGCCCAACAATTTGGCCTTTTTATTTTCTGGGCTGTGGCCTTTTTTGCGAACCATATCATTATGCCTATTTTCCTGGTTTTTCAGAAATACACAATGTTCCGATCCACTATAGTTTGGGCCACAACCTTTTTAGAGCCCAAATATTATTTTGTCAAGTAGAACATTTGGCCTTTTTCATTCACAGATTTCAATTTACACATTTGAACAGCAAAAAATCAATAAATCTCGCAATTAACTAATTAAATCCAGAAATCATCCAGTCAAACACTCACAAGAGCAAATACACATCCGCACGTCCAACATGTGCACATACAATCAAAAACAAATACACATGGGTGGAACGGCGCCAGCTTAATTCCTACAAGGCGGTGGTGGTGCTATCTACAATGTGCGGGAGAAATGTTCAGGACCTCCTCTTCCTCTTCTTCTTGTCCTCTCACTTGTCACCTGCATTCTTGAGCTGCGAGAGGACACAACACCGTTAAGAACAGTTGATCAGACCATATTGACACAAATCACAAGGCACCCAGTGTATACTATGTAAGCGCTGGCATATTTTTACTTCCAAAACCATCACTACTGTGCATGCATGCTTGGTTTATAAGCTTCATCCATCTGGTTGACACCATCACTACATATTGTTGCTACTGACCGAGATGCACATGAGAGCAAGTATAATATATATCTTGCGAGATTTCTACTGTACACAAGCGTGCACATACACAACATGCAGCGTGCATACATATGCATGCATGTATAAAGCTGCACCTCAATGGTTTTCATTGCTGATCGAGAGATTAATATTTTAAGAATCCACTGCATGTGGCACACAACTACTCCTACCTAGGTAGCTGTACGTAGGTGTACTAGCAGCCAGCCCAGAGGCAAGTCGATCAGCAATTCAACAATCACTAACTAGCCAGCAAGCTACTGCTATGTCCTATCCTAGCAGCAGCAACGGCTTTTCTTTGTCATGCATGTAAAGAAATGCATGCATTTCCAGTAAATATAAATGTATGCATACTGCCATTGGCCTAGACCACACTAGAAGAAAAATGCTCGTGCAACCAGCAGATAGATTGACCTATGTGCACACTTCTTTCTAGACACCAATTCTAACTGCCATCGACTTGCAAGCTTTACCTACGCAGTGATGGCATTCGCACCAAAAGGAAGAGAAGAAAATGAGCTCTGGGATAGACGGAGAGGACCACCACATGCAACGTGAGAAAGGTACAGGTACAGTTTCATGGGCCAGCACTTACATAGTATACAGATTCATGTCGAAGGATCGACATGCCAGAAGAGGGTAGGCCATGAGGTATGTGTACTCCTGCGCTAGCAATAATGGCGGCGCCGGAGAAGCACCATAAGGTGATGGTGGTTCCGGCAAACCCTGTCACGAGGATGCTGGTCACACAAGAGCAACATGCAAGTTATGTCAGCCAACATAAATAACAGGGATGAGAAACGAACCTGAGCATTGAGCAGCAACAAACTAGAAGCAAAGCTCTGCGAAAAACACCAGCAAAGCTAGTTGTCCAAGTAACAAAACAATCAGTCACATCGATTTTGTAGAACTGTAGGTACACAAATTCAGAACCACCAACAAAAATGAAGGTCCAAAAAGTCCATGAGCAGGCCCAAAGTTCAATAACAATAACCCACACATAGGGTCCAAATCTCAGCGCGAAGGGCCCAGGTACAAAATGTCAATCTAGATAGCATCCATTAAAAGATAATAATGATAGTAGCCCATCCAAACAGCACACAATGTAGGAAAAAGGAGGGTCTCGGGAGAACAATAGACTAATCCAGAAGCAGAAATTGGCACCTAAACAACCTAACTAATAATGCTTGCAAGAACAACCAGACAATAATGGATAAGGACATATAACCAACAGATATCCAATAATCCAATCACAAGCATTCACAAACAGTATGTGTCACACTCCCATTTTAGATGACAGAAATAGAATCCTGAACACACCAGCAATAATCAACTTCTGACTAGCAACGGCAAACAGATTTAGACACAAGCAATTTTATAGCAGGATGAAAAATCTATGTGCAGAATTCATGAATGAAGTTATAGTAGTAGCACAAAGGACCCTCACAGACCTTTGTAACAGTTTGCAAACTGACCTTGTGCATTGTACATGTAAGGTAAGGTAAACAGAGTTCCTAGCAGACAATGTATTCTAGTTATTAAAAAAATGCTCGCCAAGATAATCAATACAGTGGTGAACCGAACACAGTAATAATCCAAAGGTGATACTAATAAGCAGCATGAACCTCCCTAATTTTGTGATATAAAACTAATATCAGACCAATTTTGTACCAAGTTAAAGTTACTTCAGGTTGTGAACAGTTAGCTCGTCTAACATTTTCTAAACCTTCTAATTATAAGTTCCACAACCTAAACACACTATGTAACCATTCGTGTGCTCTTTGTCAAGGTGAATTTAGGTCTTTCCATGGAGGAGAGAGCATAGACTCGATCACCGGCCTTGTGCCAAATCCCCCACGCCTTCCCGTGACGGCCTTCACAACAATGACCTGCAAGCAAAACACACCAAAAACTAAGTCACAAATGCATGCTACTAATCCACTGTCCTGTAGTTGTTTGGTTATTATTTTAGATTAATATGAATAATTCAATATGTATTATCTGTTTTAAAAAATGAAGTAAATATGTTATGCTAGACTATTGTTTCAAACAAATATATTAGAATGTTAAATTTAACATGCTAGAAAATTAAAGTAGAGTGCCCAACACACATTGTAAGTAAGACTAGCATATAGTAGTTTGTCTTGTACAGAATGCTTCTAATCTAAGTAAGCATGAGAGTGTACGTGTTGGAGCTTTGTCATGCATGCAAATATTTTATGAGGAGAACTAGATACATGTATGTGACAATTAGAATGCATAAGTGTGTAGGGGAGCTCCCTCGGCATCGCTGCTATCGTATTTGACCAATGAAACAAAAGGTTACAGGGAGCTTTTAAGTAAAATATGTTTGTGCACACAGCAAATCTGAGAATGTGAGCTCGGTATGCTCTCTACTAGTCTCCAGTGAGCTGATCCTGCTAATCTATCTACGCAACGGTGGTGAGAGATGGAGATGCCAGTAGAAGGAACTAGCAAGCAACGGTGGTGAGAGATGGAGATGCCAGTAGAAGGAACTAGCAAGCATACCACATGCAAGGCCAAGATGGATAGCACTGACAACAGGTATGCATCAATGGGCATGCAGGACAAGACGAATATCTGTAAGTCTTTCTTCAGAAGAGGCATTGTAACTAGACTACTGCTTACTACTTAACCCAAAACTGAATCATGAAACAAATCTTACCATCCATGCACTGTAGGTGAAACGGAGATTGAGGAAGGGCTCTGAACTACAATCTAGCACCTGAACAGGTTGAGGTACTTGCCGGAAACCTACGGCGCGAGCGCGAATCTGGCAAACGGCAAACCTTGGACCCCCTCCTGTGTTCGTATGTCTGCAAAGAGCACTATTGTGTAAGAGCAGAGATCAGGCTCAACCCTGTGCAAGCAAGTTGTGTGACAAGGTAAGAAACCAACAGATGCACCTTTCTCAAGTTTATAAATTGAAGAATGGAAGTCATACGTACCTGTATCTTCTCATGGTCTTGAAAAATGTTCGAGCCTCTTCTACTAATCCAGATACTGTGAACGCATCAAGCAAGATGTTGTATGATTTGCATGTTGGCCTGGAAATATATCATTCAATGAAATCACCAATAGTATATTTTGGATTACCTCCTATGAGGAATTAAACACTAATCTGAAGACTATTCTTCAGCTGAAATGTGGTGAACTTGGCATATTTCTTTAAACTTGTGCATTCAACAGAGCAAAGGACTTGGTTTCTTTAAATGGCACCGAATTTACTATGTTACCAGATTCATCAATAGTATTCAACCCCAAATACATTTGTTATGGACCAAGGTACAATAGTTCAAGGAACTGCTGTAAATATGTTTAGTTGTTTGATAGGTGCATGGGCTAAAAACAGTATCTGGATTAGTAGAAGAGCACACAAATCACAGAATCATGTTGGATTATACTGAATTAAAGTAGTAAAAGGTGGTATTACCACTGAATTTGACAAAAGAGTACTTGCTAAATACAGGAGTACTAGTTTCTCAGATACCAATATACACACATACTACAATAGAAGGAATTAATGACCTTCAGTAGAAACGACTGAGCCTCAAGCATAAGACAAAGAAACACTGTTTATCCAACGTTTGGTCAGGCTAGAACACAGCAACGCTGCATATATCTTCCCTATGCACCGACCAAAATCATGCATCTTCGTCATAAATAAGACCAGCGTGGTAACAAATCTGATCTATTGCTCTACTACAGCAGTTGGTCCTGAGAAAACACAGGTAAAGTTGCATTCCCGTATCATGATGAGTAGAGGAAAGTGATATACCTCGTTGATGGCGAGCATCTGGTCGTTGGCCTTCTTCACCTTCTTGAGCTTCCTCAGGAAGTACCTGCGCCCAAATCAAACAAGCAAGCACATAAGCCCCATGAAACCGCCAAAGAAGATCGAAGCCATGGTGTCGCGAGGTCGGTCGGGGAAGGAGACTGACCAGAACTTGGACTTGGCGCGGACCTCGTTGATGGCCCAGAGCTTCAAGCGGTAGATCTTGGGCTGCTCATCGTCGGGGGTCGGCAGCGCGCGACCCACCACCTGGTACTTGTTGAACTGCGCGCAAACACACAGGGGTCAGCCACGACGGGGGTAAGATCGACGGCGCGGCGGATCTAGAGGACTGGGGGAGGATGGCGGGGCGGGGAAGAGAGAGAGAGAGGGAGGAGGAGCTTACCCTGTGGGCGACCATTCTGACGAGCTCTCGAGACCAGAGTGTGGGGCGGTGAAGCGAGAGGCGAGGTTGGAGACGTAGTGCTGGAGGAAGGAGGAGGCGACGGCGAGGGGGGTGGGAGGCGGGGAGGAGGAGGGGCAGGACGTGCGACGGTGTCGATCTGAATCGGGGGAGAGGATGAGAGGGGGAGTTAGGGTTTGGGGTTGTTGGGCTGCGGGTGGGTTTTTTTTTCTCCTTTGTTCCTTCTAGATGGATGGATGGACGCGGGATGGAGGGATGGATGGATGGATGGGTACCATGTCATCGATCCGTGGGAATGGTTCTGATTGGTTCAGAAAATCAGTGATTTAAAAGAGTTTCCAAGTACAAAAACTAGAGGGATTTTGTGAAGTAGCTATCAAAAATATTTTGCAAAAGGGTACCACGCAAATTTTCACTAGAGTTAGACCACATTTTATGGATAAGGACCAATTTGTACGCATTTCTCATCTTTCTAGCTATTTTTAATCATTTTTCGAGTGGCAAAAATGGTTTTTTTGTGAAGAATCTATAAAATATTTGTTGTAAAATTGGACTCCATCAATTTTGTAAAATACTCCCTCCGTCCGGAAATACTTGTCTTAAGAATGGTTGTATCTAGACTTATTTTAGTTATAGATACATCCATTTTCAATCATTTCTAAGACAAGTATTTCCGGACGGAGGGAGTAGTAGTCCATATTTAATATAAAATTGACCAAATGGTTGGGTGTCAAAAGTTTTGATCCACCTCTGGTGAAAAAGACAAATTTCCGCCGATTTAGTAGAAACTGAGTCAAATTTGAACTGCAACTGCCTCATAGTTTGCTCTTTATTATTTCCAACAATTATTTCTAGGTACATAAGTATCTATTTAATCAGAGAAACACCAAAAAAATCCAAGATTCAACCACTAGCTTGGAACAGTCATTCCCGTCGTTTTGACCGCATTTTGAAACAGGCATAAAAAATTCAAAAAAAATCAAAAAATTGAAAACCTTCGCATTGCGTCATTATATGTGACCAAGTTTCTAGGAAAAATAATAAACTTGTAATACGGAAATTATTTTAAAAAAGTGTTCTCAGAAATGAGCTATCATGCGTGAAGACTCGTGGCTTTCAAACCAAATGATCAGTCTTATGGCCACATTCATGGCATAGTTTGTTCAAATGACCTCATATCGTGCACAAGGGTGCATCTTGGAATGACAAAAAATGTTGCCTAAGGAAGTTTTCATTTTCTTTGCACGAAAAATTCATTTTCCATTTTTTCCGAGTGCCCAAAATGAGTTTTTTTGTGAAGGACCTACCATATATTTGTTGCAAAATTGGACCTAATAAATTTTATAAAATACTAGGCCATATATAATGCACAATGGACAAATGGTTGGGTGTCAAAAGTTTTGATCCACCTCTGGTGAAAAAGACAAATTCCCGCCGATTCAGTAGGAAGCGGGTCAAATTTGAACTGCAACTACCTCATAGTTTGCTCTTTATTTTTTCAAAAAATCGTTTCTAGGTACATAAGTATCTATTTAATCAGAGAAACACCAAAAAAATTGTAAGATTCAACCACTAGCTAGGAACGGTCATTCCCGTCGTTTTGACCGCATTTTGAAATGGGCA
Organism: Aegilops longissima; assembly: GCA_021605205.1. Lineage (NCBI taxonomy): Eukaryota > Viridiplantae > Streptophyta > Magnoliopsida > Poales > Poaceae > Aegilops > Aegilops longissima. Next base: position 675,600,727 of record CM038682.1, on the reverse strand, counting down.
TAAAAAATTCAAAAAAAAATCAAAAAATTGGAAAACCTTCGCATTGTGTCATTATATATGACCAAGTTTCCAGGAAAAATAATAAACTTGTAATACGGTAATTATTTTAAAAAAGTGTTCTCAGAAATGAGCTATCATGCGTGAAGATTCATGGCTATCAAGCCAAATGATCAATCTTATGGCCACATTCATGGCATAGTTTGTTCAAATGACCTCATATCATGCACAAGGGTGCATCTTGGAATGACAAACAATGTTGCCTAAGGAAGTTTTCATTTTCTATGCACGAAAAATTCATTTTCCATTTTTCCGAGTGCCCAAAATGAATTTTTTTGTGAAGGACCTACCATATATTTGTTGCAAAATTGGACCTAATCAATTTTATAAAATACTAGGCCATATATACTGCACAATGGACAAAATGGTTGGGTGTCAAAAGTTTTGATCCACCTCTGGTGAAAAAGACAAATTCTCGCCGATTCAATAGGAAGCGGGTCAAATTTGAACTACAGCTGCCTCATAGTTTGCTATTTATTTTTTCCAAAAATAATTTCTAGTTACATAAGTACCTATTTAATCATAAATACATGGTTTGGTGGCGATACGTCGAGGTTTGGACGGTGGCCGAGGGCTCCAACTCTAGAGCGCGTAAGCTAGCATGCCCGCCGCATGGTCACCGCGTGACCGTGGCGTTGCCATGTGTTCTGGGCGGCCTAGGCATGTCTAGTGGGTTGGGCACTCCCCAGGTAGGTGCTAGGAAGAAAATAACAACATAAGATTCTCACGAGGAGACCCATCGATGCTCAAACATGAATAAGCAGCCAAGTGTTTGATTAGCGGTACGGGAAATGCACATGGCTAATGTGCATGAGCTTTGGCTGAGGATGATCAGTTACTAAGAAGACCGTCTTCACAAATTTTCAGCTCAAAATGAGGACCCTAGGTGGTACTTGCTTTGCAAAGTACCACACTGGACATAAATACGAATGTTGAAGTTGGGCTCAAAATAATGAATGGATTGAGCTGGCATTTGGTGGAAGATGGTTATTTGGGCATAGGAAAGCACTGTAGAAAATGGATACAATTTGGACATGCCAAAGTGGCACTTCCTTCACAAAGTGCTGCTCTGAACATAATAGGAAAATGAATATTGTTGAGTTATTTTTGAACTAGGCAAGGAATGTTTTTGACATATTAGATGAAGATATGATCCAAACAATTTATGAGAATTTTTTGGGAATTTTCGGAATAACAGAAATATAGGTTGCTTCACAACCTAGGGCAAAAATTGACACATGGACATGACACATAGGCAAAACTGATGAGATGGCGCCTAGTCATCACAACCCACCACAATCTACAAGGCTATGACCATCTATATTGGTCGTTAACAACTAGAAATAAGGCAGCGGACCAGCACTCTTTGCTTTATGACCATTTCGTGTAAGGAAATTACGACCTTTCTGACCAAAATGGTCGCAATGGTTTAGGGTTTGGAGCCCCCCGAACAGCTTTTGACCAATTGGTCTCAAATGGTCATAGATCTATGACCAATTCTTCCAGGGTCACTGACAGAAGGTCACTGGTTGACATATTTCTTGTAGTGGAGTCTTGTCGATATCCATGTCGGTCGCAGCTGAGGTCGGGCTACACAAATTCATCGTCCACTCGGTCAGAATAAGAAAACCGGTCGGAACAGAAAAATTGATCGGAACAAAAACATATGGGAAGAGCGTTTACCCAGAAGTAACAGGGACATCCATCTTAATCCCAGGCAAGGTCTTCCGAGCCTTCGAAGGATTAGCTTTGGGCTGCTTGGTGACTTTCTCAGTCAAATCTGGAGTCGGGGACCGAGCGCGCTTGTGAGATGGAGCACTCGACGCCACGGCCTTGCCGCGCCTGTTCGCGGGATCATGCCGCTGCTTGGATCGACGTTCGGAGCGAGGCGGTGAGTCGGCTACCTCCTCATCTTCCGACTCGTCGCTCTCATCTTCATCATCATCAGCTGGGGACTCCCACTCGCCGCTCTCTTCAGCATTGTCCTCGCCCTCTTGGTCTTGCTCCAGAGCTTGTTCACCATTGGGCATCGAGTACATCTCCGTGTAGATCTGCAAAACAAGAGACCGATCCTAAGTCAGTCGAAACAACAATCAGTCGGAAAATACGTTCAAAAATTCAGTCATGATGACCAGACCTTCTCTGGCGGGTTGCTGTCGCTGAAAGGGTCGACTCTCCTAGCACCCCTGGGGTTGTCCTTGTTCCCGGTGATACCCATCAACCACTCGGCTATGGGTTTGGCCTCCACCTCCTCCGGATGAACCCGAGCAGTGTCACCAGCCCCAGAATACATCCACATGGAATGGTCACGAGCTTGGAGAGGTTGGATTCGCCGACTGAAGAACACCTCGAGCAGGTCCATACCAGTGACACCTTGGTTGACCAGCTGAACTACTCTCTCAACTAGCATGCCTGTCTCCACCTTCTCTGCATCAGTAACTTTCAAGGAAGATGGAGTTTGAACACGGTCGAAAGAGAAAGGAGGAAGCCCGTTCGACTGACCTGGGGTCGCGAGGTCCTGGCAGTAGAACCAGGTCGACTGCCAGCCCCTAACCGACTCAGGAAGAGTCATCGGAGGGAAAGAGCTCCTCTTCCTCTTCTGAATGCCCAGACCCCCACACATCTGAATGACATGGGTTTTCTCATCCTTCGAATTTGCTTTTTTCACAGTTTGAGATCGGATGGTAAAGATGTGCTTGAAAAGACCCCAGTGCGGTCGGCACCCCAAGAAATTTTCACACATAGAGACGAACGCGGCAAGATATGTGATAGTGTTGGGAGTGAAATGGTGGAGTTGGGCACCAAAGAAATTCAGGAAACCGCGAAAGAAAGGATGCGGGGGAAGCGAAAAGCCACGGTCGACGTGGGTGGCGAGCAGGACACACTCACCCGACCGCGGCTGTGGCTCCGTCTCTCCCCCCGGCAGGCACGTAGACGTATGAACGATCAGCCCCAGCTCAGCCATATCGTCCAAGTCCTCTTGCCGAAGCGAAGATCGGATCCAGTCTCCCTGGATCCAACCCGACGGCAACCCCGAGCACGACGAAGACCCCCGATTCATCTTCTTGCTCTTCGCCGCCCCCGTCGCCTTCTTCGCACGCTCTAGCACTGCCGTTTTGTCCTTCCCCATGGCGGCGGAGCGACGGCGTCGAGAGTGGTTGGTCTGGGCAAAGCGGAGTTGCGAGAGGAAGAAGAAGGGGAATGGGCACGCACAGTGCAAACACCTCGGCCTCGCCGCTTTTAAAGGCCTCCTTCCGAGTGACTGACGCATGGGCCCGAGCGACCCCGTCAAATTCCCCCAATAGTTGCGCACAGGATACGTGGCGAAAAGGGTGGCGCGGAAACCAAAAAGTCCTATTTATCTACTCCACCTACCGCGGAGCGCTCCGCCTGGCGCGCTTCCACCAAAATTTTGAATCCCAGGAAATCTGGGATCCTTCACAACCGATCACGCCAAAGATTTCATGTCAGGGATATCATTCGATAGATGTAGTGATATAAACCAGTCAGCAATTTCTGAATCGATCAAGGCGACTGAAACGAAGCTGAAGTTCTAACAGCTGGCCTCCACTTGGGGATAAATACAAGGCAATCAAGAGTAAAAGCAAGGTCAACTCCATCCTTCTTTTTCACTCAAACCTCGATCCATTCGGGGGCTAATGATGTGGACACAAACCTAGGGTAGGGTAATAGGCCTGACCTATACATCCTACCTAAGGTCCTTGTCCTAAGAACAAAGAAGTTCAAGAATCAGAAGAAGGGATCCAGCAAAGGCGTCAAGTGAAGTCCACTCGACCTACCATCCACTCGGAGATCCCGCTTTATCCAGGTCACTCAACCATCAAACCACTCGAGAACAAGAAGACCTAAAGCCACTTCGCGCAGCAACGGTCGAACATTTACTCAGATATTTAATGCTCATTTGTAACACTTCAATATAGGCGTTACCTATAACACCACCTCTTTATGTACATTGAATCCTACGTAACGGAGGGGAGCTGGGGTCCTGGCGCACTCTATATAAGCCACCCCCCTCCTCTGGGACAAGGGTTCACACCCCCTGTAACTCACACGCATATAATCCAGTCGACCACCTCCGGGCTCCGAGACGTAGGGCTATTACTTCCTCCGAGAAGGGCCTGAACTCGTAAGTCTAGCGTGTACAACTCCTCCATAGCTAAGATCTTGCCTCTACATTCCTACCCCCCTATTCTCTTGTTAGACTCAGAACCACGACACATCCCACCTTTCTTCTTCAACAACTATCGGTCAGTTTTGGTTGAGCCTAAGTTTTTGCTTCTTCACATGATATGTGCTATCCTTGAAATGTCATTTTGTTTTGTTTTGCTTGCTGTTTGAATAAATTACTTAAGATATGAAATTTTATTTATGATAAGGAGTCTTCACATAGTTACATAATTATTCAACTACTCAATGTGCTTCGCTTATATGTTTTGGAGTAGTCTGTCATTTGCTCTAGTGCTTCACTTATATCTTTTTAGAGCACGGCGGTGGTTTTATTTTTAAGAAATTTATGAACTCTCATGATTCACTTATATTATTTTGAGAGTCTTCCTAAACAACATGGTAATTTGCTTTGGTTATGAATTTAGTCCTATTATGATGGGCATCCAAGAGGGTATACTAAAAACTTTCATATAAAGTGCATTGAATACTATGAGAAGTTTGATTCCTTATGATTGTTTTGAGATATAAAGATGGTGATATTAGAGTCATGCTAATGAGTAATTGTGGATTGGAGAAAATTTGTGTTAAAGTTTGTGATTCCCGTAGCATGCATGTATGGTGAACCGTTATGTAACGAAGTTGGGGCATGAGGTATTTATTGATTGTCTATGAGTGGCAGTCGGGGACGAGCGGTGGTCTTTTCCTACCAATCTACCCCCCTAGGAGCATGCGCGTAGTACTTTGTTTCAATGACTAATAGATTTTTGCAAAAAATATGTGAGTTTTTTATGACTAATGTTGAGTCCATGGATTATAAGCACTCTCATCCTTCCACCATTGCTAGCCTCTCTAGTGCCGCACAACTTTGGCCGGCACCATACACCCACCATATACCTTCCTCAAAACAGCCACCATACCTACCTATTATGGCATTTCCATAGCCATTGCGAGATATATTGCCATGCAACTTTCACCGTTTCATTTATTATGACACACTTCATCATTGTCATATTGCTTTGCATGATCATGTACGTAGTTGACATAGTATTTGTGGCAAAGCCACCGTTCATAATTTTCATACATGTCACTCTTGAGTCATTGCACATCCCGGTACAATGCCGGAGGCATTCATATAGATTCATATTTTGTTCTAGTATCGAGTTGTAATTTTTGAGTTGTAAGTAAATAAAAGTGTGATGATCTTCATTATTAGAGCATTGTCCCATGTGAGGAAATAAAAAAATGGTGAGGCCAAAGAAGCCAAAAAAAAAAAAGAGGCCAAAGAAGACATTCAAAAAAAAAGAGAAAAAATGAGAGAAAAAGAGAGAAGGGGCAATGTTACTATCCCTTTTCCACACTTGTGCTTCAAAGTAGCACCATGATCTTCATGATAGAGAGTCTCCTATGTAGTCACTTTCATATACTAGTGGGAATTTTTCATTATAGAACTTGGCTTGTATATTCCAACGATGGGCTTCCTCAAATTGCCCTAGGTCTTCGTGAGCAAGCAAGTTGGATGCACACCCACTTAGTTTTCTTTTGAGCTTTCATAAACTTATAGCTCTAGTGCATCCGTTGCATGGTAATCCCTACTCACTCACATTGATATCTATTGATGGGCATCTCCATAGACCGTTGATATGCCTAGTTGATGTGAGACTATCTCCTTCTTTTTGTCTTCTCCAGAACCACCATATTCTATTCCACCTATAGTGCTATGTCCATGGCTCACGCTCATGTATTGCATAAAAGTTTAAAAGGTTTGAGAACATCAAAAGTATGAAACAATTGCTTGGCTTGTCATCGGGTTTGTGCATGATTTAAATACTTTATGTGATGAAGATGGAGCATAGCCAGACTATATGATTTTGTTGGCATAACTTTCTTTGGCCATGTTATTTTGATAAGACATGATTGCTTTATTAGTATGCTTTAAGTATTATTGTTTTTATGTCAATATTAAACTTTTGTTTTGAATCTTATGTATCTAAATATTCATGCCGCAATAAAGAAGATTACATTGATAAATATGTTAGGTAGCATTCCACATCAAAAATTCTGTTTTTATCATTTACCTACTTGAGGACGAGCAAGAATTAAGCTTGGGGATGATTGATACGTCTCCAACGTATCTATAATTTTTATTGTTCCATGCTATTATATTATTCATCTTGGATGTTTTATATGCATTTATATGCTATTTTATATTATTTTTGGGACTAACCTATTAACCTAGAGCCAGTGCCAGTTTCTAATTTTTTCCTTGTTTTCGAGTTTTGCAAAAAAGGAATATCAAACGGAGTCCAAATGAGCTGAAAATTTATGATGATTTTTTGTGGACAAGAAGAAGCCCCTGAACCAAAAGAGTTGGTCGAGAAGAGTGTCGATTCAACGACAAGGGTGGAGGGCGCGCCCCTACCTTTTCGCTGACTAGTGGACCCCCCCCCCCTAACGTGAAACTGACGGCAAAAATTCCTATAAATCCAGAACCACCTAGAAATAAACCTAGATTGGGAGTTCCGCCGCCGCAAGCCTCTGTAGCCACAAAAAACCAACCAGGAGCCTGTTTCGGCACCCTGCCAGAGGGTGAAACCATCTTTGGTGGCCATCTTCATCATCCCGGCGGTCACCATGATGAGGAGGGAGTACTTCACCCTCAGGGCTGAGGGTATGTATCGGTAGCTATGTGTTTGATCTCTCTCTCTCTCTCTCTCTCTCTCTCTCTCTCTCTCTCTCTCTCTCTCGTGTTCTTGATTCGGAACGATCTTGATGTACCGCAAGCTTTGTTACTATAGTTGAATCATATGGTGTTTCTCCCACTCTATCTTCTTGTGATGAATTGTGTTTTACCTTTGAGGTTTCACTATTATCGGATTGAATACTATTATGGATTTGAGAACACTTGATGTATATCTTGTGTGGGATACTGGTGGTGACAATGGAGTGTTCTATTGATTCACTTGATGTATGTTTTGGCACTCAACTCGCGGATTCCTGAGGTGACATTGGGGTAATCTATGCATAGGGGTTGATGCACGTTTTCATCCTTGTTTCTCTGGTATGTATCTTGGGGCACTCTTTGAGGTTCTTTATGTTGGATTGAATATTATGAATCTGAAATTGTTTGATGCATATCGTATAATTAAACCACGGATACTTGTGGTGACATTGGAGTATCTAGGTGACATTAGGGTTGATTGATGTGTGTCATATGGTGTTATTTTACTACAAACTCTAGGGCTATTTGTGACACCTATAGGAATAGCTCAATGGATTGATCGGAAAGAATAACTTTGAGGTGGTTTCGTACCCTACAAGCAATTTCATATTATGTTCTCCGCGATAGGAACTTTGGAGTGACTTTTGTCGCAGTTGAGGGATTGCCATATGATCTAATTATCTTATCATTGTTGAGAGAACTTGCACTAGTGAAAGTATGAACCCTAGGCCTTGTTTTCAAGCATTGCAATACCATTTTTGCTCACTTTTACTACCTGCTACCTTGCTGTTTTTATATTTTCAGATTACAAAAACCTATATCTACTACCCATATTATGATTGTATCACCATCTCTTCGCCGAACTAGTGCACCTATACAATTTACCATTATATTGGGTGTGTTGGGGACACAAGAGACTCTTTGTTATTTGGTTGCAGGGTTGTTTGATAGAGACCATCTTCGTCCTATGCCTCCCACAGATTTATAAACCTTAGGCCATTCACTTGAGAGAAATTTGCTACTGTCCTACAAAACTCTGCATTTGTAGGCCCAACAACGTCTACCAGGATAAAGTTGCGTAGTAGACATCGGAATGCCATCAGTTAATGGAAATTCAACATAGAAGGAAGCGCAAGTTAGCACGACGGTGCGTGCACATTGCTTGCCCATGGGTGTGATCCATATACTCGTGTGCCCAACAGAGCACACTATTTACACTAAAGAATATTTTTCCATACACAGAGAGCATAGATATTGTGCAGACCGAGCAAATCACATGGCAAATGATTAAACTAAGTAACACATCGATGGTGAGTTCAACAATCGCAGTCAATTATTTACCAGCAAGTGTTTTCCCAAAACACATAGAGCTTATTAGCAGGAAACGTCTATGTTATTATCGGTCTTCCCACACAATTAGCCGGTGCACCCTTGTTCTTTGATCGAGTTCACCTCATTGTGTCGGCATATGTTCATGTCCCTCCGTGCACTCTGATCTCCCATCCCTTCGCGCGCTCTGCTCTCGTGTCCCTCTGTGCGTGCTCTGCCAGCGGTTGGGGCCGGTGCTCGATTAGCTTGGGGGCCCCATATGCATGCGGTTGCGCCACGCCCGTCACCGTGATGCAGTTGCGAGAGGAACGATGGAGTTACGCGTTGCCAAAACTGACATCCAGACGTGCCGATATTACAGGCCGTTTGGCCTCCCCATTTATTCCCGGGGCCATTATAACCTTAGTCTCTTCAACCTTTCGATTGTGCCCCACAACACAAAAAAGGAAACCCACGATGACACATACAGAGAGGATATCTAGCGGCACTCCAATGGAGTTCGACGTGCATCAAGTGGAGACCAACGTGAGGGAGACTGACCTCTCGGTGGTGTACACCAACGACCCGGCCGTAGTGGAGGATTCCATCAACACCATGGAGTAGTTGCTTGCTCAGGATGAAAAGTACAAAGTGGTCGGCATCGACCTCCAGTACACCGATGGTCATTCCGGGTATGATCAGAACGTTGTCGTCGCTCATTTGTGTGTGCGCCATCACGTCCTTGTCTACCAATAATTCTTGGCCACAAGGCCTTGCGAGCATTTCGCTAGGTTTGTTAACAGCACCGTCTACAAGTTCGCTACGGTGGACACCATCACGATGTAAAAGCACTCAAGGTTTCAGGCTTGGCCTGCAAGAAGCTTGTCGACATCCGCGACCACTACAGGGTCTGGGGCAGCAAGAAGGAGAAGGACTCCCTTGTTGACCTCGCCTCTACCATCATCGACCCCTACTAGGAAAACATGAAGGAGGATGCCAAGAAAAATCCCGCAGCCTGGCATGGGGCATGGATGCGGAGAAAGGATGAAACTCACCTCAAGTTCGCGGACAAGAACGTGTACACATGCTACAAGATGCACAGGAGGATCGTTTACATGAGGGAGTGCCTCCTTCCTGTAATCGATGAGTGATCGAGCCACCAGTAGAGTAGTGGCGGCAAGCGTCAGAAGAAGAAGTAGATGATGATTAGTGATACGTCTCCAACGTGTCTATATTTTTTTATTGTTCCATGCTGTTATATTATCCATCTTGGATGTTTTATGATCATTTTATAGTCATTTTATATCATTTTTTGGTACTAACCTATTGAATAGTGCCAAGTGCCAGTTTGTGTTTTATGCATGTTTTTTACATCGCATGAAATCAATATCAGACGAAGTCCAAATGCAACGAAACTTCATGAAATTTTTTTTGGACCAGAAGACACATAATGGGCCTCGGCTGCGCCTAGGGGGTGCTCCGAGGAGAGCACAACCCACCAGGGCGCACCAAGAGGCCCAAGCGCACCCTGGTGGGTTGTTCCCACCTCGGATGCCCCCCGGACCGCCTCTTTGCTCTACAAATACCCCAATATTCCCAAAACCCTAGGGGAGTCGACGAAATATTGATCGAGCCGCCAAAGAGTCTGGAACCACCAGATCCAATCTAGACACCATCAAGGATGGGGTTCACCACCTCCATTGGTGCCTCTCCGATGATGCGTGAGTAGTTCTTTGTAGACCTACGGGTCCATAGTTAGTAGCTAGATGGCTTCCTCTCTCTCGCTGAATTCTCAGTACAATGGTCTCTTGGAGATCCATATGATGTAACTCTTTTTGCGGTGTGTTTGTTGGGATCTGATGAACTTTGAGTTTATGATCAGTTATATCTTTTTATATCCATGAAAGTATTTGAGTTTATTTGATCGCTTTTATGCATGATCTCTTATAGCCTTGTATTTCTTCTCTGATATTTGGGTTTTCTTTGGCCAACAAGATCTACTTATCTTGCAATGGGAAGAGGTGCTTTGTAGAGGGTTCAATCCTACGGTGCTTGATCCCAGTGACAGAAGGGGAACCGACACGTATGTATCGTTGCTACTAAGGATAAAACGATGGGGTCTATCTCTACATAGATAGATCTTGTCTACATCATGTTATCGTTCTTATTGCATTACTCCATTTCTCCATGAACTTAATAGACTAGATGCATGCTGGATAGTGGTCAATGTGTGGAGTAATAGTAGTAGATGTAGGCAGGAGTCGGTCTACTAATCTTGGATGTGATGCCTATATAATGATCGTTTCCTGGATATTGTCATGATTATTTGAAGTTCTATCAATTGCCCAACAGTAATTTGTTCACCCACCGTTTGCTATTTTTCTCGAGAGAAGCCACTAGTGAAACCTACGGCCCCCGAGTCTCTTTATCGTATTATTTGCCTTTGCGATCTACTTTTCCTTTGCATTTATTTTTAGATCTATCAATCTACAACAATTTCCTCATGTCTGTTTGCCTATCTTGAGGCGCCGCCACCCGAGAGGGATTGACAACCCCTTTAACACGTCGGGTTGCGAGGATTTGTTATCTGTGTGCAGGGGCTGTTTACGTTGTGTTGCTTGGTTCTCCTACTGGTTCGGTAACCTTGGTTTCATATCTGAGGAAAATACCTACCGCTGTTGTGCTGCATCATCCGTTCCTCTTTGGAGAAATACCGACGTAGCTTCAAGCCGCAATCAAAAGGAATTTCTGGCACCGTTGCCGGGGAGGATCTTCAACATATACTAGGTTCCTAATCACAAATCTCATCTCCTCGTAATTTACTTTATTTGCCATTTGCCTGTCGTTTTCCTCTCCCCCACTTCACAAAAAATTTGTCGTTCTATTCGCCCTCTTTTTCCGTTCGCCATTTTCTTGCCGAATCTATTTTTGAGGTCTATCTTGTTGTGAAGTCATAATGACTTAAGAGAACACCAAGTTATGTGATTTCTCAAATACCAACAACTATGATTTTATTGGCACTCAGATTGCTCCCCCCGCCACTAGTACGGAGTCTTGTGATATTAATACTGCTTTGCTGAATCTTGTTATGAAAGATCAATTTTTCGGTACTCCTAATGAGGATACAATGTCCCATCTTAATACCTTCGTGGAATTATGCGATATGCAAAATAAAAAAGATGTGGACAATGTTGTGGTGAAGATGAAAATATTTCTGTTTTCTTTGCGTGATTCTGCAAAAAAATGGTTCTTTTCTTTGCCTCGCAATAGTATCAATTCTTGGAATAAGTGCAAAGATGCTTTTATCACTAAGTATTTTCTGCCCGCAAAAATTATTTCCCTTAGAACCCAGATCATGAATTTCAAGCAACTTGAACATGAGCATATTGCACAATCTTGGGAAAGGATGAAAATGATGCTAAGGAATTGCCCAACTCATGGGTTAAATCTTTGGATGATCATACAAAAAATTTATGCGGGGTTGAACTTTGTTTCTCGTAATCTTTTAGATTCCGCCGCGGGTGGTACTTTCATGGAAATTACTTTGGGTGAAGCCACCAAATTGCTTGATAATATCATGTCAAATTATTCACAATGGCATACCGAAAGGGCTCCTACTAGTAAAAAAGTTAATTCGGTTGAAGAAATTTCTTCTTTGAGTGAAAAAGTTGATGCTCTTATGAAATTGGTTTCTAGTAAAAGTGCTCCTATTTATTTTAATGATATGCCTTTGTCTACTTTGATTGAGCAAAATAGTGATGCCATAGATGTGAATTTTATCTCTCGAAAATAATTTCAATAACAATGCTTATAGAGGTAATTTTAATCCTAGGCCTTTTCCTAGTAATTCCTCTAATAATTATGGTAATTCCTATGGAAATAAATCATATAATAATAATAGGAACACCTCTGATCTTGAGAATAATATTAAAGAATTTATCAACACGCAAAAAGTTTTCAACACTACCATGGAAGAAAAGTTGAATAAGATTGATGAATTGTCTAGAAGTGTTGATAGAATCTCTCATGATGTGGAAAATCTCAAGATGAAATTTTTTGTGCCTAAGGTGGATGAATCAATTAAAGCTCTTTATGTTTCTACGGATGAAAGTAAGAAAATAACCGCTATGCTTAGAGCTAAAAGAGAACTTTTAGAAAAAGCATTCTCTAGTGATTACTTTCGTAAAAGTGATGAAGATCTTAAAATGATTGGTGTTTCTTCTATTGATTCCTTGTTTAGTAAAGTTAATATTGATGAAAAATGGACTGTATAAGAGTCAACTTTAGCTAGAAGGCGTCCTGATAATTTGGAGGGTGAAAATCTTGTTGAGAAAATTGATAAAAGTGGGTTTGAAGAGGTCAAAACTTTAACTAGTGATGTGCCCACTCTTTTGGATTACAAAGACTTTAATTATGATATTTGCTCCTTGATTGATTGTATTTCTTTGTTGAAATCCATGTTACATTCACCCCATGCCTATGAACAAAATAAAGCTTTTACTAAACATATTGTTGATGCTATGATGAAAGCTTTTGAAGAAAAATTGGAATTAGATGTTTCAATTCCTAGAAAATTGCATGGTGAATGGGAACCTACTATCAAAGTCAAGATTAAAAATTATGAGTGTTTTTCTTTGTGTCACTTGGGTGCTGGTGTTTCTACAATTCCTAAATCTTTATGTGATGTGCTTGGTCTTACCGATATTGAACAATGTTTTTCGAATTTGCACTTGGCGGATTCTACTATTAAAAAGCCTATGGGAAGAACTAATGATGTTCTTATTCTTGAAAATAGGAATTATGTGCCCATAGACTTTATTGTTCTTGATATTGATTGCAATCCGTCTTGTCCAATTATTCTTGGTAGACCGTTTTTACGCACTATCAGTGCCGTGATTGATATGAAAGAAGGCACTATCAAGTTCCAATTTCCTTTTAGGAAGGGTATGGAACGCTTTCCTAGAACAATAATTAGGCCACCATATTAATCAATCATGAGGGCATCTTATGGATCTCGAACTAAAGATGACAATACTTAGATCCTTTCTTTATGCCTTGCTAAGGGCGTACAACTATAGCGCTTGTTGGGAGGCAACCCAATGAATAAAATTTTATTTTGATTTTTGCCTTTTGTTATTGTGTGTTTGCACAATTATGCTACTGTTATGATTGTGTTTTTTGTGTTTTAATTAGTGTTTGTGCCAAGTAAAGCCTTTAGGATCTTCTTGGGTGATAGTTGTCTGATCTTGCTGAAAAACAGAAACTTATGCGCTCACTAAAACAATTGGTAAAAATCACCAGAGCGTGATAAAATGCCAATTATTTTTGCATAATATTAATATACAAACTACCCAGGTCTTCCTATTTTTTCAGAATTTTTGGAGTTACAGAAGTATTCGAAATAGTCAGATACCTACAGACTGTTCTGTTTTCTTTGCGTTGTGTGCTTATTTTGATGGCTCTATGGTTTTCTTTGATGATTTTTTGCCATAGAAAAGTTGGAATACAGTAGATATAATGCAAAAACAAAATATGAATTGGTTTGATACAGTACTTATAGTAGTGGTTTTCTTTCTTATACTAACGGATCTCATGAAGGTTTTGTTGAGTTTTGCGTGATTGAAGTTTTCAAGTTTTGGGTTATCTTATGATGGACGAAGGAATAAGGATAGAAGAGCCTAAGCTTGGGGATGCCACGGCATCCCAATCTATTATCCAAAAGTGATCAAACAACTAAGCTTGGGGATGCCCCCGAGTGGCATCCCCTCTTTCTTCTAACAACCATCGGCATTTTACTCGAAGCTATATTTTTATTCATCACATACTATGTGTTTTGATTGGAGCGTCTTGTATGATATGAGTCTTTGCTTGTTTTATTTTGTATTTTAAGTCTTAATCCCTTGCTGGACACACCTATTTGAGAGAGCCAAAATTATGTCATGACTTGTTAGAATTGCTCTCTATGCTTCACTTAAATCTTTTATGAGCTATGGACTTGCTCTAGTGCTTCACTTATATCTTTTTGAGCATGGTGTGCTTTAGTATTTTTGAAGAAATGCTCTCTTGCTTCACTTAGATTTATTTGAGAGTAAGTAAAGTTTTCAAGAAATTCTCTCTTGCTTCACTTAAATTATTTTGAGAGAAAGAAAAAAAATTATGCTCATGATCTTCACTTATGTTTGTTTGAGCTTATGAAAAGAAACACATGAAAATTAGTCCCAAAGTGATAGATATCCAAGAAGGATATAATAAAAAAATTCATGAAGATCATTGGACAAAATAAACTTGATTCTTAGTAATAGTTTTGAGATATTATGATGTGATATGTGAGTTATGTTGATGGGTAATTATGCTTTAGTAAGAATATTAGTGTTAAGGTTTGTGATTCCCTATGCAAGCACGAAAGTCAATAGTCATGCAATGAGATTATATACTACTTGTGGTGCATTATTCGGTGTTAATTATGCTTAATGCTTGCTTATGAGATTATTCGTTTCTTGGTTGGTCGCTTCTCAATCTTTTGCTAGCCTTCATTTTGCACTAAGTAAGATCTCTACTTGTGCATCCAAAATCCTTTAAACCAGTGTTGCAACATGAGTCCACTATATCTACCTATATGTGGTATTCTTTTGCCGTTCTAAGCAAATTTGTATGTGCCATCTCTAATTTTCACAATAAACTTCTCTTTTGTGTGTTCGTTTCGCTCGCGGAGCAGTGAGGGGTGGCTAATATTTTCCATGCTGGATGTGTTATTCTCACGATGAGTGTTTATTCACTTGTCATTGCATGAGAGTAAGGAAAAGGTTTTAGGGATGCCCAGTCCCAAAATGAAAAATGAATTTACTTTATGTTGTAAAATAATAAATTCCTTGGAAAGTGTTGGTATGGAGGGCAACCGTGGATACGGCTAGCCATGGAAAGTGAAAGTATAATGAAAAAAGGAATAAAGTTTATTTTATGTTTGGGAACCGCCTATGATATATCTAGCATGGAAAGTCTTGGGAACTCTAAGTCGTTTTCGTTGGTGGGAAGGATACACCTCCCAAAATGTTTTTATCTCAAAGTTTTTCGCTTTGAGCTCTGACACCTCTACAAATCCCTACTTCCCTCTGCGAAGGGCCTTTCTTTTACTTTATGCAATTTTTATTTTGAATTTGAGTCTCCATCTTCTCTTATAAAGCACCAACTAAGAGGCAATATGATCGTACTTGAGTATTGGGTGTAGCTAATATGCGAGTGTGTTTCAAGAATGGATCAATGGTTGAGCATGATGGGCTAGGGATAACTTATTTTAGCATTGATATTTTGAAAGACATGGTTGCTTGTTGATATGCTTGAGTATCTAAATTGTTATGTTAAAACTAGACTATTGCTTTGAATCATATAAAATTCCAAATGTCCATGCTATAAAGAAAAGAATATGATATGACATGTTAGGCAGCATTCCACATCAAAAATTCTGTCTTTATCACTTACCTACTCGATGACGAGCAGGAGTTAAGCTTGGGGATGCTTATACGTCTCCAACGTATCTATAATTTTTTATTGTTCCATGTTGTTATATTATCTATCTTGGATGTTTTATAATCATTTTATAGTCCAGAACCACCAGATTCAATCTAGACACCATCACAGATGGGGTTCACCACCTCCATTGGTGCCTCTCCGATGATGCGTGAGTAGTTATTTGTAGACCTACGGGTCTGTAGTTAGTACCTAGATGGCGTCCTCTCTCTCTCTCTCGTTGAATTCTCAATACAATGGTCTCTTGGAGATCCATATGATGTAACTCTTTTTGCGGTGCGTTTGTTGGGATCTGATGAACTTTGAGTTTATGATTAGTTATATCTTTTTATATCCATGAGAGTATTTGAGTTTCTTTGATCTCTTTTATGCATGATCTCTTATAGCCTCGTATTTCTTCTCCGATATTTGGGTTTTGTTTGGCCAACTTGATCTATTTATCTTGCAATGGGAAGATGTGCTTTGTAGTGGGTTCGAACTTACGGTGCTTGATCCCGGTGACACAAGGGGAACCGACACGTATGTATCGTTGCTACTAAGGATAAAACGATGGGGTCTATCTCTACATAGATAGATCTTGTCTACATCATGTCATCATTCTTATTGCATTACTCCGTTTCTCCATGAACTTAATACACTAGATGCATGCTGGATAGCGGTCGATGTGTGGAGTAATAGTAGTAGATGCAGGCAGGAGTCGGTCTACTAATCTTGGACGTGATACCTATATAATGATCATTGCCTGGATATCGTCATGATTATTTGAAGTTCTATCAATTGCCCAACAGTAATTTGTTCACCCACCGTTTGCTATTTTTCTCGAGAGAAGCCACTAGCGAAACCTACGGCCCCCGGGTCTCTTTCTCATATTATTTGCCTTTGCGATCTACTTTTCCTTTGCATATATTTTCAGATCTATTAAACCAAAAATACATAAATACATTACTGCGTTTTATTCTTATTTATTTTATTTGGCGTTCGATCTATCAATCTACAACAATTTCCTCATGTCCGTTTGCCTATCTTAAGGCGCCGCTACCTGAAAGGGATTGACAACCCCTTTAACACGTCGGGTTGCGAGGATTTGTTATCTGTGTGCAGGGGCTGTTTACGTTGTGTTGCTTGGTTTCAATAATCTTGGTTTCATATCTGAGGAAAATACCTACCGCTGTTGTGATGCATCATCCGTTCCTCTTTGGGTAAATACCGACGTAGCTTCAAGGCGCAATCAATTAGATTATTGTTTATCCTAGTTAATTATGCATCTAATTATTTACTTTGGTGTGTGCAAATGTCATGTGTGTACTAGTCACTTATGTATCTGGATGTTTAATTTGGTTATGCAATCATGTCCTTATAAGTATATATGTTGTTCTTCTGTAGATAGAGCAAATCACATCGCACACGGACTAAACTAGGGAACTCGTCGATGATGATTTCATCAATCGTTGATAATTGTATACCAATAACCGTTTGCCCACAACACACATGGCTTATTAGCAGTAATTGTCTGTGTTATTATCGGTCTTCACACACATTTCTGATTACGAACATGTTTGCCATGTATCACACACATCTTGTTAAGTTGAATTGTATCTGTTGTCTTGGCTCATCGCAAACAGTTCATCCAAGTGAACGGTATCGTTTTTCGCACACACCTTGATCTGCCTGACCGTTTCTATTGTGTTGGCTAATCGCAATCAGTTCATCCGAGTGAACTGTACACCGTATATCGCACACACGTTGATCAAAGTGACCTTTTCTGTTGTTCTAGTTCATCGCAAACAGTTCGTATGGATCAACTGTATGCCACGTATTGCGCATACAACTCTAGTCTGAATCGTGCTTGATGCCTCTGCCATCACACACACTTCCTATTTATTACTCCTGGAATTATCTATTTATTGGGACAGATAATACCCCATATTATTGGTGATAGTTTTATTAGAACACCATCTGCGATTAATGCATTGCACACAGTTTGATCAAAGGGTCTCTGATTCATATGTTGCATTAGCAGCATCCTGCAGTAGTGCTCTAGTGAACACTATGACCCCCAGGTCTACTATAATCATATTACAAAAATAAAAAAATACTTTGCCACAATTTATTTACTTTTATTTTTACCTTTCTTTATCCATCCATCACTATCAGAATTAATCCTTGCAAGTAACGAGTTTAAGGTGCCCGTGTTGGGTGCATGTGTTTGCTTTTGTGTGTGTACGTGCTGACGATGAGAATTTGCATGGTTCTCCAATTGGTTCGATAACCATGGTTCTCACTGAGGGAAATACTTATCTGCTACTATATTGGTTCACCCTTCTTTGGGGAAAATCCCAACGCGGCTCACAAGTAGCAGGGTGGGTTGAGAGTGCGCCACTTGCGCGCTCTCAGCCGCCGCCATGTGCCGCATTCTGGGTGCTCCCTCTGAATTCTATTTTTTATTTTTTCACACGCTTTTTCGGCTTTTCAAATGGTTTAGTTTCCCGGTTTTCTCGGATTTTCGGTTTCCCGCCGGTCTTTCTTAGCTTTTCGACAAAACAAATTTTAAAAAAATTGCGCAAAAAAACTTGTTTTCTTCTCTTTTTTTTTTGCTTCCATGAGAGGCGCGTATTTGCTTTCACCAGAGGCATGGATTTGCCTCCGCGAGAGGCCCGGCCGTGCCTCTCGGAAACGAAAAGAAAACATGTTTTTTTCTTCTGCGTGAGGCACGGTTTTGCTTCCATGAGAGGGAAGCATGGATTTTCTTCCGCGAGAGACACGGCAGGAAACAAAAAAAATGTGTTTTTTTTCTTTTTTTTCTTCCGTGAGAGGCACGGTTTTGCTTCCTCGAGAGGCACGGCCGTGCTTCTCGGAAACAAAAAAAACACGTTTTCTTTTTTTTTTTGCTTACGTGAGAAGCACGGTTTTGCTTCCACAACAGGAACGGATTTGCTTCTACGAGCCTCTCGGAAATGAAAAAAAATGTTCTCTTTTTATTTTCCTTCCATGAGAGGCACGATATTGCTTTCACAAGAAGCACGGATTTGCTTCCACGAGAGGCACTGACGTTCTTCTAGGAGACATGAAAACATCTTTTCTTTTCTTTTTCTTTGGCGAGAGGCATGGTCTTGCTTCTGCGAGAAAGGGAAAAAAACGTGCTTCCGGTTCGATTTTCTCGTCTTGTTTTTTTGTCCGTTTTTTTCGTGAAAAAATGTTCGTCAAAACCTATTAACATGATATATAGTTTTGAAGATCACGACGCGAGAAATCCAACTGTGGAAATGGTTCGAGATTTGAACACACAGTTTAAGACATAAAATGTTTTTAATAAACGGATCTACAAAAGAAGAGAAAACTCCTCAATCGCAACAAGTGACGCACATGCAGCGCACCACTTATCGCAACATGAGAAAGGGTGAAAGTGGGATCTTGTACGTCAT
Source organism: Aegilops longissima (assembly GCA_021605205.1). Lineage (NCBI taxonomy): Eukaryota > Viridiplantae > Streptophyta > Magnoliopsida > Poales > Poaceae > Aegilops > Aegilops longissima. The sequence continues at coordinate 675,581,509 of CM038682.1, read as the reverse complement.
TCTCACGAGTGAAAAAAAAGGAACATACACACTTGCCTCAAAAAAGAAAAGGGGAACATGCACGCATATATTAATCCAGCAGTATTATTATATAATAGCGCCACACTCTTATAATTTTTGGGTTTTGCACATTTACTGCCATATGGAATTTTTAGAAATGTATGCTGCCTCAAACTACCTGATGGTAAGGCAAAAATAACAATACAACAAAAGTGATATTTTACCTTCTCTTTTCTTTTCAACAGTAAATACATATAAATATTTTGAATAACAGATTATAAAAATGGTATTTTGTCCACATACAAACATGACATTAAGGATAAAGTTTTATAATTCTTATAAATCTTTGATGCCTCAAATTCCCTGATAGTAAGCCGAAAAAACTATCTAGCATACTGATATTTTAACAAAATGTTATTTCAATTTTCTGTTCATCAGAAAAATGAATATATGCATGACATTTGAATATAGAATAAAGGAAAATTATCAAATCATTTTTCATGTGTTAGTATATAAAATTCACGAATAGCTAAATTCTTATACACCTGCGTAGTAATTTTGATTCCCACTCCGTGACATGGAATACATACTGTCAGGAACAAGAATGACATAATCCTCTGAGATGTGTCAGTTTCTCTAACATAGAGTAGATATCGACGAAAGCAAGAATGACATATGCATGTATAAATAACAGAAAAATCATGCATGACTCAAGTAAGAAGAAAGTGTTGTGTGTGTGAGTGAGTGTCATATAACGGAATTAAGCTATGCTAGCAGTAATGGTTAGAAGCAACAAGTCATGTTGTATTGGCATGACCAGATAATGTTTAGATACGATAAATTTGTTTTATCATTGATTGTGTGAAAACACAAATTATGTGTAAAAACATTACAAAGTCTAGCCACGCAAATGCACGGATACCACCGCTAGTTATAGTTAGATTCGGATGGCTTAGATAAAAAGGACGGCAAGACACATATATTCACAATGGCGAGGTGGAGGCATGTTGTATCATCGTAATCCATGATTGATACTTTCACAGTTATATTATACTGAGTGAAAAAATTGTAGTTAAAAGGTTAAGTTCAAACCACATGAAAATCTTTGTAGGAAGGTGCACCTCGATAATTTAATCATGATTCACACTTTGGGCCCATTTAGCTGGGAGAATGTCTCAATTTCTCTAACAACAGCTATCGGCCCTGCTCCGGCATGATCTTTGCTGCAGGGCCGGCCCGTAGCCTGGCCGAAAGGTTGCGTCGCCCCAGGCCCCGAGGGCGAGATGGGAACGCAACAAAAAAAAATCTACTAGTAAGCGGCATTTTCTGTTTGGCGGAAATCACAAGTTGAGGAATACTCATTGCAAAGATCACTTAACTTTCCAGCTAAGCGACAAGTGGCGCAGATGCAGTGCGTCACTTGTCGCAACCTGATTTTTTTTTCGTAGATCCGTCTATTCAAAACGTTTTATCTCTCAAACCGTGCGTCCAAATCTCGAACCGCTTTCACTGTTGGATTCCTCGCGTCGAGATCTTCAAAACTAGATCCCATGTTGATAGATTTTGATAATCTTTTTTTCAAACCGGACGAAAAAACTGAACCGGGAGCACGGGTTTTTCCCTTTCCGAAAGAGGCACGCCCGTGCCTCTCACGAAATCACAACCGTGCCTCTCGTGGAAGCAAAACCATGACTCTCGCGGAAGAAAAAAAAAGAGAAAATGCGTTTTTTTTCGTTTTCGAGGTGGCACGGCCGTGACTCTCGTGAAAGCAAACCCGTGCCTCTCGCGGAAGCAAAACCGTGACTATCGCAAAAGAAAAAAAAACAGAAAACGCGTTTTTTCCTTTTCCGAGAGGCACGGCCGTGACTCTCGTGAAGGCACACCCGTGTCTCTCGCGGAAGCAAAACCGTGACTCTTGCGAAAGGAAAAAAACAAAAACGTCGTTCTTTTCGTTTTTGAGAGGCACTGCAGTGACTCTCGCGAAAACACACCTGTGCCTCTCGCGGAAGCAAAACCTTGACTCTCGTGAAAGAAAAATAAAATAAAAAACACATTTTTTCCGTTTCCGAGAGGTCGTGACTCTCGCGAAAGCACAACCGTACCTCTCTTGGAAGCAAAACCATGACTTTCGCGAAAGGAAAAAAATAAAAAACGCGTTTTTTCCTTTTTCGAGAGGCACGGCCATGACTCTCGCTAAAGCACACCCGTGTCTTTCGCGGAAGCAAAACCGTGACTATCGCGAAAGAAAAAAACACGATTGCTCGAGCAAAAATTTTTTTGATCGAAAAGCTAAGGAAGACCGGTGGAAAACCAAAACGTCGAAAAAATCCGAAAAAACTGTTTAAATAGCCGAAAACACGTGCGACAAAAAAACAAAATCCGGAGGAAGTACCCAGAGCGTGACACGTGGCGAATGACTGAGAGCGCATCAAGTGGCGCTGATCGTTGCGAGGCTCCCGAATGAGCGCTCGTTAACTAGTGGCTCCCCTATTTGGCACTTAAGCGCCCGTTTGCCAACAGGCGCCTGAAGGCGCTTCTATTTGGGCTTGGCCCATCTTACTATTTTTTCTGTTTTCTAAAAAGAAATACGGAGCTATGCTGTGATAGATTTGAACCTCCGACCTCCTGCTCAAGGGGAGGCTGCACTAACCACCAGCTAGATGCCATCTCACATGCTCAGTTTCACATTCTTCACCATTTCTTCTATGTATTTTTCTCTTTTCTTTTTTCATTTTTCTTTCTATTTTGCAACGATTTTGTTCAGCACTTTTTTTTCTAAATTGAATGAACTTTTTTCAATAAATCGATGAAGTTTTTTTTTCAAATTTGATGAACTTTTCTCAAAACCGATGATTTTTTTGAATTCAATGAACTTTTTTCAAAACCTATGAAATTTTTCAAATTCGATGAATTTTTTCAAAACCAATGATTTTTTTAAATCTGATGAATTTTTTTAAAACTGATGAATTTTTGTTTGGATTCGATGAACTTATTTCAAAACCGATGAACTTCTTTTTGAATTCAATGGACTTTTTTTCGAGTTCGATAAACTTTTTTTTCAAGTTCGATGAACCTTTTTCAATTTGTTGAACTTTTATTAAATTTTGATGGACTTGTTTTCGAATTTATGTTTTCGTTTTTCAGATAATTTATATTGGGTGTATGTTAACATTTTACTACACGAAAAGGTTAACTAGAAATGTTTTCTAGTTGTAGACAACAAAGTTATTTTGGTCTAGTGGTTAGTGCGGCGCTCTCGCAACATTGTGATCGCAATTTCGAATCCCAGGTATCCCTAATATTTATGTCATTTTTGGTTAGTGCTGAACGGACGCCTGCAGCGCTGCGTCAACAGCGAGTAGCACGCATTGGTCCGGCCCAAGTCGCTGCTGCGTGAGCTCCCTTCCGCGAACGGGCGCCTGCAGCGCTGCGTAGGAGCTCACAACGGGAAAACCTAGATCATATTTGTAAAATGAATTTATAAGAGAAAGTAATGGCTATTTAGTTACAACACATATTAGGCTTTTGTTTTATTGTACTTGTGTGTGCAATCTGACAACCGGGCTTGCAAGTGTATAAACTATATTACATAAATGGGACATATGCTCTCGAATGAACAACAAATTCAAAATAAATAATAAAACTAATTTTAAAATCTGATTATTTGTAGATGCTCATGTTAGTGTAGCGAGCGTGTCCAATAATTCTTATGCGAAATAGGATATCTGTGCTTTCTTTAACAAAAAAAAACAAAATTAAGTGTAACACTTGAAGGTAATATTTGGGGTTCGACATGGTTTTATTGCACATGTCAAAATGCAAAAGCATTCTGCTTAATATTTTATAGGTGATATTTGGATGTGAGTATGGACACACCTATTTTATTTTTATTTTACATTTGCAAAAAGCAATTTTTACGCACCGGACCATGTGCTCCTGAGATGAATATTGTACTATTAACCATCTGATTAATTATACTAAAAATAAAATCCCTTCAGTCAATATTTCGCCCTTAACAAGGCTGCACTGCTGCATGCGCTTTCCCCCTCTCTCCCATCATGTGTAGCGGTACTTGCCTGGTGGAATAGCTTCTGGGTATATACTATAGGGCCGCACTCTCTCACGGACGGGAGCCTACCAGAGAATTCTATTGGTGGCAGCGGAGAATAACGAATTTGCATGTGCCCTCTGTCACGGTGGCAGTCAGGAAGCAAATGATGTGCCACACTGCGAATCCCTACACCCCGAGCCGTCGGATTACTCTATCCAACCGTCTATACATGGCCACGCGGTCCTCTATCTAAATCCATTGACTGTGAGCCGTCGGATTACAAAGATCCAACGGTCTGCAACCTTCGGTATTGGTACACAATAAAGGAGTATAGATACACTACACCTAAAGATTATTGAACACATACAAGAGAGCCTTAATTTGGAGGAGCGCAAGTTCACACCACATATATACTAATAGTTCATATTACATGGGGACAAACCAATCGAACTAGCAAAATTGAGTTAATTTACATTGCTCCTCTCTCTTTATGATGGACATCTTAGTATCATAATGAAATTTATGATAACTAGATTTCTGTGTTTAAACCAATGCAACAAATTCATTTGAGAAACAGGTAAGGAGATTTGATATGCACCAAATCAAATCAGATGAATCTAGAAGAGCATGCCATATATTGAATCATATGCAAAAGTACGATGGAGAACCTTTTATGCTATTTGAGAATTACTAGCAAACATGTCCATGCGTTGCAACGGAAGAACACCAACTCTCACACGTACTTACCACTGAGCATGGCTAAAGACCTCACCCTCATGCCCCTAATATAATAAACTTAATTAATACCTTCAGGTCCACATCCTCTATTTTAGTATAACACCAGGCCGATGTTTCCGCTTGTCCCCTTTTTCGTCCTTGTACCAGTGGTCGTATTACCAGTTCTCACTAACCAAGGTTGGCGAGATCCAATAGCTGGATCGTTGGGCCTCCTTCGTGTCCGGCGAGATCAAGAACGTTGAACAAAGATTTTTTTATCATCCGGTTAATATACAGGGAAAAGCACTGCATATAACATATGTATGTGTTACTATCATGTAAATTGAGTAGTTTGTGTCAGATAGATCATGAAATCTTAGTTGGACTCCTCATCCATTTTGACGGGTGTGACTGGGCCGAGCAAGGCTGGTCGTTCGTGAAGACACGACGGAGACAAAGATTCCTTTCATATCTCTAGTTTAATAAATTGAACTAAAACAATGCATTCATAGGCATATTTCAAAAATTCACCTTTTTTTTAATATAGGTATAGATTTAGAAAAATGTTAGATACGGTACCTCCTAGTTTTCGGGAAAAAAAATCATGTCTTATAAAATGTTTGCCTTTTCAAATTGAAAGTTCAGAAAAATTTATGATTTACAAAAATGCATTCGTAGGCATATTTTAAAAATTCACCAAGTTTTTAATAGGTATAGATTTAGAAAAATGTTCGTAATTCAAAAAAAAACAGTACAGTACCTCCTAGTTTTCAGAAATTGTTCATGTTAAATAATATTCAGGTCTCAAAAGATAAAAAATGAAATATTGTCCTTTTCTCTAAAAATGTTCGAGTTTCAATTTTTTATTCAAATATTTGCATGCAAAAATATATTCACTTTTTGTAAAATAAATATTTTGCTCTCAGTAACTGGCGCGGCTATTAGCTTAATTTAAGACGTAGCACTGCCATTAAACACCAAGTCTTGTTTAGCCGGTGGGTAGCATCCCTAGCAATCTAGCGTGAGCGCCCGGGTTCTATTCCTCACGGCGTAGTTTTTTTTACTTGTGACATTTTCACTGGCGCGAGTAGTTGGTACGCTAATGGGCCGGCCCATAATGGCTCTGTGTGTCCTACGTTTTTTTCACGGAAACAAATCAGGAGATCGAGATAACTCGCGAACCGGACGAAAACTTATTTTGGTCCCATTATAAACCAAAAAATATGAAGAAACAATCCTTCCTTTAATATTAGGTAGAGATAGAGAGTAGAGATAATCTCTACTATTAAAGGGGATCGACCGTCCTCGCGATGGTTCGACCAACCCTCCTCCCCACGTACGCATGATCGAGCAAAGAACTCTCAATGCCACAATCGCACCTAGCCCATACCAGCCCAACAAAACTTGCCAACCAACACAAGCCCAATAAAACATGCCAACTCATCCCACAACCACGATGCCCAACGGCCCAAAAAACCAAATTGATACAACCCGCGACCAAGGTCCATCGACCAAAAAACAAAACCACTTACGACATCCATCGACCCAGCGAACGCACGTCGCCAGAAGAAAGACGCCAGTTCTTTGGGCTCGCCGTCCGGCCACATCGTTCTCATGCCAGCTGTAGCCTCTGATGCAATCAAACAGAGCCGCGCCTCTGCTCGCATGCGGCTGATCACAAGACAGCGCCGACATTACTCCCGTCCGAGCCGCAACCTCTGCTCGACAGCTATTGCTGCATCGTCTCCTGAGGCCGCCGCTGCATCCTCCAGCTATCCTGTTCAGAACTTCAGTTACTGTCGGATATCGGGTTCCGGCAAAACCCTTAAAGTTCGAACTCTGTGGTGTATGCGGAGATCTTTCCCCTGCCGATCCACGTCCCAACGCCTCGCTAAGGATCTAAGCTAGCAGATGAAAAACATAAGGGACACGAGATTTATACTGGTTCAGGCCACCGTTGTAGTGTAATATCCTACTCTAGTGTGTGGTGTGATGGATTGCCTCAGGGGCTGATGATGAACAGTACAAGGGAAGAACAGCCTCGCGAGAGGTGTTCTTATGGTGGTGGTTGCTTGAGAAGGATTCGATCCGTCTATGGATGAGATGTCTGAGGCTTAGTTGCCTCCTACTGTGATGGCTAGCTCTATATATAGTGACCCTGGTCCTCTTCTCAGATATTGAGCGGGAAGGCGTCAACAACGGCCATTTTGAAGGGGAACATCTAGTACAAGTTATCCTGACTAAAGCTGATCTTCGGCTGCCAAAGGCACTGGCGATGACGCCGTCTTGGACTCCACGGTGACCTCCGTCCTGCCGCTCTGCTGGTCTTGGTCTCGTTGCACTGGAATGGTAACTAAAGCCGGGCATGGGCAGCCCGGCCCGACGATCCGGCCCCAAAAACCCGGGCCGGGCCAGGCCGGGCTTGACACTCGGGCCGGGCTCGGGCTTTGTTTTGCAGCCCGAAAGGTAGTTCGGGCCGGGCTCGGGCTTCTCTTTTTCTATTTTTGGGCGGGCTTTGGGCTTGGCAGGGCTTGCACGCGTACGTACTAAAAACAGCGTTCAGGCGGGCTTTCAGGCTTCGGGCTTGAGTTCGGGCCGGGCTCGGGCTTCAAATCAGGGAGTATTTCGGGCTTCGGGCCGGGCTCGGGCTTTAGAAATGAAGGTCGGGCTTTTACAAGCCCGGCCCGAAACCCGGCCCGGCCCGACGTTTGCCCAGGTTTAATGGTAACCTTTGCTTGACGCCTCGGTACTCCACGCGTGCGCTTGCCCCTTTTGCACCAAAGAGGAAACAAGGACACTGCATAGGCCGGCGCCCGCCTGGCGCCCGTCTAGCCTTGATCGTCATGGCTTGCGTCACGAGCACCTCGCGAGGTACCCCTGCTTTGATCTCTCCGCCTCCTCGCGAGCCTGCCTGACGAGGCCGCGCCTGAAGAAGCCTTGCGTTGTCCGTCCCGCGAGGCTTGGCCCCTCACGAGGGTCTTGAGCTTGAGTTGATGAAGATGGGCCGTACTGGGCCACCCCTTGAGCCACGCCGCAGGCCGCAGGCAGGCAAGTCTGGGTACCCCCGTTCCCAGAACATCGACAGTAGCCCCCGGGCCCAAGGCGCGCTCGGACTTGGCTTAGCAGCGAAGCGAAGGGGGCAAGTTCGGAGCGCCGCGGGCCCCAACAGCCTACGGCCTTGGTCGCCGCGTGGCGGTTGATTGGACTTGGGCGTCTCCGCTTCCCCACGCTGCCTCGGCAACTGCTCGATTTGACAAGTCCCTGCATGAAAAGAGAGTCATGATTACCTGCGATCGTGGAGGCCGGCGGTTGGCCTCCCTCGGGTTATAAATGCGGGAGGGCGCAGGCCCCCGCTGCACATCTCCTCTTGCTCCGCTCGCTTCTTCCTTGCTCTTCATCCATCTTGACGCCAATGGTGCCGATCCGCAGGTTCTCAGCCGAGGAGAAAGGAAAGGCTCCCCGAGAGGGGCCCGATCCGCTCAGCCGAAGAAACGGCCGGTCCCCGGCCGCTGTGTTGAGGCTGCCCGGCTGGAGACGTCGAGGCCTCGGTACGAGCGGCCACCTCATGGGTTTCTGCTCCCTCTGCACGCCCGGGCTGAGGGCCCTAGAGAAGAAGACGCCGAGCAGCGCCGCTCGCGTCGTCGGCAGCGCCGACGAGTCACGGCGGTGCGCGTCGTCGCTCCTGGAGTCCACACCGCGGACTCCTCTCGCGAGCTCGTGCTTCACGCCGCCATGCCTCCAAGCTCTTGGATTCGCCTTCCCCCTTCATTTGCCTTCGAGATGCCGCCGAGGGGGCCTCTTGAGCTCTGGCTGCAGCACACTGACTGCGGCACCCCTGCGACCGGCGCGGAGGTCGAAGCCGTCTCTCCGGGCAAGGTCTTCATGACCCGGGGCTGGGCGAGATCGCCCGGGTCTGCCGAACAGGAGGTGCCCTTGTGATTCATCTGGAATACGACGGCGCCTCCCTGATGCTCTTCAAGGTCTTCAACGTGGAAGGACGCCGGCTGGAGTGCTGCCCCAGGGGAAGCGGCCAAGGCGGCGGTGTGGCAAGGGCTGGGCCTGCCATCCGCTTCCTTAGCAGCTCTTCCAGCAGCAGCGGAGATGCTGGAGGGTCCAGCGATTCTCCCGAGCTTCTCGTGAATCCGGAGACGAGCGACGACAGCTACGAGCCCCCGAGCTGGCGTCGTGCTCGGAGCAAGGCAGCTGCATCAGGCCGTCGGCGCAGCTGATCTGGATGGGGTTGGCGCCGGCCCCTCGCGGCTCACTGTTGATGATGGCGTCGGTCATGGAGGCACATGTAGTTAAGGCTCCCTAGGATTAGCACCTTTTGTTCCCTGCGAGGAATCAAGGAAATACCCCGCGGGGGCATGTGAAGCATCTGTTGGGCCTTCTATTGATATTATCCTTATTATGAAGTGGTGCGAGATGCTTGTCCTGTCTCAGCTCGGTTCCCCCTTTCTAACCCCGCGACGGCTTGGTGCTCTACGCTGACAGGTCCTGGTCCCCAGGCAGGCTTCAGCCGTCGCTGGTATGCCAGGTCGCGATGCCGTGGTCAAGGCCAGGAGGTGAGCGGCCTGAGGTCCAGTAAGAGCCCCTGAGGCGCGATGCTCAGGAGGTCCCCTTTAGCGCTCAAGCAGCCCCCGCAAGGCGAGAAAGGAAGGCAACATCGCCGTCACAGAGCCGCATCAAGTGTGGGTTTGGTATCGCATCGATCAGTTGTTCCAGGAGCGTGACTTATCTCGAAACTTGGAGCCGTTCCTTCGTGAGGTGCCGGACCTGTGTGTCGGCAGCTGGTATGTCGCTGGGTCAAGCCTTCGCGAGCTTCTCCTCCCTTCCCCGCACTCTCCTTCATGCTCTACGTCCTCAGGTCCCGGCCCTCGAGCGAGCTCAGCCACCGTTGGTATGCCAGGTCGCGATGCCGTGGACAAGGCCAGGGGGTGAGGGCTGGAGAGCCAGTAAGAGCCCTGAGTTGCGATGCTCAGGCGCCCCCCTTTTAACGCGTGAGCGGATCATTTGGGTACGAGAGGGAGAGAGCTCGCGACGCCCCCCACGTTATTCCCTAGGTGAACCTTGTAAACCAACACGAGGAAAACAAGGTCTGCCATTACGATTGCCAGCCAGCCATTGGTTGCTCAGAGGGAGTGATGAGGGCACTGAGGGCCTGGTGAGGTAGCTCTTTGCGGGGCTGCCGTGGCCAGAGCTCGACCACTCAGATTTGTCGACGTTGCAGGGACGGACCCATGCGCAAGCGCCATGCCAGAGCGAGCAGCTCCAAAGGTAGGTGTCAATCGAGCGGGCGATTATCACAGGCAGGTTAAGTTTGAAGAGCAAATCAGCTTAGATAGATGCAGGAAAGATACACGCCGCTGGGCCAGGCCCGAGCAGCTTGGGGATGATGCGGCCCGAGGGGCGCCCCCAACAAAGCGAACTGAAGACATAAGAAAAACGGATACATGCCGCAGGGACGGAGCCACGCGACCTGGGAATAATGTAGCCCTGAGGGCGCTCCCAGCTGAAATGAAACTCGAAAGATGTCACCTGATATCATCGCAGAGCGGGTGTTGAAGTAGCTGGCGATGCGTGGTGAAGAAGCCGGTCCTCACGAGCCGTCGGAACCCCGAGCCTCGGGAGGCTCTGGGGGCCCGGGTGGCTCCTCAAAGTCCATCTCCACTTCCGCCAGGAACGCGCGGTGCCTGACCTCCTGAGCCTCTAGGACGCTCCTCATCAGGTGCTGGTGAGCAGCAGCCGCGTTCGGCAGGCCGAAAGGCATGCGAACGTAGCTGAGGAGGACCCTCGCAACATCCTACGCGCGAAGGCCAGAGACGCTCCTGAGACGCGACTCGGTTGAGCCCTGGGTAGTCAACGCAGACGCGCAGCCCGCCATCCTCGCCTGGGTGGGGAGCTACGCCGGGTAGGCGGCGACCGCCGCGCATGACTCTTGCCTCCTGCAGCTCCTGGGTGACCTTGATGATGAACTCCTGAGGGTTGGGCCCTCCTTGCCTCACGCCTTCCTAAGGGAAACATGCCGCAAAGCACGCCTTCAAGTGGTGCCCGAGCGCCTCCCTCGTGATCTTGGCAAAGCCAGAGGCCCTCCAGGAGAGAGCCCCCGAGCCTTGCCCGAGGAGGGCGGTGGACGCGCCTTCCTATGCGATGGAGGGAGGCGCCCCTTGGACAGGCGCAGATCCTGACGCAGCGCCTCGGGAGACGCCTGCCTCCTGAGGCCTTGAGTTGGGTGATGTCTTCTTCTTCTTAAGGACTGCCTCGGGAAGGTTCTCATTCTTGCTGTTCGGGTCCTCAACCGATGCTGCCTGGAAGGCACGCTCGAGGGAGCATACCGCATCCTTCTCTTCGCAGGGGACTGTAATGACTCCGCCGCTTCCCGGCATCTTGTGGACATTGTAACCATGGTGAGTCACTGCCATGAACTTGGCTAGGGCTGGATACCCGAGGATGGCATTGTATGGCAGGCGAATGTGGGCAACGTCGAAGTTGATGAGCTCGGTACGGTAGTTCTTGCGCTGTCCAAAGGTGACAGGGAGGCAGACCTGCCCTATCGGGATGGTGGAGCCGTCAGTGACTCCTGAGAAAGGCTTGGTTGGCTGAAGCTGATCATGTGGCACTTGGAGATTGTTGAACGTCTCGACGGACAGAACGTTGAGTCCTGCGCCGCCATCGATGAGGGTCCTGGTAACCTGCACATTGCTGATGACTGGGGAACAAAGCATTGGGAGGACCCCGGCTGTGGCCGCGCACTTGAGCTGATCCGCTGAGCTGAACGTGATGGTGCATGCAGACCACCTGAGGGGGCGTGTAGCCTCAAGCTTGGGGAGGATTGCGTTCACCTCGCGAGCAAACTGCTTGAAGATGTGCTGAGAGGCTGGGGCCTGGGCACCGCCCAAGATGCAAGCGATAACACGTGGCTCCTGGAAGCCCCCAGCCCCCTCATCCTGATGATGGTCGTCATTCCTTCTTGGCAATGGTGGCAGAGGAGGAAGGCCTGCGTTGCCATGCGGGCGATCCTCGCGAGGCTGATCCCTCCAAGCCCCCTCGCGAGGCTGGTCCTGCCAGCGGTCCTTGCGAGGCCGGTCACGCCACCCTTGGCGAGGGCCACGGTCGTTCCATCTTCCTCCACCTCTTCCTCCTTCTCGGCCATAGCCCCGATCGTTGCGCTTGGGGCATCGACCGACACGTCCTTCCCACACGGCTCTGAGCTCTTGGCATTCACTGGTGTTGTGGGTGTGGAGGTCGTGGTACACGCAGTACTGGCTGCCCTTGGACGACTCTGGTTGGTCCCTGCCGTGCTTCATATCTGGCTTAGCTGCGAGCACGGCTGCTCCCTTGCGCTTCACGTCCTTGGCCTTGGCTTTCTTCTCTTCTGGGTCAGCAGCTGGGAGCTCGAGAAGGGAGAGGCGCCCCTCCTCGGCCCTTGCGCTCTTGGTCGCCAGGTTGAACAGCTCCAGAGATGTACACAGATCCTCGTGGATTGCCAGCTCCTCCTTCATCTTGATGTCGCAGACGCCATCAGAGATGGCTGAGATGATGGCCTCTTGATCACCACAGGGATCTTAAAGCGAAACCTTTGTTAAGCGCTGCATGTACTTCGCAGGTCTCTCACGGCTCTTTGCTTGATGCGGCGCAAGTCACTCACGGCTGGAGGACGGTCGCGGGTGCCCTGAAAGTTGGCGTGAAGCGGGTGCGCATCTCATCCCAGGACGAGATCATGTCGGGGGGCAAGTTCAGGAGCCAGGTGCGGGCACCATCTTTGAGCGCCATGGGGAACCAATTCGCCATGACCTTTTCGTCTCCGTTGGCCGCTTCGATGCCCAGCTCATAGAGCTGCAGGAACTCCACGGGGTCGGCAGTGCCGTCGTAGCGAGGAGGCAGATCCGGCTTGAACTTGCCCGGCCAGGCGACACTGCGCAGCTCGGTGGTGAAGGCGCGGCAGCCTGCGGTGGCCACCAGGGCCCTTTTCTGACGCGGGGCTTGCTCCTGGGGATTCCCGCGCGCCGCCGCTAGAGGTAGCGCAGGGTCTTGACATGCTGGCGCAGGGACACGGTCATGGCGCGCCAGTGCAGGGAGCACGCGAGCACCTTCTTGGGAACGAGGGATTTCTTGGCAGCTCCTTTCTTGTCGCGCAGGTGTTGGACGCGGTGGGTCTCGTCTAGGGGCCGCGCGCCTTGGAGCCAGGGCGCCTTCTTGGGGAGGAGGTGGCGGAGGCACTTCCTGGGCTGCATCACTCAGGCATGATGGAGGGTGAGGCAGCGAGAGGGACGGTGCAGGGGAGCCCCCTGCGGCGCTGACGAGCTCAGTGATGCGAGCGAGCCACTCCTCGTAGAGGTCGTCGACGGGGCGGTAGTGCAAGAGCTCACGTGCCAGGAGCAACGCGGCATGCGCGTCCGTGGGAGCGCGACGGGCGTGAGACGACGAACCGGCTGGAGTCAGCGACGGAGTGGCGGTGCGGCCTTCCCGCCGCACCGAGGGGTGTAGCAACGACGCCTGCTGCTCGTTCCCCGCTGGGCCGGTGGCGGCGTTGGCGGCAGGCGATGAAGAACGACGGGGAGGCCCACCGACGGGAGCCGTCTGGGTGACGCGGGTGGAGAGAGCGGCCCGACGCTCAGCACGAGCCCGGCGAGCGTCAGCCATGGTCGCGACGAACGATCGAACGCGGAACAGCGGAAGAAAGATTTCGCCGCACCCCTACCCGGTGCGCCAATTGTCGGATATCGGGTTCCGGCAAAACCCTTAAGGTTCGAACTCTGGGGTGCACGCGGAGATCTTCCCCCTGCCGATCCACGTCCTAATGCCTTGCTAAGGATCTAAGCTACCAGATGAACAACACAAGGGACATGGGATTTATACTGGTTCGGGCTACTGTTGTGGTGTAATACCCTACTCCAGTGTGTGGTGTGGTGGATTGCCTCAGGGGCTGATGATGAACAGTACAGGGGAAGAACAGCCTCGCGAGAGGTCTCTTATGGTGGTGGTTGCTTGAGAAGGATTCGATCCGTCTCTTGATGAGATGCCTAAGGCTTAGTTGCCTCCTACTGTGATGGCTAGCTCTATATATAGTGGCCCTGGTCCTCTTCCAAAATATTGAGCGGGAAGGGCGCCAACAACGGCCATTTTGAAGGGGAACATCTAGTACAAGTTATCCTGACTAAAGCCGGTCTTTGCCTGCCAAAGGCACTAGCGATGACGCCGTCTTGGGCTCCACGGTGACCTCCGTCCTGCCGCTCTGCTGGTCTTGGTCTCGTTGCACTGGAATGGTAACATTTGCTTGACGCCTCGGTACTCCACGCCTGCGCTTGCCCCCTTTGCACCAAAGAGGAAACAAGGACACTGCACAGGCCGGCGCTCGCCTGGCCTTGATCGTCATGGCTTGCGTCACGAGAACCTCGCGTGGTACCCCTACCTTGATCTCTCCGCCTCCTCGTGAGCCTGCCTGACGAGGCCGCGCCTGAAGAAGCCTTGCGTCGTCCGCCCCGCGAGGATTGGCCCCTCGCGAGGGTCTTGAGCTTGAGTTGACGAAGATGGGCCGTACCGGGCCACCCCTTGAGCCACGCCGCAGGCCGTAGGCAGGCAAGTCTGGGTACCCCCGTTCCCAGAACACCGACAGTTACCTCAAAATAAGGTAGCACTCACATTGCGTCTTCAACTTTTACTCCAAGTGCATTGAACAAAGCATGAAGGATTTTAAGCTATATCTAGCAGCTACCTGAAGTAAGTGAGTGTGATGATGTTATCTCATAAAGGTCAAGGAAGAATAGGATCATATAGTTTTGGAAATTAATACATTTCTGCTTTCTAGGGAGGACACAAAGTAGTTCACATTTCATTTCTGCTTTCCGGGAAGGACACAAAATAGTTCAGAGTTCATACTTCAGTTTGTATGCAACACATGTGCATGAAAAAACCATAGTACACTTATGAGATAGACAATGGCACACAATAGAAAAGAAAACATGAGTGTAGTAACTGCACTCATGTCGGGAAGCAGAAATGTAGGGTGTAGTAACTACACTCATGCTGATCCCGACCAAGGCTGCCTTGCGGCCAAGGCCAAGGGCCGGCGCATAATTTATTGGGGTAGTGGAAGGCGTAATCATGGTCGACGGGTCGGAGGGAAGCGTCGGGCGGTCATCGGAACTCTGCAGAACATTTCAAATTACCACTTATTCCCCCAAACTTCAAAAATAAATGCCACCTTTTTCACATAGAGTAGGAGACAAATTCTTAAACCGAACATGTGAGCTTGACATGCTTCTCACCCAATTTCATATCACATACACCTGTTCAGTTCCCCAGAATTAAGTTCATATGCTTTTCATGTTTAGTTCACCAGAGTTAATTTCATATTAGAGACCCATGTCCCTTAAACATATTGCTAAAGTCGTCTTAATTAAAGTGCAATCCAGTTACAAAGTCTTATCAGTTTTTAATGCAAAAGAATGCAGGTTTAGTTAATAACATAAACCTTCTATAGGGGACTGGTATGTCACAGGAGAGAGGGCATCTGTATGATAAAGGAAAAGGAGGTATGTGCATGCTAATCAAATGTTTGGACATAAGATATCTCTACTACTAAAGGGGGATCGACCGTCGTCGTGATGGTTCGATCAACCCTCCTCCCCATGTACGCACGATTGAGCAAAGAACTCTAAACGCTACAATCGCACTAGCCCATACCAGCCCAACAAAACATGCCAACCAGCACAAGCCCAATAAAACATGACAACTCATCCCACAACCACGATGCCCACCTGCCAAATAAATCAAATCGACACAACCCGCGACCAAGGTCCATCGACCAAAAAACAAAACCACGTACGACATCCATCGACCCCACGAACACACGTCGCCCAACACAAGCAGACGTCGCCAGAAGAAAGGCGCTAGTTCTTCCGGCTCGCCTTCTGGCCAAATCGTTCTCATGCCAGCTAGAGCCTCTAATGTAATAAACCAGAGCCACTGCCTCTGCTCGCCTGCGGCTGATCACAAGATAGCACCGCTGTCACGCTCTTCCAAGACGCAACCTCTGCCCGACGACTATTGTTGCATCCATCTCTTGAGGCCGCCGCTACATCCTCCTGCCATCATCTCCATAGTTCTTCACCTTCCGGTCTCCACCTTTGTTAGCCCATCACGCCCTAGGTTTTCCATCCTCACATGTTTCCCACAAATAAAGTGCATTCATGATGTCTCAATAATGTACCTACATAATAAAGGTTACACCCTAAACTAAACCTTTAAGGACTCGGTCCCAACTATCCTATTCAGAACTTCAGTTACCTCAAAATAAGGTAGCACTGACACCGCGTCTTCAACTTTTACTCCAAGTGCATTGCAAAAAGCATGAAGGGTTTAAGCTATATCTAGCAGACCTAAAATAAGTGAGTGTTATCATGTTATCTCATAAAGATCAAGGAAGAATAGGCTCATAAAGTTTTGGAAATTAATACATTTCTGCTTTCTGGGGAGGACACAAAGTAGTTCACAGTTCATTTCTTCTTTCTAGGAAGGACACAAAATAGTTCAGAGTTCATACTTCAGTTTTTATGCAACACATGTGCATGGAAAAACCATAGTACACTTATGAGATAGACAATGGCACACATTAGAAAGATGACACGAGTGATGATGTGTAGTGTGTAGTAACTGCACTCGTGCCGATCCCGACCAAGGCTGCCTTGCGGCCATGGCCAAGGGCCAGCGCATAATTTATTGGGGTAGAGGAAGGCGTAATCATGGTCGAGGGGTCGGAGGGAGGTGTCCGGTGGTCGTCGGAACTCTGCAGAACATTTCAAATTACCACTTATACCCCCAAAGTTCAATAATCAATGCTACCTTATTCACATATAGTAGGAGACAGATTATTAAACCGAACATGTGAGCTTGACATGCTTCTCACCCAGTTTCATATTACATACACCTGTTCAGTTCCCAGACTTAAGTTCATATGCTTTTCATGTTTAGTTTACCAGAGTTAATTTTTAAACGCCCACCGAAGATCACATGTGCAGAACATATCACCGAAGGAGAAGCAGAAGATGCTAGCTCAGCACAACTCAAGACTCGCGGCTGGGTGCAACACCCCTTGCGCCGAATCTAACGCAATGCCGCATCTAGATGCAGCTACCTTAGCTATGCCCAACCTGATGTCGAGCACTTGTGCATTGGCAGTCGGTGCACCCGCCGCTTCATCTCTTGCCCTCCGGTTAGTGAGTAAGACTGGTTACAACTTTGAATCAAACGGTAATCCTCCCATCTTTTACTCTAGTTGATATGTCCATTTGTGTTGAATCCGTATTTACCGGCTCCACAACGATGCAGACAAGTACCATAGTCGTACCGTGGATGATGATGATGCCCCTCGCGACCAACAAACCAATGATGAGGGAACAAATGACAACCAGGATCAAGCCCAAGAGCAGAGGCAGGAGACCAGAGCACAATGTAGGGCTCGGGAGTGAACACACAAATGAGGTATGGCGATAAAGAACATTCAAGGGAGTGCCACAAAATGAAGAGTGCGCGAGAAAAGCATACCAGAAGGTGAGAGGCCAGCGTTGCTAGATCATCATAGTGCAAGCTTTGAAGCTAAACAGAGCAGTCCACGCCGTACCTTAGATGTGAACAAAGCAGCAACAAGCTCAGGAACACCACCCACAGGAGCTGCTTCACCGGCTTCCTCCCCTTCATCAAGCACGTTGTCTTACACCGTCCGGAATGATGGTAACCCTCTCATCTTTTCACTCCCCTCCTGGTGACCACTCACACAAAACCATTAATTACCGGCTCAACAATGTTGTAGCTGACATGGAGGCCTTCCTTAGCGGCATCATGGACGAGAATGCACTCTCCAGTGACCCCATGTATGATGAGTACTACCTTTTTGCCGGTGAAGGAAACTCTTCGTTGCTCGTCCCTCTATACTATTGGTTTATTATGTGCATCCTATCGTGACATGTTATGACTCCACAATGCTTGAAGGATCCGGCGCTGATAGCACGGACCTCGATGAGCACATAGACTCCTCGAACATGGGAACTATCGACCCTGATCATTTTGACTATGTATTACCTGAACATCCCAGACAGCACGCACATCCTAAAGCATGTGGTGAACTGTGACCAGTGCAAGGCCAAGAAGTTCCAGTACGAGACTGGCGGCTTCTGCTGTCGGAACAGGGAGAATGAGCTATCTGAACCCGAGCCTATCTCGGAGCTGACGAGGTTATTTTCTAGCGCCGATGCAGACTCTCGACATTTCTAGAGAGCATTCAGTTATTAAGCGGGCACTTCGCCTTCACTACCCTTGGCGTCAGCCTAGACAACAACTACACGAACATGAAGTCCGGGGTGTACACGTTTCGGGCTCTTAGCACTATGTACCACAAGGTGCACTCGTTTGGTCCAACATCTCGTCCTGGACATCTGCAGTTTTACTTCTACAATGGTGACCCCAGCTTAAGCCATGACAAGGAGGCCACCGAGAAATTGGACCAGCACATTGTCAGCAAGTAAGTGGACATACTCAAGGGAAACCCCTACTCCCAGTAATTTAGGAGTTTGGATGCACACAAGGAAAACCTCGAGGAGTACCGGATAGACCTCAACATTGACCAGAAGCTAGATCAACGGACATACAACAAACTGGTGTCATCCGAGGTGGTTGCGATTTGGATTGAGGGAAGCGATCTAGCAAACAGGTTCAACCCCAGCATTACCTATGGGGACAACAACGAGAAGCATAGTATACATGCCATAGAGGGCTGCTATGACCCGCTCTTGTACCCCCTCTTTTTCCCAAGGGGGGACCTTGGTTGGCGTCCAAATATACCTAAGCACAATGTCCCTTGGGATCTTGCACAACAACTAAGAGGAAACCATGATAACAATTCATGTTCCCTATGTGAATGCTTATACGCAAAAGAATGTTGTCTGTCCTTCCCATATGGTACCTAACCTTCTTCTTTCACATCTTTCCAAAGAGGGGAGAAGTCGGTTGTGTGTCTCTATCAGGGACTAGTACTATTACCGGCTACAGACGCACCCTGCGATATTGAACCTCATACTTCATGGAGCACGTCTGTTCTAGAAGTGGGGTGTCGACATGTTCATCAAGATTGCGGGTTGTAGGCTGAACTGGATCAGGGACCACCAGACAGAGATACGTGTCGATCTATACCAAGGCCTTGTGGATGGTATCGTGGTTGGGGAAATGCAAGCGAGCGTTGTTGGGAAGAGGATCGTGCTGCCAGGGACGCATCAAGGAAGCAACCGAGACATGAAGCGGAGCCATATGGACACCATGGCACTGGTGCAAATGTATGGGAAGCCTGGCATCTTTTTGACTATGACATGCAATCCTAGCTGGGTGGAGATACTGAATGATCTGCTTCCTGGCCACACACCCTAGGACCGACCAGATCTTGCCACATGCGTGTTCAGGGCCAAGATGGAGACCATGAAAAAGATGTTGTTCAAGAAGCACATCCTAGGTGTTGTGGTAGCGCATGTATATGTCGTCGAGTTCCAGAAGAGGGGCCAGACACCCCAAGACTTGAAGTGCAAGAGCAATTACCCACGGCCATTCAACCAGAACACCTTACAGGGGAAGGATTCATATCGGTTTATCGACGTTGGGATGATGGTCGTCGGGCTAAGGTCTGCCGTGAGAAGCTGGATAAGAGATGGGTGGTGTTGGGGAATGTAGTAATTTCAAAAAATTTCCTACGCACATGCAAGATCATGGTGATGCATAGTAACGAGAGGGGAGAGTGTTTTCTATGTACCCTCATAGACCGTAAGCGGAAGCGTTATGACAACGCGGTTGATGTAGTCGTACGTCTTCACGATCGACCGATCCTAGCACCGAAGATACGGCACCTCCGCGATCTGCACACGTTCGGCTCGGTGACGTCCCACGAACTCACGATCCAGTAGAGTGTCGAGGGAGATCTTCGTCAGCACGACAGCGTGATGACGGTGATGATGAAGTTATCGACGCAGGGCTTCGTCTAAGCACTGCAACGATATGACCGAGGTGGATTATGGTGGAGGGGGGCACCGCACACGGCTAAGAACAATGTCTATTGTGTGTTCTAGGGTGCCCCCTGCCCCCGTATATAAAGGAGCAAGGGGGAGGCCGACCGGCCTTGGGGGCGCCAAGGAGGGGGAGGAGTCCTCCTCCTAGTAGGAGTAGGACTCCCACTTTCCTAGTCCAACTAGGAGGAGGAAGGGGGAATCAAGCAGAGGGAGAGGGAGAGGGAAAGAGGGGCCGCACCCCCTTCCCCTAGTCCAATTCGGACTCCCCTTGGGGGGGGCACCCTGAGCTGCTGCCCTCTCTCTCCCCTAAGGCCCACTAAGGCCCAATACTAGCCCGGGGGGTTCCAGTAACCCCTCCGTCACTCTGGTTTTCTCCAAAATCACCCGGAACACTTCCGGTGTCCGAATATAACCGTCCAATATATTGATCTTTATGTCCCAACCATTTCGAGACTCCTCGTCATGTCCATGATCATATCCGGGACTCCGAACTGCCTTCAGTACACCAAAACACATAAACTCATATATACCGATCGTCACCGAACGTTAAGCGTGCGGACCCTATGGGTTCGAGAACTATGTAGATGACCGAGACTCATCTCCGGTCAATAACCAATAGCGGAACCTGGATGCTCATATTGGTTCCTACATATTCTAGGAAGATCTTTATCGGTCAAACCGCATAACAACATACGTTGTTCCCTTTTTCATCGGTATGTTACTTGCCCGAGATTCAATTGTCCGTATCTCAATACCTAGTTCAATCTCGTTACCAGCAAGTCTCTTTACTCATTCCGTAATGCATCATCCCGCAACTAACTCATTAGTAACATTGCTTGCAAGGCTTATAGTGATGTGCATTACCGAGAGGGCCCAGAGATACCTCTCCGACAATCAGAGTGAAAAATCCTAATCTCGATCTATGCCAAATCAACAAGTACCATCGGAGACACCTGTAGAGCACCTTTATAATCACCCAGTTACGTTGTGACGTTTGGTAGCACACAAAGTGTTCCTCCGGTATTCGGGAGTTGCATAATCTCATAGTCATAGGAACATGTATAAGTCATGAAGAAAGCAATAGCAATATACTAAACGATCAAGTGCTAAGCTAACGGAATGGGTCAAGTCAATCACATCATTCTCTAATGATGTGATCCTATTAATCAAATGACTAGTAAGATGCCAGTGCATTGCACGGAACACCAAGATTGGGATTGGACGGCGCCCGCAGCGGCCATCACACCAGATTGTTCCATGGCCTTTTGGATGTGGTGGGGAAAAGATAAGGCTGTTTGTGAGAGACAAGGAGTTATTTGTTAATATGGAAACATGTGCGACCATCTTTTTGCAAAATTGTAGCAGTTTGCTTTGTATGCGTCAGATCTAGATCCGACGGCTATTGGTTGTAGCGACCCGACCCGAATGGATCAAGTCTCTGTGCTTAGGTGTCATCCCTGGATCAGTAATGCTGACACCACACAGTACTTCGAAGGATTTATAACAGAGTAGCAATCACACACTTATTACATCGTTGCCCAAAAGAGGACTTATTACAATAAATATGGCTTAAGGCCATCTAATAACGATAACAGCGAAGACTTGGAAGATAAGTGAGTCTATCAACTCCAGTGCATCATCGAGTATAGAACCACGACCTAAAGCACCTTACTGTCGTTCGAAAAGTCTCGCAACATGAAAGTTGCAGCCAAAACGGTCAGCACAAGGAATATGCTGGCAATGTAACACATAGAGAAATAATGAATGATAAGCCTGTACTACATGCATATGTGGCTGGTGGAAAAGCTCTCTGATTACAGTTTTGCATAAAGCCAGTTTTTCCCTCTGCAAAGGAATAAATTTGTTTAACTATCATGGTGGTTGTTAAACATTGAGAATGGTTGACAGCATCCTCAATCCCAATTAAAAGTACTCATTAAAACCCAACAATATTAATTAGAGTAACATGTTGAGATTCACATGATATTCAAGTACTAGATACTCAAGATGTCCATAACCGGGACACGGCTAATCATGATTAGTTTATACACTCTGCAGAGGTTTATGACTTTTCCCCACAAGACTCGATCGCCTCCGTTTGGTTTCTCGCACTACATGGTGTTTGAGAGACGGATGACCGAGACATAGTCTTTCGAAGCATTTGCACCTTACGATGGGTAGACCGTACCACCTACAACCCCTACATCAGCTAGTCTACCACCGTAAGAGTTCACACGACTTAATCAACTATGCGAGCCCATAATGGCTTGTGGCTGCACACGGAAGTTACTAGCATGAATGATCTTATGATCCCTTTGAGCACAGGTGGCGGTCCGAAGAAAAACAGGCAAGTCTCGATAGAAACCAGGTGCCTCAATCCACCCGGATGTGTGTTTAAGTTGCCACCTTAGATAAACCATTAATAACAATCTCACATCTGTCATGGAATTCACTCACCCAATCCACGTCTACTAGCATAGCATAGCATAATAAGCAAACGTAGAAGTAACTCCCAAGGTTTCATAAGTAAAACAGGTAATAGGTACTACCTCAATCTACTTCCCATCCCACAATTTATTTTGAATCCTAATCATGCAAGTGTTCGAGGATTTATCTAATGCATAAAAACTGGGTATGAGAAAGTATGATCAAAGTGTTACTTGCCTTGCTGATGATCCGCGAAACCTAGAGATTCGAAGTAACAAGCGGCGCATTCCAGGTGATCTATCGCAGACAAACAACAAGCATACAATAAGTAATCATCTAATGCACCGGTAAATCTCGAATAAAAGATCTAACCAAAAAGTTCAACTTAAGAACCCTGGTTGCAAAAAGAATCGAATCAAATAAAGCAACGAAAGTCAAACGACGAAAGAAAACAACTCGGTTCTAGCAAGTTGAAACTAAGTCAAATTTTACAGTAGCAAAACTTTGTTTAAGTTGATTAGTCGGAACGGCGGTTTCGAGATGAAACTCCAGGCGCTTGAATCACCTGATTCCGATAAACGAGCGAGAAGATAGACTAGAAAGAAAATCAGATCTGAAATCGCTATCAGAAAAATAGCGGAATAAATCCGATGAGAAAGAAAACGACGAACGGTTGAACGAACGGACGTTCATTAACCGAAGCAAACCGGTGATCACGTTCGTTAGGATGAACGGTCCGCTAACGCCATAAACAAAACCGGAAAGAAAACCGCGAGAAAAACCGATCTAGGGTTTGGAAAGAAAACCAAACGAAAAACCGATCTAGAAAACCGGAACGAAACCGAACGATTCTGAAAAACCAAACCGAGGAAAAGAAAAGGTGACGCGGCGCGGGGCTAGTACCTCGAAGAGGCGAGGGGCTCCGGCGGCGGCGGCGTTGGGTGGCGGCGGCGGCACTTGGCGGCGGCGGTGTAGGGCGGCGCTGCTGCTGCTGCGGAGGAGAGGAGAGGAGAGGTGTTGGTTTGATGTGTTAGAGGGGGGGTGCTTGGGTATTTATATTGGGGAGGGAGGGTTTTTGCTTGGAGTAGGGGACAAGAATTAGAGTAGGATTAGGAATCCTAGGAATAAAAACGGAATAACGAAACGGGTCCAAATCCTACTAGGATTTGTAAAAGAAAAGGAAACCGGGGCGGCTCCCTGGCTCCCTGGTGCGGCGGCAAGGCTAGCGATGGCCTTGGCCTCTGGCCGGCCGGCTGGCTTGGCGGCTTGGGCCTTGGCCCCAAGGCGCATGCGGCTTTTTTTTTAAATCGGTTTCGCGCGCAGAAAAATACAGAAAAAAAATCTAAACGAACTCCAAAATTAATAAAGTAAACTTTCCCCGACTCCTAAAAATGAGTCGAACAAAATGAACTTTTACTCGGGGCCTAAAATGCAATTTTTGAAAACACGCATTTTTCCCTAAGGCAAATAAACTCCGAGAAAAATCCAAAATTTGATTTATTTATTAAATCTTCATTTTTCCTAAATTTTGGGAAAGTCATATTATTCCCTCTCTTATTTTTGATATTGGAAAAATTATTTGAAGATAAAATAAATAAATCCAATGATCCTCTTTTCATAGTTTTGAGAGAACTCAAATACGAAAATTTCAAAATCTACAACTCTCTCCGAGGGTCCTTGAGTTGCGTGAAATTTCTAGGATCAACAAAATGCAAGAAAATATGATATGCATGATGATCTAATGTATAACATTCCAAATTGAAAATTTGGGATGTTACAAACCTACCCCCCTTAAGATGAATCTCGCCCTCGAGATTCGGGTTGGCTAGAAAATAGGCGAGGTGGTCCTTGAGCAAATCTTCTTCTCTTTCCTGGTGGCTTCATCCTCGGTGTGGTGGCTCCCTTTGAACCTTGCAAAACTTGATAACCTTGCTGCGAGTAACTCTGCTGGCATGTTCGAGAATCCTGACTGGTTTCTCCTCATATGTTAAATCATCCTTCAACTGAATTGCTTCAAGTGGCACTGTATCTCTTAGCGGTACTTCCGCCATCTCGGCGTGACATTTCTTCAGCTAAGAAACATGGAACACGTCATGAACTCCTGACAATCCTTCTGGTAATTCCAGCTTATAAGCAACTTCTCCCATGCATTGCAAGATCCTATACGGTCCAACGAAACATGGTGCTAACTTTCCTTTAACTCCAAATCGCTTAACTCCTCGAAGTGGGGATACTCTAAGATAAACTCTGTCTCCAACTTCATATTCTATCGCCATGCGTTTTGAATCCGCATAGCTTTTCTGTCTGGACTGGGCTACCTTGAGCCTATCGCGAATCAACTTAACCTTCTATTCAGACTCCTTGATCAAATCTGGTCCAAACAACTGACGGTCTCCAGCTTCGTCCCATGATAACGGTGTCCTGCATCTCCTTCCGTACAAAGCCTCGAAAGGTGCCATCTTCAAGCTGGTTTGGTAACTGTTGTTATAAGAAAACTCTGCATATGGCAAGTTATCATCCCAACTAG
This sequence comes from Aegilops longissima, assembly GCA_021605205.1. Classification (NCBI taxonomy): domain Eukaryota; kingdom Viridiplantae; phylum Streptophyta; class Magnoliopsida; order Poales; family Poaceae; genus Aegilops; species Aegilops longissima. The sequence goes on along the minus strand of CM038682.1, from coordinate 675,556,740 downwards.
ATCCATAATCTAGTGCACAAGCTCTCAAAGATATCCTCCAAAATCTGATTGACTCTCTCGGTCTGTCCATCGGTTCGTGGGTGGAAAGCTGATCAATTCCAGCCTGGTTCCCAATGTTTCGTGCAACCGATTCTAAAACTTTGAGGTAAATTGGGTTCCTCTATCGTCACGATACTCCTCGGAACTCCGTGCAAACACACAATTCTGGTCATGTATATCTTTGCCAACTTAGCACTGCTATAGGTAGTCTTGATTGGAATGAAATGAGCTACCTTTGTCAAGCGGTCGACTATAACCCAAATCGAGTCATAGCCTGAACGAGTCTTTGGCAAACCTGTGATGAAATCCATGCCTAGTTTATTCCACTTCCATTCGGGTATCGGCAATGGTTGCAACAATCCTGCTGGCTTCTGATGTTCTGCCTTCACTCTTTGACATACATCACAAACTGCTACATACTCTGCAATATCCTTCTTCATTCCGGTCCACCAGAATGTTTCCTTCAAATCTAAATACATCTTGGTATTTCCTGGGTGAATCGAATAGGGTGAATCATGTGCCTCTTGCAGAATCAACTTCCTGATCTCCGGGTCATTTGGCACATAAACACGGTCCTCAAACCATAGGGTATCGTGCTCATCCTCACGAAATCCCTTAGTTTTTCCTTCACTCATTTTATCCTTTATAGAGGCAACTTCCTTATCTGCTTTTTGAGCTTCTCTGATTTTGTCCATCAACGTAGACTGAATTTCCAATGCTGCTACATAACCTCTCGGAACTATTTCCAAACATAGCTCTCGAAGGTCTTCGGCTAACTCCTTGGGTATTCCTCCCACCGTTAGTGTATTGACGTGGCTCTTACGGCTTAATGCGTCTGCTACAGCGTTAGCCTTCCCGGGGTGATAATGCAATCTCATATCATAATCCTTAATAAGCTCCAACCATCTCCTCTGTCTGAGATTTAATTCCTTCTGCGTGAAGATGTACTTCAAACTCTTGTGATCCGTGTACACCTCACAATGATTTCTAATGAGAAAATGTCTCCATGTCTTCAATGCATGCACAACGGCTGCTAACTCCAAATCATGTGTGGCATAATTCAACTCATGAGGCTTAAGCTGTCGTGAAGCATCTGAAACAACTCTTCCTTCCTGCATAAGCACTGCTCCAAGTCCTCGACGTGAAGCGCCGCAATACACCTCATAATCCTTGGTCCGATCCGCAAAATTAACTTTGGTGAGGTAACCAATCTTTTCTTCAACTCTGAAACTTGCCCCACAATCCTCAGTCCATATGAACTTGGTATCCTTTTTCAGCAATTCCGTCATAGGCTTTGCAATCCTTGAGAAATTCTCAATGAATCTTGGTAGTATCCTGCGAGTCCAAGGAAACTCGGATCTCTCAACTGTCGTTGGTGCTTCCCATTTGGTTACGGTCTCAACCTTCATGGGGTCAACTGCTATCCCTTCCCCGGATATAACATGTCCAAGAAATCCAACTTCCTTTAGCCAAAACTCACATTTGCTGAACTTGGCATATAACTGATGTTCCCTCAGTTTCTCCAAAACCAATCGCAAATGTTCCTTATGTTCTTATTCATTCTTCGAGAAAACCAAAATATCATCTATGAACACCATGACGAACTTATCCAAAAACTCCATAAACACTTTGTTCATCAGGTTCATGAAATAGGCTGGCGCGTTAGTCAGTCCAAATGACATAACGGTATATTCATATAGTCCATATCTCATGGTAAATGCTGTCTTAGGTATGTCCTGCTCCCGAATCTTCAACTGATGGTACCCTGATCGCAAATCGATCTTGGAAAACACTTTAGCTCCTTGCAAACGATCAAACAGATCATTTATCATAGGTAGTGGGTACTTGTTCTTGATCGTTACTTGATTTAACCCACGATAGTCTACAACCATCCTTAATGATCCGTCCTTCTTCTCTACTAAAAGTACGGGTGATCCCCAAGGCGAAGAACTTGGCATATACAACCTTTATCCATTAGCTCCTTAATCTGCTTCTTGATTTTCGCCAAATCCTGTGTGGGCATCCTGTATGGTCGCTTCGATATTGGGCCTGTACCTGGCAAAAGCTCTATCAAAACTCAATGTCTCTATCCGTGGCATTCCCGAAACTCTTCCGAAATACATCGTGGAAATCCCTTACCATCGGTACTTCTTCTGCACAACTCCCGATAAGGAATTTACTTGTGCTCTCCTCGGCTCATGCCGTGATACATACTTGATTCTCCTCCTTACGGGTGGTAAGCAAAATTGACTTAGTGGCGCAATCTATGTTCCTCCATACTTGATAACCAATCCATGCCTAATATCACATTCAATCCTTGGGATTCCGAACTATTAGGTCCGAGGGAAAACATAGTGTCCAATCCTTAATGGCAATCGATCACACCATATACTAGCCATGTATTCTGCTCGGGTGAGGTTACTAGCATGGGTGACCTAAGGGCTTGGGTTGTTAATTTGTACTTATCCACAAATCCCTTGATATGTATGAATGTGATGCACCGAAGATCGAAAAGAACTAGTGCAGTAAATGACTTAACCAAAAACTTACCGATTCTTGCATCGGGCTGATCTTCAACCTCCTCCACGGTAACGTGGTTCACTTGTCCTTTATTGAAAGGGTTTGGCTTCTTTCGAGCTTCCATTTCCACCTTGGCCTTGGGACATTCATTTGCATAATGTCCGTTCTTGGAACACTTGTAACAGGTGACATGACTCAAGTCTTTCTTGGTTGGGGTTGATGGTGTGGTCCGGTTCGCCGTTGCTTCCTCCATTCCCATTTCCATTTTGTGGCCATTATGGTTGTGCGAACTACCTCCTCCATGGGTATGCTGAAACTGAACTCCCTGCTTAGGGGTATATCGGGGCTTCTGCTGGGCTCCAGAATTATACTTCCCCTGCCCATACTTCCTCTTGCGGTTCTCAATTTGCTGCTGCTTTCCTTCAATCATGAGGCCACGGTCTACCAACTCCTGGTAGTTATTGAAACTTGCTACCATCGACTGCACGCTTAATTCATCATTCAGTCCTTCCAGAAACTTCTCCTGCTTAGCTGCATCTGTACCAACGTCATCTGGGGCATAACGTGCTAACTTACTAAAATCATCCACATACTGGCCAACAGTCCTTCCTCCATCAAAGTGTTCTGCTGCTGGATCAACTGGGTGATCTCTGGCGGGAAAACAAACCCGGGGTCGCGTCTCGGAGGCATCTGATGGGTTTAGAAAAGATGAGAAATTAAGAAATAGAGTGAGGTCTAAGGAGAAACACTACCCAAATGTATATGAGCAAATGCACACAAATCACTTCATTCAATTCAAACAAAGGGCTTACAACGATCTAACTACTTTCGGGCTGCAGGCAACTTAGAGAAGAAAACAGGCTTTGAGAGAGAAACCGCCTTGGGCTAGGAAGAAGAAGACCGCGGCGAACCATAAAAGCTTCGCAAAAGTGCGTGTACTATGATGTTACATGGAGGTAATACTACTAATGTGTGGGGGTCATCTACTAATTTGAACCGGTGGAAGACTCCATGATGTCCGCTCGACTTCGTCTTCAAAGTCGGGTTCACTTGGATCCGAATCGGTGTCGCCGATGATGATGTAGTTGCTCGGACAGCCGATGTACTTGTCTTCATTCTTGGCGCCAATTTCTTCTTGAGTTCTTCAATCTCATACTTAAGATCGTTATTGTGTCTTGCTACAGCTACGATCTCGCCCATGTAGTCCTTACGTGTAGACTTTAGTTCTTCTTCAAGTTCGATGATCCTTCCTTCGCATCCTTCAATTCGATCATATCATTGCACATCTGGTTCTCTGGCGCCGAATGTGCTGGTTTAACTCTGGATGAAAGCTGCAATGGATCTATCCTTCTTGGTGCTGACTATCTCCCATTGTTCATCTCGGCGTCCGCAAATCGATAGATGGTGTCCTTGAGGTCTTCTTGGTAAACTTCTCCAATGCGTCCCATGGTGATATGAGCTGCCATGCTCTTTCCTGCACTCAGGTTGGTGCAATGAAAACACTATCTATAGGCTTGGTGATTGGGGCGAATGTCCTTCCGGAACGTGAGCTTGAATCTTCCAGCGCTCTTCTTGAGCAGAGTGGCGTTGAAAGTCCCGTGAAACTTGGTAGTCCAATGTTCGGTACTTGGTGACTTCCTTCAAGTGAAATCCAAAAGGTGTGCCTTCATATGGTTGGGCGACTTGATCTTGGCGTCCTTCATCCTAAAAGAGTAGAAAAGATGAGGAGTTAGAAAATGGGAAGAGAGTAGTGATCTATGGTTTTAACTTAGTGGTCGTGTCCTACGGTCAGCGTGTGCTCGATACCATCTCTCAGAGCGACCGACCGAATGGATCAAGTCTCGTGCTCGGTGTCATCCCTGGATCAAGAATGCCGACACCACACAAGAGTTCAAGGATTTATAACAGAGTAGCAATCACACACTTATTACATCGTTGCCAAAAGAGGACTTATTACAATAAATATGGCTTAAGGCCATCTAATAACGATAACAACGGAAGACTTGGAAGATAAGTGAGTCCATCAACTCCAGTGGCATCATCGAGTATAGAACCACGACCTAAAGCACCTTACTGTAAATTCGAAAAGTCGCAACATGAAAGTTACAGCCGAAAACGGGTCAGCACATGGAATATGCTGGCAATGTAACACATAGAGAAATAATGAATGATAAGCCTGTACTACATGCATATGTGGCTAGTGGAAAAGCTCTATGGTTACAGTTTTGCATAAAGCCAGTTTTTCCCTACTGCAAAGGAATAAATTTGTTTAACTATCATGGTGGTTGTTAAACATTGAGAATGGTTGACAGCATCCTCAATCCCAATTAAAAGTACTCATTAAAAACCCAACAATATTAATTAGAGTAACATGTTGAGATTCACATGATATTCAAGTACTAGATACTCAAGATGTCCATAACTGGGGACACGGCTAATCATGATTAGTTTATACACTCTGCAGAGGTTTATGACTTTTCCCCACAAGACTCGATCGCCTCCGTTTGGTTTCTCGCACTACATGGTGTTTGAGAGATGGATGACCGAGACATAGTCTTCGAAGCATTTGCACCTTACGATGGGTAGACCGTACCACCTACAACCCCTACATCAGCTAGTCTACCACCGTAAGAGTTCACACGACTTAATCAACTATGCGAGCCCATAATGGCTTGTGGCTGCACACGGAAGTTACTAGCATGAATGATCTTATGATCCCTTTGAGCACAGGTGGCGGTCCGAAGAAAAACAGGCAAGTCCTGATAGAAACCAGGTGCCTCAATCCACCCAGATGTGTGTTTAAGTTGCCACCTTAGATAAACCATTAATAACAATCTCACATCTGTCATGGAATTCATTCACCCAACCCACGTCTACTAGCATAGCATAACATAATAAGCAAACGTAGAAGTAACTCCCAAGGTTTCATAAGTAAAACAGGTAATAGGTACTACCTCAATCTACTTCCCATCCCACAATTTATTTTGGATCCTAATCATGCAAGTGTTCGAGGATTGATCTAATGCATAAAAACTGGGTATGAGAAAGTATGATCAAAGTGTTACTTGCCTTGCTGATGATCCGCGAAACCTAGAGATTCGAAGTAACAAGCGGCGCATTCCGGGTGATCTATCGCAGACAAACAACAAGCATACAATAAGTACTCATCTAATGCACCGGTAAATCTCGAATAAAAGATCTAACCAGAAAGTTCAACTTAAGAACCCTGGTTGCAAAAAGAATCGAATCAAATAAAGCAACGAAAGTCAAACGACGAAAGAAAACAACTCGGTTCTAGCAAGTTGAAACTAAGTAAAATTTTACAGTAGCAAAACTTTGTTTAAGTTGATTAGTCGGAACGGCGGTTTCGAGATGAAACTCCAGGCGCTTGAATCACCTGATTCCGATAAACGAGCAAGAAGATAGACTAGAAAGAAAATCGGATCTGAAATCGCTATCAGAAAAATAGCGGAATAAATCGATGAGAAAGAAAACAACGAACGGTTGAACGAACGGACGCTCATTAACCGGCAAACCGGTGATCACGTTCGTCAGACGAACGGTCCGCTAACGCCTAAACAAAACCGAAAGAAAACCGCGAGAAAAACCGATCTAGGGTTTCGAAAGAAAACCAAACGAAAAACCGATCTAGAAAACGGAACGGAAACGGAACGATTCTGAAAAACCGAACCGAGGAAAAGAAAAGGTGACGCTTGCTGGGCTAGTACCTCAAAGAGGCGAGGGCTCCGCGGCGGCGGCGTTGGGTGGCGGCGGCGGCACTTGGCGGCGGTGTAGGGGGCGGCGGCTGGCTGCTGCTGCAAGGAGGAGGAGAGGAGAGGTGTTGGTTTGATGTGTTAGAGGGGGTGCTTGGTTTTTATATTGGGGAGGGAGGGTTTTGCTTGGAGTAGGGGACAAGAATTAGAGTAGGATTAGGAATCCTAGGAATAAAAACGGAATAACGAACGGGTCCAAATCCTACTAGGATTTGTAAAAGAAAAGGAAACCGGGCGGCTCCTGGCTCCTCGGTGCGGCGCTAGGCTAGCGATGGCCTTGGCCTCTGGCCGCCCGGTTGGCTTACGGCTTGGGCCTTTGGCCCAAGCGCCATGACTTTTTTTTTAAATCGGTTTCACAAGCAGAAAAATACAAAAAAAATCTAAACGAACTCCAAAATTAATAAAGTAAACTTTCCCGACTCCTAAAAATGAGTCGAACAAAATGAACTTTTACTCGGGGCCTAAAATGCAATTTTTGAAAACACGATTTTCCCTAAGGCAAATAAACTCCGAGAAAATCCAAAATTTGATTTATTTATTAAATCTTCATTTTCCTAAATTTTGGGAAAGTCATATTATTCCTCTCTTATTTTTGATATTGGAAAAATTATTTGAAGATAAAATAAATAAATCCAATGATCCTCTTTTCATAGTTTTGAGAGAACTCAAATACGAAAATTTCGAAATCTACAACTCTCTCCGAGGGTCCTTGAGTTGCGTGAAATTTCTAGGATCAACAAAATGCAAGAAAATATGATATGCATGATGATCTAATGTATAACATTCCGAATTGAAAATTTGGGATGTTACATTGGTGAAAGATGGCAGGCACACCATCATCACCAACTCAGGTTTTTATAGTAGAGACAACCCATGTCTATGGCTAGGAAACTTAACCATCTTTGATTCAACGAGCTAGTCAAGTAGAGGCATACTAGTGACACTCTATTTGTCTATGTATTCACACATGTACTAAGTTTCCGGTTAATACAATTCTAGCATGAATAATAAACATTTATCATGATATAAGGAAATATAAATAACAACTTTATTATTGCCTCTAGGGCATATTTCCTTCAGTCTCCCACTTGCACTAGAGTCAATAATCTAGATTACACAGTATTGATTCTAACACCCATGGAATCTTGGCGCTGATCATGTTTTGCTCGTGAGAGAGGCTTAGTCAATGGGTCTGCAACATTCAGATCCGTATGTATCTTGCAAATCTCTATGTCTCCCTCCTTGACTTGATCACGGATGGAATTGAAGCGTCTCTTGATGTGCTTGGTTCTCTTGTGAAATCTGGATTCCTTTGCCAAGGCAATTGCACTAGTATTGTCACAAAAGATTTTCATTGGACCCGATGCACTAGGTATGACACCTAGATAGGATATGAACTCCTTCATCCAGACTCCTTCATTTGCTGCTTACGAAGCAGCTATGTACTCCGCTTCACACGTAGATCCCGCCATGACTCTTTGCTTAGAACTGCACCAACTGACAGCTCCACCGTTCAATATAACAATTATCCGGTTTGTGACTTAGAATCATCCGGATCAGTGTCAAATCTTGTATCGGCGTAACCATTTACGACGAGCTCTTTGTCACCTCCATAAACGAGAAACATATCCTTAGTCCTTTTTAGGTATTTCAGGATGTTCTTGACCGCTGTCCAGTGATCCACTCCTGGATTACTTTGGTACCTCCCTCCTAAACTAATAGCAAGGCACACATCAGGTCTGGTACACAACATTGCATACATGATAGAGCCTATGGCTGAAGCATAGGGAACACCTTCCATTTTCTCTCTATCTTCTACAGTGGTCGGGCATTGAGTCTGACTCAACTTCACACCTTGTAACACAGGCAAGAACCCTTTCTTTGCTTGATCCATTTTGAACTTCTTCAAAACTTTATCAAGGTATGTGCTTTGTGAAAGTCCAATTAAGCATCTTGATCTATCTCTATAGATCTTGATGCCCAATATATATGCAGCTTCACCGAGGTCTTTCATTGAAAAACTCTTATTCAAGTATCCTTTTATGCTATCCAAAAATTCTATATCATTTCCAATCAACAATATGTCATCCACATATAACATTAGAAATGCTCTGAGCTCCTACTCACTTTCTTGTAAATCTGAGGCTTCTCCAAATGTCTCATAAAACCATATGCTTTGATCACACTATCAAAATGTTTATTCCAACTCCGAGATGCTTGCACCAGTCCATAAATGGATCGCTGGAGCTTGCACACTTTGTTAGCATCCTTTGGATCGATAAAACCTTCAGGTTGCATCATATACAACTCTTCTTCCAGAAATCCATTCAGTAATGCAGTCTTTATATCCATTTGCCATATTTCATAATCATAACATGCAGCAATTGCTAACATGATTCAGATGGACTTAAGCATTGCTACGGGTGAGAAAGTCTCATCGTAGTCAACTCCTTGAACTTGTCGAAAACCTTTCGCAACAAGTCGAGCTTTGTAGACAGTAACATTACCGTCAGCGTCAGTCTTCTTCTTGAAGATCCATTTATTCTCGATGGCTTGCCAATCATCAGGAAAGTCAACCAAAGTCCACACTTTATTCTCATACATGGATCCCATCTCCGGTTTCATGGCCTCAAGCCATTTCGCGGAATCTGGGCTCATCAACGCTTCCTCATAGTTCGTAGGTTCTTCATGGTCAAGTAACATGACCTCCAAAACAGGATTACCGTACCACTCTGGTGCGGATCTTACTCTGGTTGACCTATGAGGTTCAGTAGTAACTTGATATGAAGTTATATGATCATCATCATTAGCTTACTCACTAATTGGTGTAGGAGTCACATGAACATATTTCTGTGATGAACTACTTTCCAATAAGGGAGCAGGTACAGTTACCTCATCAAGTTCTACTTTCCTCCAACTCACTTCTTTCGAGAGAAACTCCTTCTCTAGAAAGGATCCATTCTTAGCAACGAATATCTTGCCTTCGGGTCTGTGATAGAAGGTGTACCCAACAATCTCCTTTGGGTATCCTATGAATACACATTTCTCCGATTTGGGTTCGAGCTTATCAGGTTGAAGCTTTTTCACATAAGCATCGCAACCCCAAACTTTAAGAAACAACAACTTTGGCTTCTTGCCAAACCACAGTTCATAAGGTGTCATCTCAACGGATTTAGATGGTGCCCTATTTAACGTGAATGCAGCCGTCTCTAAAGCATAACCCCAAAACGATAGCGGTAAATCAGTAAGAGACATCATAGATCGCATCATATCTAGTAAAGTACGATTACGACGTTCGGACACACCATTACGATGTGGTGTTCCGGGTGCCGTGATCTGCGAAACTATTCCACATTGTTTAAAATGAAGACCAAACTCGTAACTCAAATATTCTCCTCCACGATCAGATCGTAGAAACTTTATTTTCTTGTTAAAATGATTTTCCACTTCACTCTAAAATTCTTTGAACTTTTCAAATGTTTCAGACTTATGTTTCATCAAGTAGATATACCCATATCTGCTCAAATCATCAGTGAAGGTGAGAAAATAACGATACCCGCTGATACGTCTCCGTCGTATCTACTTTTCCAAACACTTTTGCCCTTGTTTTGGACTCTAACTTGTATGATTTGAATGGAACTAACCAGGACTGATGCTGTTTTCAAAGACAGATTGCCATGATGTTGTTTATGTGCGAAAACAAAAGTTCTCGAATGACCTGAAACTCCACGGAATATCTTAGAATAAATAATAAAAAATCCTCGCCAAAGATGAAGACCAGGGGGCCCACACCCTGTCCACGAGGGTGGGGGCGCCCCCCTCCTGGGCACACCCCCTACCTCGTGGGCCCTCTGGAGACCCTCCGACGCCAACTCCAACTCTATATATTGGCTTTTGGGGAGAAAAAATCAGGGAGAAGAAATCATCGTGTTTTACGATACGGAGCCGCCGCCAAGCCCTAATCTCTCTCAGGAGGGCTGATCTGGAGTCCGTTCGGGGCTCCAGAGAGGGGGATTCATCGCCGTCGTCATCATCAACCATCTTCCATCACCAATTTCATGATGCTCATCGCCGTGCGTGAGTAATTCGATCGTAGGCTTGCTGGACGGTGATGGGTTGGATGAGATTTATCATGTAATCGAGTTAGTTTTGTTAGGGTTTGATCCCTAGTATCCACTATGTTCTGAGATTGATGTTGCTATGACTTTGCTATGCTTAATGCTTGTCACTAGGGCCCGAGTGCCATGATTTCAGATCTGAACCTATTATGTTTTCATCAATATATGTGAGTTCTAGATCCTATCTTGCAAGTCTATAGTCAACTACTATGTGTTATGATCCGGCAACCCCGAAGTGACAATAATCGGGACCACTCCCGGTGATGACCATAGTTTGAGGAGTTCATGTATTCACTATGTGCTAATGCTTTGTTCCGGTTCTCTATTAAAAGGAGGCCTTAATATCCCTTAGTTTCCAATAGGACCCCGCTGCCATGGGAGGGTAGGACAAAAGATGTCATGCAAGTTCTTTTCCATAAGCACGTATGACTATATTCGGAATACATGCCTACATTACATTGATGAATTGGAGCTAGTTCTGTGTCACCCTATGTTATGACTATTACATGACGAACCGCATCCGGCATAATTATCCATCATTGATCCGGTGCCTACGAGCTTTCCATATACTGGTCTTCGCTTATTTACTTTTCCGTTGCTACTGTTACCATCACTACAAAATACCAAAAATATTTACTATTGCTTGCACTACTCTTTTTGTTACCGTTACCACTACTATCATATTACTTTGCTACTAAACACTTTGCTGCAGATACTAAGTTTCCAGGTGATGTTGAATTGACAACTCAGCTGCTAATACTTGAGAATATTCTTTGGCTCCCCTTGTGTCGAATCAATAAATTTGGGTTGAATACTCTACCCTCGAAAACTGTTGCGATCCCCTATACTTGTGGGTTATCAAGAGCTTTTTCTAGCGCCGTTGCCGGGGAGCATAGCTCTATTCTTTGAGTCACTTGGGATTTATATCTGCTGGACACTATCAAGAACTTGAAAGACGCTAAGACAACAATTTATCCCTCAACTACGAGGGGAGGTAAGGAACTGCCATCTAACTCTGCACTTGATTCACCTTCTGTTATGAGTAAGCTAGCGACACCTAAACCTGCTTCTGCTATTCGTTTCGATATGTCGCATGTTATTGATGATGCCACTTCTGCTATGCATGATACTTATGATGAAACTACTTCTTTGCTTGATACTACTGTGCCCCTTGGTGAATTTCTAGATGAGAAAATTTCTAGGTCTAGAGAAAGATACATTATTTAATCTAAATACGACGATGAAAGTGATGATGAAAATATGCCTGTTATTCCTGAGGGTTATGTTTTTGATATGGAATCTTCTGCAGCTATTTTTGCTTGTAAAGATAGATATCAACTTAAGAGGCTGCTAGTTAAATGGAACAAAGAATCTCTTAGAGACAGAATGAAACCTGACCCTGCTTTTGCTACTTCACCTATTTGTGTTCCCGATAAGGATTATTATGAATTCTCTGTTGATCATGATATAATTACTTTGGTTGAATCTGATCCTTTTTATGGCTATGAATCTGAAACTGTTGTGGCACATCTTACTAAGTTAAATGATATAGCTGCCCTGTTTACTAATGATGAGAGATCGTGCTACTTTTATATACTCAAAATATTTCTGTTCTCATTAAAGGGTGATGCTAAGATATGGTTTAATTCTCTTGATCCTGGTTGTGTGCGTAGTCCCGTGATATGATTTATTACTTTTCGCTAAATATTTCCTGGTCATAAGAAACAAGCTGCTTTGAGGGAAATATACAACTTCGTGCAAATTGAAGAAGAGAGTCTCCCACAAGCTTGGGGGAGGCTTCTCAAGTTACTTAATGCTTTGCCTGATCATCCTCTTAAGAAACCTGAAATACTTGATATCTTTTATAATGGACTAACCGATGCTTCCAGAGATTACCTGGATAGTTGTGCTGGTTCTCTTTTCAGGGAAAGAACACCGGATGAAGCTGAAATTCTATTGAATAATATGTTCACAAATGAAAATAATCGGGCGCCTCCTGAGCCAGCTCCAGATCCAATTACTGAGCCTATTCCTAAACCAACTCCGAAGAAGAGAGGTGTTCTATTTCTCAGTTCTGAAGATATGCAAGAGGCAAAGAAATCTATGAAAGAAAAAGGTATTAAAGCTGAAGATGTTAAGAATTTACCTCCTATTGAAGAAATACATGGTCTTAATTTACCGCCTATTGAAGAAGTATATGATCTCAATCCTTTATTCACTAAAGAACCTCCTGATCCCGATATCCCGACACAGGTAGTGAAGGTAAGTTCTCTCTATAGATATGATAAAGCTGAAGTCCCTCCTACTAAAATTGCTAGTCTGTGCTTGGATGAGTTTGATAACTTTATGTTTAAGCAAGATGACTTTAATGCTTATTTTGGTAGACAATTAAAACAAGATGCTTATATGATTAAATGCTTGGGTGATTATATGGCTAATATTAGAGGTGAACTTAAACTTGTTAGCAAACATGCTTCTATGGTTACCACTCAAGTAGAACAAGTACTTAAAGCTCAAAAAGAAGTGCTTGATGAAATGAATAGTAAGAAAAATGATTATGCTGTTAGAGTGGCTACTAGAACTGGTAGAATAACTCAGGAACCTTTTTATCCTGAAGGCCACCCTAAAAGAATTGAGAAAGATTCTCAGAGAAATAATATTGATGCTCCTAGTTCTTCTAAAAGGAAGAAAAAGAAAAATGATAGGACTTTGCAAACTTCTAGTGAACCTATTGATGAACCACCTGAGAATCCAAATGATATCTCTATGTGTGATGCTGAAACACAATCTGGTAATGAACATGAACCTAGTGAAAATGTTAATGATGATGTTCATGATGATGCTCAACCTAGTAATGATAATGATGTAGAAGTTGAACCTGCTGTTGATCTTGATAACCCACAATCAAAGAATCAACGTTATGGTAAGAGAGATTTTGTTGGTAGGAAACTTGGTAAAGAAAGGGAACCATGGGTTCAGAAACCCATGCCTTTTCCTCTCAAACCATCCAAGAAGAAGGATGACGAGGATTTTGAGCGCTTTGCTGAAATGATTAGACCTATCTTTTTGCGTATGCGATTGACTGATATGCTCAAAATGAATCCTTATGCTAAATATATGAAGGATATTGTTACAAATAAAAGAAAGATACCGGAAGCTGAAATTTCCACCATGCTTGCTAATTATACTTTTAAGGGTGGAATACCAAAGAAACTTGGAGATTTAGGAGTACCTACTATACCATGCTCCATTAAGAGAAATTATGTTAAAACTGCTTTATGTGATCTTGGAGCCGGTGTTAGTGTTATGCCTCTCTCTTTATATCATAGACTTGACTTGAATAAGTTGAGACCTACTGAAATATCTTTGCAAATGGCTATAAATCAACTGGTATACCTGTCGGTATTTGTGAGGATGTGCCTGTTGTGGTTGCAAACGTTACTATTTTAACGGACTTTATTATTCTTGATATTCCTGAGGACGATAGTATGTCTATTATTCTTGGAAGACCTTTTTTGAACACTGCAGGGGCTGTTATTGATTGCAACAAAGGCAATGCCACTTTTCATGTTAATGGTAATGAGCACACGGTACACTTTCCGAGGAAACAACCTCAAGTTCATAGTATCAATTCTATTGGAAAAATTCCGTCGATTATATTTGGAGGTTTTGAATTTCCTCTCCCTACTGTCAAGAAGAAATATGATATACTTATTATAGGGGATGTGCATATCCCCGTTGAGGTAACCTAGTGCTATTCGAAATTTCTTCGGTTCCGTGATTATCGGAATGAGTTTGTTAACAAGACTTGATCAACCTTGTTAGTGGATTCCTTTTGATGAGCATGAGATGGATGAAACTAGAAGCACAACCCTCTGTACCCTATTTATATTTTCTGTTATTTGGTAGAAATAAAGTAAAATAGTATTTTCTGTCTGTCTCCTGATTTATCCGTGCAATATAAAAATATCCCGAAAATAAAGTCCTCAGAATGCCATGCCAATTTAATATGATTTTTTCGGGAATATTTGAGGATTTACTGTGCAAAAATTACCGCGGGGGGAGCTGCCTCCTGGCCACGAGGGTGGAGGGCGCGCCCTACCCCCCTGGGCGTACCCCCTACCTCGTGGGCCCACGGTGGCCCTCCTGCACTTATCCCTGCACCCATCTTCTTCCTCTGCCTCACACAAACCTGAAAAACCAACTCAAGCACGAGTTCCAGCCACTTTTGCTGTGATTTTCGATCTCCTTGCTCAAAGCACCTCTCGCAAAACTGCTTGGGGAGATTGTTCCTTGGTATGTGACTCCTCCATTGGTCCAATTAGTTTTTGTTCTAGTGCTTTATTCTTTGCAAATTTGTGCTGCATAGGTGACCATGGTCTTGAGCTTGCATGTCAAATTTATATGGTTCCAAGTAGTTCTAATGCTTGATATAGGCTCTAGGCACTTGTAGGAGTAGTTGATATCAATTTTATTGAAGTTGGTTCACTTTTATTTGAAGTTACTAAAAATTTCAGAAAAGTTTCAGAGGAAACAATATGTTTAGGAAGATGTTCCAAGGTGGTTCTTCAAGTAAGCTAGGTCCCAGGCTTGCAATGCGTGATGCTGATGAGGAACCACCAAGAGACGCTCTTGTGAGGCCCTGTGAATGGCCTTCAGAAAATTTAATGAATCAAGCGCAAAGAAGAATTTAGCGCATATTTGCGTAATGCCGGTCTTGAGGACTTTGAAGCTGACAAATGCCCCCAGTATCATGATCTCACAAGTTCATTTGTGAGGAGGTTTGAGTTTTCATCTTCGCGTAATTCTCCTTCAGTCATGTTTGACCTTTATGACAAATCTTATACCATGGACTTAGAGGATTTCACTTTTGCTTGCAAACTTCCATCTTGGGGTAGTGTCAGGGATCCCCCTAAATCTGAATATAGAGACTTTCTTGCTAGAATAACTGTGGGGGAATCTAGAGATATAACACAAGCCACTATAGGGAGCATTCACTTTCCTGCTATACATTATTTTGCTCTCTTCATAGGTAGATGCATAAATGCTAAGGATGAAGCATGTCACATGTGTGCCCCTGATCTCAACATTCTCAGAAGTGCTGTTTTAGGAGACCAATCTTATCATATGGGAGCCATTGTAGCTCGTAGGTTGCATCATAATAGACATAACGGGGATTTCTTTGGAGGAATTTTTGCAACCCGCTTAGCTAATTTTCTTGAGATAGACATTCGTGAGGGTGATATGGAGTTACCCCCTACTTATTTAGATTTTGATTCTATGGTTTCCCACCATTTTGTTGAGAGGACTGAACCACCTCTCTAGTATCGACTAATCTTTAACAAACGGCATGTTGTCCATATTACTCTTCCTGCTCCTGCCTTCTTTGATTCTTAGACAAAAGGAAGATATGTTATTACCAGAGAGGAGGCAGATGAGTATGAGAGAAGAGCGGAGGCGGCTCGACGCCACGCTGTAGCTCAGGAAGCGATAGCCGCTGCATCACAGTACGAACCCAGCTACACCTACGGGTATCCGCCAGGCCATCCCTGGCAATGAACCAACTTAGGCCAAAAGCCTAAGCTTGGGGGAGTACGTATTTCTCACCGACATTACATTTATGTTCACACACACTCATTGCTAGATGTCGGTGCTCATACTCTTTCACTGTAATATCCATGCTTGTTTATTTTCTTTTTCCTGCTTTCTTCTTGTGTGTCTGTTAAACCTTAAGAAAAAAACAAAAAAAATTAGTAGTAGTTTATTTATTTGCTGTAGTAATTAAAAAGAAAACCCAAAAACATTTCCCCTTCTTCTTTTGCTTGTTGGGAGCTTTCCCGTGTAAATAGTTTTTATTTCTTTTCTTTTCTTTGGGGGTTAGTAGGAGAAGACCATGATTAAATTGTTTAAGTGGCTCTTATATGCATCATTGTTGATTTAACCAAGAGCCCATATTGCCTTGTCTTCTCCTGTTTATTGAATGCTCGCAGATTCCAGCTTAGTCCAATGCACGTGCACTCTTATTATCATTCACACCGCTCGGTCGTGCAAGTGAAAGGCATTTATGATGATATATGATGGGTGATCGAGATGGGAAAAGCTGGTATGAACTCGACCTCTCTTGTTTTTGTAAATATGATGAGTTCATCGTTCTTGATTCAGCTTATTATGAATAAACATGTTTGCAATGACAATTAGAGATCATAGTTGCTCGTGCCATGCTTGATTAGCTTTGAGTTATAATGGTTTACCTTGCGTGCCAACATGCTATTAAAATGGTTATGATGTGGTATGATGGGGTGGTATCCTCCTTTGAATGATTTAAGTGACTTGACTTGGCACATGTTCACGCATGTAGTTGAAACAAATCGACATAGCCTTAACGATATTTATGTTCATGGTGGATTATATCCTACTCATGCTTGTATTCAATGTTTATTAATTTTAATGCATGTTCATGACTGTTGTCGCTCTCCAGTTGGTCGCTTCCCAGTCTTTTGCTAGCCTTCACTTGTACTAAGCGGGAATGCTGCTTGTGCATCCAATCCCTTAAACCACAAAGTTATTCCATATGAGTCCACCATACCTTCCTATATGCGGTATCTACCTGCCGTTCCAAGTAAATTTGTATGTGCCAAACTCTAAACCTTCAAATAAACATTCTGTTTTGCATGCTCGAATAGCTCATATATCAACTAGGGCTGCCCTTATCTTCCGTGTTAGGCGGGTTATTCTCAAGAGGAGTGGACTCCGCTCCTCACTCACGAGAAAATGGCTGGTCACCGGGATGCCCAGTCCCATGCTTCATGCAAACTAAATCAAAATAATTGCAAACAAAACTCCCCCTAGGACCCGTTGAATGTTGGAGGCACTCGTTGTTTCGAGCAAGCCATGGATTGATGCTTGTGGAGGAGGGGGAGTATAAACTTTACCATTCTGTTTGGGAACCGCCTATAATTTGTTTAGCATGGAAGATATCATCATCTCTTAGTTGTTATGTTGACAATGAAAGTATGCTGCTCAAAATATAATTTATCCCTATTTCAAAACCAAGCTCTGGCACATCTACAAATTCCTGCTTCCCTCTGCGAAGGGCCTATCTATTTACTTTCATGTTGGGTCATCACCCTCTTATTAAAAGCACTAGCTGGAGAGCACAACTGTCATTTGCATTCATTACTGTTAATTTATATCGGGTATGACTATGATTGGATCTCTTTTACCATGAATTATAGTCAGTCCTTGATCTTTGAAGGTGCTCTGCATTTATGTTTTGCGGTCTCAGAAAGGGCTAGCGAGATACCATCTTGTTATATCATATTATGATTATTTTGAGAAAGTGTTGTCATCCGAGATTTATTATTATGGCTTGCTAGCTGATTATGTTATTGATATGAGTAAACATGAGACCTGAGAATTATTGCAAATGTGGTTAGTTATGATCATTGCTGAAAACTTGAATGCTGGCTTGACATCGGTACAACAACAAGAGCAAACATAGTTTGTGAGAGTATTTCTTTTTCTCTTTCAGTTTGTCAACTGAATTGCTTGAGGACAAGCAAGGGTTTAAGCTTGGGGGAGTTGATACGTCTCCGTCGTATCTACTTTTCCAAATACTTTTGCCCTTGTTTTGGACTCTAACTTGTATGATTTGAATGGAACTAACCCGGACTGACGATGTTTTCAGCAGAGTTGCCATGATGTTCTTTTATGTGCAGAAAACAAAAGTTCTCGGAATGACCTGAAACTCCATGGAATATCTTAGAATAAATAATAAAAAATCCTCGCCAAAGATGAAGACCAGGGGGCCCACACCCTGTCCACGAGGGTGGGTGGCGCCCCCCTCCTGGGCGCGCCCCCTACCTCGTGGGCCCCCTGGAGACCCTCCAACGCCAACTCCAACTCTATATATTGGCTTTCGGAGAGAAAAAAATCAGGGAGAAGAAATCATCGCGTTTTACGATACGGAGCCGCCGCCAAGCCCTAATCTCTCTCGGGAGGGCTGATCTAGAGTCCGTTCGGGGCTCCGGAGAGGGGGATTCGTCGCCGTCGTCATCATCAACCATCCTCCATCACCAATTTCATGATGCTTACCGCCGTGCGTGAGTAATTCCATCGAAGGCTTGCTGTACGGTGATGGGTTGGATGAGATTTATCATGGAATCGAGTTAGTTTTGTTAGGGTTTGATCCCTAGTATCCACTATGTTCTGAGATTGATGTTGCTATGACTTTTCTATGCTTAATGCTTGTCACTAGGGCCTGAGTGCCATGATTTCAGATCTGAACCTATTATGTTTTCATGAATATATGTGAGTTCTAGATCCTATCTTGCAAGTCTATAGTCAACTACTATGTGTTATGATCCGGCAACCCCGAAGTGACAATAATTGGGACCACTCCCGGTGATGACCATAGTTTGAGGAGTTCATGTATTCACTATGTGCTAATGCTTTGTTCCGGTTCTCTATTAAAAGGAGGCCTTAATATCCCTTAGTTTCTAATAGGACCCCGCTGCCACGGGAGGGTAGGACAAAAGATGTCATGCAAGTTCTTTTCCATAAGCACGTATGACTATATTTGGAATACATGCCTACATTACATTGATGAATTGGAGCTAGTTCTGTGTCACCCTATGTTATGACTATTACATGACGAACCGCATCCGGCATAATTATCCATCATTGATCCGGTGCCTACGAGCTTTCCATATACTGGTCTTCGCTTATTTACTTTTCCGTTGCTACTGTTACCATCACTACAAAATACCAAAAATATTTACTATTGCTTGCACTACTCTTTTTGTTACTGTTACCACTACTATCATATTACTTTGCTACTAAACACTTTGCTGCAGATACTAAGTTTCCAGGTGTGGTTGAATTGACAACTCAGCTTCTAATACTTGAGAATATTCTTTGGCTCCCCTTGTGTCGAATCAATAAATTTGGGTTGAATACTCTACCCTCGAAAACTGTTGCGATCCCCTATACTTGTGGGTTATCACCCGCCGCGAGCCTCAACATTCATCGGACCACATACATCAGTATGTATGATTTCCAACAAATCTGTTGCTCGCTCCATTGTTCCAGAGAACGGTGTTCTAGTTATCTTGCCCATGAGGCATGGTTCGCAAGTACCAAGTGATTCATAATGAAGTGATTCCAAAAGTCCATCAGAATGGAGTTTCTTCATGCGCTTTACACCAATATGACCTAAACGGCAGTGCCACAAATAAGTTCCACTATCATTATCTACTCTGCATCTTTTGGCTTCAATATTATGAATATGTGTATCACTACTATCGAGATTAAATATAAATAGACCACTCTTCAAGGGTGCATGACCATAAAAGATATTACTCATATAAATAGAACAACCATTATTCTCTAATTTAAATGAATAACCGTCTCGTATCCAACAAGATCCAGATATAATGTTCATGCTCAACGTTGGCACCAAATAACAATTATTAAGGTCTAAAACTAATCCCGAAGGTAGAGGTAGAGGTAGCGTGCCAACCGCGATCACATCGACTTTGGAACCATTTCCCACGCGCATCGTCACCTCGTCCTTAGCCAATCTTTGCTTAATCCGTAGTCCCTGTTTCGATTTGCAAATATTAGCAACAAAACCAGTATCAAATACCCAGGTGGTACTGCGAGCATTAGTAAGGTACACACCAATAACATGTATATCACATATACCTTTGTTCACCTTGCCATCCTTCTTATCCGCCAAATACTTGGGGCAGTTCCGCTTCCAGTGACCAGCCCCTTTGCAGTAGAAGCACTCAGTCTCACGCTTAGGTACAGACTTGGGCTTCTTCACTTGAGCAGCAACTTGCTTGCCGTTCTTCTTGAAGTTCCCCTTCTTCCATTTACCCTTTTTCTTGAAATTGGTGGTCTTGTTGACCATCAACACTTGATGCTCCTTCTTGATTTCTACCTCCGTAGCCTTTAGCATTGCGAAGAGCTCAGGAATTGTCTTATTCATCCCTTGCATATTATAGTTCATCACGAAGCTCTTGTAGTTTGGTGGCAGTGATTGAAGAATTCTGTCAATGACACTATCATCTGGAAGATTAACTCCCAGTTGACTCAAGTGATTGTTATACCCAGACATTTTGAGTATATGCTCACTGACAGAGCTATTCTCCTCCATCTTGCAGCTGTAGAACTTATTGGAGACTTCATATCTCTCAATCCGGGCGTTTGATTGAAATATTAACTTCAACTCCTGGAACATCTCATATGCACCATGATGTTCAAAACATCGTTGAAGTCCCGGTTCTAAGCCGGAAAGCATGGCACACTGAACTATCAAGTAGTCATCAGCTTTGCTCTGCCAGATGTTCATAACATCTGGCGTTGCTCCTGCAGCGGGTTTGGCACCTAGCGGTGCTTCTAGGACGAAATTCTTCTGTGCAGCAATAAGGATAATCCTCAAGTTACGGACCCAGTCCGTGTAGTTGCTACCATTATCTTTCAATTTAGCTTTCTCTAGGAACGTATTAAAATTCAACGGAACAACAACACAGGCCATCTATCTACATCAACATAGACATGAAAAATACTATCAGGTACTAAGTTCATGATAAATTAAAGTTCAATTAATCAAATTACTTAAGAACTCCCACTTAGATAGACATCCCTCTAATCATCTAAGTGATCACATGATCCATATCAACTAAACCATGTCCGATCATCACGTGAGATGGAGTAGTTTTCAATGGTGAACATCACTATGCTGATCATATCTATTATATGATTTACGCTTGACCTTTTGGTCTCAGTGTTCCGAGGCCATATCTGCATATGCTAGGCTCGTCAAGTTTAACCCGAGTAGTCTGCTTGTGCAAAACTGGCTTACACCCGTTGTATGTGAACGTAGAGCTTATCACACCCGATCATCACGTGGTGTCTCGGCACGACGAACTTTCGCAATGATGCATACTCAGGGAGTACACTTGTACCTTGAAATTTAGTGAGAGATCATCTTATAATGCTACCGTCGAACTAAGCAAAATAAGATGCATAAAAGGATAAACATCACATGCAATCAATATAAGTGATATGATATGGCCATCATCATCTTGTGCCTTTGATCTCCATCTCCAAAGCACCGTCATGATCACCATTGTCACCGGTGCGACACCTTGATCTCCATCGTAGCATCGTTGTCGTCTTGCCAACTATTGCTTCTACGACTATCGCTACCGCTTAGTGATAAAGTAAAGCAATTACATGGCGATTGAATTTCATACAATAAAGCGACAACCATATGGCTCCTGCCAGTTGTCGATAACTTCGTTACAAAACATGATCATCTCATACAATAAAATTTAGCATCATGTCTTGACCATATCACATCACAACATGCCTTGCAAAAAAAAAGTTAGACTTCCTCTACTTTGTTGTTGCAAGTTTTACGTGGCTGCTACAGGATGAGCAAGAACCATTCTTACCTACGCATCAAAACCACAACGATTTTTCGTCAAGTATGTGTTGTTTTAACCTTCACAAGGACCGGGCGTAGCCACACTCGATTCAACTAAAGTTGGAGGAACTGACACCTGCCAGCCACCTGTGTGCGAAGCACGTCGGTAGAACCAGTCTCGTGTAAGCATATGCATAATGTCGGCCCGGGCCGCTTCGTCGAACAATACCGCCGAATCAAAGTATGACATGCTGGTAAGCAGTATGACTATTATCGCTGTCGGTGGGAAACGACACCTATGGGATCACAAGGATCAACAGTGGCGCTGGGTGGTGAGGAGAGCAGGATCAACAGTCAGTACAGGCACGCGGATCATTTACCCAGGTTCGTGCTGCAAAGATGCCTAATACCCTAGTCCTGCTTGGATGTGTATATCTGTGTTCTTGATGATCTTGAACTAGCTACAACGAGCGTAACTTGTCCAAAAATCTGAATCCTTCTCCTGGATGCCCTGGGTCTCCTTTTATAGGCAAAGGGATCGCCACAGTGGCACCAGGGGGTGGCATCGGGGTACTGTGGTTAAGCTTATCGCTAGCTACTACGGGACAAGACACATTTAATGCGCCTCTGACGTGTCCCCAACACTTTACCGCTGCTTCGCCCCGCCTCGACACGCGCCTGGGCCAGCGAGGCGGTGGTGCCATGTAGGCTGGCAGACAGCTGAGGTGGCGTGGTGGTGGGGCCTTCACGAAGATTTGCTTGCCACCATGTAGGGAGATGCTGGGTTGGTGGAGGAGCCTTGCGTCGACATGCAGGTGCCTGCCCGGCTGGTGGGCTGGCAGCTGCATGGGATTGGTGGCGAAAAGCTCAGCGGGTGTGGGCCTGGCTACGGCCTCGCGGACGCCCTCGGCAAGGGACTTGCCGGGGCCCCGGCAAGGGTCTTGCCGTGGCATTGCGGTGGTCCCCGGCGAGGATCTCGCCGAGGGTCTTGTGGGTTTCCTCGGCAAGGATCTCGCCGAGGCTCGCCGCCTCCCACTCTTTTGATTTAGAGTGTTGTTCTTGTCTACACAAAGATCTGCATGCCATCACGGAGGCGTGGCGTCTCCCGAGCTTGGTCCCAACGCGGTTGGCGGCGTTGGAGGGACTGGGGCTCAAGGGTGGCGCGCCTTGCTGGCGTCGGGTAAGCTGCCCCGGCAAGGCCGTTGCTGGGTCTGTGGAGGCCTCCCCGGCAAGGGTCTTGCCAGGAGAAACCACTCTGCCTTCTTGCTCTTTATGCCTCTGTCTTGGCGTTGCTTCGATACCGTGTTGTGGCTCTGATTTCCTGTCTCCGCCCTGCTTAAGTGTGGCCGTGGGCGCGGCTCTGACTGCCCATGCACAAATAAGGGGTACAAAAGAGTGCTCCTATTTTAGTACACCGACAGGAGCCCCCAGGCCTGGTCCACACATAAGCGCGACGCGTTGTTGGGCCAGGCCCAGAACGGTGCGCAGGCAGGCGAGGCGGTTTTTACCGCGGTAACTTTCTGTCCGCTGCGCTTCCCCACGACCCGCGTTGAATGCGTGACGTGGGGGTCGCGTGCGCGCGTCATCGAAGCATGCTGGCGTCATCTTGCACTGGACAATAAAGAGGCGGCTTGCGTGTCCACTTGAGACCGCAGGGCCACCGCTCATTTACTGCCCTTACTTGGGAACCATTGCTCCACACGTCCTATTGCGCCCGTCTCTTGCGCCATGTTTGCTGCATTCATGACGCAGAGCGAATGACAGGCGTGCGGGATACGGGAAGTCGCGTGCGCGTGGGTTGATTCCCACGCACCTTCAATTGGGCGGGGAGGGCGGTCGACGGCCCCGCCCGCTGTCACTTCAATGAGCCGGATTGGCCGAAAGGGGCGGCCGAGCCCCGCCCCCGCCTCTTTATAAAGAGGGGAGCGGAAGGAACGGCGCCTCTCAATCCTTCATCACCTGCTTCTCTCCATTCCTGCTCCCTCCTTCCTTATGCCATGGCGAGGGGGCGCGGCGACACTTCATCGGTGGCGGCAAGGGTCTCGGCTAGACAACACGTCGCTCCTCCCCAAGAGCTCGTGGCGGCAGAGCCAGCCGTTAGAGGAAGGGGGAGGGGGCGAGGTCGAGGCCGTCGCGGTGCTCGGGGAAGAGGAGGACGGGGTGGTGCATCGGCCTCGCCTCCGCCAGCGGCCCCTCCCCCGGTGGAGGGCCACGTCGGGGACAACCCCTACGAGTTCTTCCTCAGGCTACACCAGCCACCGCGCCGTCGTCTTCGTCTCCCCACTCCATTTGCGCGGGAGATGGAGCTGGACCCACCGCAGGCACTGCGGCTGCATATGAGGGGCTATGGGAACAGCGGTACATGGGCCGACGTCGAGTTCCCCGCCCCTCACGTCATGTATCTTCGTCGAGGGTGGAAGACCTTTTCCCGCATCCATAGCCTGACGGAGGGGCTCACTCTCCATTTCAAGTTAATGGAGAGCGGCCTCCTCTCCGTCAAGGTCTTTGGGCACTTCGGGACTCGCGTAAGGTGCTGCGTGGAGAGCTCCTCTGATGACGAAGACTCCTCCTCGAGCGAGAGTGACAAGGAGGACAGCGGCAGCGACGATGAGGGTAACGGGCGGCAGGACGACGGGCCCGACTAGGCGTCGGGCGCGCCGCTCCGGGGCAACACCGGCGACCCCATCATCCGTGTCGCCGGCTCCTTGAACTTCTCGGGGTCGTCTCCTTGGGCGGCTGGCTTGGGAGGCCGGAGAAGACGAAGAGGGCAGGTGGCGGGCCATCAAGCCGGGGTACGCGGGCACCGACACCTTCGTCGCGTATTGCCAGTCCTGCCGCCTCGTCTTCCAGCTCTTCTCTCGTCATCATCATCACCAACCTCCCTTTGAGGTGGCCACTGGGATGTTCTCCTGGTGCCTTCTGCTGCTCATACCTCGCCTAGGCGCCCCTTTTGCCCTTTTTCTTTCTTGTTTCATTTCCTGAGGAGAGGGACAAGAAGGGATTACGGGCACCTTATCTTTTTTCAACTTGTAAGCCTACGGGCGTTATTTAGATCTAAAACCTGTAACCTCCCTGTTCATGTTTATGTTCCGTACTTACTGTACATGTATGGAACGTATTAATGGAAAAAGGGGTGCTTGCCGGGTCTTGTGCATGTGTGTGAGCAAAGCCCACACCAAGGAACAAATCCTTGTTATTTTTAATATAAGCATCGTTTCCCAGGAGCAGGCCTTGCCATTCCCCCACTCCATTCGTCCATACTCACGCCTTTGGTGGAGGCAGGGACGAAGTGGGGGTGGGCCCTATGCTTGCTTCCATGCCGCCGTGGCTACAACCATATTCGGAACCAAGAAGCTCTTGGGTGATAGGAACGAGGGGAACACGGCAGCCTTGGAACAAAACGAGGTTCCATACGTCCCAAGTTTTATACGAAAATGCATGATAGGGGATGGGAAAACTTATCTGAATCTGCAGCCCCCGGCAACCTTGACTTGCTGTGGGTGGACCTCCGTGTCTTCTGCCCTCGGCAAGCTCGGCTTGTCGGGCCCAGGGCATTGGCTTGTTCTCTTCCTTCCACTTGGCTTGGCGGAAACATATTATGTACCCTACGTACCAAAGAGGATGGATAGGAACAAAATGACGCAAACTCGACCTCTATGCTAGGGGTTAGTCGTTGCTAAGCACTATCAACCCTAACCGAGGGATAGACTCAATCTAGCATGCATGCTATGACTTAGGGCACTAGCGCTTCGTTTATTTATGCTCAGGGTCTGCGCCTGGCTTTGTACATAGGGTTACATGCCTTGCCGGCAAGGCTCGTACAAAAAGGTGGCTTGCCGGGAGGCCCGACAGCCGCGCCTTATGGGTAAAACTTGCGTAGATGCTCGATGTTCTAGTAGTTGCTCACTGGAATGGCATCTTCGGTCTCGAGGCGGACTGCACCGGGCCTGGTGACTCATGTTACCCGATAAGGGCCTTCCCACTTTGGCGTAAACTTGTTGGAATTCTTGGCCGACTGAACGTGCCGAAGAACAAGGTCGCCCTCCTCAAAGCTCCCGGCATGAACCTTGCGGCTATGGTAGCAGCGAAAGGCTTGCTGGTAGTGTGCTACTCTCACAGCCGCCCGAAGAAGATCTTCCTCAAGGAGCGTTGCGTCATCTTGCCACAATCTCTCTTGCTCAAGCTCATCATAAGCGAGCACTCGAGGTGAGCCGTGTATGAGTTCCGTGGGGAGAACTGCTTCTGCCCCCATAGACCGGGGCAAAGGGTGTCTGGCCGGTGGCTCGATTTGGCGCCGTTCTTGATCGACCAAAGAACCGCTGGCAACTCGTCAATCCAACGTCTTCCACTCTGGCACAGCCTGCCAAAAGTCTTTCTCCGCTTCAGCATTTGCTTTCTCCGCTTGGCCGTTGCTCCCTGGGTGTGCCACGGAAGCAAAACAGACCTTGCTGCCGAGATCCTCAATGTACTGCATGAAGGCGTGGCTTGTGAACTGTGTGCCATTGTCGGTGATGATCCTGTTGGGTACACCAAAACGGCAAACTAGCCCCTTGAAGAACTTGATGGCTGACTGCGCCGTCACCTTCCTCACCGCTTCCACCTCCAGCCACTTTGTGAACTTGTCGATTGCAACGTACAAGTACTCAAAGCCCCCGACGTCACGAGGAAAATGGCCCAATATGTCGAGCCCCCAAACCGAGAAGGGCCAGGAGAGAGGGATGGTTTGAAGGGCTTGAGCTGGTTGATGAAGCTTCTTCGAATGGAACCGGCATGCTTCACACTTGGTTACTAGTGCCTTCACATCCTGGAGTGCAGTGGGCGAGAATAAACCTTGCCGGAAAGCCTTGCCAGCAAGGGCCCTCGACCCTATGTGGGAGCCACATATGCCTCCATGTATTTCTGCCAACAACTCTAGTCCTTCCTCCCGGGAGATGCACTTCAATTTCACCCCATTCGGTCTTTTTTTGTACAAGACGTTGTCAACAAATTGGTACACAGCAGACCGACGGGCTACTCTTTCTGCCTCTTCCTGCTCCTCAGGAAGCTCTCCTATTTGGAGGAATCAGACGGTGTGCTGCGCCCATTCCGGAGCCTGTGGCTCGACGGCAAGGACCAAAGGCATCTCTTCTGCCACGGGAGCGGCCATCTCTATGGCCATGGCCTGAGGCCCTGCCGGAGTCGGTTGCCCCGCGTCAGGATCGACATCCGCGGCAACATCTTTGCCAGCGGCTCCGGGGAGCTCGATGGGGAAGTACTTGCCGGGGCCTAGCTTCCTCCACTTGTTCTGCCCGGTTGATGGTTCGACGGATGGTTGAGTTAACCGAAGCACAAAAGTACATGGTTCCACAGGTAGCTTGAGGGCAGCGCGCTTTGACAGGTAGTCGGCGATGTCGTTCTCCGTCCGAGGGACATGCTCTGCTTGTATACTGTCAAAGCGCTCCTCCAGTTTCCTTAGTTCATCCACATAAGCTTCCATCAACGGGCTTTGATAATGTTTGTTGATCTGCCTGGCGACGAGCTGCGAATCACCCTTGACGATGAGCTTTTTGACTCCGAGGTCTGCTGCGATCCTGAGGCCGGCAAGGAAGCCCTCGTACTCGGCGGTGTTGTTAGTTGACATCTCCCGGGGAAAGTGCATTTGGACGACATACTTGAGGTGCTCTTCGGTGGGTGTGACAAGCAGCACGCCAGCACCGGCGCCTTGCAGCGAGAAAGCTCGATCAAAGTATATGATCCAGTTGCGGCTCATTTCCTTGCCGGGGAGAGTGGTCTCTTGTACTTCTTGTCGTGGCCCCGGGCGGGCCTCTCCTGCTGATTATCTTTGCCGCGGCAGCCTCCTTGGCCGCCACGCTTCTTGCCGGATCCCTCGGCACCCTCTTGGTCCGTCTCTTTGTCCCGCCACTCATACTCGGCTTTCTGCTTCTCAGCGAGCAGCTCCACTTGCCGACAGTTCTTGAGGTCATGGCCCTTGGTGCGATGGATCTTGCAATACTGCTTGTCAGAGCCCCCTGGCTTGTCGGCAGCCGCCAAGGCCCGGCAAGCGACACACCCGGCAACCTCCTTCCGGGATCACTCGCCTTGGCCTTCTTGGCGGCGTCGGTGTCGTCGGACCCCTCGATGGCAAGCACGGTCTTGCCCTTGTGCTTCCTGATACGGCACCGGCCCTTCTTCGCCGGGGTGGCGGTATCATCCGTGGAGTCGGTTTCTGCGCGGCGTCTTCGCCGGGGTACTTCCTTCCCTCTTCAGCTCGAGTGCACCAGTCAGCCAGAACATAAAGCTCGGCCACATCCTTGACATTGTTCATCTCCAGCTCCTCATGCATTTTGCGATTGCGCACATTCTGATGGAATGCACTGATCATGGTGGCAGGATGAACGTCGAGGATGTTGTACTACACTCGGCTGAACCTTTGGATGTACTTGCGCAAGTTTTCTCCTTCCTTCTGGGGGATGATATGCAAATCACTCGCCTGGCCATGAGCTTGGTGGCCTCTGGTAAAGGCACCAACAAACTCATGACATAGATCCGCCCAAGAAGAAATGGAGTCCACCAACAAGTGCATCAACCATGACATAACATTGGGCTCGAGTGCCAACAGAAAGTAGTTGGCGAGCACCTTATCGTCGCAAGCCCCGGCAGCTTGCATCGCGATGGTGTAGATGCTATGTGATACGTCAATTTTGCATCATGCGTTTATATCGATATTTATCGCATTATGGGCTGTTATTTCATGTTATGTCACAATACTTATTGCTATTCTCTCTTATTTTACAAGGTTTACATGAAGAGGGAGAATGCCGCAGCTGGAATTCGGGCTGGAAAAGGAGGAAATATTGAGACCTATTCTATGCAACTCCAAAAGTCCTGAAACTCCACGGAATGTCTTAAAATAAATAAAGAAAAATCATCGCCAAAGATGAAGGCCCAGGGGGCCCACACCCTGCTCACGAGGGTGGAGGCGCCCCCCTACCTCGTGGGCCTCCTGGTGGCTCTCCGATGCCCATCTTCAACTATATGAAGTCTTTTGATGCGAAAAAAACTCAGAGACAACCTTTCGGGACGAGACTCCGCCGCCACGAGGCGGAACCTTGGCGGAACCAACCTAGGGCTCTGGCGGAGCTGTTTTGCCGGGGACACTTCCCTCCGGGAGGGGGAAATCATCGCCATCATCATCACCAACGCTCCTCTCATCGGGAGAGGGCAATCTCCATCAACATCTTCACCAGCACCATCTCCTCTCAAAACCCTAGTTCATCTCTTGTATCCAATTCTTGTCTCCAAGTCCGGGATTAGTACTAGTAGGTTGCTAGTAGTGTTGATTACTCCTTGTAGTTGATGCTAGTTGGTTTATTTGGTGGAAGATCATATGTTCAGATCCTTTATGCATATTATTACCCCTTTGATTATGAACATGAATATGCTTTGTGAGTAGTTACGTCTGTTCCTGAGGACACGGGAGAAGTCTTGCTATTAGTAGTCATGTGAATTTGGTATTCGTTCGATATTTTGATGAGATGTATGTTGTCTAGCCTCTAGTGGTGTTATGTGAACGTCGACTACATAACACTTCACCATTATTTGGGCCTAGAGGAAGGCATTGGGAAGTAATAAGTAGATGATTGGTTGCTAGAGTGGCAGAAGCTTAAACCCTAGTTTATGCGTTGCTTCGTAAGGGGCTGATTTGGATCCATATGTTTCATGCTATGGTTAGGTTTACCTTAATACTTTTGTTGTAGTTGCGTATGCTTGCAATAGAGGTTAATCATAAGTGGGATGCTTGTTCAAGTAAGAACAGCACCTAAGCACCGGTCCACCCACATATCAAATTATCAAAGTACCGAACGCGAATCATATGAACGTGATGAAAACTAGCTTTGATGATATTCCCATGTGTCCTCGGGAGCGTTTTTCCTTATATAAGAGTTTGTCCAGGCTTGTCCTTTGCTACAAAAGGATTGGGCCACCTTGCTGCACCTTATTTACTTTTGTTACTTGTTGCTCGTTACAATTTACCTTATCACAAAACTATCTGTTACCACTTATTTCAGTACTTGCAGAGAATACCTTGCTGAAAACCGCTTATCATTTCCTTATGCTCCTTGT
Source organism: Aegilops longissima (assembly GCA_021605205.1). Taxonomy (NCBI): domain Eukaryota; kingdom Viridiplantae; phylum Streptophyta; class Magnoliopsida; order Poales; family Poaceae; genus Aegilops; species Aegilops longissima. The sequence continues at coordinate 675,526,750 of CM038682.1, read as the reverse complement.
TGGGTTCGACACTCTTACTTATCGAAAGGACTACGATAGATCCCCTATACTTGTGGGTCATCAAGACTCTTTTCTGGCGCTGTTGCCGGGGAGTGTAGCGCCTTTGGTAAGTGGAATTTGGTAAGGAAAAATCTATATAGTGTGCTGAAATTTTCTGTCACTTGTTACTATGGAATGTAATTCTCTGAGGGGCTTGTTCGGGGTATCTTCACCCCGTCCAGTAGAGCAAAGAGTTGCTCCTCAACCTACTGAACCTATTGAAAATGAAACTACTTTTGAAGTTCCTTCGGGTATGATGGAAAAACTGCTGGCTAATACTTTTACAGGAGATGGAACAAAGAATCCTGATGAACATCTACTCTATGTGGATGAAGTTTGTGGATTATTTAAGCTTACAGGTATACCCGATGATGTTATTAAGAAGAAGGTCTTCCCTTTATCTTTGAAGGAATACACATTGATATGGTATAGCCTATGTGATGATACGAGATCATGGAACTATAAAAGATTGAAATTGGTATTTCATCAAAAGTATTACCCTATGCATCTTGTTCATCGTGATCGCAATTATATATATAATTTTTGGCCTCGCGAAGGAGAAAGCATCGCTCAAGATTGGGGGAGGCTTAAATCAATGTTATATTCATGCCCCAATCATGATCTCTCAAAAGTGACAATTCTTCAGAATTTTTATGCTCGGCTTTCTGATAACAATCGCACCATGCTCGATACTTCTTGTGCTGGCTCTTTTATGATGAAGACTATTGAATTCAGATGGAATTTATTGGATAGAATTAAACGCAACTCTGAAGATTGGCACCTCGACGAAGGTAAGGAGTCAGGTATAACACCTAAGTTTGATTGTGTTAAATCTTTTATGGACACCGATATTTTCCGTAAGTTTAGCACTAAATATGGACTTGACTCTGAGATAGTAGCTTCTTTCTGTGAATCTTTTGCTACTTATGTTGATCTCCCTAAGGAGAAGTGGTTTAAATATCATCCTCCCATAGAAGTAAAGGTAGTTGCACCTATTAAAGTTGAAGAAAAGACTGTCACTTATAATGATCTTATTGTTCCTACCTCTTATGTTGAGAAACCACCTTTCCCTGTTAGAGTAAAGGATCATGCTAAAGCTTCAACTGTTGTTCTTAAAAGCAATATTAGAACTTATACACCTCCTGAACAAGTTAAAGTAGAACCTAATATTTCTATTGTTAAAGATCTCTTGTCTGATAATATTGATGGGCATGTTATTCAATTCTATGGTGAAACTGCTAGAATTGCTAAACCTTGTGCTCAAGATAAACATAAACCTGTGGTAGGTGTGCATGTTATTTCTATTAAAATAGGAGATCATTGTTATCTTGGCTTATGTGATATGGGCACTATTGTTAGTGCAATACCCATTGAATTATATAAAGAAATTATGCATGATATTGCACCTATTGAGTTAGAAGAAATTGATGTCACAATTAAGCTTGCCAATAGAGATACTATTTCACCAGTGGGAATTGTTAGGGATGTTGAAGTCTTGTGTGGGAAAACTAAATATCCTGCTGATTTTCTTGTTCTTGATTCTCCACAAGATAGCTTTTGTCCCATTATATTTGGTAGACCCTTCTTGAATACTGTTAATGCTAGGATAGATTGCAAAAATAATGTTGTTACTATTGGCTTGGATGATATGGTTCATGAGTTTAATTTCTCTAAATTTAGTAAACAACATCGTGAGGAAGAATTACCTAGTAAGGATGAAATTATTGGTCTTGCTTCTATTGCCGTACCTCCTAGTGATCCTTTAGAACACTATTTGCTAGACCATGAAAATGAGATGTTCATGAATGAAAGAAGGGAAATAGATGAAGTATTGTTTAAACAGGAACCTATTCTGCAACACAATTTGCCTGTTGAAATCCTAGGGGATCCTCCTCCACCCAAGGGTGACCCCGTGTTTGAGCTTAAACTGTTGCCTGATAATCTTAAATATGCTTATCTTGATGAAAAGAAAATATATCCTGTTATTATTAGTGCTAACCTTTCAGAGCATGAAGAAGAAAGATTATTGAAAACTTTGAAAAAGCACCGTGCCACTATTGGATATACTCTTGATGATCTTAAGCGCATTAGTCCCACTCTATGTCAACATAAAATAAATTTGGAAGCGGATGCTAAACCAGTTCGTGATCCTCAACGATGTTTGAATCCTAAAATGAAAGAAGTGGTAAGAAATGAAATACTCAAGCTTCTGGAGGCAGGTATAATTTATCCCGTTGCTGATAGTCAGTGGGTAAGTCCTGTCCATTGTGTCCCTAAGAAGGGAGGTATTACTGTTGTCCCTAATGATAAAGATGAATTGATTCCGCAAAGAATTATCACAGGTTATAGGATGGTAATTGATTTCCGCAAATTAAATAAATCTACTAAGAAAGATCATTACCCCTTACCTTTTATTGATCAAATGCTAGAAAGATTATGCAAACATACACATTATTGCTTTCTAGATGGTTATTCTGGTTTCTCTCAAATACCTGTGTCGGCTAAAGATCAATCAAAGGCTACTTTTACTTGCCCTTTTGGTACCTTTGCTTATAGACGTATGACTTTTGGTTTATGTAATGCACCTGCTACTTTTCAAAGATGCATGATGGCTATATTCTCTGATTTTTGTGAAAAGATTTGCGAGGTTTTCATGGACGACTTTTCCGTCTATGGATCCTCTTTTGATGATTGCTTGAGCAATCTTGATCGAGTTTTGCAGAGATGTGAAGAAACTAATCTTGTCTTGAATTGGGAAAAGTGCCACTTTATGGTTAATGAAGGTATAGTCTTGGGGCACAAAGTTTCTGAAAGAGGTATTGAAGTTGATAAAGCCAAGGTTGATGCTATTGAAAAGACGCCATGTCCCAAGGACATCAAAGGTATAAGAAGTTTCCTTGGTCACGCCGGGTTTTATAGGAGGTTCATTAAGGACTTCTCAAAAATTTCTCGGCCTCTGAGTAATTTATTACAAAAAGATGTACCATTTGTCTTTGATGATGATTGTGTAGAAGAATTTGAAATACTTAAGAAAGCATTAGTCTCTGCACCTGTTGTTCAGCCACCTGATTGGAATTTACCCTTTGAAATTATGTGTGATGCTAGTGATTATGCTGTAGGTGCTGTTCTAGGGCAAAGAGTTGATAAGAAATTAAATGTTATCCATTATGCTATTAAGACTCTAGACAATGCTCAAAGAAATAATGCTACTACCGAAAAGGAGCTTTTAGCAGTTGTATTTGCTTGTGATAAATTCAGACCCTATATTGTTGATTCTAAAGTAACTATTCACACTGATCATGCTGCTATTAAATATCTTATGGAAAAGAAAGATGCAAAACCTAGAATTATTAGATGGGTTCTCTTGCTGCAAGAATTTGATTTGCATATTGTTGATAGAAAAGGAGCTGAGAACCCCATTGCAGACAACTTATCTATGTTAGAGAATGTTCTTGATGACTCACTACCTATTGATGACAGCTTTCCTGATGAACAATTAAATGTCATAAGCACTTCTTGTAGCACTCCATGGTATGCTGATTATGCTAATTATATTGTTGCTAAATTTATACCACCTAGCTTCACATACCAACAAAAGAAAAAGTTCTTTTATGATTTGCGACATTACTTTTGGGATGACCCACATCTTTATAAAGAAGGAGTAGATGGTGTTATTAGACATTGTGTACCTGAGCATGAACATGAACAAATCCTACGCAAGTGTCACTCCGAAGCTTACGGAGGACACCACGCTGGAGATAGAACTGCACATAAGGTATTGCAATCTGGTTTTTATTGGCCTACTCTCTTCAAGGATGCCCGTAAGTTTGTTTTGTCTTGTGATGGATGTCAAAGAATTGGTAATATTTGTAGACGTCAAGAAATGCCTATGAATTATTCACTTGTTATTGAACCATTTGATGTTTGGGGCTTTGATTATATGGGACCTTTTCCTGCCTCTAATGGATATACACATATTTTAGTTGCTGTTGATTACGTTACTAAGTGGGTAGAAGCTATTCCAACTAGTAGTGCTGATCATAACACCTCTATTAAAATGCTTAAGGAAGTTATTTTTCCGAGGTTTGGAGTCCCTAGATATTTAATGACTGATGGTGGTTCACACTTTATTCATGGTGCTTTCCGTAAAATGCTTGCTAAATATGACGTTAATCATAGAATTGCATCTCCATATCACCCACAGTCTAGTGGTCAAGTAGAATTGAGTAATAGAGAGCTCAAATTAATTTTGCAAAAGACTGTTAATAGGTCTAGAAAGAATTGGTCCAAGAAACTTGATGATGCATTATGGGCCTATAGAACTGCATATAAGAATCCTATGGGTATGTCTCCGTATAAGATGGTTTATGGAAAAGCGTGTCACTTACCTCTCGAACTAGAACATAAGGCATATTGGGCTATTAAAGAGCTCAACTATGATTTCAAACTTGCCGATGAGAAGAGGTTATTTGATATTAGCTCACTTGATGAATGGAGAACCCAGGCTTATGAAAATGCCAAGTTATTTAAAGAAAAAGTTAAAAGATGGCATGACAAAAGGATACAAAAGCGTGAGTTTAATGTAAGTGATTATGTATTGCTATACAACTCTCGTTTAAGATTTTTTGCAGGAAAACTTCTCTCTAAATGGGGAGGTCCCTACGTTATCGAGGAGGTCTATCGCTCCGGTGCCATAAAATCAACAACTTCAAGGCACAAACCAAGGTGGTAAACGGTCAAAGGATCAAACATTATATCTCGGGTAATCCCATAAATGTTGAAACCAATATTATTGAAACCGTAACCCGGAGGAATACATAAGGACACTTTCTGCACCGTTTGAGACTCCAAAAGGAATAGGTATGTGGTACGGTAAGTAAACCGATTCCAAAACAATTTTAAGGCAATATTTCTCCGTTTTGGAATATTTAAAAAATAGAAAACAAGTGGAAGTCCGGGAAGGACACGAGGCCTTCACGAGGTGGAGGCGCGCCTACCCCCTGGGCGCGCCCCCTACCTCGTGAGCACCTCGTGTGCCCTCCAGACTCCGTTTTCTTGCACGATACGTATTTTGGTCGGTAAAAATTCAGTATATATTCTCCCGAAGGTTTTGACTCCCGTAGCACGCAATTATCCTCTGTTCTTGTTTCGAGCTGTTTTCTGTCAGGATTGTCTGGGCCAGGCATCATGTCGTCCCCCTCCTCCGACAATGGTGACAAAGATGCTTGGCTAATGATGAAAGAGTTGAAGAGGGAAGAACCCATGGAGATCAACAAGGATGAAAGGATCAAGGAGGCCATGGACGACAAGCCTGCATCATCAACAACACCTCCACTTCCCTCACCAGCAAAGGAGACATAATCACATGGGTATGGGCACTCCCCTTGGCAACTGCCAAGCTTGGGGGAGGTGCCCCGGTATCGTATCACCATCACAACTCCTATCTTTACCGTTTTTCTTAGTTCGATCCTATTAGTAGTATCTTGATCTAGTAGAATAAAGTCATGGCATGATCTAGTTTTGAGTTTTGCTTTATGATCTCTCTATGTAATCGAGTCCGTTAGCTATATATATAATAAAGATTAGTGTTGAGTCAAGGGCTTAATTATTTTGCCATGATCTTGGGTGAATAAAAGAAAAGAATAAAAAGAAACAAAGAGTTCATATTGATCTTATTGAAAGTAATGACTTCACATAGAAAGGGTATGATGATTAAAAGTTGTTAGGAGTTGGCAAATATAGTTTTGGTCATCGTTGCAATTAATAGGAAGTAATAAGGAGAGAGAGGTTTCACATATAGATATATTATCATTGACATCTTTTATGATTGGGAGCACTCATTAAAATATGACATGCTAAAGAGTTGATGTTGGACAAGGAAGACAACATAATGAGTTATGTTTTCTTGTATCTGAGATAAAGTATGTTGTCATGGATCCTCTAACATGTTGAGCTTGCCTTTCCCCCTCATGCTAGCCAAATTCTCAGCACCAAGTAGAGATACTACTTGTGCTTCCAAATACCCTGAAACCAGTTTAGCCATGAGAGTCCACCATATCTACCAATGGATTGAGTAAGATCCTTCAAGTAAGTTGTCATCGGTGCAAGCGATAAAAAAATTGCTCTCTAAATATGCATGACTTATTAGTGCAGAGAAATAAGCTTTGTACGAACTTGTTGTGGAAGTAATAAAAGCGACGAACTACATAATAAAGTTCCACATACAAGGGGCAATATAAAGTGACGTTCTTTTGCATTAAGATTTTGTGCATCCAACCATAAAAGCGCATGGCAACCTCTGCTTCCCTCTGCGAAGGGCCTATCTTTTATTATTATCTTCTATCTTATGCAAGAGTCATGGTGATCTTCACCTCTCCTTTTTCATTTTATCCTTTGGCAAGCCCAACATGCTGGAAAGAGCATGATATATATATATCTAATTGGATGTAGGGGAGCATGAATTGTTATTGTTGACATTACCCTTGAGGTAAAAGGTTGTGGGGCAAAACTATAAGCCCCTATCTTTCTTTGTGTCCGATTAAAACTCCATAACCACAAGTATTGCGTGAGTGCTAGCAATTATGAAGGACTAAGTGATAGTTGAGTATGTGGACTTGCTTTTAAGCTCTGACATAGACTCACTCCGATGTTATGATAAATTGCAATTGCTTCAATGACTGAGGTTATAATTTGTTGGTGCCCAATAAAGATTCTAATTCACACTTTTGCATTGTGAAAAGATCATCACTTGAACATAAGTAATCATATGACAAATCTATATATGTTGCTGTTATGAGAATAATCATGATGCTTTCATGTCCGTATTTTATTTTTATTGACGCCTCTACCTCTAAACATGAGGACATATTTATTGTAATCGGCTTTTCGCTTGAGGAAAAGCGAGGTCTAAGCTTGGGGGAGTTGATACGTCCATTTTGCATCATGCTTTTATATCGATATTTATCGCATTATGGGATGTTATTTCACGTTATGTCACAATACTTATTGCTATTCTCTCTTATTTTACAAGGTTACATGAAGAGGGAGAATGCCGGCAGCTGGAATTCTGGGATGGAAAAGGAGCAAATATTGGAGACCTATTCTGTGCAACTCCAAAAGTCCTGAAACTCCACGGAATGTCTTAAAATAAATAAAGAAAAATCTTCGCCAAAGATGAAGGCCAGGGGGCCCACACCCTGCTCACGAGGGTGGGGGGCGCGCCCCCTACCTCGTGGGCCCCCTGGTGGCTTTCCGATGCCCATCTTCTCCTATATGAAGTCTTTCGATGAGAAAAAAAATCAGAGACAACCTTTCGGGACGAGACTCCGCCGCCACGAGGCGGAACCAATCTAGGGCTCTGGCGGAGCTGTTCTGCTGGGGACACTTCCCTCCGGGAGGGGGAAATCATCACCATCATCATCACCAACGCTCCTCTCATCGGGAGAGGGCAATCTCCATCAACATCTTCACCAGCACCATCTCCTCTCAAAACCCTAGTTCATCTCTTGTATCCAATTCTTGTCTCCAAGTCCGGGATTAGTACTAGTAGGTTGCTAGTAGTGTTGATTACTCCTTGTAGTTGATGCTAGTTGGTTTATTTGGTGGAAGATCATATGTTCAGATCCTTTATGCATATTATTACCCCTCTGATTATGAACATGAATATGCTTTGTGACTAGTTACGTTTGTTCCTGAGGACATGGGAGAAGTCTTGCTATTAGTAGTCATGTGAATTTGGTATTCGTTCGATATTTTGATGAGATGTATGTTGTCTAGTCTCTAGTGGTGTTATGTGAACGACTACATAACACTTCACCATTATTTGGGCCTAGAGTAAGGCATTGGGAAGTAATAAGTAGATGATGGGTTGCTAGAGTGGCAGAAGCTTAAACCCTAGTTTATGCGTTGCTTAGTAAGGGGCTAATTTGGATCCATATGTTTCATGCTATGGTTAGGTTTACCTTAATACTTTTGTTGTAGTTGCAGATGCTTGCAATAGATGTTAATCATAAGTGGGATGCTTGTTCAAGTAAGAACAACACCCAAGCACCGGTCCACCCACATATCAAATTATCAAAGTACCGAACGCGAATCATATGAACGTGATGAAAACTAGCTTGATGATATTCCCATGTGTCCTCGGGAGCGTTTTTCCTTATATAAGAGTTTGTCCAGGCTTGTCCTTTGCTACAAAAGGACTGGGCCACCTTGCTGCACCTTATTTACTTTTGTTACTTGTTGCTCGTTACAATTTACCTTATCACAAAACTATCTGTTACCACTTATTTCAGTACTTGCAGAGAATACCTTGCTGAAAACCGCTTATCATTTCCTTCTGCTCCTCGTTGGGTTCGACACTCTTACTTATCTAAAGGACTACGATAGATCCCCTATACTTGTGGGTCATCACTGCGGAACTCCGACCGGTGGGTCTTTCCGTTGTACTTCTCGCCCACGTCGGGTTTGAACGTGCGGTGGGAGGGCCACTGGAACTGCCGCAACTCACGGGTGAAGGCCGAACAACCCACCTCGTAGGGTAGGCCGCCGTAGCCTCCCAGGGCTGGGTGGTCCATAGTGGGCCCTCCCCGCCTGTCCGACTGGTGGCGCGCATCCCGTCGGTGCTCGATAGTGGTTCGAGCGTCTTCAGGAGCTCGCTCCCGAAGAACTTGACGTTTGTCGCGGTGGGTTCGTGGGTCGGACGACGCTATGGAGATATCATCACGAGCGTTGTCGCGTCGAACCGACACCCGCGGTGGCTGGTATGGAGGAGGGGAGTACAGCGTGGCCCCATCACCTCCGGCCCGTCCACCGCTGGCATGCGGTGGCTCGACGGAGCGACGGCCTATGGGCCCCGCCGGTCGCAACTCATCGTTGTTAGTAATGCCGACGAGGCTCCAGACGGTGGCCTTCCATTCGTCAAGCTTCTCCGCAGCGGGAGGAAAGTCGAGGAGCAGCTGCGCGCGTGCTAGGGCTTCTGCTGACGTGGGCGGCGGCGAAAGCTGCATGGACCGCGATGCTCTTCGACCTCTAACCACGTTAGAAGGAGCCCCATCAAGGCCCTGCGGCCGTCTTCCACCTCCGCCAGCACCTCGGCGCGCATGCTGGCCCTCCTCGTCATGTGAAGGGCGCATGGGACTCTTCCCAGGGCGGCGCCCAGGGTCACCAGCGGGGCGGCGCTGCTCATCGCGCACGACCTGAAAAGAGCGCGCCATGGGCACCGGTGTTGGTGTCTTGGAGGTTGCTGCGCCGCCGTCTGGTGGCACGACGACGCCCCTGGAGGGCACCGCGCCGCCTGAGGGGGGCCCAACTCCGTCTCTGGAGCTTGCGATGTGTGGCTCGTCGCCCGGCATACGAACGACGCAGTTCACCAGGCCCGGACTGCCAGGGTGATGTGGTGTTCGCGGGCCGTGCCACGGGTTCTCTCCGCGACTGGCCCACTACTGGTCCGCGCCGGTACAGGCAGTCCGGTCCCGGACGAACCGATCGCCATCGTCGTCTTCTTCTTTGGAGCCTTGGTGATGAAGAACTGTGCCAATGGCTGCGAAGCCAGATGCTCACTACTGCGCCCCCTACCTGGCATGCCAAAGATGTCGGTGGGAAACGACACCTATTGGATCACAAGGATCCCTTCTGCGGTTGCGGGGCGCTGGGTGGTGAGGAGAGCAGGATCAGCAGTCAGTACAGGCACACGGATCGTTTACCCAGGTTCGGGCCGCAAAGATGCGTAATACCCTAGTCCTGCTTGGATGTGTATATCTGTGTTCTTGAACTAGCTACAACGAGCGTAACTTGTCCAAATATCCGAATCCTTCTCCTGGATGCCCTGGGTCTCCTTTTATAGGCAAAGGGATCGCCACAGTGGCACCAGGGGGTGGCATCGGGGTACTATGGTTAAGCTTATCGCTAGCTACTACGGGACAAGACGCATTTAATGCGCCTCTGACGTGTCCCCTCCACTTTACCGCCGCTTCGCCCCGCCTCGACACGCGCCTGGGCTAGCGAGGCAATGGTGCCATGTAGGCTGGCAGGCAGCTGAGGTGGCATGGTGGCGGGGCCTTCACGAAGATTTGCATGCCAGCACGCAGGCAGATGCTGGGTTGGCGGAGGAGCCTTGCGTCGACACGCAGGTGCCTGCCCGGCTGGTGGGCTGGCAGCTGCATGGGATTGGTGGCAAAAAGCTCGGCGGGTGCGGGCCTGGCTGCGGCCTCGCGGACGCCCTCGGCAAGGGTCTTGCCACGGTGTTGCGGTCGTCCCCGGCGAGGATCTCGCCGGGGGTCTTGTGGGTTTGCTCTGCAAGGATCTCGCCGAGGCTCGCCGCCTCCCACTCTTCTGATTTAGAGTGTTGTTCTTGTCTTCACAAAGATCTGCATGCCATCACGGAGGCGTGGCCTCTCCCGAGGCTTGGTCCCAACGCGGTTGGCGGCGCTGGAGGGACTTGGGCTCAAGGGTGGCGCGCCTTGCTGGCGTCGGGTAAGCTGCCCCGGCAAGGCCCTTGCCGGGGCCGTGGAGGCCGCCCCGGCAAGGGTCTTGCTGGGGCCGTGGAGGCCGCCCCGGCAAGGGTCTTGCCGGGGGAAACCACTCCGCCTTCTTGCTCTTTATGCCTCTGTCTTGGCGTTGCTTTGATACCGTGTTGTGGCTCTGATTTCCTGTCTCCGCCCTGCTTAAGTGTGGCCGTGGGCGCGGCTCTGACTGCCCGTGCACAAATAAGGGGTACAAAAGAGCGCCCCTATTTTAGTACACCGACAATCGCCCACAACTCACTTGTGTTCTACTCGTGCATATAACATCTACGCATAAACCTGGCTCGGATGCCACTGTTGGGGAATGTAGTAATTTCAAAAAAATTCCTACACACACGCAAGATCATGGTGATGCATAGCAACGAGAGGGGAGAGTGTTGTCTACTGCTACCTCTTGAGCATGCGTTGGTTTTCCCTTGAAGATGAAAGGGTGATGCAGCAAAGTAGCGTAAGTATTTCCCTTAGTTTTTGAGAACCAAGGTATCAATCCAGTAGGAGACTACACGCGAATCCCTAGTACCTGCAGAAACAAATAAGAAACTTGCAACCAACACGATAATGGGGTTGTCAATCCCTTCACGACCACTTGCAAAAGTGAGATCTGATAGAGATAATAAAATAAATATTTTTGGTATTTTTGTTGTATAGATTGAAAAGTAAAGATTGCACAATAAAATAGATCGGAAACTTATATGATGAAAGGTAGACCCGGGGGCCATATGTTTTACTAGTGGCTTCTCTCAAGATAGCAAATTCTACAGTGGGTGAACAAATTACTGTCGAGCAACTGATAGAAAAGCGCATAGTTATGAGAATATCTAGGCATGATCATGTATATAGGCATCACGTCCGTGACGAGTAGACCGAAACAATTCTGCATCTACTACTATTACTCCACACATCGACCGCTATCCAGCATGCATCTAGAGTATTAAGTTCATAAGAACAGAGTAACTCATTAAGCAAGATGACATGATGCAGAGGGATAAACTCAAGCAATATGATATAAACCCCACCTTTTTATCCTCAATGGCAACAATACAATACGTGCCTTGCCGCCCCTGCTGTCACTGGGAAAGGACACTGCAAGATTGAACCCAAAACTAAGCACTTCTCCCATTGCAAGAAAGATCAATCTAGCAGGCCAAACCAAACTGATAATTCGAAGAGACTTGCAAAGATAACAAATCATACATATAAGAATTCAGAGAAGAATCAAATATTGTTCATAGATAATCTTGATCATAAACCCACAATTCATCAGATCTCGACAAACACACCGCAAAAAGTATTACATCGAATAGATCTCCAAGAGAATCGAGGAGAACTTTGTATTGAGATCCAAAGAGAGAGAAGAAGCCATCTAGCTAATAACTATGGACCCAAAGGTCTGTGGTAAACTACTCACACATCATCGGAGAGGCTATGGTGTTGATGTAGAAGCCCTCCGTGATCGATTCCCCATCCAGCGGAGCGCCGGAAAAGGCCCCAAGATGGGATCTCATGAGTACAAAAGGTTGCGGCGGTGGAAATAGGGTTTCGTGGTGCTCTCAGATGTTTTCAGAGTATATGTGTATATATAGGCGAAAGAAGTAGGTTTGTGGATCCACGAGGGGCCCACGAGGGTGGGGGGCGCGCCTACCCCCCTAGGCGCGCCTCCCTATCTCGCTGCCGCCTTGTTGCATCCTTGACATCCACTCCAAGTCTCCTGGATTGCGTTTGTTCCAAAAACGATCCTCGTGAAGGTTTCATTCCGTTTGGACTTCGGTTGATATTCCTTTTCTGCGAAACACCGAAATTTTTCTTTCTAGGAAAGTGCTCCATGCATTTGCTTAACGGAAATTGGAATCTAATATTTCCTTCCTTCATATCAATAATTGCACCAATCGTTCTAAGGAAAGGTCTACCAAGAATAATAGGACATGTAGGATTGCAATCTATATCAAGAACAATGAAATCTACAGGCCATAATTCCTATTTGCAAAAATAAGAACATCATTAATCCTTCCCATAGGTTTCTTAATGGTGAAATCGGCAAGATGCAAATTTAAAGAACAATCATCAAATTCACAGAAACCTAAAATATCACACAAAGTTTTCGGAATCGTGGAAACACTAGCACCCAAATCACACAAAGCAAAGCATTCATGATCATTAATATTTATTTTAATAGTAGGTTCCCACTCATCATAAAGGTTTCTAGGGATAGAAACTTCTAATTCAAGTTTTTCTTCATAAGATTGATTAAAGCATCAACGATATGTTTGGTAAAGGCTTTATTTTGACTATAAGCTTGAGGAGAATTTAACACGGATTGCAACAAGGAAATACAATCTATAAAAGAGAAATTATCATAATTAAATTCTTTGAAATCCAAAATACTGGGTTCATTGCTATGTAAAGTTTTGACCTCTTCAATCCCACTTTTACCAATTTTTGCATCAAAATCTAAAAACTCCGAATCATTGGGATGCATTTTAACTAAAGTTGACTCATCTCCAGTCCCAGCTTTATCAAGATTCATGTTGGAAAACAAAGATTTAATAGGGGACACATCAATCACTTCTAGATCTTCATCATTATTATCATGAAAACTAGAAGAACACGCTTTCGTAAAGCAATCTTTTTTAGCATGCATCCTAGCGGTTCTTTCTTTGCACTCATCAATGGAAATTCTCATGCTTTGAGAGACTCATTGATATCATGCTTAGGTGGAATACATCTAAGTTTCAAAGAATCAACATCAAGAGAAATTCTATCCACGTTCCTAGGCAACTCATCAATCTTAGGCAATTTTTCTTCAAGCAAAGCGTTGAAATTCTTTTGCGAAATCATAAATTATTTAACACTAGTCTCAAAATCAGAGGGCATCTTATTAAAATTTCCATAAGAGTTGTTGTAGGAATTACCATAATTATTAGAGGAATTACTAGGGAACGGCCTATAATTAAAATTTCCTCTATACGCGTTGTTATCAAAATTGTTCCTACCAACAAAATTCACATCCATAGATTCATTATTTTTCTCAATCAAAGTGGATAAAGGCATATCATTAGGATCAGAAGAAACACTCTTATTAGCAAATAATTTCATAAGTTCATACATCTTTCCACTCAAAACATTAATCTCTTCAATTGCATGAACCTTTTTACTAGTAGATCTTTGGGTGTGCCATTGAGAATAATTAACCATAATATTATCTATGAGTTTAGTAGCTTCTTCTAAAGTTATTCCATAAAAGTGCCTCCCGCGGCTGAATCTAAAAGGTTTCTATAAGAAAAATTCAATACAACATATTTTTTTTGTATAATCATCCATAAATTCAAACCATGTGTAGGGCAATTACGTATCATTAATTTCATCCTCTCATAAGCTTGTGCAACATGCTCATGATCAAGTTGCTTAAAATTCATAATATCGTTTCTAAGAGAGATGATCTTAGAGGGAGGAAAATACTTAGAGATAAAAGCATCTTTGCACTTATTCCAAGAATCAATACTATTTTTACGCGAAGAAGAGAACCAAGTTTTAGCACGATCTCTAAGTGAAAACGGAAATAGCTTCAATTTAACAATACCATTATCCACGTCTTTCTTCTTTTGCATATCGCACAAATCAACAAAGTTGTTTAGATGAGTAGCGGCATCTTCACTAGGAAGGCCAGAGAATTGATCTTTCATGACAAGATGCAACAAAGCATCATTAATTTCGCAAGATTCAGCATCGGTAATAGGAGCAATTGGAGTGCTAAGAAAATCATTGTTGTTGGTATTGGAAAAGTCACACAATTTAGTATTGTCTTGAGCCATCATGACAAACAATCCAACACACAAGCACACAAGAAGCAAGCAAAAAGAGACGAACGGAAAAAGGGCAAATAAAACGGCAGGGGTGAAGTGGGGGAGAGGAAAACGAGAGGCAAATGGCAAATAATGTAATGCAAGGGATAAGAGTTTGTGATGGGTACTTGGTATGTCTTGACTTGTGTGTAGATCTCCCCGGCAACGGCGCCAGAAATTAGCTAGTTGACGGGAGATCAACTCTTGTCTTGACTTGGTGTAAGCCTCCCCGGCAACGGCGCCAGAAATCCTTCTTGCTACCTCTTAAGAATGCGTTGGTTTTCCCTTAAAGAGGAAAGGGTGATGCAGCAAAGTAGCGTAAGTATTTCCCATAGTTTTTGAGAACCAAGGTATCAATCCAGTAGGAGACTACACACGAATCCCAAGTACCTGCACAAACAAATAAAAACCTTGCAACCAACGCGATAAAGGGGTTGTCAATCCCTTCACGACCACTTGCATAAGTGAGATCTGATAGAGATAATAAGATAAATATTTTTGGCATTTTTGTTATATAGATTGAAAAGTAAAGATTGCAAAATAAAATAGATCAGAAACTTATATGATGAAAGGTAGACCCGGGTGTCGGTGTCAAAACCGGTGGATCTCGGGTAGGTGGTCCCGAACTGTGCGTCTAAGGCTAATGGTAACAAGAGGCGGGGGACAGAATGTTTACCCAGGTTCGGGCCCTCTCGATGGAGGTAATACCCTACTTCCTGCTTGATTGATCTTGATGATATGATTATTACAAGTGTTGATCTACCACGAGATCGTAGAGGCTAAACCCTAGAAGCTAGCCTATGATTATGATTGTTGTTGTCCTACGGACTAAACCCTCTGGTTTATATAGACACAGGAGGGGGCTAGGGTTGCACAGAGACGGTTACAGAGAAGGAGATCTACATATCCGAATTACCAAGCTTGCCTTCCACGCAAAGAAGAGTCCCACCCGGACACGGGATGAAGTCTTCGGTCTTGTATCTTCATAGTCCAATAGTCCGGCCAAAGTATATAGTCCGGCTGTCCGAGGACCCCCTAATCCAGGACTCCCTCTGTAGCCCCTAAACCAGGCTTCAATGACGATAAGTCTGGCGCGCAAATTGTCTTCGGCATTGCAAGGCAGGTTCTCCTTCGAATCCAGAGTACATATTGTAGCGAGTAGTGTCCGGCTTCCCATTAATGTTGTACTCCTCGGCTTCCGTGCTTTAATAATGGCTATCTCCACGTGTTGAGCGAATACGAGAAGCCGGGGCATTTTTTACATTTGCCACCCTGACCATGTAAGTAAATCATCTATTTAAAGAGGCGGGGATCTTCAGATCCAAATCACACCATCCTCCCCCAGCGAGCATTCACCAGAGCGTGCCCGGAAGTATCCATCCCATCATGGCCGGCCATCGCAGCTCCTCCTCTTGCTCCCGTAGCACTAAGCCAGGCGATTGGGAGAAGTGTTCTGTTCCCCATAGCTGATTGGTAGAATTGCAGACCCAGGGGTTTCTCCCGCCTGCATACATGGTCCCTGTCCGATCCGAACTAGCCACCTACAATGGCGGGGAGCAAGCGGAGAGTTTTCCCAACCCTTCCAAGGGGGAGCGGGTATGCCTTGTCCCTTACTTGCTGAGGGGACTTGGATTTCCAATCAATCCATTCCTCCGTGGGCTCCTGGAGTTCTATGGCCTCTAGTTGCATAACTTCACCCCTGCCTCCATTTTACACATCGCCGACTACATCGCCTTTTGCAAGCTGTTTCTGGGCTGCGAAGCTCATTTCGAGCTATGGAATAGGCTATTCTGCCTCGTACCCCGTACTCAGGAGGGGTCAATATATCAAGTGGGTGGAGACGGCATATGGCGCATCGCCGGGACCGGATACCTGTCCGGTACTCCGAAGAAGACATCCGAAGACTGGCCTTCGGAGTGGTTTTATATGGAGGATGTCCCCCTTCCAGACCCTATTTGGATCGGCCTTCCTGAGTTTACAAATGCCCCGTTGAAGAAACGCCACAGCTGGCGCCCCCGGAGCCCCCAGGAGGAAGATAATAGAGAGGTCCTTTTCCTGATGGACATGATTAAAACACTGGCCAAATCAGGACTGATAATAATCGAGGTTATGTCAATATGTATAATGTGGGGGGTACAACCACTTCAGTATCAGGAAAAACCCATGTGGCACTTCAATGGAGAAGACGATGCCGCCCGCTGCGGTCGTAAAGGTCCGGACTCCGCCGCCGCTCTGGTGAAAATACTGTCTGATTTATACAAAGGAGAAGAAGAGGAGTTCATCCGTATTAAGCCACGGGATGGATTCTCCATGTACAACCCCCCAAGCTGGGTGAGCTGCTACCTTTTATTCCAGTCTTCCCCGCGTTCCTTATCAAAAATATTTACCTTACCAATTCATAGCAGGAACTGTGAAAAGCTATGAGGGAGGTCCACAACCCGTCTCCACAGCCAGAGGACCCCGACTGGGCCCTCGACCCCGGACTTGAAGAAGATCCGGACATATTTGTGGAGCTCGTCGACAGGACCTTTTATCAGTTAAGTTGTGATGGTGCCTTGGTGGCTATCGTAGCTGATTATCCTGGCCTACTCCCTGCATCACATGTAAGTAAACCGGAGTCCCAATGTCTAAGAAGGATCCCCTCTTTGCGCCTTACCCACCGCACATGTATTGCGTTTTACAGGGAAGGCCATCGGGACGCCGCGCCGAACCCGCGGCGACTCGTCAACAAGGAGCACCGAAGCCGGGTCGGCTTAAAAGGAAGGCAGCCAGGACCGAGGCACCGTCGCAGAGGTATGATTAAAAACCTGCTGCGTAATTATCGTCCTTAAAATATAACAATGTCCATGGTTCCCCGGCAGAAAAAGCGCTCATCGGACTGTATCCAGAGAGCCTGCCGATCACGCCTCCACCAGCCAGACTCCGAGGCCAGACTCAAGGGCGGAGATTAACGCGGGGACAACGCCGCACGGTCCTCCTACAGAGGATGCAGATAGATTATCCGCTACAAACTCCAAAGTGGAGAGCGCCATGAATCACAGGCGCCGACGGGCCACACTACGCGACCCTAATTTCTCTGAAGAGGCGTTGAATGCCTTCAACTCAGGGGACGCGTACATCTGAGCTGCTCAAGATGGACTCGCCAGAGCCACAGACCAGTATGTAAAGGATATACGGGTAAGAAAATTTGATAAGTATGTATATCAGTAGCCCCTGAGACTTGAAACAGTTGGCAGAACCGATTTAAGGATCATTATAAGGATAGGTTCTTACAGAGAAGAATACCTAGCTGTCTAAAGAGCTGGAGGAGTGCAAAGCCCAGCTACGGGCCGCAGTTGCCGGAATGGAGAAGTCCAAGAAGGCCCCATCTGGTAACACTTGTCTTGATCGGAACAAGTGTAATGACGTGTACCAGTTAGTATTCGCATTGAATGCAAATCTAACAAGAGATTCTGCAGACAATCCCGTAGGTAATCAGGAGATCGTACCAGGGGATGAGCAATATGCGGAGTGACAGCTAAAGGCTGGCGAGTGCGTGCTTACAAAGGTTATACGGGAGAAAAATGATCTCCAGGACGTGAAGACCCAGCTGGACGTTGAATTAAAAGATGTTCGGGCCCAGCTTGCTGACTCCGTGAAGGAGAATAAGAGGCACCGACGCGGAATTTTTAGTAAGTGCTCGAACGAACCTTTATAAAGTTCGACGAAGAAGCGGGCTAACAGAATTATGTCTCGTAGAGATATGCCGATGTGTCGCCTCAAGAGGAGATGCCCGGATCTGCAGCGATCTTCGCAAGAGTTTCACACCGCACGAACAAGTTCGGCAGTGATGCAGGGTATCGCCTGTGCCTTGTGGCTATTCGCCTCCGCCAGAGGCATGGGGAGCTTGTAGAGATGCTCAAGGGAGCGCGGCGGCGCTTCTGATTATGGAAGATATCGGCCTGCCGACAAGGTGCAAGGGAAGCCCAGGCCATGGTGAAGACACGATACACCCAGGCTGACCCAAACCACATGGCCGAAGTCGGGCCCGTAGGGTCAGATGGGAAAGAGATTCCCGTTAGTCTAGTATATGACCAGGTAGCATTAGCCGCAAAGTATATGACCAGGTGTAGGCTAGACAACCTGTTGGATGGTATAGAAGAAGAATTAAGTAAGTCTAAGTGACTGTGTACTTCCGATGACATATTTTGTCCTTAGCCGGATTGTAAATCATTTGTCATGGCGGACCTTTTCGCTTCAGCCTCCGGACCCGATAGTCCGGAGTGTATCCGAATACCCACTCAGTTATGTAAAACCGGGTTACGCATGGAAACCGGGCGTAAGTGCTTGAACAGACAAGTACCCAACTAGCTATGTTATATTATATGGATAGTAAGAAACATCTTCCAGGGAGAATTGTTCCGTTAAGGGTTCCTTTCCCTAGGTACGCATGCATAAATGTGCATGTCCGAGCTGCACACAGAGACGCGGTATAAAAAACATCCATGGGTTTGTATTGTAAGTAAGTAAGAGACATATTTTGTTCGCTGATCGAATATTCCCTTAAGAACGCTAGCTTTCGGCTTCACCCAGTCTGAGGTACACATCCGGCTGACCCGGCAGTAACAATCACAGAGGTGCTCCCCTTATGCCCTAGCCGAATTAACGAGAACGTAGGGCATAAACACAAGAGCCAGGCAACCCAGCTTGGCCAAAACTTAAGTCATATCGATGCATATAATGGCGAAAAAAGGTACATATGGAGAAGTGACGCATATGTGGTGGGCTTAAAGCCAAGAAATTAATTATATTAAGCTTCTGTAAAAGAAGCCCCCAGGTACATTGAGCGCGCATAGCGTGGCAGGAGTGTGTGGTTGAAGCGCACTTGAAGCTTTTAAGGCTATATAAGAAAGAAAGAAAGGGAGTATAACTTAAAAAAGAAAGGCGGAGGTAAGGAGACGAACACAGAGTTCGGCACTAGGCGTAGAATCTTCGTAGTCTAGCCGCATTCCATGGGTTCGGCTCGAGTCGATTATCTTATGCATCACGCAGACGGTATGCTCCTCCGGTGAGAACTTTATCAATGATGAAGGGACCCTCCCACTTGGGCTTGAGCTTGTCCTTTTTCTTCTCCGGTAGGCGTAGAACGAGTTCGCCAACGTTATAAGTTTTGGCCCTTACTTCTATGCTTTGATACCTTCGAGCCTGCTGCTGATAGAATGCGGAACATGCCTTTGCAACGTCATGCTCCTCCTCTAGGGCATCTAAAATGTCCTGCCGATCCAGCTCGGCTTCTCTCTCTTCGTACATGCACACTCGAGGTGAGTCATGAATTATATCGCAGGGCAATACCGCCTCTGCACCGTACACCATAAAAAACGGTGTGTATCCGGTAGTGCGATTCGGCATGGTCCGCAGCCCCCATAGTATGGAGTCGAGCTCCTCAACCCAGTATGTATCTGATTCCTTCAAGGATCGCACTAGTCTGGGTTTGATGCCGCTCATAATGAGACCATTTGCTCGTTCGACTTGACCATTTGTTTGCGGATGATAGACCGAGGCATAGTCAAGTTTAATGCCCATGTTGCCGCACCAAGTTTTCACCTCGTCGATTGTGAAGTTGAAGCCGTTGTCAGTGATGATGCTGTGGGGGACACTGTAACGGTGTACGACCCCGGATATGAAGTCTATCACTGGTCCAGATTCAGCCGTTTTGACTGGCTTGGCCTCTATCCATTTGGTAAATTTATCTACCATGACCAACAAGTATTTTTTCTTATGGCTTCCTCCTTTAAGGGGTCCAACCATATCGAGCCCCCATACCGCAAAGGGCCAAGTTATGGGGATTGTTTGGAGAGCGGTAGGTGGCATATGGCTTTGATTTGCAAAAAGCTGGCAACTGACGCAATGTTGGACGAGGTCCTGTGCGTCTGCTCGGGCTATCGGCCAGTAGAAACCTGTACGGAAGGCCTTGCTTACAAGGGCTTGAGCTGCGACGTGATGGCCGCCGAGTCCAGCATGAATTTCGGCCAGTAGATGCATCTTTGAAGCACTCCGGTCGCGCTTTTCTTATAAAGCTCTCCCTCGTGAACCTTGTAGGCTTTAGAGCGCCGCACAATGCAACGTGCCTCATTTTGGTCCTCAGGGAGTTCTTGCCTATTTAGGTAGGCTAAGAAGGGTTCTGTCCACGGGGCAATGACAACCATAATCACGTGGGCCGAAGGTGTTATTTCAGTGGCGGAGTCTCCGATTATGTCAGATTGTTCGGGATCTGGGGTTGTGTTCGGATCCAGACTGGTATTGCCGGTGTCCCCTTCCCACACCACGGATGGCTTGAAAAGCCTTTCCAAGAAGATATTAGGTGGGACGGGGTCGCGCTTAGCGCCAATGCGGGTGAGGATATCCGACGCTTGATTCTTTTCTCGGACCACATGGTGGAATTCGAGCCCCTCGAACCGAGCTGACATTTTGAGGACGGCATTACGGTAAGCCGCCATTTTTGGGTCCTTGGCGTCAAAGTCTCCATTTATTTGTGATATTGCGAGGTTTGAATCCCCACGTACTTCCAGGCATTGAATGCCCATGGAGACTGCCATCCGAAGACCATGTAACATAGCCTCATATTCGGCTGTGTTGTTGGAATATGTGTATAGTATTTGGAGTACGTATTGGACCGTATCTCCAGTGGGGGATGTCAGGACAACGCCTGCCCCTAGACCAGCCAGCATCTTAGAGCCATCAAAGTGCATGATCCAATTGGAGTACGCGTCGTACTCTTTAGGGAGTTCAGCTTCTATCCATTCGGCGATGAAGTCAGCCAGTACTTGCGACTTAATGGCTTGCCGTGGTTTGTATGTTATGTCGAACGGGAGGAGCTCGATATCCCACTTAGCAATCCGGCCCGTGGCATCGCGGTTATTTATTATATCGTTGAGTGGTACTTCAGAGGCCACCGTGATTGAACACTCTTGAAAGCAGTGTCGTAGTTTTCGGGATGCCATGAAGACCGCGTATGCTATCTTTTGATAATGTGGGTACCGTGATTTGCATGGAGTGGGGACGGTGGATACGTAGTATACCGGCTTTTGAAGCGGGAACTTATGTCCGTCCGTCTCTCGTTCGACGACGGGCACTACACTTACAACCTGGTGTGTTGCAGCTATATATAACATCATTGGTTCACTGATATTTGGCGCGGCCAGGATTGGATTGCTGGCCAAGAGGGCTTTTATTTCTTCCAGTCCGGCCATAGCCGCATCCATCCACTCGGAGTGGTCGGTGCGTCGAAGAAGGCGATAGAGAGGTAGTGCCTTTTCTCCTAATCTGGATTTTCTTGAGGTCTGTTGGGGTAGCCAACTGTGACAGAGCTCGGATTTTAGCCGGATTTTCTTCAACTCCTCTATTGGAAACGATGAAGCCCAAGAGCTTTCCAGCAGGTACGCTGAAGACACATTTTTCCGGATTGAGCTTGATGTCATATGTTCGGATATTGTCGAATGTAAGCCTCAAGTCGTCTATTAAGGTTTCGACGTGTCTGGTTTTGATGACCACATCGTCTACGTATGCCTCCACTGTTTTGCCGATTTGTGTTTCCAGGCATGTCTGAATCATGCGTTGATAGGTCGCACCAGCGTTTTTGAGCCTGAAAGGCATGGTGTTAAAACAAAAGGGGCCGTATGGAGTGATGAATGCCGTTGCGGCTTGATCGGACTCCGCCATCTTGATTTGATGGTATCCGGAGTATGCATCGAGGAAACACAATGACTCGTGTACTGTGGTAGCGTTGATGATTTGATCGATGCGGGGGAGGGGGAAGGGATCCTTAGGGCAAGCCTTATTGAGGTCCTTGAAATCGACATATAGGCGCCAGGATTTGTCCTTCTTTGGTACCATCACCAGGTTTGTTAGCCAGTCCGGATGTTTTATTTCTCTGATGAATCCGGCCTCAAGTAGCTTGGCTAGATCTTCTCCCATGGCTTGTCGCTTAGGTTCTGAAAAGCGCCGAAGAGTCTGCTTGACCGGCTTGTATCGCTTCAGTATATTTAGGCTATGCTCGTCCAGCCGGCGTGGGATACCTGGCATGTCTGAAGGATGCCAGGCGAAGATGTCCCAATTCTCGCGCAAGAACTCTCGCAGTGCGGTGTCTATTGTGGGGTTCAGCTACGCCCCAATTGATGTTTTTTTGTAGGGTCCGTTGGGTGGACATGGAATTTGACTATTTCGTCTGCTGGTTTAAAAGAGGTGGACTTGGGTCGTTTGTCGAGTATCACGTTGTCCCTGTCCACTGTGGAGCACAGCGCGGTTAATTCTTCGGCCACGAGAGCTTCGGATAATGCCTCCAGGCCTAGTGCCGTGGTTTTATTTTTGGCACGGAGTGCTATGTCCGGATCACTAGCTAGAGTGATGATTCCATTGGGCCTGGGTATCTTGAGCTTCATGTACCAGTAATGGGGTATAGCTTGAAAGCTCGTGAATGCATCCCGCCCTAAAAGGGCGTGGTATCCACTACTAAATGGGGCCACTTGGAATGTGATTTCCTCGGACCTATAATTCTCCGGTGTGCCGAATACCACATATAGTGTGATTTTTCCCGCACACCGTGCCTCCCGACTAGGGATGATTCCCCTGAAGGTCGTGCTGCTTTGCTCAATGCGGCTCTTGTCTATTTCCATTTTGTTAAGAGTCTCCTCGTAGATGAGGTTTAATCCGCTGCCGCCGTCCACGAGCACTTTAGTAAGCCGGAAGCCATCCACAATTGGACTAAGGACCAGAGTGGCTGGTGCTCGGACTGTTCAGAATTGAGGTTCGTCACTGGCATTGAAGGTTATGGCCGTGTCGTTCATGGATTTATTGTTGCGACGTGGCAGACTTCCGCGAGGCTGCGGAGTGCTCGCTTACGCCTATTATTTGAGGCGAAAGTCTCAAAGACTGTCAGTACTGTATTGTTATTTTCCGTGGGATGGTGTTCTGCGGTATTGCTGATGAGGAGATCCTCGCCGCTCTTGGCCACCTGCCGGAGTATCCAACATGCTCTAAGGCTGTGTGTTGGTATGGTATCCGGTGTACTGTGAATTTTGCATGGCCCATTAAGCCATCCCTCCAATACTATTCCACGCCCTGTAGTGGGCCTTGGTTTTTTTTGTAATTGGATCGGGTGACTTGTGAGAGTGCACCCTTTTAGTTCGGACGGAGGGTTTAGTGAGAGCCGGAGGATCCCAGAATTTTGTTTGGGTTTTCCAGACGCTTTCCATCGCACAGTACTTCTGTACCATGGCCGCCAAGTCAGCAAAGTGTACTATGTCACGACGACTTATGGCGTTGAGGATTCCCTTATCCGTGCAATTTTTGCAAAAGAATGAGATTGCGTCTTCCTCGCGACAGTCCTTAACCTTGCTCATTACAAGGAGGAATCTGGCCCAGAAGTGATGTACTGTCTCTTGGGGCTCTTGTCTAATGTGGGAAAGATCGCTTGTATCTGGGTGTGTTGGTAGATTTAAGTCCAAACCCTGACCCGATCTGAGACCCAAGGGCAGAGGAGCCTCCGAGCTGCGGGATGTTACCCAATTTTTCTGGCTCGCTGTCCGATTCTAGGTTCGGAGCTTGGGCAATGTCCTCCCGTAGACGGGTATCCGTCTCGGAGAGCTCGGGAATCCGGACATAGTTCGTCCTCAAAATAGAAGAAGAATCGATGCATTGCTCCTCCACTACCGCTATCTAATGGGTGACCAGCGGAGAGTTAATCTCCCTTTGGTCGGGTTTAAGCCCGATCCGATCATAGTCCGTAGCGACTCCCAGGGCGGCAATGAGATCCAAGAGCTCATTCAGGGAGGAGAGCTCCATTGGATCCATCTGTTCGGTAAGTTCCGAGCTGACGTGGAGGCTGTTTTTGATGACCTGAGAAGTCATCATCGGCGTGACGGCCGATCGGGCGGTCATGATGAAGCCGCCTAGTCGGAGAGTTTGGCCTATAGCCAGGGCTCCCCCAGAGGTGATGTTGTCCTTGACAAAGAGGCGAGCCATCAAGCCTTACCGTGACGGCACAGTGGAACTCTCAATGAAAGCACCAATGTCGGTGTCAAAACCGGTGGATCTCAGGTAGGGGGTCCCGAACTGTGCGTCTAAGGCTAATGGTAACAGGAGGCGGGGGACACAATGTTTACCCACGTTCGGGCACTCTCTATGGAGGTAATACCCTACTTCCTGCTTGATTGATCTTGATGATATGAGTATTACAAGAGTTGATCTACCACGAGATCGTAGAGGCTAAACCCTAGAAGCTAGCCTATGATTATGAGTGTTGTTGTCCTATGGACTAAACCCTCCGGTTTATATAGACACGGAGGGGGCTAGGGTTACACAGAGTCGGTTACAGAGAAGGAGATCTACATATCCGAATTGCCAAGCTTGCCTTCCACGCAAAGGAGAGTGCCACCCGGACATGGGACGAAGTATTCGGTCTTGTATCTTCATAGTCCAACAGTCCGGCTAAAGTATATAGTCCGTCTGTCCGAGGACCACCTAATCCAGGACTCCCTCACCGGGGGTCATAGGTTTCACTAGTGGCTTCTCTCAAGATAGCAAATTATACGGTGGGTGAACAAATTGTTGTCGAGCACTTGATAGAAAAGCGCATAGTTGTGACAATATCTAGGCATGATCATGTATATAGGCATCACATCAATGACAAGTAGACCGAAACGATTCTGCATCTACTACTATTACTCCACACATCGACCGCTATCCAGCATGCATCTAGAGTATTAAGTTCATAAGAACAGAGTAACGCATTAAGCAAGATGACATGATGTAGAGGGATAAACTCAAGCAATATGATAAATACCCCATCTTGTTATCCTCGATGGCAACAATACAATATGTGCCTTGCAACCCTTTCTGTCACTGAGAAAGGACACCGCAAGATTGAACCCAAAGCTAAGCACTTCTCCCATTGCAAGAAAGATCAATCTAGTAGTCCAAACCAAACTGATAATTCGAAGAGACTTGCAAAGATAACAGATCATACATATAAGAATTCAGAGAAGAATCTAATATTGTTCATAGATAGTCTTGATCATAAACCCACAATTCGTCGGATCTCGACAAACACACCGCAAAAAGTATTACGTCGAATAGATCTCCAAGAGAATCGAGGAGAACTTTGTATTGAGATCCAAAGAGAGAGAAAAAGCCATCTAGCTAATAACTATGGACCCGAAGGTCTGTGGTAAACTATTCACACATCATCGGAGAGGCTATAGTGTTGATGTAGAAGCCCTCCGTGATTGATTCCCCCTCCGACAGAGCGCCGGAAAAGGCCCCAAGATGGGATCTCATGATACAGAAGGTTGCGGCGGTGGAAATAGGGTTTCGTGGTGCTCTCGGATGTTTTCGGGTATGTTGGAGATATTACTACTGGGCGTAAACCGGCCTATCTGGGCCGGGTTAGCTTCATCAGTAGTTCAACGGTGTAAAAGCCCAAGAGGCATGAAAGTAAGGGCCCAAGGCCTGTAGTCGGTTTAGAACCTGTAGCCGTAAACCGGCCTGATATGTAAACTTGTATTGTAAGTTAGGAATAGAGAGAGACCAACCCAGATACGAATATGAACCGGAGATTGGGACTCTTCAACCGACGGCGCCACCCATGTATATAAGGGACGACCCGGGCGGTTCAAGGACGACAACAACAACTCGAGGCCGAGACGGCTTATTTGCTCCCTAGTCATCGAGACCACATCAATTCCATCACAACTAGACGAGGCTTTACCTACATCGAAGGGGCCAACTAGTATAACTCTTGTGTCTTTGCGTCCGCTTTAACCCCTTCTGTTAACCCGTAGCGATGGCTCCACGACTAAGTCCTTTCATGAGGACATCTGCCGTGACAAAACCATTTACAGCTTGGCGCCACCGTGGGGCTATCGCACGATGGTTTGACGATCTTGGAGGGAAAGTTCAAGGACTCAAGGCTATGCGTGGGCTGATGACCAAGAGTCGTCGCGGCAAGCTCTACATCGATGATGCAGGCTGGGGCCCCGAGGCCGGCTCGATTGAGTACGGGTATCGGGTCCCCTTTGGTGGCATACACATTTTCATCGGCAAGATCGGTGAGCTGGGCCGAGCCGGACATCCGCACCGACCTCGCCGAGACGGCTCAGCGCAGGCGAGACCTGCCCAAAGCTAAACCGGCCGTAGCATGCCTTTGTGGGAGTTATCCACGGAGGAAGTTATGAGGGCAGATCAGAATCTGGATAAATCGCCGCCTACTCGATGACGAGTCGTCAATCGGAGAAACCGAGTCTCTATATCAGCCGCAAGATGGCCGATTGGGGCTGTTCCGATGGTGACGAGATTCCGACCCTCCGATCCGCCCAACCGGGTTGGAATATTCATGGCCGGTACACAAGCAATGCTTCACTCTTCGACCGCTGCGACAATGGTTGCCGGTTCAACATCGGCGACGGCTGCTGGGGCAGGAGGCCCTGTGCGCCCGCCGGCTCAAGTTTTATCAGAACTATTCGATGCGTTGGCTGTGCTCATGGCAGAGGTTAACCTGGCGGACCAGGACGCTCATAACGCGGAGATCGCGAAGGTGAAGGAACAAATAACTCAGGCTAAAGCGGATCTGGCAGCTGCAGACGCCAGGATGACGGTAGAGCGGGCCGTTTTAGATGCGCAGGCTTACATGCTCATGCTGGATCAGTGCGCGTCGCATGAAGTCATGAAGAGGAAATACAGATCCCGTTTGCCTTTAGTCTTCAAGGGAAGAGATCTATTCAACACCCCTGGAGCAGGAACCAGTAATCCGCCGGTGGTAAACCGGGCGGAAGCACCTGGGACGGGCGCGCCGGTTCAGCCCCGCGTAATAGATCTACCTCGCCATAATGCCAGTACGCCTCAGGCTATGCAAACACCTCCAGGTCACTACTCCAACCCGATGGATAACCTTGTGCAGCTGCGGCACGGCTCGAGGCTATTCCAATTGAAGGCGATTCACTACAGCAGAGACACGCGCTGGTCAAGGAGCTCCTTAGGACAGCTTTGGTCCAACAGAAGCATATTCAGACAGCCGCGATCGATCCACTCTACCCCCGCCAAGCCGGAGCTATAGCAGGCACGTGGATGAACCGCCAGATCAAGTAATGCACGGCGGAAAGCGCCCGTGGCAACAACCTGGCTGGTGGTTTCGATAACGCCAGGAGGTGGTGGATCGGCCCGAGCACGCAGGAGGCCGAAGTTAGCCGCACAACATCAGGATTATCGCTTACGCCGTTCGTCCGACCATCTCGGTCGAGCCTGGGGTTACCTCTAGTTCTTTGGGGGTGCCTTGCCTCGTCCCCGCTTTACGCAATGTGCGCTTGCCCAAGGATTTCAAGGGTTCGCGCAAGGTGCCAAATTACACTGCCGATTTAGCTCTAGAAGCATGGATAGAAAGTTATGAGATGGCCATGGAGATGCTGGATGTGGATGAGGCTGCGTGTGCAAAGTACTTCACCATGATGCTCGAAGGCACGGCCCGTACTTGGTTGAAGAGCTTGCCACCCAATTCTATCAGCTCATGGACCCAGTTGCGGACCCGGTTTATCCATAATTTCAAAGATACCTGTAAGAAGCCCATGTCCGTAGTGGACTTGGCGGCTTGTGTCCAGGGGAAAGGGGATTCAACAACCCATTGGGTACGCCGCATTTCGGAAATCTTGCACTCGTCCGACCGGATCAACGCTGATTCTGCGATCTTGACCCTGGAGGGCAATTGCCGGTTTAAGCCTTTGAAGTTGAAGTTGGGGCGTATGAAGCGGTTTTGTAATGACATGGGCACTCTCATGGGCGCTTTAGTGAAGTATGTTGATTCTGATAGTACCAAGGATCCCGAGTCTGATGATGACGAGACAGGGAAGGGAAAGAAGAACAGCAACTCCAAAGGCCAGCAACATCACTCGGCAGGTAATGGTGGAGGCAAGCGTAAGGCAAATGGCAACATGGACTTCGTAGCCAACACCAACGCGCAGGACAAGGGCTAGCGGCGCAAGGGTAAACAGCCGAATCGAGGTGGTGCACCTAATCCCAATCCGGACCGCCTGAACTATCTGTTGAATCAACCCTGTCCGAAGCATGGGACGAAGGAGGCGCCAAAGAAATCACCTCCGAAGGATTGTTACATTATGCAGGAGTTCAAGAGTTCTAATGCTTTCCGGTATGATCAAGGTTCCGCGGCGGTTCAGATCCGGGCCGGTTACGGTGGAGGAAATTCGTTCAGGATTTAATGGTAATCCGGGGACATAACAATCAGAATAACCAAGGTGGTTACAATCAGCAGCAGCAACAGTCGGCTTATCAGAGCAACCCAAAGCAGTTGAATAGTGGGCAGTACCATGTCTTCACCACTAGCTTAGACAAGCGAGATCGGAAGCTTCAGAAGCGGGCAGTCAACGCTGTTGAACCGGCCGTGCCTCATTATTTACGCTGGTCAGAGCAGCCCATTGTATGGAGTAGAGAGGATCATCCTCCCCGGTTGACAATCCGGTCAACTAGCCTCGTGGTGGCACCTCGTGGGAGGTTATAAGTTCACCAAGGTACTCATGGATGGAGGGAGCAGCATTAACATCCTGTACTATGAGACCTTCCGTCATATGGGGTTAGCAGATAAACATCTCAAACCGCCCAATACAAGGTTCCATGGTGTGGTGCCCGCAAGTCAAGATATCCGTTGGTAAAATAGCTCGAAGTGGCCTTTGGAGATGAATATGACTCAGATCGGAAACATTGACGCTTGAAGTGGTGAAAATCCAAAGTCCATATCATGCCCAGTTTGGGCGGCCGGCTTATGCCAAGTTCATGGCACGGCCTTGTTATATATATTTGCAGCTCAAGATGCCGGGTCACAAGGGGACAATAACGGTTCATGGGAGCCGCAAGATCTCTTTGGAATGTGAGGAAGGTGATGCGGCTTACGCAGAGTCGGTTTGTGCCACCGAGGAGCTGAAGTATTATAAGGACAATGTTGATCCCGGACATGACTCCATTGAAGAAGCCAACTACAGAGCACGATCCGCCCTGAAATTCAAATCGGCAATGAGACTAAACTTGTTGACTTCGGCTCGGCGATTCGCCCAAGCAGTTCAAGCATCGCCAACTTTGATCCGAAATAGGAAAGCGCGCCATCGAAGTTCATCCGTGAGAATCGACATTTTGCATGGAAGCTTTCGACATGCCTGTGTACCGAGGGAACTCGCCGAGCACACTCTTAATGTTGATCCTAGTACAAACCGTGAAGCAGTTTTCCACCGGTTTAACGAAGAAAGGCGAAGGCCATTGAGAGGAGGTGGCTGTGCTCTTAGCAGCTGGCTTTATTGTTGAAGTTTTCCATCCGAGTGGCTTGCTAATCCGTGCTGGTTCTTAAGAAAAACGCACTTGGCGATGTGTGTGGATTACACAGATCTTAAGAAGGCTTGCCCAAGCAGATCCTTTTGCCCTCCCCGCATTGACCAGATTATTGATGCAATCTGCGGGTTGTGAGCGCTTGAGCTTTTTGGATGCGATTCGGTATCATCGATCAAGATGGCAGTTAGGACCAGGAGAAGACGGTGTTTATCACTCCCTTTGAGCCTTCGCTATGTGTCTATGCCTTTTGGGCTCAAGAGCGCCAAGCAACTTATCAGCGCTAGTGTATGTAATTGCTCGCGATAAACAGATCGGCCGAATGTGCACGCCTATGTGGATGATATTGTGGTCAAGTCAAGGAAGAAGGAGACACCGATTGACGACTTGAAGGAAACCTTTGACAACCCGCGGGTTTACAAGATGATGCTCAACCCGCCAAATGTGTTTTTGGTGTTCCGCAGGAAGTTATTGGGTTTTTCGTGTCCAACAGGGAATTGAAGCTAATCCGGAGAAGATTACGCCATCACCTCCCTGGCTAAACCGAAGTGTATTAACGATGTCCAAAGCGTTTGGCAGGCCGGATTGCCGCTACCGAGCCGGTTTATCACCGCCGAGAGAAGGCGATCCTTTGTACCGTATGCTAAAGAAGACGGATCGCTTTGTCCGAGTCCACCACCGATGAAGCGTTGAGGACTTAAAGCGGCATTGGCCAACCTGCTCGTGTTTCGCCGCCCCATTGACAAGGAGCCGCTTCGCTATACGCTGTTGCTAATGCCAGCAGTCAGCGAGCCATTGTGGTGGAGCGGAAGGAGGCAGGAAGGAGCATCCGTTCAACGACCGTTTACTATATCAGCGAGGTACTTATCGAATCTAAGCAAAGGTATCCGCATTGGCGAAGCTGGTATATGGAGTTTTATGGCGTCGGAAGCTGAAGCAAGATTTCCAAGGGCACCCCATCACGGTGGTCGGCTTCGCTACCTTAGGCGATATCATACGTAACCGGAAGCGATCGCCGGATTGCCAAGTGGGCTATAGAGCTTGGGCCACACGGTTCAAGTACGTGCCTCGACAGCGTGAAGTCTCAAGCACTTGTGGATTTCATTAACGATTGGACGGAGTTGCAAGCACCAAGGAAAGCCGGATCATACATATTGGACCATCCATTTTGACGGATCCAGAAATTGAGGGCTCGTGGGTCGAGTCGCATTAACTTCCCCACGAGGTGACAAGTTTTGTTACGTTCTCCGCTTAATGTTCCCTTGTACTAACAATGCATCTGAGTATGAAGCCTTGCTCCATGGTCTCCGGATGGCTAAGGAGATGAATCTAAGCCGGGTTAAGTGCTTCGGTGACTCGGACCTAGTGGCTCAACAGGTGTCTGGCACTTGGGATTCAAAGGATCCACTCATGGCTGCATATCGTCGTGAGGTGGACATTGTTGCAGGTCCTTTCAAGGGCTATCAGGTGGACCACGTGGACCGTCGGAAGAATGAAGCAGCGGACGCTTTAAGCCGGTTGGGCTCTCAACGCAAACCGGTCCCGCCCAATGTTTTCCTGGACGTGCTGCACAACCCGTCAGTCAAGCTCCCTGGTGAAGCGGATTTGGCTATTCCTGATCCGGAGGCTCAATTGGTGGCAGCTCTTCACGTCACTCTGGGTTGGACGCTTCCTTATCTGGCGTACATGAACCGGGGTGAGTTACCAGAAGATGAGACGTTGGCCCGGCAGATAGTTCGGCGATCTAAGTCTATGACCATTGTTAATGGTGAATTGCATCATTGCAGTGTGTCAGGGGTGTTTCAACACTGTGTGTCCCCTAAGGAAGGCTGTGAAATATTATGTGAGATCCACGAAGGAGATTGTGGTCACCACGCCGGTTCAAAATCCTTGGTGGCTAAAGCGTTCCGCCACGGTTTCTATTGGTTAACTGCCCATGCTGATGCGGAAGATCTGGTCAGACGATGTGATGGTTGCCAAAAGTTTTCCAGACGTGTTCATGTACCGCCCAAGAATTGAGGATGCTTCCAATTACTTGGCCATTTGCATTTGGGGTTGGATATGGTTGGACCTTTCAAAAGGTCCAAGGATTAAGAAGACCCACCTGCTGGTGGCGGTCGACAAGTTTACAAAGTGGGTAGAGGCGTAACACGTTAGCAAGTGTGATGCGCCATGGCGGTTCAGTTCATCAAAAGGTGATTTTCCGGTTTGGCTTTCCGCACAGTATCATCACAGATAATGGTACCAATTTGTCTAAAGGTGCCATGAAAGAGTTCTGCGAACGTGAGCACATTCGGCTTGACGTTTCTTCAGTAGCTCACCCACAGTCCAATGGTCAAGCGGAAAGGGCTAATCAAGAGATCTTGAGAGGCATCAAGCCCCGGCTTATGGTTCCTTTGCAGAGGACACCGGGTTGTTGGGTAGAAGAGCTACCATCTGTGATATGGAGTATAAACACTACGCCTAACAGATCCACGGGATACACGCTGTTCTTTATGGTCTATGGAGCGGAGGCGGTTCTCCCCAGTGACATCCGTCATGACTCACCTCGTGTGGCAGCTTATGTTGAAGCGGACAACGAGACGGCACGGCAGGACGCTTTGGATCGGTTGGATGAAGAGCGTGACATAGCAGCTGCCCGCTCGGCAATTTACCAACAGGATCTTCGTCGTTACCATAGTCGCCGGGTCAGAACCAGAACTTTTCAAGAAGGAGATTTGGTGCTTCGGCTCATGCAAGACCAGACTGATATGCACAAGTTATCCCCACCTTGGGAGGGACCTTTCGTGGTTAGCAAGAATCTGCACAACGGGTCGTACTATCTGATCGATGTTCGAGAGCATAAAGACTCACGCACATCAGAGGAGGAGACCAACATGCCATGGAACATAGCTCATCTTCGGCCTTATTATACTTGAGCCATCGACTCTACTTATGTACATATTATGACAATGTATATATTATGAATAAAATAATAAACCGGAGCCTCAGCTAAAGCAGGGTATCTGTTCTGTTACATCATGCGTGGTTACATGGAGTTGTTCTTTCTTAAAGCGGCCTCCGGTTTACCCCCTGAGTTTGCTTTTCAAAAGCTTTGTGATATCACTTGGGGGCTTGGTCGTGTCCGAACCAATGCAACACCTTTTGATAGGCGAAAGCCACCAGATCACTTGGGGACATGGTCAAGTCTGAACCAGTCATGCCTCTTGATCGGCCTAAGGCCATAGAGTTACTTGGGGGCTTGGTCGAACCCGAACCATTGCCACGCCACTTGATCGGCATAATGCCACGGTTTCAGTTGGGGACCTGGCTGACTTGAACCATGGCTACACCTCATAGGGAGCTTGGTCGTGTCCGACCATGGTAACACCATCTGATCGGCTCAGTAAAGCCTTATTTTTGCAAACGGTTTATCATTGCCTTTGCTTCCATGTTTTTTCATAACTATTATTTGATTTTTGTTGCGTTTCTTAAACCGACAACATTTTTAAACCGGTTTCAAAACTGTCAGTTGACGGAATTCGGTCAATTTTTTAATCCGGAGATAATTTCACCGGTTTGATGTTTTTCTGTTAACATCCTATTATGGAGTAACAGGGGGCTTATCATGACCCGGCACGGTTTACGTGGTAAACCGGCATTATAAATAACAGGAGCTGTTTTCTCCTTTGACGGTAAGGGTTTATACGACCTCCGCTTCAAGATTGGTTAAGCCAACTTTATGCCTAGCGATGACAGGTATTTGGTATCATAAATTTCGATTATATACCTTAATATTTCATCTCATATATATATGAACATCACAAGACGGCTGGCGGCACAAACCACCGTGGCGGTTTAAGATTTTGTGACTGCAGGCAATATAAGATTGAAAGTTTCGATCATTCAAGCAAGAGTATCAGCACCTATGCACGAAGGCATATTCAAAGCAAGAGTGTTGGTTATCCTATTACAAGGCAACATGGTGCCCAAATAAGATCATTGTTTCTTGGCGGAATGTAATGAAGCAGCTCTTCAAAACGGCTTCCGGTTCATGCTTGCTCGCCGCCCCGGTCTGATGGTTGTGGGTCGTCCTGCGCCGCTTCAGCTTCTTCATCTCTACCCAGCTGCTGGAAGTCAACAGTGGTCCAGTCGATTCCCATTAAAGCTTGAAAGACAGCCTCCTCATGGATCAAGGAAGTTGGGTCAATATCAGGAGCGTAAGTATGCTTACGGATCGGAGGGATCAGGTTCTCCGCTTCAGGAATAGGTGCGGCCACTCGCTTGTTCTAATCGTCATACTGAGCTTGATAATGCGACAAGTTTGCCTCTTCAGCTAATTGGCAAGCCAGAGGGCGCACTGCCCGGTTTATCGCTCTCAAGTCATCTTCGTTGAACTCTGAGCCGTCTTCCTTCAGACTGGGATAGCCCTGAGCTGCTTCAACGGGATCGAAATCTGGCACCCATGCTTTGGCCCGGATTATATGCTGATGGCGCGGTTCGAGCAGAGCAGATTTCTTCACTCTTCAATCCGGCGGAAGCATGGACAACCTCCTAAGAGTATCTTGAATTACGGAAGGTGCTGGACTGTTATGTGATGCAGTGGAGATGATCCGCTGCGCTCCAGTGTACAGCTGCTCTATTAAGGTATAGGCAGCCTTCAATTTCTTCCGAACATCGACCCCAAGTGACCAATGCGCAGCCTACAGCATTGCAAGAGAAATCACAAACCGGACTTATCATAAGAAGGTCAAGATTATCATAGAATCCAAAGGAAACTTACCGAAGATGGCAGTAGTCATGGAATGCACTTGCCGCTTCATGCTGGTCAGCTCATCTACCACCGGTTTAAGGGCAGCTTCAGCATTTTCAACCTTTTTGGTTAAAGCGGCCTTTTCAGTATCCCAGCCGGCCCGCTCAGAGTTGAACCAATCCTTGAGCTGCTCCATGGTAGTCAAGGCGGTTTTCAGCTCATCCTTGGCCTTGGAGGTTTCTGCTTGTTGAGACTTCAGATTTTCTTGAAGATCATTGATTTGGGTTCAGAGCGGCATAAGTGGCCAGATCAACATCCCACTTGCCCTTGCTCATAGTGGCAAACTCTTCTTTGGCAGAATGTTTGGATAAAGCGACTGGATTACCCGGTTCGCTGTGGCCAAAGCCAGTAATCACGACGTCATTGTCCTTGGCATCACCGGTTTGACCAGGGGCAGTTGGTTTGTCAGCAGGACGGATTTGACCAAGGGCGGTGTCAACAGGCCTTTCTTCAGCAACAAAAACGTCATCTTGTTGTGGCGGATCATTGGGCGTGTCTTCACAGATGGCCGCTTCATGATTTGGGGCGCTGTCCGGTTCAGGGGCAGTTTCTTCGTCGGCCGCCTTATCCAGACGAGCCTTTTTGCTCGGCCTAGGCTTGGCCCTGAAAAGGCACAACAACAGTCAAATACAAGCATATACTAAACAATGATGCAGTGGAAACAATATGAAAGGTATAACTTACCCAAGCACCGTTTTAAGTGGTGGCAGTTGAGTGGCTGATGACTCGCCAGATGAGGAGTGGGAAGTGACCTGATAATCGGAGTCAGACGGATTAAGGGGTTGACGAAAACAGCCTGCTTTAGGATAAGCACTGACAAGCAAATTAGAGACCTCTGAACGATGTTTCCAAACCAGATCGTTTGGTAAACCGGTGGAGGTAACTACACCGGCCGTTGTGCCGAAGCCAGCGGCGAGCTTCATGTTGTTGAGTCTTCATAAGAAATTTGGGATCCAAGTAAGCAAGGGGATGAGAAAATTAATTTTCCGGTTTGCCCGACGGTTTTTAGTGAAGGCAAAGGATTTGAGTCGAGGAGAGAATAGTTACCTCTACAACATCCGTGATTACTGGTTTCAAAGATCATCGACAAACATCATCATTAATTAGGCGTGTGAAAAGTAAGCCAAGTGAATCAAGTTCTACCTCAAGGTCCGGATTACCCATATCATCATCCGCAGCCGGATCAGAAGATGCAGTGGTTTTCCTCTTATGAGTAGTCTTCTTGAAAGCTTTGATCTTTTGCCTAAGTGGTTTTTCCGGTTTGTCTGGCTTCTCTGGCTTCTCTTGTGGACGTTTCTTGCTCCAGAATGGATCATCACCCTGGTTAAGCAGCAGTTGATGTTAAAAGTTATACCGGGATGGCAACAACATATTGAGTAAAAAATAATCAGAAGTCTTACAGATGGCGATTTGTTGGTAGCACAGAAGGGGAGCAGACCGGTTCGGGCACAGAGGTGTTCCGGTTCATTCAACATCTTCTTCACAGCCTCGGTGACCTCATCATCGGTGAGCTAGATATTAACGTGTCGGAGGGGGTCGTCGACACTACCAGTGTACTCACACATTAAACCGGAGCGCTGGGAGAGGGGCAGTATGCTCCATGATATCCAACAGCGTGCGAGATCAATTCCGGTTAAACCGTTGGCCATGAAGGCTCTGAGCGTGGAGAGTTGAGGAGCATATTTACTTCTCTCATCGGGCGGTTAATCTTTATGAAAGGGATGTGTATTGTTGAGTCGCTCCGACGAAAAACCGGCAAGGGATTCTCGCTGGCGGTGAAGTGTCTCTGCAATAAAACCATGTTTGATTCCATTCCTTGGGGTGGCTGTGCAGTTTGACATGAGGATAAGTGACCTCCTTTATTTTTTGAATCGCCACACCACCCAATTCTGTGTTGGGCCCGTCAGTGAATTCTGTGCGGAGGTTTAGATGGAAGCAGTCTCTAAATAGTTCAACTGTAGGTTCTTCTTGAAAGTATGCCTCACAGAGCACTTGGAAGTGATAGATATTGGTAACAGAATTGGGGCCTGTATCTTGTGGACGGAGTTGAAAATTGGCTAGCACATCTCGATAAAATTTTGAACCGGGCAGATTGAAACCCCGGGCTAGGTGATCTGCGAAAACTACAACCTCTCCTTCATAAGGTGTGGGTGGACATTCTTGCCGTGAACCTCCAATGGATACTATTTTTATCGCTAAAGCGCGGTCGGGACCAGATTGTTTAATTGAGTTTCGTGACACGGGAAGGAGCCCAGTTGCACTCATATACTTGTTTGGCCATCTACAAAAAATATATAAGTCCGGTTCAAGAAATGTGTGGGGACAAAGAGAGAACCGGTGTACAATGCTAAATCGGAGACAAATACGTCTAAACCGGAGTTCTATGAAGCGACAGTATCTGGTTAAGGAGTTCTGGCGGTTCAACAAGGGGACTAATGGTGTATACCGGTTTATCTAATTTTTTCTATGTTAAAGTTAAACCGCCTGGTCTAAAGGTCTAAATATTGAAAACAATTGAGGTTGAGAACGGCTAAGTGTGCAGAAACAGGTTTCGCAAAATTTCTCTACAACGAAGGATCTGAACCCAGATCAGAAAAGAAGACAAATATCCAAAAAGGAATACAGCAGAGCAGTATTGATGCAATGAGCAGAGATGATGTGCGAGATCTATGGACGTGAGCACGAGACTACAGGCGGATGCTAAAGGCTACCGCTAATCAGAGCAAGGTGTCACAGATCCATCCAGGAGTCTGGTATGAGCATGAGCAGTTCATGGAGCACGGCAAGAACAAGAAACCCTAGAACGGATCTAGGTCGAGGGGAACCGAGGACCTACCTGAGTTGAGGAGATGCGGAAGAGTCTGCGTTTCTCTCGTGCGTTCAGGTTGATGCAGCGGCCCAAGACGGTGCAGAGGTCGACGGCGGCGGCGGAGCTCCGAGGCTGGCGACGCGAGGAAGACGAAGAGAAAGGACAGAGGGGAGAAAAGGAATGACCCTTCGGTCCTATTTATAAGGCAAGATACCTGTGTCAGGCGCGGGAATCAAGGAACCACAAACCTAGGAAGCGGAGCTGTCGCCTCGATTATTGCGGATCTATTAAACAAAGAAGATATCGTGAATACTATCTTTATGGGGACGTCATGCCGGTTTATAGCAACCAGAGAAGGTGACATCATGGCGGTTCAACGATTTCAAGAAGGTATTGAAGATGAAGGTTTTTTACCAAGGATTGACATGAACCTGCTCAAATCAATCTGGGGCCTAATGTTGGGGATATTACTACTGGGCGTAAACCGCCTATTCGGGCCGGGTTAACTTCATCGAGTTCAACGTGTAAAAGCCCAAGAGGCATGAAAGTAAGGGCCCAAGGCCCGTAGTCGGTTCAGAACACATGTAGCCGTAAACCGCCTGATATGTAAACTTGTATTGTAAGTTAGGAATAGAGAGAGACCAACCGGATACTTAATATGAACCGGAGATTGGGACTCTTCAACCGACGGGCGCCACCCATGTATATAAGGGACGACCAAGCGTTCAAGGACGATAACAACAACTCGAGGCCGAGGCGAAGCTTATTTGCTCCCTAGTCATCGAGACCACATCAATTCCATCACAACTAGACGTAGGCTTTTACCTTCATCGAAGGGGCCGAACTAGTATAACTCTTGTGTCTTTGCGTCCGCTTTAACCCCTTCAAGTTAACCCGTAGCGATGGCTCCACGACTAAGTCCTTTCATGAGGACATCTGCCGTGACAAAACCACGACAGGGTATATGAGTATATATAGGCGAAAGAAGTAGGTCGGTGGAGCCACGAGGAGCCCACGAGGGTGGGGGCCGCGCCTCCCTATCTCGTTGCCGCCTCATTTCTTCCTTGACGTCCATTCCAAGTCTCCTGGATTGTGTTTGTTCCAAAAACGATCCTCGCGAAGGTTTCATTCCGTTTGGACTCCATTTGATATTCCTTTTCTGCGAAACACTGAAATAGGCAAAAAACAGCAATTTGCACTGGGCCTCCGTTTAGTAGGTTAGTCCCAAAAATAATATAAAGCGCATAATAAAGCCCATTAAACATCCAAAACAGATAATATAATAGCATGGAACAATAAAAAAATTATAGATACGTTGGAGACGTATCATCTACGTACCCTCGTAGACCGTAAGCGGAAGCGTTATGACAACGCGGTTGATGTAGTCGTATGTCTTCACGATCGACCGATCCTAGCACCGAAGATACGGCACCTCCGCGATCTGCACACGTTCGGCTCGGTGACGTTCCACGAACTCACGATCCAGCAGAGTGTTGAGGGAGAGCTTCGTCAGCACGACGGCGTGATGACGCCTAAGCACTGCAACGATATGACCGAGGTGGATTACGGTGGAGGGGGGGGGGCACCGCACACGGCTAAGAACAATGCATGTTGTGTGTTCTAGGGTGCCCCCTGCCCCCGTATATAAAGGAGCAAGGGGGAGGCTGGCCGGCCTTGGGGCGCGCCAAGGAGAGGGAGCAGTCCTCCTCCTAGTAGGAGTAGGACTCCCCCTTTCCTAGTCCAACTAGGAGGAGGAAGGGGGAAGCAAGGAGAGAGAGAGTGTCAGTGTCAAAACCGGCGGATCTCGGGTAGGGGGTTCCGAACTGTGCGTCTAGGCGGATGGTAACAGGAGACAAGGGACACGATGTTTTTACCCAGGTTCGGGCCCTCTCGATGGAGGTAAAACTCTACTCCTGCTTGATTAATATTGATGATATGAGTAGCACAAGAGTAGATCTACCACGAGATTAGAGAGGCTAAACCCTAGAAGCTAGCCTATGGTATGATTGTTGTATATCTATCGACTAGCCTGGCCTCGGTTTATATAATGCACCAGAGGCCTAGGATAACAAGAGTCCTAGCCGAATACGCCGGTGGGGAGGAGTCCTTGTCTTGATCGCCAAGTCTTGTGGAATCTTCTTTGTATGCGGCAGCTGTCCGGACTGGCCCATGAGTATACGGCCATGGGGATCCTCGGCCCAATCCAACTGATCGGGAGACGACGTGGTGAGTACCCCCTAGTCCAGGACACCGTTAGTAGCCCCCCTGAACCGGTCTTCGTTGGGACGCCTCGATTCTTCCGAACTGTTCTTCATCTTCGGCCGTCGGTCTTGAAAACTGGTTCAACAAATCTTCTCATCTTCGATCTTGAGGATCGCCAAATGCATCCGACGAGTTTACACGCTGGGTATCCGAGGAGCCCTTTAAGTTTCCGCCTTTATCAATGCCTTGTTATTTTTATGCCACACCTCGGTTTGAAGTTGTTCCGGCGGCAGATCCTCTTGCGACGAGGTCCAACGCCGACTGCATTTGAGGTATCTTTTGCAGCCGAGCACCAACGCCGACCGCTTCCAGCTCTGACACCGGAATGTATCCGAGCTCCAACGCCGGACTATGTATCCGAGCTCCAACACCTTACTGTATCCGAGCTCCAACGCCGGATTATGTATCCGAGCTGCAATGCCGGACTGTATCCGAGCTCCAACGCCGGACTATGTATCCGAGCTCCAACGCCGGACTGTATCCGAGGTGTCGTAAATCACCTTGGTTCAAAGAAGTTTGAAGGAGTTTAGCCGAGCTTACTGCTGGAAATTCCCTCTATGGAGCCAGCCACTAGCACCCGAGCTTTATGTCGGACAGCTTCCGAGGTGGTGCACCACCCCGAATGTGGGCCAATTTTTGTCAATATTTTTGATTGGTGCAATTTATTCGCTGCCGAGATACATAGCCAGTAGCTCTCAAGGTGGGTATCGGTCTAAAACCCGAGATGCACATGAAGGATTGCATAAGACCGCTGATCCCCGTAGCCGCTGAGACTCAGGTTGATTTGCAAAATTGGTCTGAGGATCAAGTCCTAGCTCGCGAATACTTGGGACACAAAAAGCGCGTGTTTCAGTCCTCAAGACTCAGGTTGGGTGCGGCCGACCAACTCGAGGATCAAAATCTCCTCGAGATTGTATTACACTTAAAATTTTCTGCATTGGACAGCAATGCAAGAGCCCTCGAGACATCGGGTCGGGTGGCAACACCGCATCGGGGATCGATGTGCCCTTTAATATTTGTAAATAATAAGCCCAAGCCCAAGAGTTCCCGAGCCTTAATGCGGCACGGTGGTCAATTAAGGATTGATATCCATAGTAAAATCACAAATTATGTGTAATGACTCTATGTATCCAAGTACTTTACGTCATAAATTCTCGGATCCGCATTGTACAAAACTTTGTTGACCGACCATCGGCTTCCACCTCCTCGGCCAATAGTCGAGGAGTGTTTGTCCTACTTTATAAAGCCTTTATGAGGGCAAAGATTTTCAACAAACAAGGCAATCTGGTCATACGGTTTTATAAACAAAGGTACGCACAGAGATACTGTTTAACAGAAGAAATGTCTTCCAAAGAAAATAGTCCCGCTATCGGTTCCTTTCTTTGGGTTGTCATGCTAAGCATGATCATGAAACCTCAGCTCCAATGTAAGAGCAAAATATCGAGGATTTAGTTTGGGAAGCCAGTTAATAGCCCCCGGTAGTGTTCGGGGACAGTTGAGGTCAAGCCGTAAACACTTCGGCCATTGTTATGAATGGCCCGTCATTTAACACCGTCATCGGATCGCTGACCAGTTTACACTTATTGTGACAGTCAGTTTTCGGCTTTCTCCACTGAGGTGCTTAACCATGTGAGCTATAAGCACAATCGCAGTGGTTCTCCCTTTGCACACCTAGCCGAACAAAGCGGAACGTAGGAGGCAAGCGCAGGAGCCGCAATCCAACTATTGATCAAGACACAACCAAACCGATGCATATATAGCAATATCCGAGAATGTTTTTGCCGAATCTCTAAAGGTGTCCGCGCAGATCGCGAGACTTGTGCTGAAAACACACAAATAGTTTAAAAAGTGCCATAAGCTTGGAAATCCGAAAAACGTTAGTAAAAACTTGACGTCCGAACGAGATCAAGTGTTTGGTGCCAATCCAAAAATTGGCCTTAGCAAAAGAAGTGCTTCTGTGGTGCTTTAACATGATACATCCTATCTCAAGACTTCAAGCGGGTCAGCCTACGGCTTCAACCTCCTATCCCATGGGCGGAGTACTTCTCATTAGGCCAGCTAGGAAACTAAACTCTAGCGGCCTTGAGAGAAAAATTAGGCTCCCCGGCTAGTGACCACACGCTCGTGTCGAAAAAAGGAGTGATAAATTATAATAATAATAATAAAACTTTGCAACGACTAAGAAGAAGAACACTTATCATAAAATGGCTCATATAAATTTAAGAGCCCCCAAGTGACTTGGGTAAAAGAATGACTGCATGTACCGAAGTACTTATATCATATCTATGTTCAACCGAACTTTAAACGCGTCTTAACCAACCGTCGGCTTCTCCCTCTTCGGTCAAGGACCGAAAAGTGTTATGTACTCCATCTGTCGAGAATATCGACGGTGTTTCCGATAACCAGGCAATCAGGCCATAAGGCTATAACAGACAAAGCACGCTCAGGGAACTTATGCTATATTACTACGAAGTGTAAGAAGCATCTTCGAAGAAAATAGTACCCCCACCGATACCTTTCTTCGGTGCTCATTGTTATTATGAGACTTGTGCAATAGATTTTTTGTACTCATGAGTTCCGTTGTGTGCCGACCATCATTGAAAACTATAAGAGCGCTAGCTTTTGGCTTCATCCAGTCTGAGGTCCGGCTCGGATGACCTGATCGTGACAATCGCAGAGGTGCTCCCTTTACTCCCTAGCCGAACAATCGGGAACGTAAGGGTAAACACAGGAGCGAGGCAACCCAGCTTGCAAATCGCTTAAGTCAATATGGTGCATATTGTATGTAATACACGAACAAGGAACGAAGCCGTACAAGTATAATCATATGCAAGAGGAAAAGCTTCATGAAGGAAGCCCCCAAATGAATTGGGTATTTGAATTTATGCGTCACAAACAAATTTTGGACAAAAAAAATTACAAGCAATATTTTTCCAAATAAGTATAATGCTTGGTCGAACCGAACACAAGTTGGAAATTAAAGCTTTGAGCATGAAAGCGACTTAGCTGGTTAATGTGTTCGGTATTGATGACGCGGTCCGAGCTTGATATGGGACAAGGTTCCATCCCCCAAGCCGGTCCCGAGGTGGCGGAGCGGAGAGCTAGACACGCCAAGTGGTGACATAGCACGGTCAATGCAGCCGCAGAGTGACACCAAAGTCCTCGATCATTTTCATGCACAAAATGGTGCAAACCGAGATAATAGTAATAATGATAAATAAAAAATCGCTGCATAATAAATAATTTATGCAAAGTGAGTAATAAAATAAATATGGCCTGGCGCCAAGTCAATGTCAATGCAGGCGCCGGCGTGATGCGGTAAAGGCGTGGCAAAGCCTGAATTCACAGTGTCGGTCTCGAGCTCGGATGCGGCGTCAGCGGACTATGTACGGAAACTGACCGAACCACCATGCGCCTATCGTTAATGCGGCCACCATTTGATAGACCTGTGTACATATGATGGACAAACCAGAGTAATAATTACTTGGGAAAAATGAACCCAAACAAGCAAAAAATACTGGGATTAATAGCACCTGGTTTATTTGTTGTAGCAATCCGAAGGAAGGTGATTCCCAAAATTGGGACTCGATCCGCACACCAATTGCCTGATGGGCCGACGGCATGGCGATGCTGTCAGAGGTTGGCTTGCCGAGGCAAAGCCCTCGGTCCAGCTAACGTGATGGAGCTGGTCGGCTAGTGACGCCGAAGTCTCCGGAGGAGGTTGATGAAGAGATGTCGAAGCCCCCGGTCCAGCCGATATGTCGAAGTAGGTTGGCGTGATGGACACCATCTTGAAGAAGCAATAGTGCGGCCCTGCCGATGCAGGTCGTGATGTGGTCGATGCCGGCTTGATGAAGCGACCGTGCAGCGATGCCGGTATGCCCACTCCGTGTAATCCGTGGGGTGGCGATGTTGGTGATGATTTATCTTTCACGATGCCGGATTCTTGTTCGGCTTGCCGAGATGATGATCCGAAGAAGTTGAGCTCGGCTCAACAAAGTGACGACGTGTCTAGCGTAGGTCGGCAGCCGTGGAGCAATTTTGCTGGACTGGTTTGACACCAGCATGATATTGAAGATCATGTTCAAAAGATTTTAAAGTTAGTGGGATGTGTTCGGGAACAAAACACAATACCCCATACAAAACTTCCTTCAAAAAGGATGTCTGAAATCCCGTTCGTAAAAAGTGATGCACTAATCGGAAGGATCCCGGAGTTTGGACGGTCGGATCGAGCTGAAATTTTGAG
Source organism: Aegilops longissima (assembly GCA_021605205.1). NCBI lineage: Eukaryota > Viridiplantae > Streptophyta > Magnoliopsida > Poales > Poaceae > Aegilops > Aegilops longissima. Next base: position 675,482,889 of record CM038682.1, on the reverse strand, counting down.
GGGTGGTAGATATAGGAATTCCGCCGCCGATCAACGGTTGGATCTTCCAAAGGAAGTCCGAGCTAGAAGTTGGACACCACGCCCTAAAATCGTCCGGATTCTCGTCCAGATTCAATGCGGCTCTAGTATATCGGAGATTGCCAGAGATTCCTCCATCGGAACTCGACGAAATTTTCCAGGGTTGTTGTAGACTTAATCCCGCACAATTCCACTGAAACGATCGTTAAAACGATACTTGAGGAGGCGGTGGCGGCGGACACAAGTCCGCTGTCCAGAAAAACAGTACGGTCGCCCGAGGGCAATGTTGACGTTGAACCCCCGGGCTCCCTGGATGATTCCTCCATGATCTTGATAGAGATCGAAGTTGATGTTGATCAAGACCGTCATCCGAACATGACGATCAGAGGTAGGGCGCAGTCCTTGGTCGATCCAAGGTGACCAGTCGAGCTGGTGACGAAGATGCTGAAGTCGCAGTTGATCTGCAGGCGAGCCATCGACCTTTTGCCGAACACACAGCGGAACTCTCAATGAAAGCACCAATGTCGGTGTCAAAACCGGCGGATCTCGGGTAGGGTGTCCCGAACTGTGCGTCTAGGCGGATGGTAACAGGAGACAAGGGACACGATGTTTTACCTGTGTTGGGCCCTCTCGATGGAGGTAAAACCCTACTCCTGCTTGATTAATATTGATGATATGGGTAGTACAAGAGTAGATCTACCACGAGATCAGAGAGGCTAAACCCTAGAAGCTAGCCTATGGTATGATTGTTGTATATCTATCGACTAGCCTGGCCTCGGTTTATATAATGCACCAGAGGCATAGGATAACAAGATTCCTAGCCGAATACGCCGGTGGGGAGGAGTCCTTGTCTTGATCGCCAAGTCTTTTGGAATCTTCCTTGTATGCGGCAGCTGTCCGGACTGGCCCATGAGTATACGGCCATGGGAATCCTCGGCCCAATCCAACTTATCGGAAGACGACGTGGTGAGTACCCCCTAGTCCAGGACACCGTCAGAGAGGGAGAGGGAAAGAGGGGTCGCGCCCCCTTCCCCTAGTCCAATTTGGACTCCCCTTGGGGGGCGCGCCACCTCCTGGGCTGCTGCCCTCTCTCTCCCCTAAGGCCCACTAAGGCCCAATACTTCCGCGGGGGGTTCCTGTAACCCTTCCGGCACTTCAGTTTTCACTGAAATCACCCGGAACACTTCCGGTGTCCGAATATAGCCGCCCGATATATCGATCTTTATGTCCCGACCATTTCGAGACTCCTCGTCATGTCTGTGATCATATCCGGGACTCCGAACTGCCTTCTGTACATCAAAACACATAAACTCATATATACTAATTGTCACCGAACGTTAAGCGTGCGGACCCTACGGGTTCGAGAACTATGTAGACATGACCGAGACTCATCTCCGGTCAATAACCAATAGCGGAACCTGGATGCTCATATTGGTTCCTACATATTCTACGAAGATCTTTATCAGTCAAACCGCATAACAACATACGTTGTTCCCTTTGTCATCGGTATGTTACTTGCCCAAGATTCGATTGTCGGTATCTCAATACCTAGTTCAATCTCATTACCGGCAAGTCTCTTTACTCGTTCCGTAATGCATCGTCCCGCAACTAACTCATTAGTCACATTGCTTGCAAGGCTTATAGTGATGTGCATTACCGAGAGGGCCCAGAGATACCTCTCCGACAATCGGAGTGACAAATCCTAATCTCGATCTATGCCAACTCAACAAGTACCATTGGAGGCACCTGTAGATCACCTTTATAGTCACCTAGTTACGTTGTGATGTTTGGTAGCACACAAAGTGTTCCTCCGGTATTTGGGAGTTGCATAATCTCATAGTTATAGGAACATGTATAAGTCATGATGAAACCAATAGCAATATACTAAACGATCAAGTGCTAAGCTAACGGAATGGGTCAAGTCAATCACATCATTCTCTAATGATGTGATCCCGTTAATCACATGACAACTCATGTCTATGGCTAGGAAACTTAACCATCATTGATTCAACGAGCTAGTCAAGTAGACGCATACTAGTGACACTCTATTTGTCTATTTATTCACACATGTACTAAGTTTCTGGTTAATACAATTCTAGCATGAATAATAAAAATTTATCATGATATAAGGAAATATAAATAACAACTTTATTATTGCCTCTAGGGCATATTTCCTTCAGGTGGTGCCTTACAACCCTTATCTGTTGCGGATGTTCAACTGCCACATAATGTCGAGGTGTGCTCCAGCATCTAAGCCATCAAGTACCTTTACAAATCGTATACAAGGGCCACGATTGAGCTTCATTCAGCATCGACTAACCTGACAGCAACAGGGTTGTAGACGAGATTAAAAGGTACGTTGATGTGAGATGGGTTAATCCACCGGAGGCGACGTGTAGGATATTCGGCTTCAACCTTTCTGATAGTTTCCCGTCGATCCTATAGTTGCCGCTTCATCTCCTTAATATGCATAGTGCACGTTCAAAGTGCTACAAGACCTGACCGATGTCGTCAACCATGATAATGCATCTAAGTCAATGCTGGCGGAGTATTTCCTCGCTAATCAGCAACACGTGTGGGCTCGGGATATCATGTACAAGGAATTTTTGGGAAGTTTTACATGGCAGAGACAGAAGTAGTAGAGGCCGAGAGAAAAGCAACACCAATAGTTGGTCGAATCGGGGTATTGTATCGGATGGCATGATCAACATCTATTTCAAAAAGTGCATATACTTCAGCAATTGACAGATTTTGCTTTATTTGCTCACTTGAAGATATGTTTACTTATTGCTATCATACAAGTCAATAAAAATAGGCAATTATTGCATACTTTATAGGTACTATGCATGTGCGTTAGAATTTGCTGATTAGTATCTTATCCTTATTGCCACACTGTTGCTTCCAATTTTGAATGTGACATATTTTGTTAACTATACTAGATGGCGCCAATTAATCTTAGATGTCAGCGAACATTTGCAAACTTCACAAAAAACTAGTCTAGCCTAGCTAAGTTCAACATGCTTTCTCATATTTGAAAGAAAAGGAAAAACCCTGCTAGCTAATTTAAGCTATTTGTTATAGATTCATAGACTTCGACGGCATCGAATATTCTGATACATTCAGAACTTGTAGTATTTGTGTGAGGGTAGATATCAAATTCCCGGTTAATCCGAGTGGTGATAAGCTTCACTTCATTCTTATGGATAGAACTGTAAGTCTCAAGCATGTTATATTGCTAAAACAGACATTTTTTTGCCATCATCTAATATTTGCTAAACCAATTCTAAGGGTGCCAAAATCGAGGCAATAGTTGCCAGAAAAGATTTAGTGAATAGATTCAATCTTACATTGCACATGGGCGTAAGTACATCATTCATGGTGTTACTGTGCAACCTAACTTTGAATAACTGGAGTGTAGATACATTCAACACACATATGAGTGTTCCTTCAGCGCAAGGACATTTGCTGAGTCCCTCTCACTTCAATTTCCAACATATCCCAAACATTTGATGTCATTCCAGGAAGTTTAGAGGTGTCCAAAAAACACTTACGTAGGTATGCATTCAGGCATATAATACTTACTAACACAGAGATAATCTTGGTATATAAATATGACTAATGATAATTGATACAACCATAATTGGCATAGCATTCATTATGATGGACATGAACTCATGGGGGGATACCCAGGTGCCAAAATATATAGAGAGGTCACCTTCATGGATATGTGGTATGTGTAGTTGGTATATAATAATTCCAACTCTTTTATACAGAATAATCAAAATTAATTCAAAAAGTCCTTGACATGGTTACCATTTTCAAATATTCCAAATTGTAGGGGCAAACTTATAGTTGTTGGGTTTTGGGTGGTCAACAACTGGAGGCAATAAATCTATTGTCCTTGCCACTATGCTTCGTAAGGATTGCAAATACTGTAATTGATGCATCTATACCAATATGTATTGCATATTCTAAGAAAGTGTATTGTCATGTCAACCTAAATATTTTTTTCATCTTGGCAATAGGAAATCTAGAAACTTCAAATTACACCACCTTTGCATTAAACCTGGATCATACTGCAGCACACACACTTGATGGTGAGTAGTTATGACTCATTATCAACTACAATTCAATTACTTATGATTGTTATTAATATATGTAGACAAAATTTAAATATTATTAAATGCAACATTTATAATATATATTGCAGATATTTGCCAAAAAATAATAGGTGGGTTGATTGACATGAATTTGTTCAGCAATTTATTGAGTGGAGGTGGGATTTCCTAGAAAACGAGTTGTCTACAAAGGATCCCCGACACAGGATGTATACAAAGAAAGCTCAGCGCATGTAGTACAGATAGTAGACATTGGTTATGTCTAATACGCATGATTGTGTGTTTCAACTTGTAAGTTTAGTTATCACGTACTTGGTTTGTATCTACTATGTAGATGACTGTTTCGACACGTTTGTTTGTGTCTATGGTGTTTTAAGGTATGTGCTAATTTCACAGATGATTTAGTTATTATCTACATTTAAAAAACAAGTTTGTCCATGTTCATAGATTTTGAATTACCTTTAACATTGTTCAATTGTCGAAATATATTCCATAAAAACAATCATTTAAAAATCCAAGTCCATGCTATCACTTTGTCGAGTAATCTTTTCACATCATACTTCTATTCCGTGTGTCTGTGGCAATGCATGGACATTCAACTAGTACAAGTACAATTTTCATGCCCTAGATGGTTCTATGAATATGTTTACCTAATGATAGTAAACACTAGAAAATACAATTAAGATATTTTGTCTGCATGATTTAGAAATCTCCAAGAATAACATTAAAAGATATAGGAACACATACATAGGCACATAAATATATGTATAATGCACAGATAGTCAATGTAAAATTTAAAACAATTCAACAAATTCTAACAACAAAGAGAAGTTTTGTTACATCATACAATTTAAAATTCGCACAATAAAATTTCTAATCATATACATTACAAATGTATAACAAAGAGTACTATAATTATTTTTTAGAAACATTATTATGAGGTTAACTATGATGACTAACTAATAGAAACTTATATCAATTAAATTTTTAATATGGTATAGTTTAAAATAAATATAAATGTTTAGTATGAATTACATTGCCCCGTGTCCAAAAATGGATTGGACCGGCTCTGCTTTGGTACAACTGGGATTGGGACAACAAGTTTTCTAGTACCTGTCCGTCTACATGAAGGAAAAGGAAGTAGAAAATTCAATGTGCCATGTACAATATCGATATGGATCTATCAGAAAGCAATGGGTGTTCAACACTTGGATTCGTACTGATCGTCCACTCAACAGCAAAATGAGTGCGCGAATCGCCGTACCACCCTAGCGCAACCTAACATAAGATGAGCCAACATGTGTTAGTCATGTCCTTCCTCCATATGTATAGTGAGCATTGTCAGCTGTCGACCTTATGTATGCATGCGAGGGCGACGTGGGAACATGGATCACACTCACCTCCCAGCCAACGTGGATCACGTAGAGGCCGATAGTCACGCTGTCACCTTTGTAGTAGAGGAGTATTACGGCCGTGTTGAACTGATTCACATTGTACTTGAAGGTGTAGACATCCATCGCGGCGAACCTGTAGTACCCTCCTATGTCTTGCTTGGTCGTGTCACCTGCTTCGCAAGCTAAGCGAGAACAAAATTATTAATAATGCTACAATTGGTAATATCTCCATTGATCAATGGATCTACGATGAATCAACTTGTCCGAGCAATCTCTATCTCTCCAACCTTGGACCTTGGGACTTTGACCTGATGTGATAGTTCAACGTACGTGCAGATTATTAGCAACTTGCATGCTGTCAAAATTAAGCTGGTTAGGCACGTAGGAGGCAGCGTTGGTTTCATGGTCGGCCAAAAGGAGCACCCACACGACAGCAACGAGAAGAAGTAATTTAGCCATAGTCGCCTCAACTAATTTTCTTTGAGCTCAATTGTAGACTTGCAGGCGGAAGGCACGACGGCATGACACACACTTGTTGAAGCCCGTGTGTATATTTATGTTGTCCTTTATTCCAAATTGCCCCATGTAGAAGTCCATGCGTATGATTTGTGTTGTTTTTATTCCAAAGAGAGAAGAGGTGTTGGTGGTGACGGAGCTAAATTTGACAGATCTCGGGTAGGGGTCCCGAACTGATGATCTTGGCTAGATGGTAACAGGATGAAGAAGAGACATAGTATTTACCAGGTTCGGGCCCTCTCAAAGTGGTAAAATCCAGTGTCTTGCTTGTATTGATTATGGACAGGGTACAAAGTACTGGTTGATCTACCTCAAGATCATATGTGTGAATGAATCTACCTCTGCGGTCTAAACCCCTTAACATATATTGACACCGGGGCAACCTAGGGTTAGACCTAGGTCGGTCATATCGGGGGATAAACATGTTGAGGATCACTTATTCTCTTGAAGTAGGCGCCAAGTCTTTAGAAGATTCCATCTTTCAGTATGTCGTGGGGCCTCGCAAGTGTGGCCCACTGGTTGGTAGTTTGGGGTCCTCGGCCCAGCCCATCCTAGGGGCCGATGTGCTTAGCACCCACCCTCCTATCTAGGATACCATCAATAGCCCCTGAACCAATATTCCAAGCCGAGGACAATCCTCAGATTACTCTCTCTCTCCATTGTTTTTCTTTGGTCTTGCAAACTGGTTCAACATTCACCTTTGTGTTTCCTCCTTCAATGTAACCATAGCTCGCGTACGAGGAGTTATATACCTCTGGCTCCCGAGGAGCCCCAAACGAGCTCTTCCCAATAAGTATTTTATTTATTTGATCTGAAAACCCTTACCAAGCCTACTAAGCATAACAGTGAAGTCTTTCCGTGGAAAAGCGCGTGTCCCGATTGGGTCATGTTTTGATAACTTTGACCGAACTCGAAACACCACCATATGCTGTAGAACCGAAAGGTCCCATCAGTACCCATTTTGTCGCGGGTAGTGTAGCTCCAGGCCGTCACCATTAGCATGTCTCATCACTACAAAATTTGCTCTATCCAGTGACAAAAACATTGGTGACGAAACATGAAATGTCGCTAAAATTATTTTCTGTGACGGTCCACAATCAAGAGGTGTTTTCCTCCTAGGGCACCGCCCTCGGCAACTTTTGCGATGTTTTAGCCTGTAATGTTGCGACGCTTTTGGGCGTCACTAGCCATGTCCATTTTCAGGGACGGTTTGTAGTGTCACCGAAAATCTTTCGTGGCACAGAAAATGTTCGGCGGGTTAGAAAAAGATTAAAAAAAATGGTGTGTTGGTGTTCAGAACATAGTACGTACCTTATAAATTCTACCACACCAGAGTTCATAACATATTACATTCAAATTTTCTGGGTTTAGGGTCCAGATGGTCTTATCAAAATCTATCGATCATTTTCTCATGTGTGCTTGTGTCGCCCGGATAATTAAGCTACAGTAACCCTCTGGAAATGATGCCACGTCATCTCGGTTAGTGTTGATAATCTCACGTTAGTTCCAAACCGGTTCAAAATTCAAATTCAAAATATGGCAAACAACAAATTTTAAAACATTAAAAGAAAAGTGTTCGGACTGTGCCAAATATTACATAGGTAATTATAGTGAAGAAAGCACATGTTTAGAAAATACTTAAATGCCCTAAAGTAAATAAAACAGAAAAGGAAAATAAATAAAAGAAAAGAAAACACAAAAACAGAAAACAAAGCTAACCAAAAAAAAAGAGAAGCCCCCCCCACTGGGCCAGCCGGCCCAGCAGGCCACCAGGCCGGCCCACCAGCCGCGCCCATATCCCCCTGCTCCCGAAACCCTAGAGCCCCACCCCACTGCCCCCATGATCCCCACCCTCTCCCTCTAGCGCCGTCATAGGAAAGGGCGCACGATCCCCATCGCTCTCCCCACTCTCCCCTCGCTCCGCCGATCCCGGTGACCCCGTCGCCCCCGACGCCCATCGCCACCACCATGCCGTAGCTTCACCGTCCCCGACTTCGTCGCGTGCCATCGCCCCGCCGCCCTCGTCGCAGGCAGCCCGGACGCCGCTCCGACCGCAATACCGACGCCCTTCTGCCTCCTCGAGCCCGCATCGCCACTCCTCCCCGCTGGACGCCTCGCCGTCCTCTCCGCCGTGCGCCGCACCCCCGTGCCGCCTCCCCGCCGGACTGCAACCCCGTCGCCTGTCATCCCCGTCCTCCTCCTCGCCGAACCGCCCGAGTCACCACCGCCTCGTCGTCCCCGACCTCCGCCGAGCCCGCTGCCTTGACCTCGCGAACCCCGGTGAGGCCCGGGCTCCGCCCCTCTCCTCGTGACTTCTCGCCCACGACTGCCGCCAAGACTCACGCGCTTGCCATCGGCCACCGCGGGCAGGCCGTGCCTCGACACGCTGCTGCACCGACCGCCGTGCCTGTCGTCCCCGCGCTTTCTACCGCCCCGGGGTGTGGCCTCCTCCCCGTGCTGGCCTCACCCCGCCATCGCCTGCGCGCCGCCCTGCCCACCTGCTCCCTGCGGCTGCCTTGCCGTGGCCGGCGGTGCCTCGTAGCACCTCGCGCCCGGCTGCTTCGCCGCCGCCGCCATCGAGGCCTCGGGCACGCTCGCCCTCGCCTCTCGTGGCCTCGGATGCGAGCATCCGCACTTTGACGCCTGCTAGCTGGACTCCGCCAAGGCCCCGCCCACGATGATGGGGCCCACGCCCCAGAACGTTTTTAGAAGAAAAAAATAATAATAATAAAAATAAAACTAATTTCAATTAATTAACTAACTAAAGTAATTAAGTTAATTAATCCTACTTAATTAGTCTGAATTAACCTGTTAGTCTAACTAAGTAGTAATTAGTTAACCTAACCCTAATTAAGTAAACAGTGTATGATAGGTGGGTCCCACTGGGCCCACATGTTAGTTTGACTTAGTCAACCCCTGTTGACTGCTGATGTCAGCATGACATCATGTTGATGCCATAAATCCAATTTCGAATTAATTTAAATAATTAATTAAATTCCAGAAATTAATAAATTCTTTTGCAAATCATATCTTTTAATCTCTAACTCGGATGAAAATACTTTCTACATGAAAGTTGCTCAGAACGACGAGACGAATCCGGATACGCAGCCCGTTCGTCCGCCACACCTCCCTAACCTATCGAACCTGCAAATTTTCACCTCCGGTTCATCTGTCCAAAAACACGAAACTCCGGGGATACTTTCCTGATGTTTCCCCTTTGCCACACCTATCCTGCGTTAGGTCACCCCTAGCACGCAGATTTCCATGTTATGATTTGTGTTGCTTTGATTGCTCTATTATTTATTTGTGTTCCTCTCGTTATTTCTTTCCTAGAGACCCCGAGACTGCCACGACCCCCGATTCGACTACGATGTTGACGATTCTCCTTCTTGCTCGAGCTTCGTGCAAGCCCCCCCGATCACCAGATATCGCCTATTCTCCTCTATACTGCTTGCATTAGAATAGTGTAGCATGTTACTGCTTTCCGTTAATCCTATCCTGATGCATAGCCAGTCCTTGCTACTACTGTTGATACCTTTACCTGCAATCCTACCTTCTTAGTATAGGATGCTAGTACTCTATCTGTGGCCCTACATTCTTGTTCGTCCGCCTTGCTATACTATCGGGCCGTGATCACTAGGGAGGTGATCACGGTTATATACTTACATACTATTACATGATACCTGTGGTGACTAAAGACGGGTCGGCTCGTAGGAGCACCCGCGAGTGGATCTTTGTGGCGGAGCGACAGGGCAGGTTTAGACCGCCTAGGAGAGAGGTGGGCCTGGCCCTGTTCGGCATTTGTGGATACTTAACATGCTTAACGAGATCTTGGTATTTGATCTGAGTTGGGTCATTGACCTTATACGCACTAACCGCCACATGGGACAAGATATGGGCAACCGGCATCGTGGTATAAGCCGAAGCCTTCATGACGTCAGCGACTAAGCAGCGCGCGCCGGATTGGACTGGAATGCCTGCTAGGCTAGGTCTGCTTCGGTCACAGATGCAACGTGTGTGTGTGCTAAGGGCGATGGGCCCTGACACTGCGGCGCTTAGGTTTAGACCGCATGTCGACCTCTCTGTTGTGCCTAGGTGGGCTGCGACGTGTTGATCTTCCGCGCCGGGCATGACCCAAAAAGTGTGTCCATCCAAATGGGATCGGCGTGTCGGGTAATGTGGTGCACCCTGCAGGGAAGTTAATCTATTGAATAGCCGTGATCTTGGTAATGGGACGACTTGAGTTGTACCTTGACCTTATGACAACTAGAACCGTATACTTAATAAAACACACCCTTCCAAGTGCGGATACAACCCGGTGATCGCTCTTTAACAGACGACGAGGAGGGATCACCGGTAGGATTATGCTATGCGATGCTACTTGAGGACTTGATCTACTCTCTTCTACATGCTGCAAGACGGAGGCTGCTGAGCGTAGTCTTGACGGGATTAGTTATCCCCTCTTATTCTGGCATTCTGTAGTTCAGTCCACTGATATGGCCCTTTACACATATACCCATGCATATGTAGTGTAGCTCCTTTCTTGCGAGTACTTTGGATGAGTACTCACGGTTGCTTTCTCCCCCTTTCCCCCTTTCCTTTCTACCTGGTTGTCGCAACCAGATGTCGGATCCCAGGAGCCAGACGCCACCGTCGACGAGGACTACTACACTGGAGGTGCCTACTACTACGTGCAGCCCGCTGACGACGACTCAGGAGTAGTTAGGAGGATCCTGTGCAGGAGGCTGCGCTTCTTTCGATCAGATCCCGGTTTGTGCTAGCCTTCTTAAGGAAAACTTGTTTAACTTATGTCTGTACTCAGATATTGTTGCTTCCGCTGACTCGTCTATGATCGAGCACTTGTATTCGAGCCCTCGAGGCCCCTGGCTTGTATTATGATGCTTGTATGACTTATTTATGTTTTTAGAGTTGTGTTGTGATATCTTCTCGTGAGTCCCTGATCTTGATCGTACATGTTTGCGTGCATGATTAGTGTACAATTGAATCAGGGGCGTCACAAGTTGGTATCAGAGCCGACTGCCTGTAGGAATCCCCCGTTCCAGCTCCTTGGCCGAAGTCGAGTCTAGACATTGCAAAAACTTTTACTAAAATGGTTGTGTGCCTTACGGGCCCACATCGCCATTGGGTGGTATTAGGATCTTTTACTCCTCGATCTTTACTCTGGGACTATAAGCTCTCTTCTATTCAGGTTAAATGATTTTGCTAAAAACAAAACTAACTTTAGGTTCTCGCAAGTACTTTCTCCCGGAGAGCCCCTCACTTCAGATGATCGCCTGTTGCACTAGAAGATTCCGAAGTTACTCTACGATGTTCTCTCGAGTCTTTGTGCCATCGCATTTGCGATTTCCTTCCACCGTTAACCCCTATGAAAACTGCATACACTTGCCCTTCATACAATCATTCCCCATTGATCTTGTTATTACAAGATGTCACGAATTACTCTTTGTTGTCCCAAGAATCCTTTGAGCTCACTGCCTTGCAGCTCCTTTCCACCTGAATACCCCTACGGATAATTTCTCGCCCCTATCGAGTATCCGCTCATCCCCAGTTGTTCACGTGTTTCACAATGGTCTTCGAAATACTATTCGATCCTCCAAAATTCCTCAGTAGCTTATTGCTCTGCAATACTTGTCTGCTTGCATTATGGATGCTTTCCATATGTCTGGCAATATTCGTTAGTATCCTTAGACACCGTCATTTTGATCCTATTGATTCAACATGAGTGCGAATGCACACAATCGTCAGTTGATCCTTTTAAAATATCTTTCCGGCTCAGACGTCATTTTGAACATGAGCTTGGTCTCGACCAATCTATTTGTCGTCAATTGTACCCTTAGGTCTATTGAACTTATCCATCCTTGATCAGAGTGTCTGCTTCTGATCCTTCGATATGGAAATCATAATTCCTTTGATATCTAAGCATCGAATCATTCAGATGTTCTATAATTTGATGCCCTTGCATTCTTTCTTCAACTGGTTGTGTGCTGATGCTCACATCAGCTCTGCTATGGACCGTCAGATCCTTTATTGGATTATTATTCAGTAGCGTCCTTCATATTTAATTGCCTTGTGAATTCTTCCCTAATACATAATGCCATTAGTAAATCCTATTCTCTGATTTGGCCAACCAGGCTCTGCTTTCGAGCTGGGGATATTTACTATTGAGGCTTGTGGTATATGTTTCCACGATGCCCTAATAGGTTGAACCTATACCTTCCTTAATATGTGTGAACTCGAAAGTTTTCACGACTCATGCTTTACTGGTATTTTGCCAGATAAAATTTCAACACTACAAATTCTACGAAAGTGAGAAGTGAATGAGAGGTTATGCATTGGAGAAGTGGGAATCGACCTTGAACTTTGTGTTCATGCCCATGGACAGGATGTAGATCCTATCTTGGAAACTTCTTGTAATAATAACTATTTCCTTGATAAATATCATCTGGTATCTGTGAATTGATCCTTTGCAACCGTGGTTCCGACCATGATTGTTCTCCTTTGACTCTATTTCTCGGACAAGTTAAAGTACTTGCCTTTTGCAGAACAGTACGCCTTCCCAACCTCTATTTTGTTCTACCTACGAGTATTACCCCATGGTATCTCGAGGATATCAACCCATTGCACTTCATCTTATGAATTTCTGATGAAGTAGTACCTTTCCCCATCATAGTCACTCCACGGGTTCTAGGTTGTCGTTAACCGAGAACACTGATTTGTGAATCGAATCAACACTGAGATACAATACTCTCAGTACTTTGTTGTTGAGAAGTTTAATACTCCATCATGTCACTCCTAGCCTGATCGGCTACATCATTATCGTGCTAATTTAAATATGCTACCTGGTCCTTAATCCCGGAGCACAACTTTCAATGATGAGCTAAGCTTGTGTTGATTTCCTCGTCTTATCGTCCCACCACGAACAACAAGCTTGATTTTGAGTTTGTGTTGTACTCTTGGTTCAAATAACCTTTCGCTTCATCCTTCCTTTGACTTGGTGTCATTGCCGATCGATTACATCTCCATGAAATCTCCCGACAAATGCGTCATGATCATCATCAGCATTCTGAGCTCTTCCAGGATATCAATTGAACTCATGATGTGAAATACCATCCTTGCCCTCGATGATTTGTGTTATCATTGACCATTTTATTGCCTTCCACTCAACACAAACTTGTTCGTGATTTGTGTTATACCTTGAGTTCCTTGCTATCCAGCATATGTGCTTCTTTACCTTGGAGTATTACCGTCTTTTATGTCAAGGATGTTGTGAGGATTTCACCACCTCTTAAGAATTCTTGTTATAGTGATGCTTCTCGCCATCACCATTCTTTTCTTGGTCCCCGTGTTGAGTGAACTCACAGCGAATTAAAACCTCTAGCAACCCTATTGCTTTGAAGTTAATGGTCGATATTTCATTCTTAGACCATTGGTTATCGAATCACCATTCTAACATTGATCCTGCTACCTAAGCCCATAACTCGGGTGCACCTTTCAACTAATGATTGATGGTGTATGTTTTCCTCGAGCATACAACATTATATCATTTCAATCAACAAGTGTCATCTTCTTGTTCACATTATTGTGGAAATCCATCCGTTTGGAATTCTCGATGAATTGTCGCTGAGCCCATCAGCCACCTCCTCATCCTCTCCTTGGTTTAATGATGAACTATTGTTTCAGGAACCCGCTCCTGTAGTTCATTTCCCGAGAATATTGCAATGTCATTTCATCAATTTGTGTTGCACCTTTTCTTCTCGGACATCCAGAGTCTGAGGTATCATGACACCAACCGGATCTGAATCTCGGTCAGATATGATGGTTGGGACAACTTTCCAGGAGTTATGTTGTTGGTCCTTTGATGACCCGGTAATATGATGTCATGCCTAGCACCCCCTGGCTGGAGCACCTATTATTATAATTTCTTTTGCAAGGATAACCATTCTCCCTGGAGGAAATTGTAGGACTTATTTTATAAGTTACTCCTGATGGATCATTGGTGTATCCAAAGTCTGGCCCTTGATTGAAACACCATATCATTGCTACCTGAAGCATGACTGTGGTACTCCGTTCACCAACAAGAACATTTGAAGCACAATGCTAAATTCGCTTTATCAATTATCCAAACACCATTGAATGGGCAACGTCATGAAATTCCTCTCCCTTTACCTCAACGGTTCTCTACTTTCTATCCTGTCATGGATATCATGCCCCGCTTGTCCTTGGAAAGGATATACCCCTGAAATATGTGTGTATACACATTTTCCTCCCCATTGTTCGGATTAAACCTGGTAATCACCTTTCCTTTCCATTGGTTTGCTTAACCCTTCTTGTAATCTATATTATATAAGCAGTAGTATTCTCCTGCTTATGTAAACACCTCGGTGTACAATCGTGTCGGTAAGACCCTGTTACTATTGTTAATGACATTCCGGTAACCACCAATGGACGAGAACTTTGCCTATTGGTCCGCCTCGTTCAACGAGCAGGAAGATGGTTCTCTTCGTCCCTCACCCTTGGCACCAACGTTGTTACTGACATAACTGACAAGTTATTCTCTGGCATGCCTTGCTATCATAATCGTGCAAGATATCACCGCTCTTTCAACGTTTAACCCACATGGTGGGCCCATAACCCACAGTTCCACAGGATCGAAACCTAACTCTCCTGTACACCCTAGTGTCAAAGTTATTCCTCGCACTTGGCTTCGTATGTAATTCACGGGCCACCTGCCTAGTGATCTATTCTGGTATCAGACGCAATGCGTATTCCCATTGCTCTAAACCCCTTTCACACTTTGTTTCAGGCAACAAACGATTGCCTATGCACTTGAAACTTCCATTTTGCACCTTCTTACTTTGCTCTCGATAATTTCTTAATTATCAATTCGAGAGTTACGTTCCGTTACCTTTCCTGATGTTATCTACCAGATAAGCAACATTGTAGCGGCCCGTTCTTCCGAAGTTATCCCTTGACCTTCGTACGTACGATGGAGTTCCCGAGGAAAAGATGCCGACTTCATCATGATGACCTGAAGCAGACAAATGAAGACGTCAATATAATGGATCGACCTCTACGAGAAGAGTAACCAAGACCGAGAAGACTCGTTAGATTTTTCGCTACAAGCACCTTCCCCCCCTTACTCCACCGCTTAAATCTCGGGACGAGATTTCTTGTAGTGGAGGAGAATTGTGACGCCCGGATAATTAAGCTACAGTAACCCTCTGGAAATGATGCCACGTCACCTCGATTAGTGTTGATAATCTCACGTTAGTTCCAAACCGGTTCAAAATTCAAATTCAAAATATGGCAAACAACAAAGTTTTAAAATATTAAAAAAAATGTTCGGACTGTGCCAAATATTACATAGGTAATTATAGTGAAGAAAGCACATGTTTAGAAAATACTTAAATGCCCTAAAGTAAATAAAACAGAAAAGGAAAATAAATAAAAGAAAAGAAAACACAAAAACAGAAAACAAAGCTAAACAAAAAAGAGAGAAGCCCCCACACTGGGCCAACTGCCCAAGAGGCTACCTGCCGCCCACCACCGCGCCCATATCCCCCACTGCACCAAACCCTAGAGCCCCACCCCACTTCCCCCACGATCCCCACCCTCTCCCTCCAGCACCGTCATAGGAAAGGGCGAACGATCCCCATTGCTCTCCCCACTCTCCCCTCGCTCCCCCCCGATCCCGGTGACCCTGTCGCCCCCGACGCCCATCGCCACCACCACGCTGTCGCTTCACCATCCCCGACGTCGTCGCGTGCCATCGCCCCGCCGCCCTCGTCGCAGGCGGCCCGGACGCCGCTCCGACCGCACCACTGATGCCCTTCCGCCTCCTTGAGCCCGCATCACCACTCCTCCCCGCTGGACGCCTCGCCGTCCTCTCCGCCGTGCGCCACACCCCCGTGCCGCCTCCCTGCCAGACAGCCACCCCGTCGCCTGTCGTCCCCGTCCTCCTCCTCGCCGAACCGCCTGAAGTCGCCACCGCCCGTCTGTCCCCGACCTCCGCCGAGCCCGCTGCCCTTGACCTGCGAACCCGGTGAGGCCGGGCTCCCCCCTCTCTCTCGCACTCCCTCGCCCGCGACCGCCGCGCGCGCCAAGGCTCCGACCCAGCGCTCACAGCATGGGCGGGCAGCGCCTGACACCTGACACGCTGCACCGACCGGTTGTACCCATCGTCCCGCGCCGCTACGCCCGGGCCGTGGCCTCCTCCCGTGTTGGCCTCACCCGCCATCGCCGCTGCGCCGCCCCGCCCCTGCTCCTCGCGGCTGCCTCGCGTGGCCGCCATGGCCAGAGCTCTCGCGCCCTGGCTGCTGCCGTCGCCGGCCATCGAGGCCTCGGCGCTCGCCCTCGCCTCTCGTGGCCTCGGATGCGAGCACCCGCACCTGTACGCCCGTTAGCCACACCCGCTAAGGCCCTGGCCCAATGACAGATGGGGCCCACGCCCCAGAACGTTTTTAGAAGAAAAAAAAATAAAAATAAAAATAAAAATAAGTTTAGTTAATTAATTAATTAACTAACTAAATTAATTAAGTTAATTAATCCTACTTAATTAGTCTAAATTAACCTGTTAGTCTAACTAAGCAGTAATTAGTTAACCTAATCCTAATTAATTAAACAGTGTATGATAGGTGGGTCCCACTGGGCCCACATGTCAGTTTGACTTAGTCAACCCCTGTTGACTGCTGATGTCAGCATGACATCATGCTGATGCCATAAATCCAATTTCGAATTAATTTAAATAATTAATTAAATTCCAGAAATTAATAAATTCTTTTGCAAATCATATCTTTTAGTCCGTAACTTGGATGAAAATACTTTCTACATGAAAGTTGCTCAGAATGACGAGACGAATCTGGATACGCAGCCCGTTCGTCCGCCAGACCTCCCTAACCTATCGAACCTGCAAATTTTCACCTCCGGTTCATCTGTCCAAAAACACGAAACTCCGGGGATACTTTCCCGGATGTTTCCCCCCTTCGCCAGCGTCACCTATCCCTGCGTTAGGTCACCCCCATGTTTGATTTCCGTTAATCCTATCCTGATGCATAGCCAGTCCTTGCTACTACTATTGATACCTTTACCTGCAATCCTACCTTCTTAGTATAGGATGCTAGTACTCCATCTGTGGCCCTACATTCTTGTCCGTCTGCCTTGCTATACTATCGGGCCGTGATCACTAGGGAGGTGATCACGGTTATATACTTACATACTATTACATGATACCTGTGGTGACTAAAGACGGGTCGGCTCGTAGGAGCACCCGCGAGTGGATCTTTGTGGCGGAGCGACAGGGCAGGTTGAGACCGCCTAGGAGAGAGGTGGGCCTGGCCCTGTTCGGTGTTCGTGGATACTTAAGACGATTAACGAGATCTTCGTATTTGATCTGAGTTGGGTCATTGACCTTATACGCACTAACCGCCACATGGGACAAGATATGGGCAACCGGCATCGTGGTATCAGCCGAAGCCTTCGTGACGTCAACGACTGAGCGGCGCGTGCCGGATTGGACTGGAACGCCTGCTAGGCTAGGTCTGCTTCCGGCCGCGTATGCAACGTGCAGGTGTGCTAAGGGCGATGGGCCCAGACCCCTGTGCGCTTAGGTTTAGACCGGCATGCTGACCTCTCTGTAGTGCCTAGGTGGGGCTGCGACGTGTTGATCTTCCGCGGCCGGGCATGACCCAAAAAAGTGTGTCCATCCAAATAGGATCGAGCGTGTCAGGTAATGTGGTGCACCCCTGCAGGGAAGTTAATCTATTCGAATAGCCGTGATCTTCGGTAATGGGACGACTTGGAGTTGTACCTTGACCTTATGACAACTAGAACCGGATACTTAATAAAACACACCCTTCCAAGTGCCAGATACAACCCGGTGATCGCTCTCTAGCAGGCTGACGAGGAGGGATCGCTGGTAGGATTATGCTATGCGATGCTACTTGGAGGACTTCAGTCTACTCTCTTCTACATCTGCAAGACGGAGGCTGCCGAGCGTAGTCTTCAACAGGATTAGTTATCCCCTCTTATTCGGCATTCTCGCTGTTACGCCCACCGATATGGCTGTTTACATATACCCATGCATATGTAGTGTAGCTCCTTGCTTGCGTAGTACTTTGGATGAGTACTCACGCTTGCTTTCTCCCCTTTTCCCCTTTCCTTTCTACCTGGTTGTCGCAACCAGATGTCGGAGCCCAGAGCTGACGCCACCGTCGATTTATTTACTACTACTACCTGGAGGTGCCTACTACTACGTGCAGCCCACGACGACCACCTGTGAGTAGTTAGGAGGATCCAGTGCAGAGGCTGCGCTTCTTCGATCTCAGATCCCGTTTGTGCTAGCCTTCTTAAGGCAAACTTGTTTACCTTATGTCTGTACTCAGATATTGTTGCTTCCGCTGACTCGTCTATGATCGAGCACTTGTATTCGAGCCCTCGAGGCCCATGGCTTGTATTATGATGCTTTTATGACTTATTTATGTTTTTAGAGTTGTGTTGTGATATCTTCCCGTGAGTCCCTGATCTTGATCGTACACGTTTGCGTGCATGATTAGTGTACAATTGAATCGGGGGCGTCACAGTGCTCTCATCGTAGTGAACTATGAGAGCATGAACGGGAAAATATGATCACATAGAAATATATTGCATTATGTATGAGTTAATCTAAAATGTCTTCAAGCCGAAAGGTGGTCAACAAAAAAGTTCATTTCCTACAAACGCTAAGTTACACATGTAATCAACCAGTTTTCGATACACTCCTTGGCCCGTCATTTTTCCCTACCACCGGTAATCCTCTCCTCTCTCTCTCTCTCTAGACCTAGGCGAGGTAGAGGGCTTTGCCGTCGTCACCAGAAGGAACGGGATAGGTGCTGACACTAGTGTCCGCGACGGGGTGAGTCAACAATGATGGGTTGAGGTGCGGGCGTCCTCAACGGGGTGAGGTGCCAGCGATGTTGACCGCGGTATGGGCTAGTCGTCAGCGGTCGTGACCTTCACCGCCTCTGTAACTCGCTCCTCTTCTTCCAAGTGGCCATGATCCAACCTCCTCTCCCTCGACTCCAGTCCACCATCAATGTCGAGTTCGTCACCCACACCATCCATGTCTGCCCCCCTTCTTCCTCAATACTTTTGGATGTTCTCGAAACTGAACAACACAAGCCTTACTATTCTTGAATTAATCCTAAACAATAATCTTGTGTTGGGTAGCATTTGTCAGTTCTTGAATCCATTCTAGACATAATCTTGCCCTGCTTTAGGATTTAGATGAAGTGCTGTGAGATGTCAAACTAGTGTTCAAATTAGGCTAACATCATCTTGGTTTAACCAAGTACTTGACATAATCTCGCCCTCCATCGACCTCTGGGGATCCTGGCTCCCCAACAAGATCAAGATCTTTGCTCGGCTTCTGCTCAGCAACCGTCTTAGCACGCTCGCTAATTTGTTTGCTAAAAACTGTGTTTTGTCGCCCGTATGTGCCTCCTGCCAAGACGACGAATTGGCGGACCATCTCTTCACCTCTTGCCGTCGGGCGGCCCCTGTTTGGTCTCGTGTCGACATGGGCCCCTTCCTCTCCATGGAGGAAATCGCACCTGCGCATCCTCGGGCGCCAATGGATGTTGTGGCATGGAGGGTCAGCCTCTACATCCTCCTCCGGCATGTGTGGAAGGCCAGGAACAACGTGGTGTTCAACTCCATCGTTTGTGAGCCCAGGGACGTTCTCCAGCGTGCGACCAATGACAGCTGCTTTGGGCACGACGATTTGATGACATAGTGTGCGATTAGCTCCTCCTGTTTCGCTCCCTCCTCCTCTCGGCAACCTAGCCTCCCTCCCCCCTGTATTTCACTTTCCTCTATCTTGTTGTTTTCTATCTCCTTGATGGAAAACACTGTATGAAAGCCGCATCCTTTCAGGTAATATAATAACCGGTGGGGCTTATGCCCCCCGTCATTCTCGAGAAAAATGTACTTACACTAGTAGACTTGGGTAGTGACTGTTAAAAGGAGATCAATGCCGCTGTAATTGTAATGTTAACCTGCATGTGGCATCTTTGCATGTTTACTTGTGATGCCAACTGATGACCACCACTTGGCTAAAGAACGTAGGAGTAGATGATTAAGCTTCATGGTGAGGTGGTCAAGATTCAACATATTTATGTTTGTTGCAATCTCAGATATTAACTTCTACTCCAATTTTGAAATAGCAACGCCTGTTTGAAAGCAAAACACATGGTTCCAGCAAATAACTGATATGGTTGCAGCAAAACAATAATGTGGTTCCAGCAAAAATGATGTGTTTCCAGCGAAAAACATTGATATGGTTCTAGCACAAAAAAAACATGGTTCCAACAAAAAACATATAGTTCCAGCAAAATATTGAAAAGGGGTTTCCAGCAAAAAATAAATTGATGCAGCAAAAAAGTCATGGCGTCGCTGTCGTAGCCGCTCCAACACCATCCTCGGCGATTACAGCAGGTCAAAAAGCCGGTTCTAGCAAAAATCCTATGCAACAAAAAACATGGCATCCCGTCGTCGTGGCCGCCCAGCACTATCCTCTCCTGTTGCAGCAAATCGAGAAACTGATTCCAGCAAAAATCGAAATTGTTTCCAGCAAAAATCAAAAAAGGCAGCAACTTACCGAAGCCCACCACCGTCGCCGCTCACCACCATCCTCACCGGCTGAAGCAAATCCCCATGTCAGTTGTGGCAAATCCCCACGCCGGTTACAGCATCGCATCTTACCGGCCAAACTCATTACCATGAACATCGTCGCCGGTCAGAGGACACAATAGGCTCCGCCGCAGGCCGGCCGCTCCACGACCTCGCATCCATGGGCCCGGCTCTCCATGGCCGCGGGCGCAGCTCGCCACGGTGGTGTTTGGTGGAGGAGCCATGGAACGGATAGAAGAAACAAAAGGTGGGTAGTGGCCATGGACGGCCGGCACCGCGTCGCCGATGGCTGAGAATCCCGACGGCGACGCGCAAGACGAGATGGGAGGAATGGATGTGGTCATTTAAGCCTCCAAGAAGATAAGGTGAGAGGGGGCGGTTGACGGGCCCACTGAAGATACGTACGCATGACGACCTTGCACGACCGGTGCAATTTTCAGCCGGTCCGCCGGTACAAGCGTTTATCTTGGATTAATTAGTTGCACTGCTTGACAATCTTAATATTCTAGGCGAACCAACCAGTGGTTGGATGGTTAGAGGGACTGTGGTATCCCCAGCCCATCAGGGTTCAAGTCGGATTTATTTCAGGATTTCCGGCGATGCGCATTCAATGTGAGGAGACGTTCCCATAATGACGAGGTGCCTATGGTGACTTCGTAAATTTCAAGACGATATGCCACATTAGTCTCTCGAAGGTGCTCATAGGGGTAGGATGTGCGTGTGTGCATTTAGAGGGGTGAGTGTATATGAGTGCTTGCGTTTGTACCGTGTTAAAAAAATCGTAATATTCTAGGGTCGTACACACCCACCCACACACACACGCTAAAGCGCCCGAGCTTTGGACTTTCTATTTTGTTACTGCTCCCGCCTCCCGGGATGTACCGCTGAAGTTAGCCTAAATAACATAGGTAGGCAAGAGCATCTAACGCACCAGACGAGCCAAGGACGTCTCCCCTCTCCCGCACAGTAACAGAGGGCGATTTCTGAAATCCCCCCGCCGATCCACCTCGCCACCGCAGTCTTGCCGGATCTCTCGCCCTCCGCCGGCCGCTCCGCCGGCGGGAGGGTAGGGGATCCCCGTTTCGCGGTTGTATATAGTGTAGGATCTGTAGGGTTTGCAGCCGGCGGAGCCATGGAGGTGGTGGAGTCGCCGGTGAAGTGTTTGGTGCAGGTCCGCGACCCCTTCGACGGCGGCGCTCGGTGGAGCTCCGTGGTCAAGCGCCTGCTTCCTCACCGCTCGTGAATCGGTGGATCTGTGCGGTGCGGTCTTCCCCGACCAGATCCCGTGCGGCGGATCTGGGTTTCGAAGCTGTTGAAGATGGCGGCGTGGTGCATTGCGGCGGAGCCGTTGGTCCAGGGCCCTCGGGGCGGTGAGCAGGAACTTCCCGGGTGCCTTGGGGATGCTTTCGTCGATCCTTGGCCTGTGGACGAGCAGAGGCAGCGGCGCGTTTCTCTCTCGTTCTGGTCGTCGGCGAAGCTGGAGCTCAGGAGGTCTTCGTTGTAATTTCCTTTGTTTCCTGGGTTTTTCTGTAAGAACAATGCATCAATGAAATCGTCTTCTTCTCGCAAAAATAAGTTAGCCTAAATATTTAGAGCGGGGCCCGCTATCCACCACCAACCTCTCGCTCGTTCCTTTTCTTCGCTCTTCCAGAGAGACGAGATGAAGACAGAGAGAAAGAGTGGCAGGCTGTTCACTCCTCCACCGGTCCCACACACACCACATCGAATTTCCCTTGCTCGAGCTCCCTGCCGACTTCACCAACCTGCAGCGGTCGCCCTGCTCCAGGGCTTGTCACCGCCGGACCTCCTGGTCGTCGTCCGCTGGTGCCTCCGGAGGAAACGGCTCCTTGGACCTCGCCCTTCTTTTAATTCCATCCTGGGCTCGGACGCGACTCCCAAGTGCGACTGTATACCAATATGTCATCAAGGAAAATGATAAAACAATTGCGAATTGAGGTGCAAATATGTTGTTCATTAGACAATGAAACATGGACGGCGCGTTGGTCAAACCAAAAGGCATGACATGAAACTGAAAATGCCCTGAGTGAGTCTTGAAGGTAGTTTTTCTTCGCCAGTTTCTTTCTTGCGAATTTGGTGATAACCTGCTTGGAGATCAAGATTGGAGAATTTTTTTTGACCCACCAATTATTGTCCAGTAATTCATCCACAATGGGAAGTGGAATCTTATTTTTGACAGTGACATCATTCAAGCGTCTGTAATCCACAAGCTACCATCCTTCTTTTTCACCAATAGCACTGGAGAGGCATATGGACTCATACTAGCCTGAACTGTACCTGCTGCAATCATTTAAGCAACTTGGCGCTCGATCTCCTCCTCTTGCTGAGGTGAGTATCGGTAGGGTCGAGAGTTAGGAGAGTTGTGCCATGTTTCCAATGTAATGGCATGATCGTACACTCGATGAGGAGACAGTCCAATAGGTGTAGCAAACACATCTTGGAACTCATTCAGAACAGCAGTGAGTTCCTCTGCAGTGGAAACATGGCTGTTTTTGTCTTTACAGTGGAAGGATCAATGACAGCCATTGCCCAAATACCATTAGTAGCCAATGCACGATCTAACTGCTCAACAGTAATGGCCTGCAATTTCACCTCCTGTGAAGACTGAACACTTTGAAGAGTAATAACCTCCCAACTTTTTGCAGATTGTAAGGATCTACCAATCCAGTCACATGTCATTGGGTTGTGGCCTTTCAGCCAATCCATACCTAGCACTGCATCATAAGCTCCTAACTGCAAACCTCTCATAGGAGTATTAAACATATGGCCTTGTGCTCACCAATTCACACTCTGCACTTGACACTGAGAATGCATCACTTGACCATTGGCACAACTGTCACTTTAACTGAAGGAGCTGACAGAAGATCCAAAGAGGCACGGCTAGCAAAGTTTTCATCCACAAAACTGCGACCACTTCCAGAATGAATAAGAGCCAGCATAACTTGATTGCCACCCAATGCTCTAATACAAATGGTTTCATTGTTATCAGTCCATAGACTGCATGACTAGAAAGTAGACAACACTCCATTGTTTCAGGTTCAGTCAACAGCTCTAAGGCCTGTACTGCATATCCAGTTAAGATTTCTCGATCTTCTCCCAACTGAATTGTCAAAAGCTGCTTGTTTTTTACGTTGATGTTCCTTGCTATATTTACCGCCACAGCACTAGCAAAGCCCATTGGCACGCCTGAAATCATGCAATTGCCTCTCACGCCCAAAATCATCAGTGGCTTTCTTCAAGCCTTGAGTTGAGATACCAGGGGAACTGCAGCTGAACTCGTTTGCTGAGGAACTTGACGCTGAAACCGTGGCCTAGAGATCTCTGTAACTCTAGCTCTTGTTCCTGAATCTTCGCCAAACACACTGCTCTAGTGACACTGGTTGGAGCTTGTAAGCGAACTGTGTAAAAGTGATTGAAGCTCATACTTTCGCAGGGACGCGTTGCGTGTTATATATAGGGCATAGATTACAAAGGAGGTGGTTCAGGTCGTTATTGGATTGATCCTCAAGCTATGATCTATACAGGATAGGGATCGATCTCAACTAACGTAGACCACCTAGAGTACATTGCACGCAACGCTACAACCTATATGTGTACACAGTTTATACCTGCACCATGTACACATTACATTTTCTAACACTCCCCCTCAATCATAACTTACCAAGTTGAGATTGTTCTTGAAATCTTCCAATTTGCACCATGATAGGGCTTTGGTAAAGCCATCTGCAACTTGATCATTGGTGGGAATGAAACGAATGTCCAACAGCTTCTTGGCTATTCTTTCTCGTACAAAGTGATAGTCAACTTCAATATGTTTTGTTCTTGCATGGAACACTGGATTTGCTGAAAGATAGGTGGCACCAATGTTATCACACCAAAGACATGCAACTGGTGAGTGTATCACACCTAACTCTTTCAACAGAGTTTGAACCCATATAATTTCAGCCGTGGCATTTGCTAAAGCTTTGTATTCCGCCTCAGTACTGGACCTTGATATTGTTGCTTGTTTACATGCACTCCAAGATATCAAGTTTGGCCCAAAGAAAGCAGCAAAACCACCAATGGACTTTCTGTCATCTGGACAGCCTTCCCAATCTGCATCTGAAAAGGCACTTACCAGGGTAGAGTTTGACTTGGAAAACTTGAGTCCAGTACTCATGGTTCCTCTGAGATATCTGAGAATTCTTTTTACTGCAGTCCAATGTTCAAGTGTAGGAGAGTGCAAGAATTGACATACTTTGTTGACAGAGAAAACTATATCAGGCCTTGTCAAAGTTAAATACTGCAATGCACCTACCACACTTCTGTAATCTGTAGAGTCATCAACTCCCAAAGGTTCACCATTTTCCTTAGAGAGTTTCTCTGACATCGACAGGGGCATATTTGACACTTCGCAATTCATCATACCAGCACATTTTAAGACATCTGATACATAGTTTTCTTGAGTTAGAAGTATACCACGTTTGACCTTCTTTACCTCTATTCCCAAGAAATAATGCAAGTCACCGAGATCATTCAAGGCAAAATCCCTTCTGAGATCTTCCAATAATGATGTAGTTCTCTCCTGTGAAGAGCTGGCCACAATAATGTCATCGACATACACAAGCATAAAGATGGTGATTTTGCCTTTGTTATAAAAGAATAATGAAGTGTCAGCTTTTGATGGTTTGAAACCAAGCCTCTGAAGTTTTTCAATTAACCTGGAGTACCATGCTCTAGGTGCTTGCTCCAACCCATACAAGGACTTGTCAAGCTTACATACATAATGTTGCTTGTTTTTCACTTCATACCCAGGAGGTTGTTTCATATACACTTCTTCCTCTAGAATGCCATAAAGGAACGCATTCTCCACATCCAATTGACGAAGGCTCCAACCTTTTGATACTGCAATAAATAGAACAAGTCTGACAGTAGCTACTTTAACAACCGGACTAAAGGTGTCCTCATAGTCAATGCCATATCTTTGCTTAAAGCCTTTTGCAACTAACCTGGCCTTGTATCTACCTATTTCTCCTATAGCCTTTCTTCTAATTCTATAAACCCATTCGCAGTCAATGATATTTCTGCCTTTGGCCGGAGGGACTAAATGCCAAGTTTTGTTTTTAATTAGTGCACCATATTCCTCATCCATTGCATTTCTCCATTTTTTATTTTCAAAAGCCTCATGTAGATTGTTTGGTTCTTCTGTAGTAGCAAGACCAACAAACTTGGTTTTACCATACCTGACCGTACCGTCTGTACGTATTTTGGATTTTGCAATACCGTGTTGGGACCGTGTTCGCCGAGTTGGTTCGGGTGCGGCTGATGTTGAAGACGGCGCAGAAGATCCCGCAGCCAGTGGTGCAGAAAATCCCGCAGGATCAACAGCAGACGAACCAGGCGCGCCTGATCCGAGGCGGATCTTGACAGGATCAGCGGCAGCGGCAGACCCAGAGATGCTGTCGGGGGCCCGCCGCTCTCCCGCGTCGGTTCGTGGCGCAGATTAAGCCACCTGGCAGTTGGAGGTAGGCCCGCTGCTCCGTTGGAAGGGGCGCGTCACTTGGCGGCTCGGAGAGGCCGCCGTACCCACTCCCAGGCCCACCTGGTTCGGAGTGAGCAGTGGGACTGCTCCCACCGGACCCGCTGTCAGCATCAGCATGCGGCGGCGAGCGCGTAGACGGGTCGCTGTCTCCATGTGATGGTGCGGCATGAGAGAGATTTCCCTCGGGATTGCCGCCTGCAGGACTGTCGTTGCCAGCCGCGCCAGCACCTGGATCCTCCTCGTGTTCCGTGTTTGTCTGGTGCTGCATAAAATCATGGCGCACAACAGGATTCCCTCCAAAATTGATAGCAGGATTTGCATGAAAATTAACCGACGATGGATCAGTACTAATTTCATCCCCATGATCAAGAGGTTCGGTGGTGGAATTTTCAAAGAGAAGAAGAACTTCTGATCTAAGGAGAGCACCGGCATTGGGGTTAAGTGAGGCAAACGGAAACACAGTTTCGTCAAATACGACGTCACGAGATATGTATACTCGTCCAACGGCTACATCTAAACACTTAAACCCTTTGTGAAGATTGCTATAACCAAGGAAGACACATCTTTTGGAGCGGAATTCAAGCTTCTTGGAGTTGAACGGGCGGAGATTCGGCCAACATGCACACCCAAAGGTGAGGAGAGCATGATAGTTTGGTTTTTCCTGGAACAATCGTTCAAGAGGAGTTTCAAGATTAATCACATTGCTAGGAGTTCTATTGATAAGATACGTGGCAACTATAAAAGCCTCATCCCAAAATTTTAAGGGCATGGAGGCATGGGCTAGAAGTGAAAGTCCAACTTCCACAAGATGTCGGTGTTTCCTCTCGGCCGACCCCTTTTGCTGGCATGCGTGAGGACAGGAGACATGATGAGTAATGCCAATTTTACGAAATAAGGAATTTAAGCGCTCGTTTTCACCACCCCCAATTGGTCTAAATGGTGATGATCTTGCAATTAAAGCGTCTTTCAACGAGAGCTTGAAACTCATGAAATATTTTGAACACTTCAGACTTATGTTTAAGAATGTAAATCCAGGTAAACTTGCTGAAGTCGTCAGTGAAACTCACATAATAATTCTTCCTATTTATGGAATCACGGGCAGGCCCCCATACATCAGAAAAGACTAGCTCTAAAGGAGTATTGGAAACACTAGTGGAATTCGGATAGGGGAGTTGGTGACTTTTGCCTTTTTGGCAAGCATCACATACACTCTCTTTATTCAACTCACTACTTGAAAAACAAATTTTATTCTTCCTAAGAACATGCTGAACGATTGTTGACGAAGGATGACCTAATCAACTGTGCATCTCGATGGAGAGACCTTGGTGGCACCGAACGCTGCCTGCCCGATCTCAAAGGCGCAGATGAGAGGGGATAGAGGCCATCCCCACATCTGCCTTGGAGGAGGGTTTTCTTCGTTGCCTTGTCCTTGACAAAGAAGTAATGTGGATGAGTTTCAAGAAAAGCATGATTATCATGTGATAAGTGATGGGCAAAGATCAAGTTTTGGTTGCTTTAGGAACATGCAATATATCTTTGAGATGAAGATTGCAAGTAGGGGTATGAATATAGGCTTGACCAACATGGCTAATTTTCATACCTGCGCCATTAGGCCTGTTCACTTGATCCTGGCCAGAGTACTTCTCCCTCATGGTGAGCTTGTTGAGCTCACTTGTGATGTGATCTGTCGCCCCGGTGTCGACGTACCAGTTGGTGTCGACTCCATAGGAGTTGGAGTTGGTGTTGATGGCCGCTGCACTCTTCTCCTTGATGAACACGACGTCGAAGCGGCGGTAGCACTCCATGGCAACATGGTTTGTGAGGGAGTCCTAGATTAGGGGGTGTCCGGATGGCTGGACTATGACCTTTGGCCGGACTCCTGGACTATGAAGATACAAGATTGAAGACTTCGTCCCATATCCGGATGGGACTTTCCTTGGCGTGGAAGGCAAGCTTGGTGATACGGATATGTAGACGACTTTGTGTAACCCTAGCCCTCTCCGGTGTCTATATAAACTGGAGGGTTTTAGTCTGTAGGACGAATAACAATCATACCATAGGCTAGCTTCTAGGGTTTAGCCTCTCTGATCTCGTGGTAGATCTACTCTTGTACTACCCATATCATCAATATTAATCAAGCAGGAGTAGGGTTTTACCTCCATCGAGAGGGCCCGAACTTGGGTAAAAACATCGTGTCCCTTGTCTCCTATTACCATCTGCCTAGACGCACAGTTCGGGACCCCCTACCCGAGATCCGCCGGTTTTGACACCGACATTGGTGCTTTCATTGAGAGTTCCTCTGTGTTGTCACCTTTAGGCCCGATGGCTCCTTCGATCATCAACAACGACGTGGTCCAGTGTGACACTCCAAAAAAAATATTTGGTTTTCAACAAACCCTTTATTTGATTTGAAGGAGGCTATTTAAAATCTTTCCAAAAGCCCCTCCTTCTCCAAAAAATTTCTCCTATGACAAGTATTTTATTTTTGTGTCTTCCTCAACCTTGGTGTTTGGTTCTAAAAACTTTCCTTCTGATGTTAACTCATCACAATAAATTTTTGGAAATTATTTTTTATTAAAAAACTAATCCTATGGGTTTTTGGGATTAATTCTTTTTTTTGCAACCACCCATTTTTACCATGCCTCATATTAAAATTTCTCGCAAAACCCCTCCCTCCACTTTGGGTCAAGCCAAATATTCTATTCCAACAAGTTCAACCCATTTCTGATTTTTATTCCATTTATTTTAACCTCAAAACTATTTCTGCCATTATTTTTGGACCTAGGTGGTTTAGAAAGGAAGTGCCAAATTTACTTTGAGTTTTGATTCCAAATCAACTCCTCTGACTAGTCCTTAGCACCCCCAACCTAGATCCATCAAGATCCACTCTTCCACAGTTCAAAATTTTCAAGTTTACTCACTGCAAGTTTGGACCAGATTTGGAAAATTTGGTGAAATTCATATTTTTTCCCTTCCCAAAAATTCTGACAAAAATCAGGCAGCCCCCAGGTGCATTGAGAGATCACTTCACCAAAGATCAGCCCCAGATAAATTTCCCACATGCCAAAAACATTTCATCGAGCACCTGGCGTGCACTGTTGCTATCACAGTTTCAGAAAAATTCAAGTTCAGTGTTGGATTCAGACGACATTGTCGTTTTCTTCATAGATCGACATCCATCTCGCCAGTGCTCGCGCTGGCCTCTTGCGCACTGCTCCTCCTCCTTATCCAGAGCACCGCAAGGTCGCTTGGCTGGGCGAGGGCGTCGGTGGTCACGTCGCTCGCCAGCTCCGGTAGCTTCTGCGGTGGCAAAGCCACCCGTGGCGTCCGACAGCGGCCGACCAGCGCCGCTCGAACCACCCGAGCCCTCCGCGTGGCCTTCTCCTCCTCTGTGCACGCTGCGGCACCGTCGTCGTGGCCTGGCAAGCACAGAGCGTGCTCTCTGCCGCCGACGGGCCCGCGAGGCGCCGTTCCATCGAAACCGCGGCACAGGCCAAACCCAGCCGAGGTTAGCATTTGAGCGTAACCAGTGCAACTTCGCGTTGATGCCCAGCCACCTAATCCACCCGTCCGGCCACCGTCTCGCCGTAATCACCGCCGGAGATTTTCCCGTTCTCGGAACCGCCTCGGGCCGGCTATATATAGCCACCCCGAGCTCGCCTTCGATCAGCACCACTCACCCCACCTCGCCAAAGCTGCGATCAACCCCTAGGAGGACCCCGAGGAGGCCTTCTCCTCCGTCTCCGGCCGCCCCGATCCGCTTCGGGCTCCGGCGCGATCCACTCCGGTGAGGGCACCCCCTCCTCCCAAACCCTTCCCATAGCCTCCTAGGGCACCCAATCACCTAACCCGCGCCTCGATTTGGCCTTTGCAGCCTTCCCTGACGAGATCCAACGTCACCCAAGCCGCCGTCCGCTGGAGTAAGGGCCGCCGTCGACGTGGTGCTCGCCGACGGCCACCTCCACCACCCACAGATGCGGGAAAGCACCCTGATCCCAACTCGCCGTGGATCGTCGCCGGCGACCACTGGAAGCTTCGGGCGCCGGCGCGCTCTGTTCCTCTCTCGAATTTTCAAACCTGATGAGTGGGACCCCCTCGTTGGCTCTCTTTTCTATTTCGAACCGTTTTTCTGGAAAGCGCATTCGGGCAAATACGTTTTCTAACTAAAACGTTATTTTGTCCTTTTCTCTTCTGCCCCCTGGAAATTTTCTGTTTCATTACAGACAAGTCCCTGGACTAAAACTCTAATAACTTTTAAACAGAAAACGATTTTTGATTGATTCTTTTTCTGTCCTCTTTATTTTTCTGTCTAGTTTTTTATCATATTTATTTGAGTAATATTTGGAATAATTTTTATGCACCCACGGTATTCACATTAGTACATGTTTTCTTTGTACCGTAGATACCGGAAGAGGTGACGGAACCGCGAACTTCACCGAGCTAGACTCCGACTACTCCGAACCAGGCAAGCATGTTTGAACCTTTGATATGACGAGTGTTTTGCATGTTTTCTTAAGTAGTTGCTTCATGGCATGATTACATGAACACCCGTGAATGTTATGTTGCATGCAAAGCTATTGCGAGTGAGCTTCGAAACTCGATGTGTGATTCGATGTGAGTTTACCTGATCATGTGGTGACATGATGGGTGGTAAGATGGTATTGTTGTAGCATGCCGGTCTTATGCCAAACTATTTAACTCCAGTGTCAACGTGAGTCAAGTCACGTTACCATCCGTTCCTTTTCTTGTACTACCACATGTTTTCTTTATGGAATATGGTTTAGTAAGTTGCAAACCTCTTTCCTGGTACACACCAAACAGAGGGGCCGGGATGAGGGTTCCATGGCCCTGGATTAAAGCCCGTCATCCGGTCAGGGAGCATGGGTGTTTCGGTTGGGACCGAGAGGGGGCACCCTTAGAGCGCCTTGAGATAAATTTGATCCCATGCTATTCGAGGTTGTGACCTCCCGCCTTAGAGTTTTTCTTGAACGTTGCCTAGGGTGATTCCTGGCAGCGGAATGTGGAATTGGGTGTGTCTTGGTTAGATGTGTTTCTTCTAAAATACCGAACGGAACTAGTCCTTGCGACTCTCAAATCCATTGGCTGTGGTTAAATAGTACAAACTCAGAGAGTCATACTCATTCAAGTAACCGTATCTATGGTCAATGTACGTGTTCAACTTGTCCTGTCGGTCTCGATGTCGGTCTCCTTGACAAATCTCCGTGAATGACATGAGTGGTAAACTCGGCTACATGATTAATCCTGTGGATGGACTAACCCGCTTATTATTATGTGCTGAGTATCTTTCCTTGGAATGGTCTATACTGCTTGAATACGACAATGAAATATAAGCCCTTTATGTGATGTCGCTCAGACGTCCGACTGTGGCATTTATGTTGTTTACTTTCGATATGAGCCCTTTATGTGATGTCGCTCAGACGTCCGACTGTGGCACTCTTGTTATTTATTTTCAATATAAGCCCTTTATGTGATGTCGCTCAGACGTCCGACTGTGGCACTCTTGTTATTTACTTTCAATATAAGCCATGTATGTGATGTCGCTCAGACATCCGACTGTGGCACTCTTGTTATTTACTTTCGATATAGGCCCTTTATGTGATGTCGCTTTGACGTCCGACTGTGGCACGCACTGTCTTTTATTTTCCAATATAAGCCCTTTACGTGGTATCTCTTAGACGCCCGACTGCGGCATGTTAATTTATTTGTCCACCATTCGAGGCGTCGCTTCAGACACTCGATCGGTTTTCAGTTTTTTTTGTTGGGATTTCGGGAGGACTACCGCCTGACTTCCTTTTATTTAACATGTCGTGCAAGTTTATCATTTGAGTGTGCATTGCCAATTGCTCATGATGCATCATGCTTACATTTGTTATATCTTATGTCCGAACTGTCTTGCGAGTACATTCAAAGTGCTCACCTGGCTTGTTGATTTGGCCAGATGTTGACGAAGGCGATCTTATGGATGAAGAGTTCGATAGCGAGTCCGGCGCCTAGAGGAATCCCAGTCAGTCCGTGCGATCCTCGAATTTGTCACTTGTACCATATCCGCTCGCTACCGAATAAATCATCGAGCCTCACTTGACGCCGATGAGCTACAAGAGTAGGAGTCATGTCACCCCCACTTCACTGTGACATATCCACCACCACTTTCAATACGAGTCAGTAGTATGCCACCACACCCTTGTGTCATATCCGCCTTTATGTATATTATTGGCGTGCTTGTAATAAATTGTTGAGCAACCTCAGCTCAACCATGTAATATATTTAGTACTTCTGGTTTTCTGTATCAAGAATTTGTCTACCCATAAGGAGGATTC
Organism: Aegilops longissima; assembly: GCA_021605205.1. Classification (NCBI taxonomy): domain Eukaryota; kingdom Viridiplantae; phylum Streptophyta; class Magnoliopsida; order Poales; family Poaceae; genus Aegilops; species Aegilops longissima. The sequence goes on along the minus strand of CM038682.1, from coordinate 675,450,281 downwards.
TCCTATACTGGAAATAAAAGGATCGGCTTCTCAATAAGTATTTTATTGAGAAACCGGTCGTGACAAACTTGGTACCAGAGCCAGGCTGACTGTAGGAAGCCACTAGGTGTGATCGCTAATCAGTTATTAGCGTCTTAGTGCGATTTTAGCATTTTTGCAAAATGTAGCAATTTTCTGTTAGTCATCATAAATTTATGATCTGACTATTCGGAATTTTTGTCTACTTTTGTAGATGGCTAGCAGCCACGGTGAGTCACAAGTGTTCGCCAATGTACCTGAGGGGTTTATCAAGCTCCTACCTACATCGTCAAGATCGCGATTGGGCCATCGGTTCGCCCAGTGTTCACACTCTACCAGCACAAGATCAGCGACAGTCTGTCTATGCACCAGGCCGCGGTGCAGTTCAAGGGAGGGCGTTCAGAGTCACGGCAATTCCAATTTGTTGGCAGGGCCATGCCTACGGAGAGGCATGCTATGCAGATGGCTGCCCGTGAGGCGATAGCTCGTCTCCGGGATGTTCTTCCTTCGATGAAGACTCGTCGCTACCGCTACCTCCCATGCCAGGTGCCATACACTTGTCACTATGCATTCGCTTGCCCCAGGGGAGAGCGAGATGAGGCTATTGAGATGCTTGTTGAATACCTCCAGGCTCTTGAGGCAGCTTTTGATAACCTTGTGGACGACCTTGTGGCGGCTCGTATGGACTCAGTCCATGGCTGTGCCGCCAACAGGTGGGAGATCCTCCACACAGCACCACCACTGACCTTCGTCTCGTCCTCAGCATCGTATTCACCTGCCATCCTCGCCACTGCTCGTCGCCTGCCTACCACTGAGGAGTTTGACCAAGTCATCGCGCCCACTCCAGTCCGTGTTGCACAACCTATTGCGCCCACTCAAGTTCGTGCTACATCACCTATTGCCCCCACACCAGTCCGTGTTGCACCACCTCTCGCGCCCGCTCCAGCTTCTCGGTGCAGCACTTCACGTCTGGAGCCTATTAGTGAGGAGGAGGTTGAGTCCCCAGCATCACTGGGCCTCACCCTCGGCAGGCCAAGGGAAATCCTTACCATCTCCGACTGAGTTCGCCTAGCAGCAATGCGTTGTGCCAGCTTGTATGATATGTTTATATGTATATAGGTTGTGAGAAGTAGTTTGTGTGCGCATCATGTAGGAACTGGGAGAAGTGCACTAGCCTAAATAACATGTCAGGAATGTGTATGCACATCCTGAGTGATGTATTGTATAATTACTGCTATGTGTAAGATATGTACCGAGCGGTCCTTCTCCATGCACAATCAATTATTTTCTTGAAAAATCTTGGAGTGTTTAAATTTTTCGCCTTTGAGTATTTATTTTTATGCTCAATTTCTTTTTCTTATGAATTTTACAAAATATATCCCCACAGTGGAAAATGTCTCGCCCTTGGACTCGCTCCATGCCAAACCCATGTAAGAGAATTATGGCACCCAAACAAGCAACAATTTCACACAGGACAGTCAGTCAACAGGCAGTGAGACAACTTTTTCTCAAGTGTGCAGCCTTTATGAGCAAAGCCAGCAATAGCACCAAGAGATGATGAACCATGTCATCAATATGGGAAATCACCGTGGACCGATCAAGCAGCAATCCAAATTGTCGAACTACAAAAGACGCGGCCCCCAACTTTCTCGCTTAATCGACAAACCTCTTGAGGCCGAAGGACTGGCTTGAGACATTGAAAGGAAATTGATTATTGCACAATGTTCAGACCATGAGAAGGTACTATATGCACCTCACTACCTCACAGGAGCAGCTGCATCATGGTGGGAAAATTTCCTACACATGCACCCCAATGAGAATAACATCACCTGGGAGGAATTTAAAGAAGGTTTTCGTGGGGCGCATATTCCCAGAAGCGTTATGAAGATCAAGAATAGGGAGTTTGATGACCTCAAGCAGAGAGGCATGACGGTGACAGAGTACAACAATCAGTTTACTCAGTTATCTCGTTACGCCAACGAAGAGCACATGACGGAAAATAAGAAGATGGAAAATTTTCTGGATGGTCTTGCACCAGCACTTAAATGCCAGCTGGTTGTACACACCTTTCCAGATTTCAAAACACTTGTGGACAAGGCCATTACCCTGGAAAATGAGCGCCGCAGTTTGGAAGATTTTCGCAAGCGCAAGAGGGACCAAACTACTTAAGCTCGCAACAACCGAACAAGACTGACTTTCAGAAAAGTGGAGCAAAAAGTCCACAACAAATATCCCACGCTCGATCAAGAATTTTCATGCAAGGGACAAGGATTTTACATACTGCCCAGGTGTTACCTGCTACGCTTGTGGAGAAGAAGGGCACTATGCTAAACAGTGCCCAAAGCCAAGAAACTCGGCTCCCACGCCGAACAGCGGTAGGAATAATTTAGCACCCAAGCGTAACAACTTCAACCCCAATAATAATCACAAGAAGGGTCACTTGAACCATGTGACCAAGGAGGAAGCACAGAATGTCCCGGATATCATACTCGGTACGTTCCCTATCAATACAATACCTGCCATTATTGTTTGATTCTGGAGCTTCTCACTCGTTCATTTCAAATAAATTTGCTTTGCAAAATGATTTTTCGATGCTTCCCTTGGAAAAGTCCATGATCATCAAGTCCCCCGGGATTAAGCAAGCCACTCAGAGTTACTGCCAAGGTGTGGTTATTGAGCTTGAGGGATTACAATTTCACGCCAACCTTATTGTATTGGAAAATAAGGGACTGGATGTCATCCTAGGAATGGATTGGTTAACCAACAACAAAGGATTTATTGACTGCTTCAACCGGACAGTAATTCTTACCCACCATCACGGGAAGACAATAAAAATTTCAGCTCAAGAAAGACAAATATCGCGGCAACCAAGGTTGAAGAAGGTGGACGTTTTTGAGTTAAGCAAAGTTCCAGTAGTGTGTGAGTTCCCCGACGTATTTCCCGAAGAACTACCAGGCATGCCACCAGACCGGGAGATAGAGTTCAGCATTGAACTAGCACCTGGAACCACCCCCATTTACAAGAAACCATACAGAATGGCACCCTCAGAGTTGGTGGAATTAAAGAAGCAAATAAAAGAATTACTGGACAAAGGATTTATTCGAGCCAGCTCCTCACCTTGGGGCTCACCAGTTTTATTTGCCAAGAAAAAGGATGGGACACTGAGATTGTGTATAGACTATCGAGCACTCAACATGGTCACAATCAATAACAAATATCCGATGCCACGGATAAATGATTTATTTAACCAGCTTGCTCAAGCCAAGGTTTTCTCAAAAATTGATTTAAGGTCAGGATACCATCAATTAAAAGTACGGACAGAAGATATCCCCAAGACAGCCTTCACCTCCAGATACGGGCTGTATGAGTTTCTGAGAATGCCGCTTGGATGACTAACGCCCCGCATATTTTGTCCACCTCATGAACAAAGTGTTTATGAAATTTATGGACAAATTTGTTGTGGTGTTCAACGATGATATTTTGGTATACTCCAAGACACCAGAAGAGCATGCTGAACATCTCAGAATTGTACTGGGAGAATTAAGGAAACATCAATTATACGCCAAGTTCAGCAAATGTGAATTTTGGTTAAGACAAGTGGGTTTTCTAGGCCATGTGTTAACACAAGAAGGTGTTGCCGTAGACCCGGAAAAAGTCAAGGCCGTGCTTGGATGGAAACCACCAGCCAGCGTAACGGATGTAAGAAGTTTCTTGGGAATGGCAGGGTATTACCGAAGGTTCATTGAAGGGTTCTCCACCATAGCCAAACCAATGACGCAGTTGCTCAAGAAGGACAAGAAATTTGTTTGGACGGAAGCTTGCGAGAAAATTTTCCAAGAACTCAAAAGAAAATTAACAACAACACCAGTATTGGTTGTGCCAGACATACACAAAAGTTTTGAGGTGTATTGTGACGCATCCAGGAAGGGCCTTGGATGCGTATTAATGCAAGAAGGCAAGGTAGTCGCGTATGCCTCCAGGCAACTACGCAAGCATGAAGAAAATTATCCTACTCATGATTTGGAACTGGCAGCAGTCATTCATGCACTCAAGGAGTGGAGGCACTTTTTACTCAGAAACCGTTGTGAAATATACACGGACCAAAAAAGCCTCAAGTATATTTTCACGCAACCAGAACTCAAGTTACGACAACGACGCTGGTTGGAATTAGTAAAAGATTATGATGTCGGTATTCACTACCATCCAGGAAAAGAGAATATAGTGGCAGATGCTCTTAGTCGAAACCCCAGTTCGGGCAAAGACAGTCTGCCAAACTTGAGACCTGAATTTCAGCAAGAGTTCGCCAAACTCAACATGATAATGGTCGCTGAGGGCGATGTGTCAAATTTGGAAATACAGCCTACCTTAATGGAGCAAATTAATGAGGCTCAGCATGGACACCCCAGCATCGAAGGCATAAAAAGGAAAGTCAGTTTGGGCAAGGCCTCAGAATTTATCATAGACGATAAGGGAATACTACGGTACGGAGACAGACTTTGCCTACCGAATATAGAAGACCTCAAACAGCAAATCCTAGCCGAAGGCCACACCGCTCCGTGTTCAATCCACCCGGGAGGAACCAAAATGTACAAAGACATTCAGGAAAAGTTTTGGTGGCACGGTATGAAGAGGGATATAGCCACCTTCATTGCATGTTGTGATTCGTGTCAGCACATTAAGGCCGAGCATCAAAAGCCAGCAGGGTAATTACAGCCAAACAGGATACCTGAGTGGAAATGGGATGAGATTGGGATGGACTTTATTGTTGGACTGCCTCGGTCACAACACGGAAATGATGCCATATGGGTCATCACAGATAGATTAACCAAGGTGGCACATTTCATTCCCGTAAAGACAACCTACACCACTCAGAAGCTTGCTAAGCTTTATCTCTCTTGCATAGTTTGCCTGCATGGAGTCCCAAAGACTATAATATCTGACCGAGGCACTCATTTTGTCTCTAGATTTTGGGATCAATTACAGCAAGCTCTGGGAACTCAACTGGCATTCAGTACAACATACCACCGCCAGACTGATGGACAAACTGAACGCGTAAACCAAATACTAGAGGACATGCTGAGAGCGTGTGTCCTCACCTATGGGACCAGTTGGGAAGAAAGCTTGTCATATGCCGAGTTTGCATACAACAACAGTTACCAAGCCAGCCTGCAAATGGCACCCTTCGAAGCCTTGTATGGACGGAGATGTCGTACTCCATTGAATTGGTCAGAGACAGGAGACAGCCGTATCTTCGGCCCAGATATGCTCAAGGAAGCTGAGGAGAAAGTTAAGCTAATCAGGGACCGACTCAAGATAGCTCAAAGCCGACACAAGAGTTATTACGATCGAAAGCATCGGGGAGTTAGTTTTGAACCCTGTGAGTATGTATACCTCCGAGTATCTCCTATGAGGGGCCTGCAGCGATTCAAAGTTAAAGGAAAGCTAGCACGAAGATTTATCGGACCCTTCTGTGTAGTTGCACGAAGAGGCACGGTGGCCTACCAGCTAGGCCTACCCGAAGAGCTGTCCGACGTCCACGACGTGTTCCACGTCTCACAGTTAAGGAAATGTGTAAGCAACCCAGAAAAGCAGGTATCTCATGAGGACATTGACGTACAGCCAGACCTCACCTACAGGGAACGCCCAATAAAAATATTAGAGGAGTGTGAAAGGAGAACCCATCAGAAAGCAATTAAGTTTTTCAAAGTACAGTGGAACAATCACACCAAAGACGAGGCAACATGGGAAAGAGAGGATTTTCTTCGAGCAGAACACCCTCACCTACTTGAGGATCAGCTGAAATCTCGGGGACGAGATTTTTCCTAAGGGGGTAGGTGTTGTGACACTCCAAAAAAATTATTTGGTTTTTAGAAAACCCTTTATTTGATTTGAAGGAGGCTATTTAAAATCTTTCCAAAAGCCCCTCCTTCTCAAAAAATCTTCTCCTATGACAAGTATTTTATTTTTGTGTCTTCCTCAACCTTGGTGTTTGGTTTTAAAAACTTTCCTTCTGATGTTAACTCATCACAATAAATTTTTGAAAATTATTTTTTATTAAAAAAGTATTCCTATGGGTTTTTGGGATTAATTATTTTTTTTTGCAACCACCCATTTTTACCATGCCTCATGTTAAAATTTCTCGCAAAACCCCTCCCTCCACTTTGGGTCAAGCCAAATATTCTATTCCAACAAGTTCAACCCATTTCTGATTTTTATTCCATTTATTTTAACCCCAAAACTATTTCTGCCGTTATTTTTGGACCTAGGTGGTTTAGAAAGGAAGTGCCAAATTTACTTTGAGTTTTGATTCCAAATCAACTCCTCTGACTAGTCCTTAGCACCCCCAACCTAGATCCATCAAGATCCACTGTTCCACAGTTTAAAATTTTCAAGTTTTACTCACTGCAAGTTTGGACCAGATTTGGCAAATTTGGTGAAATTCATATTTTTTCCTTCCCAAAAATTCTGACAAAAATCAGGCAGCCCCCAGGTGCATTGAGAGATCACCTCACCAAAGATCAGCCCCAGATAAATTTCCCACATGCCAAAAACATTTCATTGAGCACCTGGCGTGCCTTTGTTCTTCATCCAGATTTGAGAAAAATTCTGGTTCGGTGTTGGATTGCATTTACGTTGTCGTTTACTTCAGAGATCTACATCCATCTCGCCAGTGCTCGCGCTGGCCACTTGCGCACTGCTCCTCCTCCTTATCCAGAGTGCCACAAGGTTGCTTGGCTGGGCCCGGGCGTCGGTGGCTACGTGGCTCGCCAGCTCCGGCAGCTTATGCGGTGGCAAAGCCACCCGTGGCGTCCGACAGTGGCCGACCCGGCTTTCGGCGCCGACCAGCCCCGCCCGAACCACCCGAGACCTCCGCGTGGACTTCTCCTCCTCTGTGCATGCTGCGGCACCGTCGCCGTGGCCTGGCAAGCACAGGGCGTGCTCTCTGCCGCCGACGGGCCCGTGAGGTGCCGTTGCGTCGAAACCGCGGCACAGGCCAAACCCAACCAAGGTTAGCGTTTGAGCGTAACCAGTGCAACCTCGCGTTGATGCCCAGCCACCAAATCCACCCGTCCACCCACCGCCTCGCTGTAATCACCGCCGGATATTTTCCCATTCTCGGAACCGCCTCGGGCCGGCTATAAATAGCCACCCCGAGCTCGCCTTCGACCAGCACCACTCACCCCACCTCGCCAAAGTTGCGATCAACCCCTAGGAGGACCTCGAGGAGGCCTTCTCCTCCGTCTCCGGCCGCCCCGATCCGCTTCGTGCTCCGGCGTGATCCACTCTGGTGAGGGCACCCCCTCGTCCCAAACCCTTCCCGTAGCCTCCTAGGGCACCCAATCACCTAACCTGCGCCTCGATTTGGCCTTTGCAGCCTTCCCCGACGAGATCCAACATCACCCGAGCCGCCGTCCGCCGGAGTAAGGGCCGCCGTCGACGTGGTGCTCGCCGATGACCACCTCCACCACCCACAGACGCGGGAGAGCACCCTGAGCCCGTAGGTAACCTCCGCTCCTCCCAACTCGCCGTGGATCGTCGCCGGCGACCACCGCAAGCCGGGGAGCGGCGCTCTGTCCTCTCTCGAATTTTCAAACCTGACGAGTGGGACCCCCTCGTCAGCCTCTCTTTTCTATTTCGAACCGTTTTTCTGGAAAGCGCATTCGGGCAAATACGCTTTCTAACTGAAACGTTATTCTGTCCATTTCTGTTCTGCCCCCTGGAAATTTTTTGTTTCTTTACAGACATGTCCTTGGACTAAAACTCTAATAACTTTTAGACAGAAAATGATTTTTGATTGATTCTTTTTATGTCCTCTTTATTTTTCTGTCTAGTTTTTTATCATATTTATTTTAGAAATATTTGGAATACTTTTTGTGCACCCACGGTATTCACATTAGTACATGTTTCTTTGTACCGTAGATACCGGAAGAGGTGACGGAACCGCGAACTTCACCGAGCTAGACTCCGACTACTCCGGACCAGACAAGCATGTTTGAACCTTTGATATGACGAGTGTTTTGCGTGTTTGCTTAAGTAACTGCTTCATGGCATGATTACATGAACACCCGTGAATGTTATGTTGCATGCAAAGCTATTGCGAGTGAGCTTCGAAACTCGATGTGTGATTCGATGTGAGTTTACCTGATCATGTGGTGACATGATGGGTGGTAAGATGGTATTGTTGTAGCATGCCAGTCTTATGCCAAACTATTTAACTCCAGTGTCAATGTGAGTCAAGTCACGTTACTATCCGTTCATTTTCTTGTACTACCACATGTCTTCTTTATGGAATATGGTTTGGTAAGTTGCAAGCCTCTTTCCTGGTACACACCAAACAGAGGGGCCGGGATGAGGGTTCCATGGCCCTGGATTAAAGCCCGTCATCCGGTCAGGGAGCATGGGTGTTTTCGGTTGGGACCGAGAGGGGGGCACCCATTAGAGCGCGCGAGATAAATTTGATCCCATGCTATTCGAGGTTGTGACCTCCCCGTCTTAGAGTTTTTCTTGAACGTTGCCTAGGGTGATTCCTGGCAGCGGAATGTGGAATTGGGTGTGTACTGGTTAGATGTGTTTCTTCTAAAATACCGTAAATGGAACTAGTCCCTTGCGACTACTGAAATCCATTGGCTGTGGTTAAATAGTACAAACTCTGCAGAGTCATACTCATTCAAGTAACCGTATCTATGGTCAATGTCTGTGTTCAACTTCTCCTGTCAGTCTTAGTGTCAGTCTCCTTGACAAATCTCCGGTGAACAGACATGAGTGGTAAACTCGGCTACATGATTAATCATGTGGATGGACTAACCCGTTTATTATTATGTGCTGAGTATCTTTCCTTGGAATGTCCTATACTGCTTGAATACGACAATGAAATATAAGCCCTTTATGTGATGTCGCTCGACGCTCGAATCGTGGCATTTATGTTGTTTACTGATATGAGCCCTTTATGTGATGTCGCTCGACGTCCGATCGTGGCACTCTTGTTATTTATTTTCAATATAAGCCCTTTATGTGATGTCGCCAGACGTCCGATCGTGGCACTCTTGTTATTTACTTTCAATATAAGCCCTGTATGTGATGTCGCTCAGACGTCCGACTGTGGCACTCTTGTTATTTACTTTCGATATAAGCCCTTTATGTGATGTCGCTTTGACGCCCGACTGTGGCACGCACAGTCTTTTATTTTCCAATATAAGACCTTTACGTGGTGTCGCTTAGACGCCCGACTGCGGCATGTTAATTTATTTGTCCACCATTCGAGGCGTCGCTTCAGACACTTGATCGGTTTTCAGTTGTTTTTGTTGGGATTTCGGGAGGACTACCGCCTAACTTCCTTTTATTTAACATGTCGTGCAAGTTTATCATTTGAGTGTGCATTGCCAATTGCTCATGATGCATCATGCTTACATTTGTTATATCTTATGTCCGAACTGTCTTGCGAGTACATTCAAAGTACTCACCTGGCTTGTTGATTTGGCCAGATGTTGACGAAGGCGATCTTATGGATGAAGAGTTCGATAGCGAGTCCGACGCCTAGAGGAATCCCAGTCAGTCCCGTGCGATCCTGGAATTTGTCACTTGTACCATATCCGCTTCCGCTACCCGAATAAATCATCGAGCCTCACTTCGACGCTCGATGAGCTACAAGAGTAGGAGTCATGTCACCCCCACTTCACTGTGACATATCCACCACCACTTTTAATACGAGTCAGTAGTATGCCACCACATCCTTGTGTCATATCCGCCTTTATGTATATTATTGGCGTGCTTGTAATAAATTGTTGAGCAACCTCAGCTCAACCCTGTAATATAGTTAGTACTTTTGGATTTCTGTATCAAGAATTTGTCTACCGGTAAGGAGGATTCTCCTATACTGGAAATTAAAGGATCGGCTTCTCAATAAGTATTTTATTGAAAAACCGGTCGTGACATCCAGGGTGAGACTTTTCTCCCCGGATAGATCTTCGTATTCGGCGGCTTTGCACTGCGGGCCAATTCGCTTGGCCAACAGGAGCAGATTGAAAGCTACGCCCCTGGCCATCAGGCCAGATTTGGAAGTTTGAACTACACGGCCGACGTCCGCGGAGACTTGATCTTCGACGGGTTCGAGCCACAGCCAAGCGAGCTGCACTGTTACGATGGGCATGATCTAGCTTTGCCGCCGAACAGTGTCCTGGAGGCCGCACCAGTGTCAGCTCCGACCCTTAGCTCGGAGCCGACTGCGCCTATCGAGGACCGGTGGCTGGACACCGCCCCGGGGGCTGCAATCTCTACGGCGATCGAGCCGAACACCATACCTATCCTTTGCGAAGCTCGTGACTCCGAGGTGCCAGACTCCTTTCTGGACTCCGAACCTTCCGCGCCCCTGCCAATCAAATCTGATTGGGCGCCGGTAATGGAGTTCACCGCCGCAGACATTTTTCAGCACTCGCCCTTCAGCGACATTCTGAATTCACTAAAGTCTCTCTCTTTATCAGGAGAGCCCTGGGCGGACTATGGTCGGCAAGGTTGGGACGCGGACGACGAAGAAATTCAAAGCCCACCCACCACCCACTTCGTAGCCACTGTCGATGATTTAACCGACATGGTCGACTTCGACTCCGAAGACATCGACGGTATGGACGACGATGCAGGAGACGAACAAGAACCAGCGCCTACATGGCACTGGAAGGCCACCTCGTCATATGACATATATATGGTGGACACCCCAAAATAAGGGAACGGCGACGGAACAACGGAGGATGACCCCTCGAAGAAATAGCCTAAGCGCCGGCGTCAGCGGCGCCGCTCTAAATCCCGCCACAGCAAAAACGGCGATTCCGGCACCAGAGGCAATAACACCCCGGACAGTGCCGAAGGCAACCCCCTCCAGCAGGATTCAGCACAGGAGGATGGAGAAGCCAGCCCTCATGAGAGAGCGGCAAACAGAGAGGTAGAGGACAATAATTACATGCCTCCCTCTGAAGACGAGGCAAGCCTCGATGACGACGAATTTGTCGTGCCTGAGGATCCCATCGAACAAGAGCGTTTCAAACGCAGGCTCATGGCCACGGCGAGCAGCCTCCAGAAAAAACAGCAACAGCTTAGAGCTGACCAAGACTTGCTAGCCGACAGATGGACTGATGTCCTTGCGTCAAGAGTACGAACTCAACGCCTCCAAGAGCTACCTAAAACGCAGGCTGCTACCTCGATTAGAGGAGGAAGCACCTAGACCTACATCACCAGCAAGATGATACGGTCGACCGGCCACCTCGTGGCTGCGACAGAGAGGCCTCTCGGCCCTCCACTCAAGCCGCACCCCGACGCCGCTCAAAGAATACCAAGGCACGGGGAGATGCTTGTCACATCCCTAGAGTTTGCTTGTAACTAGTGGCATTGCATCCATGCATCATGTTTAAGTTTCATGAAGTTGAAATGGGGATTGATCCAAACCCTAGCACCAAGTGAATTCAAATAGGATCAAATAAAATCCTTTTCAATAAATCCAAAATGTCCTCTAGAAAAGTTCATGATTTTTGATAAAGGTGAAAACCTCTGGCAAAAATGATGCACATAATTCTAGGTCATTTCTGGACTTTTGAATTAAATCCTATAGTATTTGCGTTTGGGCATTTAAATGCTATAAAATATTTTAAATGCTCAAATAATCATAAAATAAAATGTTTACTGTTGGATATATTATAAACAGTAGCCATGATCAGTTTCATGATTTTTGAAACGCCCTAGCATTTTTAATAAAGCCCTGAAGCTACAAAAAAAATAGAAAACAGAAATAAACGAAGAGAGAGAGGAAGTCCACCTGGGCCACTTACCTGGCGCCCCACCGCAGCCCAGCAGGCCGGCCCAACCAGCTGGCCGTGCCAGTCGTCCCCTTCCTCGCGCCAGGAGGACAGGGGCACGCGCGGCCACGCGTCCGGCCGGGGCCACGTCTCCCGCCACCTCCTGCTTCTCCCTTCCGTCGCCTCGATCGCTCGGACGACGCCACGTGCCGCCCCGACCGCTCTCACTCTCCCCCTGCTCTCTCCCCCGCTGTTTCCCTCCACCTCACCGAACGCGCCCGCCGCCGCCGACGAGCACCACCGTGGCCACCGCCTTCCCCTCGCCCTCTCTTCGAGTCCAGGAGATCCGCCTCGTCGCCCGCATCGTCCTCGACGAGCCAAGCGACCAGGGACGCGCTGCATCGCCGCCACCATCGTCGTCTTCAACCTCCCGACGCGGAGATCCCTCTCGCCGCCCTGCTCGCTCCGGTGCTTCCCCGAGCACGCCGAGGACATGCCTGCACTCACCGTGAGCTCCTGCCCCTTCTCCCCCTCTCCGTTCTCGCTCTCACACGCTGTAGCCGTCACCCCTTGTTGATCAAACCGCGCGCCCGCAAGGCTGCCGCCGGTGATGCTCCGGTGACCATTTGGTCCCGGGCATGCGCCCATCGTACTCACCGCACCCCGTAGACGCTGTAGGTGCTAAACACACATCACCACGGCCACCGCAACTGCGTCCACGCTCGTGTCCGAACTCCGGCGCCGCCCCGAGCTCGTTTCCGACGACCTCCGGCTGCCCTAGCTGCTGCTGCTTGCAGCGCTGGATGCGGGCGAGCTCCAGCTCCCCGTGGACGCTCTCCGCTACTCCTCTGGACGCCGAAGGAGCGAGCTCGAGACCCTCGACCGCGTTTTGAAGTCGCCGCCGGCCATACTCCGGTGAGCCTACGTGGCCGCATGATTAACGGCTAAACCCCCACTAAACAACCCCCTGAGCCAATGACACATGGGCCCAACGCCCTTAATTAACATTAGTTTAGTTCCTGTTTAGGTTTAACTAACCATAGTGGCCCACGCGTTAGCTTTGACCATGCTGACGTGGGCGTTGACCGGACCCACCTGTCATTGTCACTAACCAGCCCTAGTCACCGACATCAAGAGACCCCCCGGTCAGGTTTGACCTGGACCCTTTGTTGACTCTGCTGAGGTCAGATGACCTAATGTCGACGCAATAACTCATTTTCTGGAATTATTATTATTCAGGAAATTCCAAAAAATGATCTAAACTTCTAAAATTCAAAGAAATTCAACCGTAACTCCAAATTAAATAATTTATATATGAAAAATGATCAGAAAAATCCAATCTATCCATATGTACAATTTTCTTGCATGTTAGAACAACTTATAGCTGCTGTTTAGCACAAATAATATAAATGGCATTTAAACTCTCACATATGGAGTTTGAATTTGAATCTAGTGTTCAAACCAACCCCATTTAACTTGTTGCTAGATGCATTAGGCCAATCAACAGCATATTGCCATGTCATCTTCATGCATCATATTGTTGCATGGCTTGATTGTGTTTCTCCTTTGTTTGCCGGTGTTTGTTCCCCCTCAGTAGACGACATACCGACGATGAGTTCGATGACACCGATGAAGAACTATATTATCTTCAGAAGTGCCAGGCAAGCAAAACCCCCTTGTTCATTCCGATACAATCCCACTCTCTCGCTCCTGCTCTCTTTTACTGCATTAGGACAACAATGATTCAACTGTTACATGCCGCGGTAGTTGAACCCTTTATCCTCTGCATGACCTGTCATTGCCACAGTAAATAGATGAAACCCACTAGCATGAGTAGGAGTTGTTTGAGCCCTGATGCGCCTACTCATTCATGCTTGTTTGTCATGCCTGCTACTGCTTAGAGTAGTGTCAGGTCTGATTCATCAGGGATGAATTGGAGGTGTGTGAACATGTCCTACTGTGTGAGCTAAGTGTGTGAACACGATTTAGTAAAGGTAGCGGTGAGAGGCCATGTAGGAGTACATGGTGGGTTGTCTCATTGGAACCGTCCTCAGGAACTGAGTTCTGTGTTTGTGATCCATGAACAGTTACTACCACACATTGGGTTCTGGTAACTCGACCCCTCTCGACTTATTAATCAACATGATCTCTGTCCGGGAGTTGCAACTAGTTTACGGTGTTTGTAGGTAGTGTTAGTAGTCTACCAAGTGGCACCCTGCATGTGGGCTTGGGACAGACTAGGCACCATGGCACGGTGTACCAAGCGTAGAACCACCCGTCGAGGTGGGCTTGGGAACCCTGCACACATCGTTTGGGGCCGTGAGCGACACCCCAGCCAGATCTCCTTGCGGATGGAACCCGAATAGGCGATAAACCTGGACTAGAGACTTGTGTGGTTAGTCAGGTCGTGGCCGACTCCCTCGCCTGGTTTCCGCTCGAAGGTCGCCGAGATACACGAGGTGTACATGGCGGTAAGTGGCGAGAGCGTGTGTGAAGAAGTACACCCCTGCAGGTTTAATATGACCTATTCGAATAGCCGTGTCCGCGGTAAAGGACTTCTGGGTTGCCTATAACAGTTCATAGACAAGTGAAAGTGGATACTCTAAAATGCGCAAGATAAGCGTGAGTGCTATGGATGGCGTTCTCGTAGGGAGATAGGAACTGATCCATAGTGGTGTATTGATATGGTGAATATGTGGACTCTTGTGCGCCACCTCAAAGAGTACTTGCAGTCGTAGTTCAGGTTAGCCACCGAGTCAAAGCTGGCTTGCTGCAGTCAAACTCCACCACCCCCTTTGTTGATAATGATGCATGTGTAGTTAGTTCTGATGTAAGTCTTGCTGAGTACATTTGTACTCACGTTTGCTTATTTTATGTTTTGCAGAGAGACTTTAGTATCGCTAGTAGTTCCGCGTGGACTTCGACGTTTAGCTTGTTACCTCAGCTACGATCTTGTGCCCTCGGCAGGATCTGGTAGATAGTCAGGCTTCTCAGCCTTTTTCATTTGTAGATGTCCGTACTCAGACATGTTAAGCTTCCTCATGTGTTTGACTTATATGCTCTGAATGTTGGGTCTTGAGACCCATGTTTGTAATATCTCGCTCCTCGGAGCGTAATGAATAAATATTTGAGTCGTAGAGTTATGTTGTGATACCATGTTGTATTTACACATATTGAGCATATTGTGTGTATGTTTGAAATGCTTGGTATGTGTGGGATCCGACAATCTAGTTGTTTATCCTTGGCAGCCTCTCATATGGGGAAATGTAGTCTAGTGCTTCCTGAGCAATAGTAGTCCGCTACAGCCCGGTTCACCGGAGTCCTGCTAGCCCAGCACTACTGCTCTGTACACTTGACTGGATGACATGTGTTTCACTTCATTCTGTATCATCCCTTCGGGAAATGTCACGCGGTGACATCCGGAGTCCTGCCTAGCCTGCTACAGCCCGGGTCACCGGAGTCCTGTTAGCCCAGTGCTACAGCCCGGATTCACAGGCTGTTGACCGACATGCTCGAAGTTGATTCATGTATGTCTGTCCCCATGGGTTAGCGCCGCTTTGGGTTCACGACTGGCCATGTCGGCTCGGGTTCTCTGTCATATGGATGCTAGCGACACTATCATATACGTGAGCCAAAAGGCGCAAACGCTCCCGGGCCATGGTAAGGCGACACCCGTGGGAATACCATGCGTGAGGCTGCAAAGTGATATGAGGTGTTACCGGCTAGATCGATGTGACTTGGAATCGGGTCCCGACAGTTTTGGTATCGAGCTCGACTGCTCAGGATTACCAAGCCAAACCGGTCGAAGTTGTGTCTAGAAATGCTTTAGTTATGTAAGGAATTGATTGTGGAAGGAACGTAAGGCTCTTTTTACTCCTTATACCTCATGGCCTTTCGATCCGAGTCATCCTCTTCTCTTCTACGGGGATTAAGAACTAGGCCTTCTCATCTATCTATCAGGATGACGTGTTACTAATCAATAGACTTTTAAGATTGTTGGTTTCAAGCCCCAGTTCAGTTCCTACTACTTCCGTGTGTTGTTAGTTGATCTCAGAACCTTGTTATTGTGATGTTGAGTGGTCATGCCACTATTTTGCAGGATGTCTCAAATCATTTTGAGCATTTACAGCCGTTATGTTGTCCGAGTCATCCCAGGTCTCTAAATAGTCTGATGCATTTGCAAATCCTTTCTTTCCATTCCCGATGTCCTTTATGGTCAGAATAAGCACACTAACCGGTGCATTGAGGTAATTTATTGCCTTGACATTTATGTTGGAGCTATTATTATGACCCTAGGTGTCTAGAGTATCACCTAGTAATCCAGCCATGCTTTGTGTTCCAGTGTGATGATTCTGGCCATCATTCTCGAAAGCATCCCGTGATGCCACTTAGTAGTAGGTATTCTACTCCTTGGGTTTTGAACCCGAGATTCACCCCACTTACTTCATGTTGATAGTGTTGCTAGTTCCTTTAGGATATTAGTAACCTTTGCGATAATCCTCGAAGTTTGTGGTATTACATTCTTCCCAATACCAAGAACCATCCTTGGCAGGAGTTCCTTTGAACCAAAAGGTCACAACAAGAGTGCTCTCGATGAGTTCCCCATTCTATATTGTGACTCTGCCAATTCTACCTTTCTGCATGGGTTATCTGAAAGAAATGTTGAGCTTCGCTCGACATACTAATCTATGCGTCCACAACTCAGAAAATCGTGTGTTCCTTGAGTTGTTCCCATTGTAGTTGTCTTCCGACCTTCATCTATCAATTGACAGTCAAGAGTATGTGTGCGATCGTTTATCGATGCCTATTACTCTTGTGGTCCGTCGAGTCATTCTATTCTGGAATGACTAGGAGAATAAACTCCAGTACCTTGTCCATTTCTAGGATTGGGTCAAAGCAGTTGTATTCCGCAGATCAAAGTTCCCATCCAGCTTTTGATTTTGTTCCACCTGGAGTGTTACCATCTTTATATCAAGAATGTCATGAGAATTGCACCACCTCTTATGAATTCTTGATGCAGTGATACTTCTCACCATCATTATTCATTCCTCGGTCCTGTGTTGTTGAAACCGGAATGCCGACAAGTGAATTGTGGTGTGTGAAATCGATACGCCTAGCAACCCCCCTTGCTTGGTAGTAAATGGATAATACTCTCATTCTTACCGTGTTGGTTATTAAATCATCATCCTAAGATTGACCGTGCTATCTAGTCCTTATTTTTGGTGCACTCATCGTTCAATGAGTTAGGACTGTGTCAATTCCTCACTCTTTTTATCATATCATCTTGCCCTGAAAAGCAGGATTGTTCTCGAGCTTAGTAACATATCGGTGGTTCGTGATGTTCTGATTATCTTCTCGGAAGTATCACCAGGTTGTCACCTGACCGCTATGTTGAGTTCGTGATCAAGTTGGTTATTCTCTAAACCAGCCATTCTCCAAGAATCTGTGTTGGACACCCCTGAGCTAGTCGGTTAAGCTAGACAACAACTTGGAGAGTTGGAAGATGAAAGCTTGTCCGACTTAGTTCATTTTAAGGGATATCCTTTTGAGTGTGTGTTGAAGAAAGATGATATCTTCATCGATTGGTCCCTGTGATGAGTTGTTGGATCTATTGCCTTGTCAAAACTTTGACTTGAGTATGGGCTATCGTCAAGTCAAATCAGAACCAACGATGTTCGTAATGATGTCTTACTCGTGGTTGATCCCTCGAGCATACACCATTACATCTTTTGGTCTGACCAATGCTATCACCGTGTTCACATGATGGTGGAAGTCCAGTGATATGGAAATTCCGATGAGTTGCTGTTGAGCCCATCAGTAGCATTTTGTCTTCCCCATGATTCATGTTGAACATCAACCTAGTGTTGGAAACTTTGTAAACGATGCCTTCATGTTCCGTTCATGAAGCATATGTTTGGATGAAAGTAGCGACTTCCTCTAATTCACGTGCATTAGGTGTAAGTTGCCGCCATGAATTTGAGAAAGGTTTGTTTTGTTTCCCTTGGAATCATCCCAAGTCAGTCATGCATATGTGCGAAGTATTCTATGGTTTGGTAGATTAATTACCTCCACTCCATGTGTAATTCCTAGCACCCCAAGCCACTGATTGATTTGTTCAAGGAAATGAAGTCTAGCGCGCGTAAAGACTTCGAAATCCTTGATGATGGATCTTAACTTGAACTCGATAGTGTTTCATTATAATACTACTACGTGGTCATGCTTGTCTTGGACAGCGTGTTCACAGGTTTGTAGCAGAACCAGCTCATGTTTTGGCGCTTGCTATCGTAGTTCATCTCCCGAGAATCTCGCAACATCATCCCATTGGTTGTGTTGCAAACTTTCCCTTTCAGGCACATGGATGTCTGAAATATTCCTGTACCAACCAGATCTGAATCTCAGGCAGATATGATGGTTGGAATATTCCCAGCAGTTGCATTTTGTTCCCAGCTTGCACCGCCATTGTGCCATCCAACCATGGGCTACCCTTCTCGGTAATTTCTGGTCAGGATCGCCTTCAACATTGGTCCTGCCATAGGTCCCATTCTTTCCCGATGATAAGCAAAAATCATCCATTGCGTTGTGTTCAACAAGGTAGTCCACATCATCCATTCGAATCTGGATGTGTCATTCCTTTGAACTCCGCCAAACGATCATTTGTGATTGCCTTAGGCTGGTATAAAGAGTTTCAATGATCTAGATATCAAAAGTAATTCTTTTTGCCACTTAAGGGAATAGTCCTTCGAGTCACCTTCCCTGAGGTGCCCCGTTTAGGAATCATGGCAATTCCCTCGCTACCTTGAAACCCTCGTCAAATTGTTTCTTCTGTCGCTCCTGATGCATGCCTTGCGTCTCAGCTCCAGAGATGTTTCTATGTCTCATTCCGTGAGCTGGTCTTGTGATCATTAAGATGATCCTAAATTGTTCGAACCTCAAGAAGATCGATTCTTCTAAAATTCCCCCTTTCTTCTCGTTGTTATGTTGGATGTAGTTCCCAAGACAAGACGTCGAGACAAAGATGGTGATCATGTCAACATTCTTATGAAGTGCAACCTGGATCGTGAAGACCGTGTTAGCTTGTGCCCCTCTGTCTTCTTACCTCACGTCTTGAATCTCGGGACGAGATTCTTGTTTAGTGGGGGTGAGTTGTCACATCCCTAGAGTTTGCTTGTAACTAGTGGCATTGCATCCATGCATCATGTTTGAGTTTCATGAAGTTGAAATGGGGATTGATCCAAACCCTAGCACCAAGTGAATTCAAATAGGATCAAATAAAATCCTTTTCAATACATCCAAAATGTCCTCTGGAAAAGTTCACGATTTTTGATAAAGGTGAAAACCTCTGGCAAAAATGATGCACATAATTCTAGGTCATTTCTGGACTTTTGAATTAAATCCTATAATGTTTGCGTTTGGGCATTTAAATGCTATAAAATATTTTAAATGCTCAAATAATCATAAAATAAAATGTTTACTGTAGGATATATTACAAACAGTAGCCATGATTAGTATCATGATTTTTGGAAACGCCCTGGCATTTTTAATAAAGCCCTGAAGCTACAAAAAAATAGAAAACAGAAATAAGCGAAGAGAGAGAGGAAGTCCACCTGGGCCACTTACCTGGCGCCCCACCGCAGCCCAGCTGGCCGTGCCAGTCGTCCCCTTCCTCGCGCCAGGAGGACAGGGGCACGCGCGGCCACGCGTCCGGCCGGGGCCACGTCTCCCGCCACCTCCTGCTTCTCCCTTCCGTCGGCTGGATCGCTCGGACGACGCCACGCGCCGCCCCGACCGCTCTCACTCTCCCCCTGCTCTCTCCCTCGCCGTTTCCCCCCACCTCACCGAACGCGCCCGCCGCCGCCGACGAGCACCACCGCGGCCTCCGCCTTCCCTCGCCCTCTCTTCGGGTCCGGGAGATCCGCCTCGTCGCCCGCATCGTCCTCGACGAGCCAAGCGACCAGGGACGCGCTGCATCGCCACCACCATCGTCGTCTTCAACCTCCCGACGCCGGAGATCCCTCTCACTGCCCCGATCGCTCCGGTGCTTCCCCGAGCACGCCGAGGACATGTTTGCACTCGCCGTGAGCTCCTGCCCGTTCGCCCCCTCTCCGTTCTCGCTCTCACACGCCGTAGCCGTCGCCCCCTTGTTGACCGAAACCCGCCGCCGCCCGCGCTCGTCGCTAGTGATGCTCCAGTGACCATTTGGTCCCGGGCATGCGCCCATCGTACTCACCGCACCCGTAGACGCTGTAGGTGCTAAACACACATCACCACGGCCACCGCAACTGTGTCCCCGCTCGTGTCCGAACTCCGGCGCCGCCCCGAGCTCGTTTCCGATGAGCTCCGGCCGCCCTAGCTGCTGCTGCTTGCAACGCTGGATGTGGGCTAGCTCCAGCTCCCCGTGGACACTCTCCGCTACTCCTCTGGACGCCGGAGGAGCGAGCCCGAGACCCTCGGCCGCGTTTTAAGGTCGCCGCCGGCCATACTCCGGCGAGCCGACGTGGCCGCGTGATTAACGGCTAATCCCCCACTAAACAACCCCCTGAGCCAATGACACATAGCCCCACGCCCTTAATTAACATTAGTTTAGTTCCTGTTCAGGTTTAACTAACCATAGTGGCCCACGCGTCAGCTTTGACCACGCTGATGTGGGCGTTGACCGGACCCACCTGTCATTGTCACTAACCAGCCCGATCAGCGACGGTGGACCCCACTGGTCAGGTTTGACTCGACCCGCTGTTGACCTGCTTTGAGGTCAAGATGACCTAATGTTGACAAGAATAAATCATTTTCGGAATTATTATTATTCAGGAAATTCCAAAAAATGATCTAAACTTCTAAAATTCATAGAAATTCAACCGTAACTCCAAATTAAATAATTTATATATGAAAAATGATCACAAAAATCCAATCTATCCATATGTATCATTTTCGTGCATGTTAGAACAACTTATAGCTGCTGTTTAGCACAAATCATATAAATGGCATTTAAACTCTCACATATGGAGTTTGAATTTGAATCTAGTGTTCAAACCAACCCCATTTAACTTGTTGCTAGATGCATTAGGCCAATCAACAGCATATTGCCATGTCATCTTCATGCATCATATTGTTGCATGGCATTGATTGTGTTTCTCCTTTGTTTGTCGGTGTTTGTTCCCCCCTCAGTAGACGACGTACCGACGATGAGTTCGATGACACCGATGAAGAACTATATTATCTTCAGAAGTGCCAGGCAAGCAAAACCCCCTTGTTCATTCCGATACAATCCCACTCTCTCGCTCCTGCTCTCTTTTACTGCATTAGGACAACAACGATTCAACTGTTACAGGCGGCGGTAGTTGAACCCCTTTATCCTCTGCATGACCTGTCATTGCCACAGTAAATAGATGAAACCCACTAGCATGAGTAGGAGTTGTTTGAGCCCTGATGTGCCTACTCATTCATGCTTGTTTGTCATGCCTGCTATACCTTAGAGTTGTGTCAGGTCTGATTCATCAGGGATGAATTGGAGGTGTGTGAACATGTCCTACTGTGTGTGAGCTAAGTGTGTGAACACGATTTGGTAAAGGTAGCGGTGAGAGGCCATGTAGGAGTACATGGTGGGTTGTCTCATTGGAACCGTCCTCAGGAACTGAGTTCTTGTGTTTGTGATCCATGAATAGTTACTACCACACATTGGGCTCCGGTAACTCGACCCCTCTCGACTTATAAATCAACATGATCTCTGTCCAGGAGTTGCAACTAGTTTCTGGTGTTTGTAGGTAGTGTTAGTAGTCTACCAAGTGGCACCCGGTACAGGTGGGCTTGGTACAGACTAGGCACCGTGGCACGGTGTACCAAGCGTAGAACCACCCGTCGAGGTGGGCTTGGGAACCCTGCACACATCGTTTGGGACCGTGAGCGACACCCCAACCGGATCTCCTTGCGGATGGAACCCGAATAGGCGATAAACCTGGACTAGAGACTTGTGTGGTTAGTCAGGTCGTGGCTGACTCCCTCGCCAGGTTTCCGCTTGAAGGTCGCCGAGATACACGAGGTGTACATGGCGGTAAGTGGCGAGAGCGTGTGTGAAGAAGTACACCCCTGCAGGGTTAATTAATATGATCTATTCGAATAGCCGTGTCCGCGGTAAAGGTCTTCTGGGTTGCCTATAACAGTTCATAGACAAGTGAAAGTGGATACTCTAAAATGCGCAAGATAAGCGTGAGTGCTATGGATGGCGTTCTTGTAGGGAGACGGGAACGGATCCATAGTGGTGTATTGATATGGTGAATATGTGGACTCGTGTGCGCCACCTCAAAGAGTACTTGCAGTCGTAGTTCAGGTTAGCCACCGAGTCAAAGCTGGCTTGCTGCAGTCAAACTCCACCACCCCCTTTGTTGATAATGATATGTAGTTAGTTCTGATGTAAGTCTTGCTGAGTACATTTGTACTCACGTTTTCTTATTTTATGTTTTGCAGAGAAACTTCAGTCTCGCTAGTAGTTCCGCGTGGACTTCGACGTTTAGCTTGTTACCTCAGCTACGATCTTGTGCCCTCGGCAGGATCTGGTAGATAGTCAGGCTTCTCAGCCTTTTTCATTTGTAGATGTCTGTACTCAGACATGTTAAGCTTGCGCATGTGTTTGACTTGTATGCTCTGAATGTTGGGTCATGAGACCCATGTTTGTAATATCTCGCTCCTTGGAGCCTAATGAATAAATATTTGAGTCATAGAGTTTTGTTGTGATGCCATGTTGTATTTACACATATTGAGCATATTGTGTGTATGTTTGAAATGCTTGGTATGTGTGGGATCCGACAATCTAGTTGTTTATCCTTGGCAGCCTCTCATATGGGGAAATGTAGTCTAGTGCTTCACGAGCAATAGTAGTCCGCTACAGCCGGTTCACGAGTCCTGCTAGCCCAAAGACTACTGCTCTGGACACTTGACTGGCCGGCATGTGTTTCACTTTCTCGTGGTTCATCCTTCGGGAAATGTCACGCGGTGACATCCGAGTCCTGCCTAGCCTGCTACAGCCGGGTTACGGAGTCCTGTTAGCCAGTGCTACAGCCCGGATTCACACGCTGTTGACCGACATGCTCGAAGTTGATTCATGTATGCCTGTCCCCATGGGTTACCGCCGCTTTGGGTTCAGGACTGGCCATGTCGGCCCGGGTTCTCTGTCATATGGATGCTAGCGACACTATCATATATGTGAGCCAAAAGGCGCAAACGGTCCCGGGCCATGGTAAGGCGACACCCGTGGGAATACCGTGCGTGAGGCCACAAAGTGATATGAGGTGTTACCGGCTAGATCGATGTGACTTGGAATCGGGGTCCTGACAATGCGCCAGACCTGCGAGATATATTGGAGGACAGGGCAAGGCAAACAAGATCGATCTATGGATCGCGTGGGCGCCCCACGACACGTGACGATAACCGTCATGCCGGATATGGTAAATCCGGCCGGGCCGAACACAGCAGACAAAGCTCATTTCAGCTACGTCGCGATATAGCCCAATAAAGAGGCGCCACACACCCACTATGCTTCACAGATGAAGTAATGGATCATCAAATCCCCGAGGGTTTCAAACCCGTAAACATTGAATGATACGATGGCACAACAGACCCTGCGGTATGGATCGAGGACTATCTCCTTCATATCCACATGGCCCGCGGGGATGATCTACACGCCATCATATACCTCCCACTCAAGCTTAAAGGACCAGCTCGGCATTGGCTTAACAGCTTG
Organism: Aegilops longissima; assembly: GCA_021605205.1. Classification (NCBI taxonomy): domain Eukaryota; kingdom Viridiplantae; phylum Streptophyta; class Magnoliopsida; order Poales; family Poaceae; genus Aegilops; species Aegilops longissima. The sequence continues at coordinate 675,426,752 of CM038682.1, read as the reverse complement.
CCAGCAGAATCAATTGGTTGTCGGGAGGACCTGGAAGCCGCATTCCTCGACAACTTCCAGGGCACCTATGTGCGACCACCAGACGCTGATGACCTAAGCCACATAATCCAGCAGCCAGAGGAATCGGCCAGGCAATTCTGGACATGTTTCCTAACAAAGAAAAATCAAATAGTCGACTGTCCGGACGCAGAGGCCCTTGCAGCCTTCAAGCATAACATTCGTGACGAGTGGCTTGCCCGGCACCTAGGACAGGAAAAGCCGAAATCTATGGCAGCCCTCACGACACTCATCACCCGCTTTTGCGTGGGAGAAGACAACTGGCTAGCTCATAGTAATAACATGACCAAGATCCCTGGTAATTCGGATACCAAGGACAGCATGGGCAGGTCGCGTCACAACAAGCAAAAGCGCCGCATTAATAGCGATAATGCTGAGGATATGACAGTTAATGCCGGATTCAGAGGCTCTAAACCCGGTCAGCGGAAAAAGCCATTCAAAAGAAATACTCCGGGCCCGTCCAATTTGGACCGAATACTCGATCGCTCGTGCCAGATACACGGCACCCCCGAAAACCAGCCAACCACAACAACAGGGATTGTTGGGTGCTCAAGCAGGCAGGCAAGTTAAACACCGAAAACAATGACAAGGGGTTGCATAGCGATGACGAGGAGGAGCCCCGGCCGCCGAACAATAGGGGACAGAAGGGTTTCCCCTCATAGATGCGGACGGTGAACATGATATACGCAACCCACATACGCAAAAGGGAGCGGAAGCGTGCACTTAGGGACGTATATGCGTTGGAGCTAGTCACCCCAAAGTTCAACCCATGGTCCTCCTGCCCGATCACTTTTGATCGAAGGGACCACCCCACTAGCATCCGCCATGGCGGATTCGCCGCACTGGTTTTAGACCCAATCATTGACGGATTTCACCACACTAGAGTCCTTATGGACGGCGGCAGCAGCCTGAAACTGCTTTATCAGGATACAATGCGAAAAATGGGCATAGATCCCTCAAGGATTAAACCCACAAAGACGACCTTCAAAGGCGTCATACCAGGTGTAGAGGCCAACTATACAGGCTCAGTTACACTTGAGGTGGTCTTCGGATCCCCGGATAATTTCCGAAGCGAGGAGTTAATCTTCGACATAGTCCCGTTCCGCAGTGGCTATCACGCCCTGCTCGGACGAACCGCATTCGCAAAGTTCAATGCGGTGCCGCACTATGCATACCTCAAGCTCAAGATACCGGGCCCTCGAGGAGTCATTACGGTCAATGGAAACACCGAACGCTCTCTCCGGACGGAGGAGCATACGGCGGCCCTCGCGGCGGAAGTACAAAGAAGCCTATCAAGGCAATTCTCCAGTCCAGCCATTAAACGTCCGGACACCGTCAAGCGCGCCCGGAGTAACCCACAACCAGACCGCATGGCACGTTTCGAGCACTAGTAGAAATGCGGCCCTAACCCCAGCCCTCGCGAAATTGTGAAACCAGTACTGCGCGTACATAACTATGCTCTGGAAATACCATGGGCATAGGGGGAGGGGCACGACCACGGCACGCCCAAAATACGGCTACAAGGGGCTCCTGATTTTGTCATTCTTTTTTTTTCTTTCTTACTTTCAGGACTCCACTCTCCGGAAGGCCTGTCCGGCAGCATAATTGCCGAGCACACAATGCAACAGCCAGGGAGGCAGAAAGCTACGTCGAGTGTCCAGGTGGTCTCTATAATGAGCAGTATACTTGTTTCACATATAATCCCGCAACTCGCCCTTGGAGGGGGGACATGTTAAATAATCCCATCTCTTGCTTATCACACTATTTGTATCGTTCTGCTTTTACCACAGACTTTTCGAATAAACAATGCATAGCTTTTGTCTCTTATTGCATTATCTTTTTTTATATAAAAAATATGTTCAGTTATGACATTATGCAACCGTACACTTTCGTACGGCCAATACACTAGGGGCTTACGCACCCCGGAATATGGTGTGAGAAGTCCAAACACTCTCATGAGTGCGGCACCCCGAACTTATAGCATTATATGCATCGGCTCCGAATCATGTCTTGGGTCAATAGTTGGGTTTTCCTGGCTCCCATGTTTTGGTACCTTACGTTCCGTTATATCGGCTAAGGTAGCACTGGGAGAACCACTGCGATTGAACCCCGGTTGAGCTAGGCTGAGCACCTCAGTGGAGAAAGCTAAAACTGACTGTCATGATAGGGCGAGAGCTGGTCGCTGTTCGAGAGGTCTTCGAGTCCCTAAATACTTATGCCCCTTAGAGCAACGAGTCGGCTTTGTCCGGCCTAGGCGTGGATAGCGCCCCGAACTCGGTCTTCCGAATACTAGGGGCTTCGCCGAAATTTAAAATTAGAATTCTATGGCTAAGTGAGAGTGTTCAAGAATTATAGTCCGATTGCCTTGTTCATTGTGTTGAGCACCTCCCTCGAAGGACCCAATAATGGGAAAAATAGCGCTCAAGTTTATCCCGAACACCCCAGCACTCGCGGCATGGGGGCAGAAGCCGACGACTCGCCATCTCTCAATTTCGATAAACGGCCGCACAGAAGGTAATATTTTAAATTCAAAAGTGTTGCTTAGCGCATATGAAACAAGTTTTCAGCGTACTGGATCACAAATGCGAGTTTACTCAAAAAAATTACATCTTTGGAGCACTCATCCGCGATACGGCGGGCACCCTTCAGGACACCCTCATAATACATCTCGGGCTTGCGATGCTCCTTGCCCGGCGGTGGTCCGTCCGTCACAAGCTTCTCAGCGTCCATCTTGCCCCAGTGCACTTTAGCACGGGCAAGGGCCCTACAGCACCTTCGATGCATACGGAGCGCTTGATGACTTCAAGCCTTGGACAGGCATCCACCAGCCGCCTTACCAGCCCGAAGTAGCTTCCAGGCATGGCTTCCCCGGGCCACAGCCGGACTGCGAGACCCTTCATGGCCTGTTCGGCCACCTTATGGAGCTTGACCAGCTGCTTCAGCTGGTCGCTCAAGGGCACCGGGTGTCCGGCCTCAGCATACTGAGACCAGAACACCTTCTGCGTCGAGCTTCCCTCCTCGGCTTGGTAGAATGCGGCTACGTCGGACACACTCCGGGGATGATCTGCGAATGCTCCTGGAGAGCTCCAGACTCGGGTAAGTAACAAGTAATTCACTTTCGGCGTGCTTGCTTTGCATAAAGAATGCCTTACCGCCGCTATCTTCTTCATCGCCTCAATTTCTGGAGGGCTTTTGGGCTTCGCCTTGGCAGATTTGGCGCTCTCAAGCGCCGAGGCGAGCGGACGACTCGAGTCTTGAGTCACGCTCCAAACTCTCGTGTTTTTCCACGAGAGCCTGGAGCTCTTGCTGCACAGCCGCCACCCGCGCCTCCTTCTTCTCTCGCTCGGTGCGCTCCATAGCCGCATTGTTTTCGGCCTTGGAAAGCGCTTCCTTCAGGGTCGCCACCTTGTTCGTGGCCCCTGCATACCCACGTTGATCCTGTCATTTTTTTTCGCAACCACACTTTTTTATAATATATACTTACATAAGGTATTACTTACCTTCCTTGTCCTCTAGCTGCTTCTTGGCAAGGCCGAGCTCGTCATCAGACCGCTCGAGGCTCTGCTTCAATACATTGACCTCCATGATCGGTCTTGGCAGAGGTCAGCAGCACAGCCTGCTTTCCCATATTGACACACTTATGTTAGACTCCTGCGTATATCTTTTTGATCCTTAGTTCGGCTTTTCTTTCCGAACACCAAACCGAGCATCAGGGGCTACTGTCTATGCGGTAATATTTTTACATATCTTAAATACTTACCTCAAAGCCTATTAGGAGGCTGGCACAGGCTTCGGTCAGCCCACTCTTGGCGGACTGAACCTTCTGGATCACCGCACTCATAATAGTACGGTGCTCCTTGTCGATGGAGGCGCCATTAAACACCTCCAGCAGATTATCCGGTGCCTCCGGTTGGACGGAGGTCACCGGCGTCGTAGGCTTGCCCTTCTTAGTAGGGGGCCGCCTGCCGGATGCCGGAACCGTTGAAGGTTCCGATGTGGTGTCCGGCCTAGGGCCGGACTTAGAGCCCTTAGGGGTTTTATCCCCTTTTCGCCTGGAGTCCGGGAGGTCGCCTTGCGGCGCCTCCAGGACTATCTCCTCCTGGCTTGGTCCCTGTTGGGACGCCACCTCGGCATCATCCGCGGGGCGAGGATAGGAGGTGGTCGAAAGTGAACTGTTGTTCACATCGGACGAACCCAGGGAACCGCTGGACGAAGCGTCGAGCCCGGCTTTGGGCGGACTGCATGATTATATCCGACGTCAGAAGGTACTGTGCAACAAAGGAACGCCATGAGTTATTCTGGTATCCAGAGACTTACGATTTCGCCAGGGGCTTGGCCCTGGGTGGCCACTCTTCTTCGTAGTCGTCGGTGTTGGTGGAGTAGTCCGGAGGGAGGGTCCTTCCCTTCTTGGACCCTCCGGTCTCCCCAGTTGGGGCGGCCTTCCTTTTCTTCTCTCCCCCCGCTGGGGGAGAGGCCTCTCTTTCCTCCTCGTCGTCTTTACGGGAGGAGTCCGCCTCGGAGTCATCGGACGATGAGTCCGACACCACTTGGTGCCGGGAACTCATCCGAGTTCCCGTGGCCTGCTTCTTGGCCTTCTTCTGCGGCACCACGTGAGGTGCCGGGGCCAGCAGCCCTGTCAAGTGGGCATCCGTTGGGTCTTCTGGGAAGGGAGCCGGACAGTCAATATGCCCGGACGTCCTCTGCCAATCCTGTCAAAGGCAAGGGAGTTTAGATCCCGCATAGAGTCAAACTATGAAAACAAGTGTCCCATAAAGGGAAAAATAACTTACCGCGTTGGCTTGATGCTGCGCGCTGAATCCGCGATCCTCGGTAGCGGATGCGGGAGCCTCGGCGCCCTTGAACAGCACCTTCCAGGCATCTTCGTACGTAGTGTCGAAGAGCCTGCTCAGGGTTTGGTGCTGCGCCGGATCAAACTCCCACAAGCTGAAAGCTCGTTCTTGGCACGGGAGGATCTGGCGGATGAGCATGACCTAGACTACATTGACGAGTTTGAGCTTCTTGTTCACCAGGTCTTGGATGCAAGATTGGAGTCCGGTCCGCTCTTCTGAATTACCCCACAACAGGCCCGTCTCTTTCCAGGAGGTAAGCCTTCTAGGGAAGCTAGATCAAAATTCGGGGGCTGCTGCCCATTTAGGGTCACGCGGCTCGGTGATGTAGAACCACCCCAATTTCCACCCCTTTATGGTCTCCACGAAGGAGCCCTTGAGCCATGTAACGTTGGGCATCTTGCCCACCATGGCGCCTCCGCACTCCGCTTGTTGGCCGCCCACAACCTTGACTTGACTTGAGAAGGTCTTGACCATAAGTCAAGTGGGGCTTGATGCGGAGGAAAGCCTTGCACACGACGATAAACGCCGAGATGTTGAGGACGAAGTTCGGGGCCAGATCATGGAAGTCCAGGCCGTAGTAGAACATGAGCCCCGGACAAATGGGTGAAGTGGAAAACCTAGTCCGCGGAGGAAGTGGGTGAGAAACACCACCCTCTCATGGGGCTTGGGGGTGGGGATGAGCTGCCCCTTGTCGGGAAGCCGTTGCGCGATGTCATTAGACAAGTATCCGACCTTCCTCAGCTTCTTGATGTGTCCCTCCGTGACGGAGGAAACCATCCACTTGCCTCCCGCTCCGGACATGGCTGGAGAAGGTCGACGTGAGATGTGCGGACTTGGGCGCTGGAGCTCGAGTGCGCGAAAATGGATAAGCAAAGGAGGAGGAAGGCGTAGATGGAAAAGGTGGATCCTTATCCCCTTATATGGGCGGACGAAACTATGCGCCCCCACCAGCCTGGTAAAACTCGCTTATCTCCCAAGCGCCGTAAATTAATGGCACGGTTGGGTTACCCATGTCCGTATTGATGAGAATCCCGGAATAAGGGGACACGATCTCTGCTTCAACAAGACGTGCCAAGGAAACCGCCTCGCTAGGTACACTGGGGTGGGACACTAAAAATGAATAAAGGCTTGGCCGTGGTGTGATAACACGCTGCAGAATACATCAGCAGATTGGATTTGTGTAAATATTATTCTCTCTACGGTGTTATGTGGAAATTATTTTGCAGAGCCAGACACTATCCTTGTGTTCAAAAGTTTTCTATGAAGTATTCGGAGGAGGAACCCGCCTTGCAATGCCAAAGACAAACTGCGCGCCGGACTCGTCGTCATTGAAGCCTGGTTCAGGGGCTACTGAGGGAGTCCTAGATTAGGGGGTGTCCGGATGGCTGGACTATGACCTTTGGCCGGACTTCTGGACTACGAAGATACAAGATTGAAGACTTCGTCCCGTGTCCGGATGGGACTTTCCTTGGCGTGGAAGGCAAGCTTGGCGATACGGATATGTAGATCTCCTTCCATTGTAACCGACTCTGTGTAACCCTAGCCCTCTCTGGTGTCTATGTAAACCGGAGGGTTTTAGTCCGTAGGACGAACAACAATCATACCATAGGCTAGCTTCTAGGGTTTAGCCTCTCTGATCTCGTGGTAGATCTACTCTTGTACTACCCATATCATCAATATTAATCAAGCAGGAGTAGGGTTTTACCTCCATCGAGAGGGCCCGAACCTGGGTAAAAACATCGTGTCCCTTATCTCATGTTACCATCCGCCTAGACGCACAGTTCGGAACCCCCTACCCGAGATCCGCCGGTTTTGACACCGACAGTTTGGCTTGGAGCAGATCTGACAGACAACTTTAGGAAGGTCGTTGCGGCCTTCTCCATGGCCGCGACCTCCACGGCCTTGTCCGCGGCCACCGCCACCTCTGCGGCCGCCGCCACGTCCGCCCCCTCGTCTGCCGCAACCGCCACCACGGGAGACGGCGTTGGCAGAGGAGTAAGAGGATTGATGCCCGCCGTCGAACATGGCGAGCCTGTTCTCGAATCCGATGAGGAGGGAGTAGAGCTCGTTCACCTTGATCAGCTCGGCCCTGGTACACAGGGAGGAGACGAAGCCCATGTAGTCGAAGTCGAGGCCGACGAGGATGTATGACACCATGTCATCATTGGTGAGGGGCTTCCCAACAGAAGCCAGCTCGTCTCCGAGCGCCTTCATGCAGTCGATGTACTCGGCGACTGTCAAGGTCCCTTCTTGGTGTTTGACAGGGCGATCCTCGTGTTCACCACATGCGACTGGGTTTGGGAGATAAACATCTCCGTGATGGCAGTCCATGCTGCCGATGCCGAGGTACAGTGGGCGATCTGAATCATCACAGGAGGTGAGACTGAATTAAATAGAAAACTCAGAACCTATGAATCCTTAGCCTTGGCAATCTCATACGCCGGGTTGGGCATATTTGTTGGCTTGCCGTCCTTGTCGTTGAGCTTGGGCGCCGGTTCCTCCCTCTCTGGGTTGATGAAGGAGATGAGTTGGGCGCCGCGGATGGCAGCAACCGCTTGGGCATGCCACACCAGGAAGTTGGAGCGATGGAGGCGATCAGCGATGGGAATAAGGGCTGGTGCGGCGTTTGCGGCGGTGGAGCCTGAGGCCATGGTAGGATTTTGGGATGTGCTAGAGGTTAGGCTCTGAATACCATGTAAAAGTGATTGAAGCGTATGCTTTTGCACGGACGCGTTGCGTGTTATATATAGGGCATAGATTCAAGGGAGGTGGTTCAGGTTGTTATTGGATTGATCCTCAAGCTACAATCTATACAGGATAGGGATCGATCTCAACTAACCTAAACCACCTAGAGTACATTGCACGCAACGCTACAACCTATACGTGTAGACGGTTTATACCTGCGCCATGTACACATTACATTGTCTAACAAACTACAGCTTGAATCTCATCCTTGAGTCCCACCAGCAATTAGGAAATGAAAATTTTGGGACTTCAGCGAAGGGTCTAATGCAATCAGATGGTACATGGCTATTTCGAAAGCAGACTTGAACTCCGTGACAGATCCCTGTTGCTTCAGCTGCAAGATGTCTGTCGTGTGCGACTCAAAACTCCCCTTGGCCAAATTCCATCTCAATTTCATCAGTAAATTCATTCCAGTCCCAAGAACGGTGATGGCGTTTGAAAGCCTGCTGTTGGCGTCAAAATCGGCGGATCTCGGGTAGGGGGTCCCGAACTGTGCGTCTAGGCGGATGGAAACAGGAGACAAGGGACATGATGTTTTTACCCAGGTTCGGGCCCTCTCGATGGAGGTAATACCCTACTCCTGCTTGATTAATATTGATGATATGGGTAGTACAAGAGTAGATCTACCACGAGATCAAGGAGGCTAAACCATAGAAGCTAGCCTATGGTATGATTGTTTTTCGTCCAATGGACTAAAACCCTCCGGTTTATATAGACACCGGATAGGTTAGGGTTACACAGAGTCGGTTACAATGGTAGGAGATCTACATATCCGTATCGCCAAGCTTGCCTTCCACGCCAAGGAAAGTCCCATCCGGACACGGGATGAAGTCTTCAATCTTGTATCTTCATAGTCGTGGAGTCCGGCCGCGATGATAGTTCGGCTATCCGGACACCCCCTAGTCCAGGACTCCCTCAGTGGCCCTTGAACCAGGCTTCAATGACGACGAGTCCGGCGCGCATATTGTCTTCGGCATTGCAAGGCGGGTTCCTCCTCGGAATACTTCATAGAAGGTTTTGAACACAAGGATAGTGTCCGGCTCTGCAAAACAAGTTCCACATACCACCGTAGAGAGAATAACTTTTGCACAGATCTGCTGACGTATTCCGCGGCGTGACATCACACCGCGGCCAGGCCTTTATTCGAATCGTTTTTTACTGCTCCACCTCAGCGCGTTTAGCGAGGCGGTTTCCTTGGCACGTCTTATCAAAGCGGAGATCGTGCCCCCTTATTCCGGGATTCTCATCAATACGGACGTGGGTAACCCAACCGTGCCCGTTGGCACGCCTCCTCTATCGAAGGCGAGTCCTAATCGACGACGGGGAGGGCTCTTGGTATTCAACCTCTTTATAATGAGACCAAGGCCCTCTTCTTTTTTCCACCCTCCATCGAGTTCGCCTCGCGCCGAGTTCTAACACCCAAAGCTCCAGATTTAGGCGCTTGGACCTTGACGATGTCCGCTCTGACCAGCTCGGCCGATGGATGTCTTCTTCCGTCACAGAAGAAGATGTGCTAAAGCTGCGAGACGCCAGGTATCTAACCGGCGTGATTTCGCATAGGCTGTCTGCTCCAGGGCAGGCCATTCCAACTCCCGAGCCCGGCGAGAGCGTGGTGTTCGTGTCTCACTTCCTTCGGGGTTTAGGCTTCCCGACGGATCCCTTTGTGCGGGGGCTCATGTTTTATTATGGGCTGGATTTCCATGACTTGAATCCGGAGTCCAGCCTCCAAATCTCGTCATTCATTGTCGTATGTGAGGCCTTCCTCCATATTACCCCTCACTTTGGATTGTGGCTCAAGACCTTCAAGGTGGAGCCGAAGATGATCGAGGGGCAACAAGCAGAGTGCGGAGGGGCGGTCATAAGCAAGTGTGCTGATGCTCCGTGGCCCGAGGGCTCTTTTCAAGAGGAGCTTGGTTTGTGGCAACAGGAGTGGTTTTATATCACCGCTCCCAGGGGCACCAAATGGGTGGCGCCACCCGCCTTCGCTCAGGTCCACCACAGCGGCTGGCATCATGGGTCAACCGGGGGCTCGACTGGGGGCCGTCCAAGGACGTTCCTCTGTTGCAGGGCCGTATTCGAGACCTCCAAGAAAGAGAGATCAATCTGGTCGCAGTGGCGCAGGTTATGTTGATTCGGCGCCTTCTGCCCTGCAAACGTCGCCCCCTCCATCTGTGGGAATTCAATTCGGAGGGACCACGAGCTCTCCAACATTTTATGGGCACGACGCCCGTGGAGATGTATAAACTGTTCTTTGGATCACAAAAAAAGTGTCCGGACCTGACTGAGGACGCAGGATTAAGCTGCCATCGCCCAGATACTCAAGTAAGTAGTCATGTACCCGGACAGGCTGTCCATTCATTTATCATAAACTTGCCCTTAAAGGAGCTGTTTCTTGAACAGGAGTGGATAGCGAAGGCAAAGTTGATAAGGTGCCCGGCTCCCCTCCCAGAGACCACGCCGAATACCATGCTGACCAAGATGTTGAAGGTCGCGCCTTTTAAAGAGGGCGAAGGGGGGAGCAGGGGAGCCACTACCTCCATGAAGGACGCTTTCGAGGGAGGGGGGATCAAAGGTCCCTCCCTCCAAGGAGAGAAGAGGACTGCTTCGGAAGATCCGGAGGTCAAGGCCTCAAAGAGGGAAAGAAATTGTCGAGAGTCCGCGCTGGGAAGTACCCCAGCCGCACTATTTCCCCAAGGGATCAGCCCTCCAATGAGCCGTAAGTAAAAGAAGGGTCTTGTAATAAAGGTCATCCCTATATGTATTTACGAAGATAACCGAAATTATACCTTGTAGTTCGGATCTCAGCCCTTCTCAGCAGAGCTCGTCTTCGGGGGATCTTCTTCCGGAGATGATGGAGAGCGAAACGCCTCCACCTGTCGCACCTTCATGCGAGGCGGACGACCCTGAGGTGTCGTCGCGAAGGGTTTCCCCGAGTCCGGCGGGGCCGGAAGGTCCGGCGCCAACTGTCGTGCGGTCGGAGGAGCTGAAGGATCTGCTCGGGCGAGCGGCTATCTCAGAAGATCACCGTGCGCTAATGGGTACGGTGATTGAAAGAATTGCATCCGCTAAGAGCGGATTGCATGGAGCCGTCAGAAGCTCGCTGACGGGGTTCGAGGCACGAAAAAATGATGTACCTTCTGAAAGTTATGCATATAGAATGCGCCCTGTTAGGAGTGGAAAGTGGTAGCGGATAATCCGAAATATCCGATATTCGTATTCGAGAAAATGCCTATTCGTATCCGAAACATCCGCATCCGAACCAAAATGAAAATGGAAATTATCCGTATCCGAATTTATTTAACAGATAAAAAATAAAATATGGCATGAGATTTTGACACAAATATGGATATGGAAGTGGAGATATCCGTATCCGAATAATATTATGGGAGGTAATTTTCAAAATTGTTGCCCCGGTATTCCAATTACCCAACATAAATGCCAAATAAGTGGTCAAATTTTACTCTTTGCATGATTAAACTTAGAAACTATTATGCATTACAATAGTATTTATTTATAAAACTATTTATCATTGACTTATTGTATGTCACAAGTTGCTTATTTCATGTCACATAGCTATTGACTGATATACTTAAGCAAGATGTTACTATTATTCGTATCCGCTCCGAATCAAGAAAACATCCGATACGTATCCGTATTTGAATAACATCCGAGCCGCATCCGTATCCGATAACATCCGTATTCGCATTCGTATTCGTTTTGAAAATATGAAAACGGAAGTGGTAAGAGCACCATCCGATCCGCATCCGATCCGCATCCGATCCGTTTCCACCCCTACGCCCTGTATAGATAGTAGCCCCTGAGACTCGGTATGTTGTCAAAATTGACAGCGTGCCGAGGATCATAATCTCAGTTATAACATATCGCCGCTCCTAAATAGGTGGCGGGGCGTCCGGTGGCCAGCCGGACTGATGAATTTGCCAAACTAAAGCGGCAACTTGACGAGGCAGGTGCGGACATCGCACTTGTCAATAAGCGGTTTGACGAGTCACAAGGTATGCGACTTCTTCGCGGAACTCGCCCGAGCTAAAGAGCAAGCCAGAAATAGTAATGCAGCCGCTTTAAGGGCGGCCGAAGAGCTAAAAGCTGAACGGGCTGCTCACTGTCGAAGCAAAGAGGAAATGGCCGATATGGCCATAAAGTTGAAGAATACTACCGACCGCTGCGAGGTTCTTGAAAAGGAACGTCAAGCGGAGCAAGAGGGCCTGAAAAAGGCCACCGCCGAATCCAAGGATGCCCGTTCCACTTTGAGAGCTGCCAAGGAGGAGATGAGTCAGGCCGGGGCTATTGCGGCTGGAAAACCGTTTCTGCTGCAGAGGAAATATACGGATCCGAAGTATGCTCAGTTGGACAAGTTGTGGAGTTCGGAGGATGCTTATATGGACTTAGCGGCGAGCGCTGTGGATGCGATTGAGCACTTCCGAAGCCAGAAGGGACACAGAAGGGAGGAGCTATATTGGTCGCAGTTCCATAGTCCGGAGCGTCCTCTTCTGTTGACCGATCGGTTGGCCGAATGGGCCGAGCTGAATCGATCATCCGGACTTGCCATGAAGCATGTGATGACTCATTTGTGGCTAGGCGGACCCCAGCCGAAGAGTTATTTTGGCTTAGTGCATCAGTTCCTTGGTGCGGTACCGCGTATCGACGCAATGAAGCGGTCGGCGTGTATTGAGGGAGCGCGGATGGCTCTGGCCCGTGTCAAGACATACTGGGCGGAGATGAAGGCCACCGACGTTGCATACCAAGATTCGGACAGAAGCCGAGTACCTGCTGAGCACTATTTTGAGGAAGTCCTGCAGGGCGCTCGTTTAATAGAGACGCAGTGCTCGAAGGATATTATGTTTAAATGACATGTATGATTGGTGAAAACAATGTTTCAATATAATATAAGAGCTTTTTATACGTGTGCGTTCAAGTAGTAAACTACTCCCTGTGCGGCCGTTGATGTATATGTATATATAACCTGAAAGATGGCAGTCCTTGGCTTCAGCCCCCACGCACATAGTGCGGGGGTGTTTGCAAAGAAGGCGCTTTTTCACACTTAATCCAACGTCTTGGTCCTATTAAGGAGGTGGTAGCGTAGCAAACTAGGCAACCGGACTATAATTCTTTATCACTTTCACTTAGCCATAGGAGTTCGAGGGTGGGGCTACTATATAGCCCCTGGGGGCACTGCACTCTCCTGAATTCGGGGTGCGTATGTGCCTGATCGAAAAATGGTCCTTCGTTAATGCGGAGGAATTCTAAACATTCCGGTGAGTCAACGAGTGGTTGACCAGTCTCTCGCTATATCATGACAGTCAGTTTTCAGCTTTCTCTACTAAGGTGCTCGCCCGGCCGAACCGGGGCACAATCGCAGTAGTTCTCCTGGTGCCGCGTTAGCCGATAAAACGGCACGTAAGGCAGCAAAACACAGGAGCCGGGCAAACCCAACATTTTACCAAAGACATGATTCGGAGCTTATGCATATAAGGCCTAACTCGAGACACCGAACACTCCCTAAGGTATCCGGTCTTTATAAAAACGGGCAGAATAATGCCCTATGCCCCTGGCGTCCAGGTACGTGCAAAAATTCTGGTGCGGCCAATGCCAAAACACCAGCCTCCTCCTCGGTTATAGCTAGAAACCAGGGGATGTGTATCAACAAGAGACAGTAAAAAAGGTTTACGCAGGGTCTTAATCTGAAAAGAATCCTTGCAACGGGTCCCTACTGCACGTCTGCGCCTGTGTCTCCGTTGTGCCGTATCCTGGACGGGTGTAGCACGTTGTTCATCTGTAAAAAAGAGGAACTTAGTTGAAAAGAAAGAAAAAAACAGGTCATGCGAAAGATGTACTTTATATTAAATAAGCAGAGTACGATTCGAAAAGTGAATAAATTTGAGCTTTATTGTCTCTTGTTGTACGTGCGTGCAGCCCCTTGTATGGGGGCATGCTGCTAGTAGGTGCCGGACTCGTCTAGCCGTGTCCGGGGTTTGAATGACCTATTCAGGTGCTTTGATTAGCGGAGCCGGATAGGTGTGGGGATGTCAAGGCAGTCTCACGTTCTTCCGTGCTCGAGTAACACTTAATACTCCCTTTTAATGAGATGATGCCGCGTGAACCGGGCATTTTAAGTGTAAGAGATGCATAATGCGGTATTGCGTTAAAGCGGGCGAAAGCTTCGCGCCCCAGTAGTGCTTGATAGCTACTGTCGAATGGGGCGATGTGGAAGGTTAAATTTTCACGGCGGAAGTTGTCGGATGAGCCGAACACAACTTCTAGCAGAAGGGAGCCCGTACAATGGGCATACGGGCCTGGCATTACCCCTCTGAAGGAGGTGTTGCTATGGCGAATTTTGGTTGGGTCTATCCCCATGCTGCGGATTGTGTCCTGATATATCAGGTTTATGTCACTGTCGCCATCCATGAGGACCTGTGTAAATTGGAATCCGTCAATTATAGGATCCAATATCAAGGCAGTCCATCCTGCGTTCCGGATACTTTCGGAATAGTCCTGATGGTCGAAGGTGATTGGTTTTGACAACCAATGTTGGTACTCCGCTAGGGTAGTTTGTGCGGCGCACATTTTAGTGGGCGACGCTCTGTTTTTCCCTTTTATCACGTGAAGTGAGTTTACTGTTATAACCTCTTGTGGGAAATTCTTTTGTTTTACGGGGATCTGCTTGTGGTGCTCGTCGTCATCTTCACTTGGTGTGTCGAGCCCCTTGTGTTCGGCGTTGAGTCTGCCAGACTGCTCGAAGACCCAACAATCTCTGTGGGTATGGTTTGCAGGCTTCCCGGGGGTACTGTGGATTTGGCGTATCTTGTCCAAGATTTTGTTTAAGTTGGATAGCTCATCGCTATTGTCCTTAAGGGGCAGTTTTTTATTGTTCTGTCGTGAGCTTTTGAATCCGGCGTTGACTACCGCACTCTTTGGACCGTTCCTCTTAATCCGGCACTGGTCCTTGCTGCGTCGTGGTTTTCCATTTCCATCCCTTACTTCGGATGTACTTGGGTCGCTGGTACTGCATCTTGCCAGCAACCTATCCTCTCCCGTGCAAAAGCGAGTCATGAGGCTTGTTAATGCAGCCATGGTTCTCGGCTTCTCCTGGCCGAGGTGTCTGGCGAGCCATTCGTCTCGGACGTTGTGTTTGAAAGCTGCTAAGGCTTGGCGTCCGGACAATCGACTATTTGGTTCTTTTGGTGAGGAACCTGTTCCAGAATTTATGGCTGACTCTCGGGTTGTTGAGTTATATGACTTAAATCGTCTGCATACGGAGGGCGGACATAAGTCCCTTGAAAATTTGCCCGAAAAGCGTCCTCAAGCTCTTCCCAACTTCCAATGGTATCTTCAGGGAGGCTTTTGAGCCAATGCTGGGCTGGCCCTTTGAGTTTGAGGGGTAAGTATTTGATGGCGTGGAGATCGTCTCCTCTAGCCATGTGTATGTGGAGGATGTAATCCTCAATCCAGACTCCAGGGTCTGTTGTTCCGTCGTATGCCTCTAAGTTTACGGGTTTGAATCCCGCTAGGAATTCGTGATCCAGCACCTCATCAGTGAAACACAGGGGGTGTGCGGCACCCCTATATTTGGGTATGCCGTGATGTTCGGATATTTGGCGTGTTGCATTGCTTTGAAGAGCTTGCTTTGAGGCCCATAGATAGACCTAACTGGGCCATCCTTTTGATGTGAATCCTTATGCGGATCGCGTACCGGCTTGTGTGCGGCGCCATTTGCCGCTCTCTTTTTGCCGTGGGGTCGTCCATCCGACCGGGTGGCCTTCTTACTTTTTGATTGTGGGGGCTCTACGGCCTCCTCATCAAATTCGGGCAGTAGTTTTCTCTTTGGGTAGCTCTTTGTTCGGTGACTGTCGCCGTATTTGTCTGCGGTGTTGAATACTTTGCTCCATCTGATTCTGAGTGCATCTTCCGCTGTTTTGAGCTTCCGCTTCTGCTTTTTCACGCTACACGCAGTGGCGACAAGCCTTTTGTGGAGGTTCTTCTGCTCCAATAATTTGTCCGGTGTGAGATCGCCCGGACTGTTATCTTCGCCGGGGACGGGTTGTTTATCCATGTTGTCCTGTTCGGACGGTTGCTCAATAGCATGTTCGTCGTCCACCGGTTCGCCCTGCTCTATGGCTGGATCTTTGCTGAGGCGGGACTTGGTGCGGCGTTTACGTTTCCGTTTTGACTGCTTTTCGAGGGATTTATCCTTCGTAGCGTCCCGTTGTTCCTCGTCGTCACTTCCTTTAGGTGTATCCACCATGTATACATCATGGGATGAGGTGGTTGTCCAGCATCCTATAGGTGCTGGTTCATGGTTGTCTCGTACATCGTCGTCCATACCGTCGATGTCTTCGGAGTCGAAATCGAGCACGTCGTGTAAGTTTTCGACAGTGGCTACAAAGTGGGTGGTGGGTGGGCGTTGAATTTCTTCGTCGTCCGCATCCCAACCTTCCTGACCGTAGTCCGGCCAGGGCTCTCCTAATAAAGAGAGAGACTTTAGTGAATTCAAGATGTCGCCAAAGGGCGAGTGCTGAAAGATGTCCGCGGCGGTGAACTCCATGACCGGCGCCCGATCGGATTCGATTGGCAGGGGCGCGGAGGGTTCGGAGTCCAGCAAGGAGTCCGGCACCTGGGAGTCACGAGCTTCGCAAAGGACAGGGAGGGAGTTCGGCTCAATCGCCGTTGAGATCGTAGCCCCCGAGGCGATGTCCAACCACTCGTCCTCGGTCGGCGAATCCGGCTCCGGATTAAGGGTCGAAGCGGATGCTGGTGCGGCCTCCAGGGCACTGTTCGGCGGCAGAGCTAGATCATACCCATCGAGACAGTGCAGCACGCTCGGCTGTGGCTCAAATCCGTCGAAGATCAAGTTCCACGGACATCGGCCGTATAGTTCAAACTTACAAATCTGGCCTGATGGACAGGGGCGTAGCTTTCGATCTGCTCCGGATGGCCAAGTGAATTGGCCCGCGAGTGCAAAGCCGCCGAATCTGAAGATCTGTCCGGGAGAAAAGTCTCACCCTGGACGCGTCGTTCTTGATGATCGAAGGAGCCATCGGGCCTATAGGTGGCGACACGGAGGAACTCTCAATGAAAGCACCAATGTCGGTGTCAAAACGGCGGATCTCGGTAGGGGGTCCCGAATCTGTGCGTCTAGGCGGATGGTAACAGGAGACAAGGGACACGATGTTTTTACCCAGGTTCGGGCCCTCTCGATGGAGGTAATACCCTACTCCTGCTTGATTAATATTGATGATATGGGTAGTACAAGAGTAGATCTACCACGAGATCAAGGAGGCTAAACCCTAGAAGCTAGCCTATGGTATGATTGTTGTTCGTCCTACGGACTAAAACCCTCTGGTTTATATAGACACCAGATAGGTTAGGGTTACACAGAGTCGGTTACAATGGTAGGAGATCTACATATCCGTATCGCCAAGCTTGCCTTCCACGCCAAGGAAAGTCCCATCCGGACACGGGACGAAGTCTTCAATCTCGTATCTTCATAGTCTTGGAGTCCGGCCGCGATGATAGTTTGGCTATCCGGACACCCCCTAGTCCAGGACTCCCTCACCTGCCACCAGACCAGAGGGCAGCATGGCCATCCAAGCACAGCGTCGCCGTCGAGGCCCACTGCTGGAGTGGAGCTCGGTTCTGTTGGGTGTAATAAGTCGTAGCGACGAGCTCACCATGTTGGGCGCGTGTATGGGCGCGCGCCAGGCGTGTTGAGTGTGTCGGGTCCGTGGCAGGGAGTGTGTCTGTGCACGCATGTGCAGCACGGGCGTGTCCGTGCGGGTGTGCGTGGGTTTAGGGGTAGCTGTTGGCGAGTCGCGTGGCTATTCGAGGGTGCGGTCGTTGGAGCTCGCCGTGGGGCGCGTGCGTCGGAGCGCAACGCGGGCACGAGCGGAGCGAGCGGGGCGCGAGCGATCAGGAGAGAGTGGAGGAATGGGTCATGCCCGGTGCGCTGGCTCGCGTATAAAGCCACACGAGGACCGTTGTAACAGCTGCGGGGGTGTTGAGTTTGAGCTCAAGGTTGAGGCGTTCATGCGCCTGGAAAATCCTTGTCGTGTCCCTGTTCTTCCTCCTCCTCGTTTCTTCTTCGTTGCTTCGAGCCACGACGAGTGTGAGAGAGCCGAGTGAGAGAGTGGAGAGAGCTAGGGCTACCCGACAACAACAATTGGCATCAGAGCCACGTGAAGTTCAGGGCGCGCCGGCGATATCAATCGTCCCGTATGCCGGCGGAGAGGGCGGTTCGTTGTCGCAGCCGGCGCCTGTGCTCATGGGGAAGAACTACACCACCTGCGCGATCAAGGTGGAGGCTGATCTGGACGCCGCCGGGCTGTGGGAGGCGGTGGTGCCACCGGAGGACGCGGCATTGGCGGTGATCGCCAAGAAGGATAAGCCGGCGCGGGCTTACCTGCTGCGGGCGCTCGCCGACGATCTGCTACTGCAAGTGGCTGCGAAGAAGACGGTGGCAGAGATTTGGAGCAGCCTCAAGGCCCGGTTCGTCGGGGCCGATCGCGTCAGGGCGGCGCGGCTGGGCACGTTGCGCAACGAGTTCGAGCTCCTTCGGATGGATGGCGGCGAGTCGCTGGACGCCTTCGGGGGCAAGATCAGCGGCATGGCGGCGTGATGACCCACAAGTGTAGGGGTTCTATCGTAGTCCTTTCGATAAGTAAGAGTGTCGAACCAAACGAGGAGCAGAAGGAAATGATAAGCAGTTTCCAGTAAGGTTTTCTCTGCAAGCACTGAAATTGTAGGTAACAGATAGTTTTGTGATAAGATAAACTGTAACGAGTAACAAGCAATGAAAGTAAATAAAGTGTAGCAAGGTGGCCCAATCCTTTATGTAGCAAAGGATAAGCCTGGACAATTTCTAATAATGAGAAAGGAGCTCCTTAGGACACATGGGAATTATCGTCAAGCTATTTTTCATCACGTTCATATGATTCGCGTTCGGTACTTTGATAATTTGATATGTGGGTGGACCGGTGCTTGGGTACTGCCCTTACTTGGACAAGCATCCCACTTATCATTAACCCCTATTGCATGCATCCGCAACTACAAAAGTATTAAGGTAAACCTAACCACAACATTAAACATATGGATCCAAATCAGCCCCTAACGAAGCAACACATAAACTAGGGTTTAAGCTTCTGTCACTCTAGCAACCCATCATCTACTTATTACTTCCCAATGCCTTCCTATAGGCCTAAATAATGGTGAAGTGTCATGTAGTCGACGTTCACATAACACCACTAGAGGAAAAGACAACATACATCTCAACAAAATATCGAACGAATACCAAATTCACATGACTACTAATAGCAAGACTTCACCCATGTCCTCAGGAACAAACGTAACTACTCACAAAGAATATTCATGTTCATAAACAGAGGAGTAATAATATGTATTAAGGATCTGAACATATGATCTTCCAGCAAGTAAACCAATTAGCATCAACTACAAGGAGCAATCAACACTACTAGCAACCCACAGGTACCAATTTGTGGTTTGGATACAAGATTGGATACAAGAGATGAACTAGGGTTTTGAGAGGAGATGGTGCTGGTGAAGATGTTGATGGAGGTTGACCCCCTCCCGATGAGAGGATCGTTGGTGATGGCGTTGGTAATGATTTCCCCCTCCCGGAGGGAAGTGTCCCCGGCAGAACAACTCCGCCAGCGCCCTAGATTGGTTCCGCCAAGGTTCCGCCTCGTGGCGGCGGAGTTTCGTCCCGTAAGCTTGCCCATGATTTTTTCCAGGGTAAAAGCCCCAATATAGCATAAGATGGACACCGGGGGGCACCAGGGGGCCCAGGAGACAGGGGCGCGCCCAGTAGGGGTGGGCGCGCCCCCCACCCTCCTGGCCATGGTGTGGGCCCCTGATGTATTTCTTCCACTCAATAATTCTTATAAATTCCAAAAACAGGTTTCGTGGAGTTTCAGGATTTTTGGAGCAGTGCAGAATAGGTTTCCAATGTTTTCCAGCCAGAATTCCAGCTGCCGGCATTCCCCCTCTTAATGGTAAACCTTGTAAAATAAGAGAGAATAGCCATAAGTATTGAGATATAATGTGTAATAACAGCTCATAATGCAATAAATATTGATATAAAAGCATGATGCAAAATGGACGTATCAACTCCCCCAAGCTTAGACCTCGCTTGTCCTCAAGCGGAAGCCGAAATCAAAAAATATGTCCACATGTTTAGAGATAGAGGTGTCGATAAAAATAAAATACATACATGAGGGCATCATGATCATTCTTATAACAGCAACATATATAGATTTTATCATATGATTTCTCATGCTCAAGTAACAATCAATTCACAATGTCAAGTATGGTTCAAAAACTTCACTGGGAACTAACAAACTATAATCTCAGTCATTGAAGCAATTGCAATTTATGATAACATCTGAAAGAGTCAACAATAGAGCTTTTCAGCAAGTTCACATACTCAACTATCTTGTAGTCTTCTATAATTGCTAACACTCACGCAATACTTGTGGTTATGGACTTTCAGCTGGACACTAAGAAAGATAGGGGCTTATTGTGTTGCCTCCCAACGTATTCACCTTTAGGTGATGTCAACAATAATAGCCCATGCTAACTTACATCCAAATGGATATATATATATATCATGATCTTCCAAACACAAGGAGCTTGCCAAAGGATAAAATAAAAAAGGGAAAAAGCTGAGGATCACCTTGACTCAAGCATAAATTAAAAACATAAAGTAAAATATAGGCCCTTCGCAGAGGGAAGCAGAGGTTGTCATGTGCGTTTAGGGTTGGATGCACAAAATCTTAATGCAAAAGAACGTCACTTTATATTACCCCTTGTATGTGGACCTTTATTATGCAGTCCGTCGCTTTTATTACTTCCACAACAAGATCGTACAAAGCTTATTTTCTCCGCACTAATAAGTCATACATATTTAGATAGCAATTTTTATTGCCTGCAACATGACAACTTACTTGAAGGATCTTACTCAATCCATAGGTAGGCATGGTGGACTCTCATGGCAAAAGTGGGTTTAAGGAATTGGAAGCAAAAGTAGTATCTCTACTTGGTGCAAGGAATTTGGCTAGCATGAGGGGGAAAGGCAAGCTCAACATGTTTGGAAGGTCAATGAAAATATACTTTAACTGAGATGTGAGAAAACATAAACCATTACGTTGTCTTCCTTGTCCAACGTCAACTCTTTTAGCATGTCATACTTAATGAGTGCTCCCGATCATAAAAGATGTCCAAGATAATATATTTATATGTGAACCTCTCTTTCCTTATCACTTCCTATTAATTGCAACGATGACCAAAACTATGTTTATCAACTCTCAACAACTTTTATGCCTCATACTTTCTATATGTGAAGTCATCACTAACCATAAGATCAATATGAACTCTTTTATTCTTTCTACTTCCTCAAGATCATAGCAACATAGCAAAGCCCTTGACTCAACACTAATCTTTATTATAGATAGCTCACGGACTCGATTACAAAAAGAGATCACAAAGCAAAACTCAAAACTACTTGATATCAAAACTTCAATCTACTAGATCAAGATACTACTAAAAGGATCGAACTAAATAAAACGGTAAAGATAGGAGTGTGATGGTGATACGATACCGGGAAACCTCCCCCAAGCTTGGCAGTTGCCAAGGGGAGTTCCCGTACCCATGTGATTATGTCCTTCGGGGTGATGAAGGTGGTGATGATGACGGTGGATAATCGCACATTGAGCGTAAAAGCTCCTCCAACTTGCGGATAATGCCTTTGAGCCCGGCGATATGATCCTTCAACAGAATATTCTTCTGTGTGAGATACTTGTTCTGTATGCGAGCTAACTCAATCATCTTGAAATCTACAATCTCTGTTGGAGTAAAGAGGTTAGGTACAGGTTGAGGGATGTCTTCTTCCTTCACCGCCGGAGCTTGAACCTCCATGGCCTTCTTGATCCCTTCATCCTTGTTGATCTCTTCCGGTTCTTCTCTTTTCAGCTCTATCTTCAATAACCAAGCATCCTTGTCTTTGTTGTTGGAGGAGGGCGACGTCATGGTGCTCTTGATCTGCAACAGAAACAGCACGAAACGAAAACAGAGGATATTTGTGTGATACGGTGTTCAAAACCTTCGGGAGTTTATATAATGAATTTTTACCGACCAAAATACGTAACGTGCAAGAAAACGGAGTCCGGGAGGCACACGAGGTGCCCACGAGACAGGGGGCGCGCCCAGTAAGGGTGGGCGCGCCCTCCACTCTCGTGGGGGCCTCGTGTCCCTTTCGGACTACTTCTTTCTTCCTAAAATTCTTAAATATTCCAAAACTGATGAAAATTGCCATTGGAGTTGTTTTGGAGTCGGTTTACTTACCGTACCACATACCTTTTCCTTTTCGGAGTCTGGAACATTCTGGAAAGTGTCCCTTATGTATTCCTCCGGTGTTACGATTTCAATAATATTAGTTTCAACATTGATAGGATTACCTGAAATATAATGTTTAATTCTTTGACCGTTTACCACCCTCGGACTTGTGCCTTCGAAGTTGTTGATTTTTATGGCACCAGAACAATAGACCTCCTAGATAACGTAAGGACCTTCCCATTTAGAGAGAAGTTTTCCTGCAAAATATCTTAAACGAGAGTTGAATAATAACACATAATCTCCTACATTAAACTCACGCTTTTGTATCCTTTTGTCATGCCAGCGTTTGACTTTTTCTTTAAATAGCTTGGCATTCTCATAGGCTTGGGTTCTCCATTCATCAAGTGAGCTAATATCAAACAACCTCTTCTCACCGGCAAGTTTGAAGTCATAATTGAGCTCTTTAATAGCCCAATATGCTTTATGTTCAAGTTCAAGAGGTAAATGACAAGCTTTTCCATATACCATCTTATTTGGAGACATACCCATAGGATTTTTGTATGCAGTTCTATAGGCCCATAATGCATCATCAAGTTTTTTGGACCAATTCTTTCTAGATCTATTGACAGTCTTTTGCAAAATTAATTTGAGTTCTCTATTGCTCAACTCTACTTGACCACTAGACTGCGGATGATAAGGAGATGCAATTCTATGATTAACATCATATTTAGCAGGCATCTTACGGAAAGCACCATGAATAAAATGTGAACCACCATCAGTCATAAGATATCTAGGGACTCCAAACCTCGGAAAAATAAATTCTTTAAGCATTTTAATAGAAGTGTTATGATCAGCACTACTAGTTGGAATAGCTTCTACCCACTTAGTAACGTAATCAACAACAACTAAAATATGTGTATAACCATTAGAGTCAGGAAAATGTCCCATATAATCAAAGCCCCAAACATCAAACGGTTCAATAACAAGAGAATAAATCATAGGCATTTCTTGACGTCTACTAATATTACCAATTCTTTGACATTCATCACAAGATAATACAAACTTACGAGCATGTTTGAAGAGAGTAGGCCAATAAAAACCAGATTGTAGTACCTTGTGTGCAGGTCTATCTCCAGCGTGGTGTCCTCCATAAGATTGAGAGTGATACTTGCGTAGGATCTGTTCCTGTTCATGCTCAGGCACACAACGTCTAATAACACCATCTACTCCTTCTTTATAAAGGTGTGGATCATCCCAAAAGTAATGTCTTAAATCATAAAAGAATCTTTTCTTTTGCTGGTATGTGAAACTAGGCGGTACAAATTTAGCAAAAATGTAATTAGCATAATCAGCATACCAAGGAGCAGTACGAGAAGCATTAATGACCGCTAATTGTTCATCAGGAAAGGTATCATCAATAGGCAGTGGGTCATCAAGAACATTCTCTAACCTAGACAAGTTGTCTGCAACGGGGTTCTCAGCTCCCTTTCTATCAATAATATGTAAATCAAATTCTTGGAGCAGGAGAACCCATCTAATGAGCCTAGGCTTAGCATATTTCTTTTCCATAAGATATTTAATAGCAGCATGATCGGTGTGAATAGTAACTTTGGAATCAACAATATAAGGTCTAAACTTATCACATGCAAATACAACTGCTAAGAATTCTTTTTCAGTAGTAGCATAATTTCTCCGGCCAGTATCAAGAGTCTTACTAGCATACTGGATAACATTCAATTTCTTATCAATTCTTTGCCCTAGAACAGCACCTACAGCATAATCACTAGCATCACACATAATTTCAAAGGGTAAATTCCAATCAGGTGGCTGAACAATAGGTGCAGTGATCAAAGCTTTCTTAAGTATTTCAAATGCTTCTACACAATCATCATCAAAGACAAAAGGAATATCTTTTTGAAATAAATTAGTCAGAGGCCTAGAGATTTTAGAAAAGTCCTTAATGAACCTCCTATAAAAACCGGCATGACCAAGGAAACTTCTTCTACCTTTTATGTCCTTGGGACATGGCATCTTCTCAATAGCATCAACTTTAGCTTTATCAACTTCAATACCACTCTCGGAAATCTTGTGCCCCAAGACAATGCCTTCATTAACCATAAAGTGACACTTTTCCCAATTCAGGACGAGACTAGTGTCTTCGCATCTCTGCAAAACTCGATCAAGGTTCCTCAAAAAATCATCAAAATAGGATCCATAAACGGAGAAAACATCCATGAATACCTCACAAATCGTTTCACAAAAATCCGAGAATATAGCCATCATGCATCTTTGAAAGGTAGCAGGTGCATTACATAAACCAAAAGGCATACGTCTATAAGCAAAAGTACCAAAAGGGCAAGTAAAAGTAGTTTTTGATTGATCCCCTGCTGACACAGGTATCTGAGAGAAACCAGAATAACCATCTAGAAAGCAGAAATGTGTGTGTTTTGATAGTCTTTCTAGCATTTGATCAATAAAAGGTAATGGGTAATGATCTTTCTTAGTGGCCTTATTTAATTTACGGAAATCAATTACCATCCTATAACCTATAATAATTCTTTGCGGGATCAATTCATCTTTATCATTAGGAACAATGGTAATACCTCCCTTTTTAGAAACACAATGACCAGGGCTTACCCAATCACTGTCAGCAACGGGATAAATTATACCTGCCTCATGGAGCTTTAGTATCTCCTTTCTCACCACTTCTTTCATTTTTGGATTCAGTCGTCATTGAGGATCTCTAACTCGTTTGGCATCTTTCTCCACTGAGATTTTGTGTTGGCATAATGTGGGACTAATGCCCTTAAGATCATCCAGAGTATATCCCATAGCTGCTCGGTGCTTCTTCAGAGTTTTCGATAATCTTTCTTCTTCTTGCTCTGAAAGGTTAGCACTAATAATAACAGGATATATTTTCTTTTCATCAAGATAAGCATACTTAAGATTATCAGGTAATGGTTTGAGTACAAACACGGGATCAACCTTGGGTGGAGGGGGATCCCCAAGGATTTCAACGGGAAGGTTATGTTTCAGCACAGGTTCCTGTTTAAGGAACACTTCATCTATTTCCCTTCTTTCCTTCATAAACATATCATTTTCATGGTCTAGCAAATATTGTTCTAACGGATCAGTAGGAGGCACGGCAATGGAAGCAAGACCAATAATCTCATCCTTACTAGGTGGTTCCCTATCACGAGGTTGTTTACGAAACTTAGCAAAATTAAACTCATGAGACATACCATCTAATCCAATGGTGACAGTGTCTTTTTCACAATCAATTCTAGCACTAGCTGTATTTAAGAAGGGTCTACCAAAAATAATGGGAAAAAAATCATCTTGTGGGGAACCAAGAACAAGAAAATCAGCAGGGTATTTAACCTTCCCACACAAGACTTGAACATCTCTAACAATCCCAACTAGTTTAATGGTATCCCTATTAGAAAGCTTAATAGTAACATTAATGTCTTCTAATTCAATGGCTGCAATGTCATGCATAATTTCTTTATATAAGGTATAAGGTATTGCACTAGCACTAGCACCCATATCACATAAACCATGATAACAATGATCTCCTATTTTAACAGAAATAACAGGCATGCCTACTACAGGTCTATGTATCTTAGTATCTCGTCTAGCAATATTAGCAGTTTCATCACAGAAATAAATAACATGCCCATCTAAATCATCATCCAAGAGATCTTTAACCATAGCAATACTAGGTTCAACATTTATTTGCTCAGGAGGTGTATAAGTCCTAGTATTACTCTTACGAACAACAGTCGAAGTTTTGGCATGATCCTTTATCCCAACAGGAAAAGGAGGTTTCTCAACATAAGTAGTAGGAACAATAGGATCACTATAGGTGATAGTCTTTTCTTCAACTGTAATAGGTGCAACTACTTTCACTACAACAGGAGGATTATATTTAAACCACTTCTCTATAGGGAGATCAACGTGAGTAGCAAAAGATTCACAGAAGAAGCTACTATCTCAGAGTCAAGTCCATACTTAGCGCTAAATCCACGAAAAGCATCGGTATCCATAAAAGATTTAACACAATCAAACTTAGGTGTCATACCTGACTCCTTACCATCGTCGGAACCCCAATCTTCAGAGTTGCGTTTAATTCTTTCCAATAAGTCCCATTTGAAATCAATAGTCTTTAGCATATAAGAACCAGCATAGGAAGTATCGAGCAGGTTGCGATCATTAAGAGAAAGCCGAGCATAAAAATTTTGAATAATCATTTCCCGGGAGAGCTCATGATTGGGGAATGAATATAACATTGACTTAAGCCTCCCCCAAGCTTGAGCGATGCTTTCTCCTTCGCGAGGCCAGAAATTATGTATGTAATTACGATCACGATGAACAAGATGCATAGGATAGAACTTCTGGTGAAATTCCAACTTCAATCGTTTATAATTCCAAGATCTCGTATCATCACATAGCCTATACCATGCCAATGCATCTCCCTTCAAAGATAAAGGCAAGACCTTCCTTTTGACAACATCATCGGGAATACCTGCAAGCTTAAATAATCCACAAACTTCATCCACAAACATAAGGTGTAAATCAGGATGCAATGTTCCATCTCCTGCAAATGGTGTTGGGGAACGTTGCAGAAAATTAAAATTTTTCTACGGTTTCACCAAGATCTATCTATGAGTTCATCTAAGCAACGAGTTACTAGAGAGAGTTTGGATCTACATACCACTTGTAGATTGAGTACGGAAGCGATCGAGGGAGTGGTGATGATGAAGACGTTCCCAACGTGATTCCGATCACCGATGACCAAGTGCTGAGCGGACAGCACCTCGCGTTCAACACACGTGCGGGACGATGGCGTCTCCTTCGTCTTGATCCAGCAAGGAGGAAGGAGAGGTTGAGGAAGATCACTCAATGGCAGCACGACGGCGTAATGCAGATGGAGGGATCAGACTCGGCAGGCTTCGCCAAGCGTGCGGAGGAGGAGAGGTGTTGGGAGGGAGGGCTCGCCTTCAATGGTGTATGCAGCCTCCCTCTACCCCTCTATTTATAGGGGAAAGGAGGAGGGCGGCCCCTCTAGATGCATCTAGAGGGGGCGGCGGTTAAGGGAGGGGGCTTGCCCCCAAGCAAGGGGCGCCCCTTAGGGTTCCCCCTCAACCCTAGGCGCATGGGCCAAGGGGAGGTGCGCCCAGCCATGAGGGGCTGGCTGCCCCCGCAGCCCAAGTGGCCCCCAAAGGGGTGGCCCCTCCGGTGGTCCTCCGGAACCCTTCCGGTGGACCCTCCATAAAACCGATGTGACCCGAAACTTTTCCGGTGTCCGTTTGACGACTTCCCATATATAAATCTTTACCTCCGGACCATTCCGGAACTCCTCGTGACATCCGGGATCTCATCCGGGACTCCGAACAACATTCGGTAATCACATACAAGTCTTCCTATTAACCCTAGCGCCACCGAACCTTAAGTGTGTAGACCCTACGGGTTCGGGAGACATGTAGACATGACCGAGACGCTCTCGGTCAATAACTAACAGCGGGATCTGGATACCCATGTTGGTTCCTACACGCTCCTCGATGTTGTCATCGGATGAACCACGATGTCTAGGGTTCAAGCAACCCGTATGCTATTCCTTTGTCGACGGTATGTTACTTGCCCGAGACTCGATCGTCGGTATCCCAATACCTCGTTTAGTCTCGTTACGGCAAGTCACTTTACTCATCCGTAATGCATGATCCCGTGACCGGACACTTGATCACTTTGAGCTCATTATGATGATTCACTACCGAGTGGGCCCAGTGATACCTCTCCGTCATACGGAGTGACAAATCCCTGTCTCGATCCGTGTCAACCCAACAGACACTTTCGGAGATACCTGTAATGCACCTTTATAGTCACCCAGTTACGTTGTGACGTTTGATACACCCAAAGCACTCCTACGGTATCCGGGAGTTACACGATCTCACGGTCTAAGGAAGAGATACTTGACATTGGAAAAGATCTAGCAAAACGAACTACACGACGTTTGTGCTATGCTCAGGATTGGGTCTTGTCCATCACGTCATTCTCCTAATGAGGTGATCCCGTTGTCAATGACATCTGATGTCCATAGTCAGGAAACCATGACTATCTGTCGACCAACGAGCTAGTCAACTAGAGACTCACTAGGGACGTATTGTGGTCTATGTATTCACACGTGTATCACGATTTCCGTATGATACAGTTATAGCATGAATAAAAGACAATTGTCATGAACAAGGAAATATAATAATAATGCTTTTATTATTGCCTCTAGGGCATATTTCCAACAGTCTCCCACTTGCACTAGAGTCAATAATCTAGTTTACATTGTGATGAATCGAACACCCATAGAGTTCTGGTGTTGATCATGTTTTGCCCGCGGAAGAGGTTTAGTCAACGGATCTGCGACATTCAGATCCGTATGCACTTTACAAATTTCTATGTCTCCATTCTGAACATTTTCACGGATGGAGTTGAAGCGACGCTTGATGTGCCTGGTCTTCTTATGAAACCTGGGCTCCTTGGCAAGGGCAATAGCTCGGTGTTGTCATAGAAGAGTTTGATCGGCCCGACGCATTGGGTATGACTCCTAGGTCGGTGATGAACTCCTTCACCCAAATTGCTTCATGCGCTGCCTCCGAGGCTGCCATGTACTCCGCTTCACATGTAGATCCCGCCACGACGCTCTGCTTGCAGCTGCACCAGCCATTGCTCCACCATTCAACATATACACGTATCCGGTTTGTGACTTAGAGTCATCAGATCTGTGTCGAAGCTAGCGCCGACGTAACCCTTCTGACGAGCTCTTCGTCACCTCCATAAACGAGAAACATGTCCTTTGTCCTTTTCGGTACTTCAGGATATTCTTGACCGCTGTCCGGTGTTCCTTGCGGGATTACTTTGGTACCTTCCTACCAAACTTACGGCAAGGTTTACATCAGGTCTGGTACACAGCATAGCATACATAATAGATCCTATGGCTGAGGCATAGGGGATGACACTCATCTCTTCTTTATCTTTTGTCGTGGTCGGGCATTGAGCTGAGCTCAATCTCACACCTTGCAAAACAGGCAAGAACCCCTTCTTGGACTGATCCATTTTGAACTTCTTCAAAATCTTATCAAGGTATGTGCTTTGTGAAAGACCTATGAGGCGTCTCGATCTATCTCTATAGATCTTGATGCCTAATATATAAGCAGCTTCTCCAAGGTCCTTCATTGAAAAACACTTATTCAAGTAGGCCTTAATGCTGTCCAAGAATTCTATATCATTTCCCATCAAAAGTATGTCATCTACATATAATATGAGAAATGCTACCGAGCTCCCACTCACTTTCTTGTAAACGCAGGCTTCTCCATAAGTCTGCATAAACCCAAACGCTTTGATCATCTCATCAAAGCGAATGTTCCAACTCCGAGATGCTTGCACCAGCCCATAAATGGATCGCTGGAGCTTGCATACTTTGTCAGCATTCTTAGGATCGACAAAACCTTCCGGCTGCATCATATACAGCTCTTCCTTAAGATAGCCGTTAAGGAACGCTGTTTTGACGTCCATCTGCCATATCTCATAATCATAGTATGCGGCAATTGCTAACATGATTCGGACGGACTTAAGCTTCGCTACAGGGAGAGAAAGTCTCATCGTAGTCAATCCCTTGAACTTGCCGATAACCCTTAGCGACAAGTCGAGCTTTATAAATGGTGACATTACCATCCGCGTCCGTCTTCCTCTTAAAGATCCATTTGTTTTCTATCGCTCGCCGATCATCGGGCAAGTCAGTCAAAGTCCACACTTTGTTTTCATACATGGATTCTATCTCGGACTTCATGGCTTCTAGCCATTTGTTGGAATCTGGGCCCGCCATCGCTTCTTCATAGTTCAAGGTTCATTGTTGTCTAACAACATGATTTCCGTGACAGGGTTGCCGTACCACTGCAGTGCGGAACGTGTCCTAGTGGACCCACTGGTTCAGTGGCAACTTGATCCAAGTACCTTGATCATCATCATGAATTTCCTCTTCGGTTGGTGTAGGCATCACAGAACATTTTCTGGGCTGCACTACTCTCCTGTTCAAGAGGTAGTACTTCATCGAGTTCTACTTTCCTCCCACTTACTTCTTTCGAGAGAAACTCTTTTTCGTAAAGGTTCCGTTTTTGGCAACAAAGATCTTGCCCTCGGATCTTAAGTAGAAGGCATACCCAATGGTTTCTTTAGGGTATCCTATGAAGACGCATTTTCCGACTTGGGTTCGAGCTTTTCAGGTTGAAGTTTCTTGACATAAGCATCGCATCCCCAAACTTTTAGAAACGACAGCTTAGGTTTCTTCCCAAACCATAATTCATACGGTGTCGTCTCAATGGACTTAGACGGTGCCCTATTTAAAGTGAATGTAGCTGTCTCTAGAGCGTATCCCCAAAATGATAGCGGTAAATCGGTAAGAGACATCATAGACCGCACCATATCCAATAGAGTGCGACACGACGTTCGGACACACCATTCGTTGAGGTGTTCCGGTGGCGTTAGTTGTGAAACGATTCCACATTTTCTTAAGTGTGTACCAAATTCGTGACTTAAATATTCTCCTCCACGATCTGATCGTAAGAATTTTATCTTTCGGTCACGTTGATTCTCTACTTCATTCTGAAATTCCTTGAACTTTTCAAAGGTCTCAGACTTGTGTTTCATCAAGTAGACATACCCATATCTACTCAAGTCATCTGTGAGAGTGAGAACATAACGATACCCTCCGCGAGCCTCAACGCTCATTGGACCGCACACATCGGTATGTATGATTTCCAACAAGTTGGTTGCTCGCTCCATTGTTTCGGAGAACGGAGTCTTGGTCATCTTGCCCATGAGGCATGGTTCGCATGTGTCAAATGATTCATAATCTAAAGACTCCAAAAGTCCATCAGCATGGAGCTTCTTCATGCGCTTGACACCAATGTGACCAAGGCGGCAGTGCCACAAGTATGTGGGACTATCGTTATCAACTTTACATCTTTTGGTATTCACACTATAAACATGTGTAATACTACGCTCGAGATTCATTAAGAATAAACCATTGACCATCGGAGCATGACCATAATACATATCTCTCATATAAATAGAACAACCATTATTCTCGGATTTAAATGAGTAGCCATCTTGCATTAAACAAGATCCAGATACAATATTCATGCTCAAACTTGGCACCAAATAACAATTATTAAGGTTCATAACTAATCCCGTAGGTAAATGAAGAGGTAGCATGCCGACGGCGATCACATAGACTCTGGAACCATTCCCGACGCACATCGTCACCTCGTCCTTTGCCAGTTTCCGCTTATTCCGCAGCTCCTGCTGTGAATTACAAATATGAGCAGCGACACCGGTATCAAATACCCAGGAGTTACTACGAGTACTGGCAAAGTACACATCAATTACATGTATATCAAATATACCTTTGGTGTTGCGGCCTTCTTGTCCGCTAAGTATTTGGGGCAGTTCCGCTTCAAAGGACCCCTCCCTTGCAATAAAAGCACTCGGTCTCGGGTTTGGGTCCATTCTTTGACTTCTTCCGGCAACTTGCTTACGGCGCGGCAACCTCCTTGCCGTCCTTCTTGAAGTTCTTCTTACCCTTGCCCTTCTTGAACTTAGTGGTCTTATTGACCATCAACACTTGATGTTCTTTCTTGATCTCAACCTCGGCTGACTTCAGCATAGAGAACACTTCAGAATGGTCTTTACCATCCCCTGCATGTTGTAGTTCATCACAAAGCTCTTGTAGCTTGGTGGGAGCGATCGAGGATTCTGTCAATGACCGCCTCATCGGGGAGGTTAATATTCAGCTGGGTCATATGGTTGTGCAACCGGACATCTTCGTAATATGCTCACCGATGTAACTATTTTCCTCCATCTTACAACTATAGAACTTGTCGGAGATGTCATATCTCTCGACCGGCGTGAGCTTGGAAAACAAGTTTCAACTCCTCGAACATCTCATATGCTCCGTGATGCTCAAAACGCTTTTGGAGCCCGGTTCTAGGCTGTAAAGCATGCCGCACTTGAACGAGGGAGTAATCATCAAGACGAGACTGCCAAGCATTCATAATGTCTTGGTTCTTCGGGACGGGGCGTCACCTAGCGGTCCTTCTAGGACATATTGTTTCTGGCAGCTATGAGGATGATCCTCAAGTTCGGACCCAGTCCGTATAGTTGCTGCCGTCATCTTTCGGCTTGGTTTTCTAGGAACGCGTTGAAGTTCAAGTTGACATGAGCGTTGGCCATTTGATCTACAAGACATATCATTCAAAAGTTTTAGACTAAGTTCATGATAATTAAGTTCATCTAATCAAATTATTACAATGAACTCCCACTTAGATTGGACATCCCTCTAGTCATCTAATTGTTACACGATCCGAGTTGACTAAACTGTGTCCGATCATCACGTGAGACGGACTAGTCTCGTCGGTGAACATTCTCATGTTGATCGTATCTTCCATACGACTCGTGTTCGACCTTTCGGTCTCCGTGTTCCGAGGCCATGTCTGTACATGCTAGGCTCGTCAAGTAAACCCTAAGTGTTTTCGCGTGTGTAAATCTGTCTTACACCCGTTGTATGTGAACGTAAGAATCCATCACACCCGATCATCACGTGGTACTTAGAAACGAGCGAACTTTGGCAACGGTGCACGATTAGGGGAAACACTTCTTGAAATTGTTGTAAGGATCATCTTATTTACTACCGTCGTTCTAAGTAAACAAGATGTATAAACATAATAAACATCACATGCAATTATATAGTAGTGACATGATATGGCCAATATCATAAAGCTCCATTGATCTCCATCTTGAGGCTCCATGATCATCTTGTCACCGGCATGACACCATGATCTCCATCATCATGATCTCCATCATTGTGCCTCCATGAAGTTGTCACGCCAACGACTACTTCTACTTCTATGGCTAACGCGTTTAGCAATAAAGTAAAGTAAGTTACATGGCGTTCTTCAATGACACGCAGGTCATACAAAATAAAGACAACTCCTATGGCTCCTGCCGGTTGTCATACTCATCGACATGCAAGTCGTGATTCCTATTACAAGAACATGATCTCATACATCACAATATGTCATTCATCATTCATCACAACTTGGCCATATCACATCACATGTCAATTGCTGCAAAAACAAGTTAGACGTCCTCTAATTGTTGTTGCATCTTTTACGTGGCTGCAATTGGGTTCTAGCAAGAACGTTTTCTTACCTACGAATAACCACAACGGGATCTTGTCAACTTCTATTTACCCTTCATAAGGACCCTTTTCATCGAATCCGCTCCAACTAAAGTAGGAGAGACAGACACCCGCCAGCCACCTTATGCAACTAGTGCATGTTAGTCGGTGGAACCGGTCTCACGTAAGCGTACGTGTAAGGTTGGTCCGGGCCGCTTCATCCCACAATACCGCGGAAGCAAGATAAGACTAGTAGCGGCAAGTAAATTGACAAGATCCACGCCCACAACCAAATTGTGTTCTACTCGTGCAAAGAGAACTATGCATAGACCTAGCTCATGATGCCACTGTTGGGGACCGTTGCAGAAAATTAAAATTTTTCTACGGTTTCACCAAGATCTATCTATGAGTTCATCTAAGCAACGAGTTACTAGAGAGAGTTTGCATCTACATACCACTTGTAGATTGAGTACGGAAATGATCGAGGGAGTGGTGATGATGAAGACGTTCCCAACGTGATTTCGATCACCGATGACCAAGTGCTGAACGGACAGCACCTCCGCGTTCAACACACGTACGGGACGATGACGCCTCCTTCGTCTTGATCCAGCAAGGAGGAAGGAGAGGTTGAGGAAGATCACTCCAATGGCAGCACGACGGCGTGATGCAGATGGAGGGACAGACTCGGCAGGCTTCGCCAAGCGTGATGCGGAGGAGGAGAGGTGTTGGGAGGGAGGGCTGCGCCTTCAATGGTGTATGCAGCCTCCCTCTACCCCTCTATTTATAGGGGAAAGGAGGAGGGGCGGCCCCTCTAGATGCATCTAGAGGGGCGGCGGCCAAGGGAGGGGCTTGCCCCCAAGCAAGGGCGCCCCCTTAGGGTTCCCCCTCAACCCTAGGCGCATGGGCCAAGGGAGGGGTGCGCCCAGCCCATGAGGGGCTGGCTGCCCCACGCAGCCCAAGTGGCCCCCAAAGGGGTGACCCCTCGGTGGTCCTCCGGAACCCTTCGGTGGACCCTCCATAAACCGATGTGACCAAACTTTTCCGTGTCCGTTTGGCGACTTCCCATATATAAATCTTTACCTCCGGACCATTCCGAACTCCTCGTGACATCCGGGATCTCATCCGGACTCGAACAACATTCGTAATCACATACAAGTCTTCCTATTAACCCTAGCGCCACTGAACCTTAAGTGTGTAGACCCTACGGGTTCGGGAGACATGTAGACATGACCGAGACGCTCTCCGGTCAATAACCAACAGCAGGATCTGGATACCCATGTTGGTTCCCACACGCCTCGATGTTTTCATCGGATGAACCACGATGTCTAGGGTTCAAGCAACCCGTATGCTATTCCCTTTGTCGACGGTATGTTACTTGCCCGAGACTCGATCGTCGGTATCCCAATACCTCGCTTAGTCTCGTTACGGCAAGTCACTTTACTCGCATCCGTAATGCATGATCCGTGACCGGACACTTGATCACTTTGAGCTCATTATGATGATGCACTACCGAGTGGGCCCAGTGATACCTCTCCGTCATACGGAGTGACAAATCCTGTCTCGATCCGTGTCAACCCAACAGACACTTTCGGAGATACCCGTAATGCACCTTTATAGTCACCCGCCACGTTGTGACGTTTGATACACCCAAAGCACTCCTACGGTATCCGGAGTTACACGATCTCACGGTCTAAGGAAGAGATACTTGACATTGGAAAAGCTCTAGCAAAACGAACTACATGACCTTTGTGCTATGCTCAGGATTGGGTCTTGTCCATCACGTCATTCTCCTAATGAGGTGATCCCGTTGTCAATGACATCTGATGTCCATAGTCGAAACCATGACTATCGTCGACCAACGAGCTAGTCAACTAGAGACTCACTAGGGACGACAGGTCTATGTATTCACACGTGTATCACGATTTCCGTATGATACAGTTATAGCATGAATAAAAGACAATTGTCATGAACAAGGAAATATAATAATAATGCTTTTATTATTGCCTCTAGGGCATATTTCCAACAAATGGATTAGCTAGCAGTTTCTCTATCATACCCGAAGGAATATCAAAGTAAATATTTTCATAAAGTTCAGTAGGTTGAGGAGAAACTCTTTGCTCTTCTGGTCAGGGTGAAGATACCCCGGACAAGCCCCTCAAAGGATTAGTTTCCATAGTGACAAGTAACAGAAAATTTAAGCACACTATATAAATGTTTCCTTACCAAGTTCCACTCACCAAAAGCGCTACACTCCCGCAGCGGCGCTTTAAAAGAGTCTTGATGACCCACAAGTGTAGGGGATCTATCGTAGTCCTTTCGATAAGTAAGAGTGTCGAACCCAACGAGGAGCAAAAGGAAATGATAAGCGATTTTCAGTAAGGTTTTCTCTGCAAGCACTGAAATTGTAGGTAACTGATAGTTTTGTGATAAGATAAACTGTAACGAGTAACAAGTAATGAAAGTAAATAAAGTGCAGCAAGGTGGCCCAATCCTTTATGTAGTAAAAGGATAAGCCTGGACAATTTCTAATAATGAGAAAGGAGCTCCCGAGAACACATGGGAATTATCGTCAAGCTATTTTTCATCACGTTCATATGATTCGCGTTCGGTACTTTGATAATTTGATATGTGGGTGGACCGATGCTTGGGTACTGCCCTTACTTGGACAAGCATCCCACTTATCATTAATCCCTATTGCAAGCATCCGCAACTACAAAAGAAGTATTAAGGTAAACCTAACCGCAACATTAAACATATGGATCCAGATCAGCCCCTAACGAAGGAACGCATAAACTAGGGTTTAAGCATCTGTCACTCTAGCAATCCATCATCTACTTATTACTTCCCAATGCCTTCCTCTAGGCCCAAATAATGGTGAAGTGTCATGTAGTCGACGTTCACATAACACCACTAGAGGAAAAGACAACGTACATCTCATCAAAATATCGAACGGATACCAAATTCACATGACTACTAATAGCAAGACTTCACCCATGTCCTCAGGAACAAACGTAACTACTCACAAAGCATATTCATGTTCATAATCAGAGGAGTAATAATATGCATTAAGGATCTGAACATACGATCTTCCACCAAGTAACACTACAAGAAATATGTCAACTAGTGACCTTCTGTCAGTGACCCTGGAAGAATTGGTCATAGATCTATGACCATTTGAGACCAATTGGTCAAAAGCTGTTCGGGGGGCTCCAAACACTAAACCATTGCGACCATGTTGGTCAGAAAGGTCGTAATTTCCTTACACGAAATGGTCATAAAGCAAACAGTGTTGGTCTGCTGCCTTATTTCTAGTTGTTAACGACCAATATAGATGGTCATAGCCTTGTAGATTGTGGTGGGTTGTGATGACAGGGCGCCATCTCATCAGTTTTGCCAATGTGTCATGTCCATGTGTCAATTTTTGCCCTAGGTTGTGAAGCAACCTATATTTCTGTTATTCCAAAAATTCCCAAAAAAATTCTCATAAATTGTTTGGATCATATCTTCATCAAATATGTCAAAAACATTCCTTGCCTAGTTCAAAAATAACTCAACAGTATTCATTTTCCTATTCTCTTCAGAGCAGCACTTTGTGAAGGAAGTACCACTTTGGAATGTCCAAATAGTATCCATTTTCTACAGTGCTTTCCCATGCCCAAATAACCATCCTCCACCAAATGCGAGCTCAATCCATTCATTACTTTGAGCCCAGCTTCAACATTCATATTTATGTCCAGTGTGGTACTTTGCAAAGCAAGTACCACCTAGGGTCCTCCTTTTGAGCTGAAAATTCGTGAAGACGGTCTTCTTAGTAACTGATCATCCTCAGCCAAAGCTCACGCACATTAGCCATGTGCATTTCCCGTACCGCTAATCAAACACTTGGCTGCTTATTCATGTTTGAGCATCGATGGGTCTCCTCGTGAGAATCTTATGTTTGTTATTTTCTTCCTAGCACCTACCTGGGGAGTGCCCAACCCACTAGACATGCCTAGGCCGCCCAGAACACATGGCAACGCCACGGTCACGCGGTGACCACGCAACGGGCATGTGAGTTTACGCGCTCTAGAGTTGGGGCCCTCGGCCACCGTCCAAACCTCGACGTATCGCCACCAAACCATGTATTTATGATTAAATAGGTACTTATGTAACTAGAAATGATTTTTGGAAAAAATAAATAGCAAACTATGAGGCAGCTGCAGTTCAAATTTGAACCGCTTCCTACTGAATCGGCAGGAATTTGTCTTTTGCACCAGAGGTGGATCAAAACTTTTGACACCCAACCATTTTGTCAATTGTGCATTATATATGGCCTAGTATTTTATAAAATTGATTAGGTCCAATTTTACAACAAATATACGGTAGGTCCTTCACAAAAGAAACTCATTTTGGGCACTCAAAAAAATGGAAAATGAAGTTTTCATGCAAAGAAAATGAAAACTTCCTTAGGCAACATTGTTTGTCATTCCAAGATGCGCCCTTGTGCATGATATGAGGTCATTTGAACAAACTATGCCATTAATGTGGCCATAAGATTGGTCATTTGGCTTGAAAGCCATGAATCTTCACACATGATAGCTCATTTCTGAGAACACTTTTTTAAAATAATTACCGTATTACAAGTTTATTTTTTTTCTGGAAACCTCGTCACATATAATGACACAATGCGGAGGTTTTCCAATTTTTTGATTGTTTTTGATTTTTTATGCTCGTTTCAAAATGCGGTCAAAATGGCTGGAATGACCATTCCTAGCTAGTGGTTGAATCTTGGAATTATTTTGGTGTTTCTCTGATTAAATAGATACTTATGTACTTAGAAATGATTTTTGGAAAAAATTAAAGAGCAAACTACGAGGAAGCTACAGTTCAAATTTGACCCGCTTCCTGCTGAATCGACGGGAATTTGTCTTTTTCACCAGAGGTGGATCAAAACTTTTTACACCCAACCATTTGGACAATTGTGCATTAAATATGTCCTAGTATTTTAAAAATTGATTTGGTACAATTTTGCAACAAATATATGGTAGGCCCTTCACAAAAAAACTCATTTCGGGCACTCGAATAAATGGAAAATGAATTTTTCGTCCAAAGAAAATGAAAACTACCTTAGGCAACATTGTTTGCCATTCCAAGATGCCCCCTTGTAAACGATATGAGATCATTTGAACAAACTATGCCATGAATGTGGCCATAAGATTGATCATTTGGCTTGAAAGCCATGAATCTTCACACATGATAGCTCATTTCTGAGAACACTTTTTTAAAAGAATTGTCGTATTACAAGTTTATTATTTTTTCTGATAACTTGGTCACATATAATGACACAATGCGAAGGTTTTCCAATTTTTTGATTTTTTTTTGAATTTTTTATGCCCATTTCAAAATGCGGTCAAAACGGCAGGAATGACCGTTCCTAGCCAGTTGTTGAATCTTGGAAATTTTTTGGTGTTTCTCTGATTAAATAGATACTTATGTACCTAGAAATGATTTTTGGAAAAAATAAAGAGCAAACTACGAGGTAGCTAAAGTTCAAATTTGACCCGCTTCCTGCGGAATCGGCGGAATTTGTCTTTTTCACCAGAGGTGGATCAAAACTTTTACACCCAACCATTTGGTCAATTGTGCATTAAATATGGCCTAGTATTTCAGAAAATTGATTTGGTCCAATTTTGCAACAAATATATGGTAGGTCCTTGACAAAAAAACTCATTTCGGGCACTCGAAAAAATGGAAAATTGATTTTTGTGTGCAATGCAAATCAAGACCACAAAATCATCATTGCTTGAAATCCTAAGATACACATATGTGCACAATATTAGGTCATTTAAACATACAACATGAGGCTAATATGTTGAGTGTTTACCCGAAATAAGAGGGTAAAAATATAAAATAAACAAAAGAGAAAAAGCACAATTACATATGCTAGATTGTGATTGGTGGAACCATCTGTCACATGGATCGATGACATGGCAGACATCCATCCATCCATTGCTAGCAATCCAACCCTCTATCCATCTGAAGAAACCCACCGCACCAAACCCTACCTCACTCACCTCTCCTCCCCTCCCCCTCTCCCTCCCGCCCGCCGCCTCCCCCTCTCTCTCTCTCTCCCTGATCCAGATCGACCCTGCCTCCCTCTCTCTCTCCCCCCGATCCAGATCGATGCTGCCTCCCTCTCTCTCTCGCTTCCCGTCGCCGGCGGCGGCGCCCTCCTTCCCTCGCCCTCTCCTCCTCCCCTCCTCACGGCGCCTCCACGACGCCACGAATCCCGGCGACCCACCCCGTCTCCGCGCCCGCCTCGGCAACCACCTCTGCCGCGCGTCCGAGTCCCATCCATGTCCGCGCCGGCTCCGTCTCTGTCTCCTTTCGTGGGAGGTGACCCGCACCCGGCCTTGCGGCGGGGAAGGGGCGGCGGCGGCCTCGCGCTCCGCCCAGATCCGGTGCTCGCGTGCTCCAGCGGCCACGCGCGACCGTATCCCATGGATAGGGTTTGGTCCACCGCGTCGTCGCGTGTCTCCGGCGACTAAGGTTGGTCCCCTCTCTTCCTCACCTCGTCTTCTATCCCTACCAGATCCTCTCTTCCTCACCTCATCTCCTCTCACTACCAGATCCATCCAGCACGTCTTCGTCGCTCGCGCTCCGGGCCGCCATGGCATGGACGGGAAGGCTGCCCCGACGCTGACGCCATGGAGAACCCCGACGGTCAGCCCCCTCTCCTCTCCTCTCCTTTTCGATTTCTTCTTCCATTGCGTTCCCTTCCATCCTCTTCCCTGACGCGATGCGGTTTCCGTCCATGAGCAGCAGCGTCAGGGGCGGTGAAGGCCAGCAGCAGAAGCATCCATCTCCGGCACCACCAGGGGCAGGTAAAATTCTGGTTGATTTGCATATATGGTGTGCCAAGTCACGTTAATAAACACGTACACCTCTACTGAAATACAATTTATTAGGATAAAATGGTGATACCATTGTTGTTGAAGATCTTGGTTTATGTGTTTTCACTCCGGGATGTAGGTTGAGTCCAACGATGCATAATCCATAATGAGAAGTTTAAGAATAGGAAAGTAACTGTCAATTGATCTTGTTCCATCTTTATTGGTGTCATACTATACTTGGTTCGTTTACAGGGAAAAAATATTATACCTGGTTAAGTCAACACTAATGCCAGTATGTTATATAGTCGTGGATGCTGGGTAGCTCCCTGTTTTCTCTGTTTTTATGTAATCCTAGATAGAACCATACAACTGTGGATGACAAACACTGCAATTTAATCTAAAATTGTCATCATGATCCTAGCAAATACTCCTCAAATTACTGTAAATTGTTGGACGATTAGGGGCTAGTGTAGATGCAAAATAAGGTTGCACTTTTAGAGGAGATAAGACACTAATTTTGGATGTTTGGTAGTTGTCTTGTGTTGTGTGCATGTCGGTACTAGCAGTATGTCCGTGAGCACCGTGCTGGTGTTAGTCGCAATGATCAGCTTCAATAGCATGACCAGTACCCGAACATGATGCATATTTATTAACAAAAATGGTAATGCATTTTGCTCATACCAGGGTGCTCGATTTAGTCTGTTGCGAATGCTAATAGACCATGATAACTTGTATATTGGTCCTGCCCCCTCTCTCTGTTTGACTCG
This sequence comes from Aegilops longissima, assembly GCA_021605205.1. Classification (NCBI taxonomy): domain Eukaryota; kingdom Viridiplantae; phylum Streptophyta; class Magnoliopsida; order Poales; family Poaceae; genus Aegilops; species Aegilops longissima. Next base: position 675,385,876 of record CM038682.1, on the reverse strand, counting down.
CTCAATCTCTCTCTATCTTTCTGCAGGCGCCACCGGATTAGAACTATACGGCTTAGCGGGTGGCCCTATTTTGCCGTCGGGAGAGGAGCTCTCGTCACTGACCCCTCTTCTCCACTACACGTGTTCAACAGAAACTGTTTTAGTTTGTCATACATAATTGACTATGCTTATGTTGGTTGTTATTGAGTGTATAATTCATTAGATTAATTATTTGTTTTGAAGTATAACTGAAACTTCATATATGTATTTACATTCATTGAAAGCATATAATCAATATCTGGTCTGATGATTTATGTACTGTTGTCTCAAATAAAAAAGCATATAACAGCAGCAGTAGCACAAATTTAACTGAATTCAATTAAAATTTCCAGAATATCTTCTTGATCTGTAATGTTTTAATGCAACAAAGTCATACCGAGTGAGGTCCATGTGGTGCTCTGAGGTGCTCTTGATGGTTTTTTGTCAAGACTGATATCCCCTGTATGTCATGATGCTGCTAGCTTGTTTCAGTCTAGTATCTCTTCTTGATAGTCTTGTTAACATAATTCAGTCCAGTAACTCTAATTAATTAACTGAATTTATTTTTTTAATTAAATTACATTGAAACCTTTCCTTTAATTATAATTAAAGAAGGGTTTCAGTTTAATTAAACTGGACCGGCTTTGGGACTTATATATACACAAATCAGTACTGAAGTAGGTCTGTATGATCTCCTGATAGTAAAATTATAGCATAAATATCTTCCCATGTAGTTCTGCTATTTTTAGTTTGGGTTGAAGTGATTGGTAGGCCTAGTGGTTGTGCGATTCTATGATCCTATCCTGTAAAATTTATATGCACACCTCATGAATCTGTGATCATATCCAGTGAAATTTATATGCATGTTCCACTCCACTATCTACACATTTACTTAGTAATACATACTTCTGCACTTCTGTTATGCTTCTCTCTTTGTTTGTATGAGGCGGCCATGCTGCCTATTTTGTAGCAGTCTGGTTCCATAGTGTTTGTATGGAGTCGAGACAATTGTGTTTTCCTCGGCAGTAGGTCAGCAGACACCGCTCCTGCTATATAGGCTAAGCTGCCGCCAGTGTTTGTTCGATGTTGCCGGCTTAGAGCATCATCTCTAATAGCTGCTGCCTGTTGATGTGGTTGTTGTGGTACTGAGACAGGAGCACACCCAGGAGAAGAAGGAGCAAGCCCAGGAGAAAAACAACGAGCAGGAGAAGAAGGCCATGGATTGCTGTTGCTGGAGTGTTTACAGAAACATGATCTTCTCCCATGTACAGTGCAGTCACATTTCATGTCACAGAGCAGGAGATGACGAACATGTTGATCGATATGATGTAAGTTACCGCAAACTCCCTCTTTTTCTTCCATTTGCATGAATGATGCTATATCCATCTGTTTGTTTGAGATCCTAAGTGTATGCTATGAGAGATATCCAGAAGGTCCCCTGCTCTGCTCTGCCTGCCTCGTTTACTGCCTTTCCACCACAGTAGATGTTCTTTTTTCTTCTGTAATTTACCATCAATGATCTGTTGTAGCCTAATTTCTACGAACTAGTATGATTCGTTCGCATATTTGGCCAGCTCCAGACTAGTTAGTGCTCCTCTTTTGGTTTCCTTAGTTGCTTTATGCATAAGAATAAGCTGATAAGAACAGAACATTGATACTTTGCATGCTATTAGCTGAATGGATGGCTGTGGTAGTAGAATGGTATTATTGTTTAGGTGCAATTTGGTGTAGTGAAGTTTTTTGCACGACTCGCACTTGTGCAATACATATTCATATTTTTCTCTATTTTCTTGTATGAATGAGTATCTCATTTTAACTAGCTGGAGAACAAAAATCATGGTACTAGCTAAAATTTGTGTCGTCATTCTAATATAAATAGCTGTTATTTTTTGAATGGTCTCTTCTTGCTATATTGGCTCTAGTTTTCCTAATTCTTCTCTGTTGATTCATGTATCAGGGTGACCGTGGAAGGCATATCACCGTTCTGTTGGCCCAGTCCTGACAGGAGTAGGTGCCTAGTTTGTGATTGTTATCGAAGGAGCTCCATGCTGAAGAACATAGCTTGTAACTGTATCACATGTGGAGCTTGTAACTGTGATTGCCATACTTGTAGAGCTTCTGGAGAATGTTTGGAGTATCACGTGTAGAGCTTGTATATGTTAGAGCTTATTATGTGTAGAGCTTGTAAAGTATATGTTATTTGTACAATAGGAGCTCTATATTGAATCTGGCTGATAATATTTGGAGTATTATGTGTGTGTTTTGTTTGTGCCAATTTAAATATTGGTTATTTATTTACTGTTAAATTGAAATATGAAGAATATGAACTTGCTAGCTGGGACCCACGTACCTAAACCTGACATCTGGGACCCACGTACCTGAACCTGACATCTGGAACCCATTTGAAAAAAACTAAAACTTTCTAGCAGAAAAGGCCACGGCCCCAAAATGAGAAGGCTTAATTGTTGGGCTTGGCCCATCTACCTAGCCAAAATTAATATGAGAAAAAAAAACACAAATAGGCCGAATTGTTGGGCTCGGCCCATGTAGAAAATCGAATTGGACCGGGCTGATTCTTGTGCCACATCAGATTGCCACGTCGGATGCCTACGTGGCCTGGGGAGGCTGCTAGTGACCAAAACGCCACAGTAGACATATTTTGGTCATAAACGTCTATGACCATTCCAGAAGAAAGGTCGCTATAGTCAGTTAACGACGGCCAGCTTTTGACCTTATGTTTTTTATCACAAAAAGGTCACAAATTGAAAACAGTGACCATTCAGTGACCAATAGTGGTGGTCACAAGTTGACATATTTCTTGTAGTGTAAACCAATTAGCATCAACTACAAGGAGTAATCAACACTACTAGCAACCCATAGGTACCAATTTGTGGTTTGGATACAAGATTGGATACAAGAGATGAACTAGGGTTTTGAGAGGAGATGGTGCTGGTGAAGATGTTGATGGAGATTGACCCCCTCCCGATGAGAGGATCGTTGGTGATGACGTTGGTGATGATTTCCCCCTCCCGGAGGGAAGTGTCTCTGGCAGAACAGCTCCGCCAGCGCCCTAGATTGGTTTCGCCAAGGTTCCGCCTCGTGGCGACGGAGTTTCGTCCTGTAAGCTTGCCCATGATTTTTTCCAGGGTAAAAGCCCCAATATAGCAGAAGATGGACACCGGGGGGCCACCAGGGGGCCAAGGAGACAGGGGCGCACCCAGTAGGGGTGGGCGCCCCCCCCCCACCCCCACCCTCCTGGCCAGGGTGTGGGCCCCCTGATGTATTTCTTCCGCTCAATAATTCTTATAAATTCCAAAAACAGGTTTCGTGGAGTTTCAGGATTTTTGGAGCACTGCAGAATAGGTTTCCAATGTTTGCTCCTTTTCCAGCCAGAATTTCAGCTGCAGGCATTCCCCCTCTTATGGTAAACCTTGTAAAATAAGAGAGAATAGCCATAAGTATTGAGATATAATGTGTAATAACAGCCCATAATGCAATAAATATTGATATAAAAGCATGATGCAAAATGGACGTATCACAGCGCGCTACGCCGGGCTGGGATTGACCCTCGACGACGCGGCGATGGTAAAGAAGCTATTGGACTGCGTCCTGGATCGCCTGTACGCGACAGTCGCGGGGATGGAGCAGTTCTGTGACATCTCGACGCTGTTGTTCGAGGACGCGCTGGGGCGCTTGAAGGCGTTTGATGAGCGGCTCCGGCGACGCGGGCAGGAGGGCAGTGAGCAGGTGGACGGCACGCTCATGTACACGGCGGAGCAGTGGAGGGCGCGGGAGCGGCGTCAAGGCTATGCGCGGGACGATGAGGACGCGCGGAGCCAGGCGTCGGGCTTCGGCGGAAACCGGCGCGGCCGCTGTTATAAGTGCGGTGAGCGTGGCCATTTCAAGCGGGATTGCCCGTTGCTGCGCAAGGCACCGGCGGCGGAGCGGGCATTGATGGAAAACACCGACGTCGAGGGCGACGAGTTGCTCTGAGTCGCGGCTTAGGGCGCGTGTGTTGGGTGTCATAAGCCGCGGCGACGAGCTCATCACGTCGGGCGCGTGTATGGGCACGCGCCGGGCGTGCTGGGTGCGTCGGGTCCGCGGCAGGGAGTGTGTGTGTGTGTGTGTGTGTGTGTGTGCAGGTGCAGCATGAGCGTGTCCGTGCGGGTGTGCGTGGGTTTAGGAGTAGCTATCGGCGAGTCACGTGGCTGTTCGAGGGCGTGGCCGTTGGAGCTCGCCGTGGGGCGCGCGCGTCGGAGCGCGACGCGAGCACGAGCGAAGCAAGCGGGGCGCGAGCGATCATGAGGGAGTGGAGGCGTGGGTCATGCCCGGTGCGCTGGCTCGCGTATAAAGCCACGTGAGGGCCGTTGTAACAGCTGCGGGGGTGTTGAGTTTGAGCTCAAGGTTGAGGCGTTCGTGCGCCGGGAAAATCCTTGTCATGTCCCTGTTCTTCCTCCTCCTCGTTTCTTCTTCGTTGGTTCGAGCCACGGCGAGTGTGAGAGAGCTGAGTGAGAGAGAGGAGAGAGCTAGGGCTACCCGGCAACAACAGGTTCATCTCAAAGTAAGCACCAAATCCATCTAGAGATTAGGATTTCCCAAAATCTAAAAAGTGGCCGCGCGCTAACTGGAGAGAACGAGCGGCCGGGCTTTCTTGCCATGCATGAGTTGTTTTTTTGTCTGCTAGTGCATGTCGTTATCAGTATTTAATAGGTTCACACTGGTTAGTCCAATTTGAAAGAAACAGCTTCACCTACAATTATTTTGGTTTTCCGAATTTTTAAAAAGCCATATCTTTCAAACCGCGCGTCGGAATTCAGATCCGTCTTCACTGTTGAATTTTTGCGACGGGATCTTTGAAACTAGACCCTCCCATGAGTATGTTTTGACGAAATTTTTTTGATGCCAACTTTGGCGCTATATTGAGAAACTTCAGTATTGCTTTGTGCAACTTTAGTACTGCATGGTACAATTTTTTCAAATACAGTTTTTTGGAACCGCATCCACAGTAATTGTAGTTGCAACATAGTAGTCCTAGTTGGCACATCCATGGCCACAGAGTTGCACAATCTGTTCCTCATAGTCGCATATGAATTGTCATAGCTTGTCATGTAGTCTAGTTGCACACACATTGATGTTTAGTTGGCTTCTAACGTAGTCTAGTTTCACACACATTGATGTTTAGTTGGCTTGTAACGTAGTCTAGTTGCACAAATATTGATGTTTAGTTGGCAGGAAGACTAGTTGCACACACATATGCTTAGTTGGCTTGTAATATAGTCTAGTTACACACACATTGATATTTAGTTGACAGGACACTAGTTGCACACGCATTGATATTTAGTTGGCAGGACTAGTTACACACACATATACTCAGTCGGCGGGGCAATATAGTCTAGTTGCACAATGCAGTACTTTAGTTGCACCATATAGCACCAAAGTTGGCATAAAAATTCGTCGAAACATACCCATGCGAGATCTAGTTTCAAAGATCTCGTCATGATGAATCCAAAGGTGAAAACGGATCTGAATTCCAACGTGTGGTTTAAAAGATATGACTTTTTAAAGATTAAAGAGGCGAAAATAAATGTGTTTCACAGACTAGTCTGTATGCATTTAATGCTAACAAAAACATCCATTAACTGACAAAAAAGACGCACACTAGATAATTGCTATTTATCTCTACTCCTAATGGACGAATTGGTTGAATAGTCCCACCATTTTCAACCGGTTTATTTTCAACCGGTTTATTTTCAACCGGTTATTTTTCGTATGGTTTTTTGTCCCACCTCCCACCACCCCCTTCCATCGGTTTTCCTCTTCTCTGGTCTGGCCGGCAATACCCAACGTATTTATGGTAATCAATCACAATTAATCCATGTATGGAAAGGCTATAAACTCAGAAATCTCATCAATCCAGGTATGGTAAGGCCATAACTCAGAAAATTTTGAATATGGTAATTATATGGTAATAAATTTAAATTATCCTAAAGGCTATCAATCCAGGTATGGTAAGGCCATAAATCAGAAAATTTCGAATACGGTAATTATATGGTAATAGATTTCAATTACCTCAAAGGCTATCTCTACTCGTAATGGACGGCAATACCCAACGTATTTATGGTAATCAATCACAATTAATCCATGTATGGAAAGGCTATAAACTCAGAAATCTCATCAATCCAGGTATGGTAAGGCCATAACTCAGAAAATTTCGAATATGGTAATTATATGGTAATAAATTTAAATTATCCTAAAGGCTATCAATCTAGGTATGGTAAGGCCATAAATCAGAAAATTCCGAATACGGTAATTATATGGTAATAGATTTCAATTACCTCAAAGGCTATCTCTACTCGTAATGGAGGAGCCTGCGGTCCTGATGGTTTCGTTAAATCGACCGTCGTCCCTTCCAATTATATCGTCGCTTTACGAAAAGGAAACAGATCCGTTTTCGGTCCTCTCAAACCAAATCAATGATGGGGCACCCTCAAAAGAAAACCAACGCCCACATCCTTTGGGACTTCCGAGCAAGAGGTCTAACCTCTGCTGCGCACGCAGCCCGCCGCCGCTCCGTTGCAGAATGCCGCCGTCCTTCGATGGCTTCGCCGCCGCCACCGTCCGCTCGCTGCTGGCCACCTTGCTCGGCGCCTCCCAACGCCACCTCCCTGCCTCCGTAATGGCGAAGGGTCCGATTCCATGGACACGGATCTGGTAGAGTGGTAGTGTTGAGAGGAGACCAAAGAAGGAGTAAGCGAATCAAGAAGCGGCGATTGCATCAAGTCAACTCAAGTCACAGTACACCGATTATCTGGATTTTGTCGGTCCTCCGATCGTGCTTACGCAGATGGATGCAACTTTGCCTGGCGGTGAATTGAAACTGATTTGCGATGGAAGTAGTAAACCAATATAGCTTCATATCTTTGGCGTACTCAGATGAAGCGGCGGGTTCAGCAAACATGCGATTGCGAAGTGTCTTGGCTGCTGGTGGTGTGGGGTTAATTAACGCATGCATTGGCACAGCCATCCAGCTGCAATGGCGTGCTTTTTATTTGGAAAATTTTCTTTGGTCAAATATGAGAATGCTCTTGGTGACCAAAATGCACTACTTCTCAATCTCTAGCTGGTTTACCTGTGATGTGTAAGTTTAGTGACATGATGTTAAAATTGTAAGACAAGATCCTCAAAACCATGTTTACTATTTCAACAAAATTAGAGAAACTACCAGGATAAGCAATGCCTTGCTTGGTGCTGATTTCCCAAAACTAGCAAAAAAGAAAAAAAAACAAGTACATAAAAATTTGGATGTGCTCTGAGAGTCAAAGCGAGAAGCGAAGACCTAGAAACAATTAATCAAGCACGCAGATAATTAGGCTCTACTCCTAATGGACGAATTGGTTGAATAGTCCCACCATTTTCAACCGGTTTATTTTCAACCGGTTATTTTTCGTCTGGTTTTTTTGTCCCACCTCCCACCACCCCCTTCCATCGGTTTTCCTCTTCTCTGGTCTGGCCGGCAATACCCAACGTATTTATAGTAATCAATCACAATTAATCCATGTACGGAAAGGTTATAAACTCAGAAATCTCATCAATCCAGGTATGGTAAGGCCATAACTCAGAAAATTTTGAATATGGTAATTATATGGTAATAAATTTAAATTATCCTAAAGGCTATCAATCCGGTATGGTAAGGCCATAAATCAGAAAATTTGAATACGGTAATTATATGGTAATAGATTTCAATTACCTCAAAGGCTATCTCTACTCGTAATGGACGGCAATACCCAACGTATTTATGGTAATCAATCACAATTAATCCATGTATGGAAAGGCTATAAACTCAGAAATCTCATCAATGCAGGTATGGTAAGGCCATAACTCAGAAAATTTCGAATATGGTAATTATATGGTAATAAATTTAAATTATCCTAAAGGCTATCAATCCGGTATGGTAAGGCCATAAATCAGAAAATTTGAATATGGTAATTATATGGTAATAGATTTCAATTACCTCAAAGGCTATCTCTACTCGTAATGGAGGAGCTGCGGTCTGATGGTTTCGTTAAATCGATCGTCGTCCCTTCCAATTATATCGTCGCACACGAAAAAGGAAACAGATCCCGTTTTCCGATCCTCTCCAAACCAAATCAATGATGGGGCACCCCTCAAAAGAAAACCAACGCCCACATCCTTTGGGACTTCCGAGCAAGAGGTCTAACCTCTGCTGCTTACGCAGCCCGCCGCCGCTCCGTTGCAGAATGCCGCCGTCCTTTCGATGGCTCGCTGCCACCGCCACCGCCCCGCTCGCTGCTGGCCACCTTGCTCGGCGCCTCCCAACGCCACCTCCCCTGCCTCCGTAATGGCGAAGGGTCCGATTCCATGGACACGGATCTGGTAGAGTGGTAGTGTTGAGAGGAGACCAAAGAAGGAGTAGGCGAATCAAGAAGCAGCAGTTGCATCAAGTCAACTCCAAGTCACAGGTACACTGATTATCTGGATTTTTGTCAGTCCTCCTGATCGTGCTTACGCATTGGATGCAACTTTTGCCTGGCCAGGTGAATTGAAACTGATTTGCGACTGGAAGCGACGGGTTCAGCAAACATGCAGTTGCAGAAGTGTCTTGGCTGCTGGTCGTGTGGGGTTAATTAACGCATGCATTGGCACAGCCATCTAGCTGCAATGGCGTGCTTTTTATTTGGAAAATTTTCTTTGGTCAAATATGAGAATGCTCTTAGTGACCAAAATGCACTACTTCTCAATCTCTAGCTGGTTTACCTGTGTGATGTGTAAGTTTAGCTGACATGATGTTAAAATTGTAAGACAAGATCCTCAAAACCATGTTTACTATTTCAACAAAACTAGAGAAACTACCAGGATAAGCAATGCCTTGCTTGGTGCTGATTTCCCAAAACTAGCAAAAAAGAAAAAAAACAAGTACATAAAAATTTGGATGTGCTCTGAGAGTCAAAGCGAGAAGCGAAGACCTAGAAACAATTAATCAAGCACGCAGATAATTAGGCAAACAATTAATAGGCATGCCGTTAATTAGGCATGTTATTAATTAATTAGGCAGGCAGTTAATCGTGCCGAATCAGTTTGAAAGCGTTTGTGGGCGAGGACAGCCAGTAGCTAGGCTATCGCTGCCATTGGTGACTGCCAACATGCTCTCAATGACATGCTTGGCCAGCGTTTGCCAACATAGATAACAACCACCATGCCTCGTGACATGAGCAACCAAGCATTCGTAAAGATGGATGATGACCGTCGTCCACACACTGATGGTTGCCGAAATGTTTGCGGGCGAGGATAACAGATGCCATAGAACAAGGTCAACGGTCACGTGCTTGAGGACGACCAAGCACTAACGGTCGAGGGTGGGCATAAACAATCAACAGGCTCTCAGTTACATTGCAAAGCACCGAGCACCGCTTGCCAACATGGACAACGGCCACCATGCGCTCGCGACATGGGCGACCTAGCATTCACCAAGATGGATGAAGTCTATGCTCCGCGAGATGTCCACTTGATGACGGTGGCCGAAATGTTCGCGGGTGAGGACAACATGACACAACACTAGCTAGGTGGTTCATGCTATAGTAAAAAGGAATAGTGTTCCAAAAACAAGAAGGAAAAAGAACAGAAGCCAAAGTGGTGCACGGTGTTGGAGAGAGTAAGAGTGTTCCAAATAATAAGAGAAAAAAGAAAGAAAGAGTATTCTAGGAAATAAGTAGGAACGAGAAATAAAGTTGCCGAGGAATGAGAAAGAAGAATATGAGGCATCGATGATGAACACATTAATGTTGACGTGGTGTTGGTTGGTGCCAATTAAACGGATTGGCGATGAGGCATGGAGTAGAAGACGTAGGGAAATATGAAGAAGAGAAGAACGACAATTATCCCTTCTAGCATATGTGGGATGGAGGTGGAGCTTATTGGTGACTAGGAAAGATCTCTGTAGTTATTTGTTGTTTTGTGTCAATAGTATGTGTTAGTTTAACCCACTCTATTATATCGTAAACAAGAAAATTTCATCCTTACTGCAATGCATGGCGAAGATGAGTTGGCTGTCATCTGCTTTCAAAGGAGGTGGCGTCAGTGAGAGAAAAAACGAGAAATGTCTCGCTACGGCGGAAAATCGGTCAAGAATGAGAGGTTCCGACAGAAAAAGGGAAGGTGCGTCATTGGATAGGGTTTTTGTGTTGAACCCGGATGTTACAGATATTGCGGATAGCCCGTAGCAACGCACGGGCGTTCTGCTAGTAGATTATTAGGGGACCAAAATTTGTAATTTAGAGCCGGCTGCTCGCAAAGTGTAGCGAGCAGCCGGCCGCTCGTTAGACCGGTCCGTAGGATTTTCACCCGTGAAACGAGAGAAATTATGCTTAAGCGGCTTGACGTACTGATCTCGATCTCGTCATGCCGCTGCAAAGTCCCGACGCTGCTCTGGGACTTGCTTGCGCGCGTGCCTGAACTCCTGACGCGGTGCAGGGCAGAAGATTGGGAATTGGTGGCTGCTCGATAACTGAGGGTGGTGCAGTAGTGGTGGCTGCAGACACAGGAGGAACCGGTGCCTGAACTCCATTCATTTCATCGATTTTGAACTAAAACCACGACACTTATTATGGATCCGAGGAAGTAGCCTTTGCTGCCTACTGTACCCACTGTAACACCCCGGACGTAACTTTCCATATTTGTAACTCCAACTCTTGCCATTTTCGGCATTGTGATATGATATTCCCTCCGTGGTTGGGTTCTTCTTCTTTTTGCATTTTGTCCATGTCATGCATTTTATATCATGTCATCATGTGCATCGCATTCGCATACGTGTTCGTCTCATGATTCCGAGCATTTTTCCCGTTGTCCGTTTTGCAATCCGCACTCCTATCTCCCCGCGCCCTTTTACGCTTTTTCCGTGAGCGGTACTAAACTTTCTCGGAATGGACCGAGGTTTGTCAAGTGGCCTTGGTATACCACCCGTAGACCACCGGTCAAGTTTCGGGTCATTTGGAGCTCGTTTGGTACTCCAACGGTTAACCGCACTCTCGCAAAGGCCTCTTTTGAGTTGCAGCCCAAAAACCCATCTAAGTCACTTCCATGCCCTTCGTCGTTCGATCACGATCGTGTGGGCGAAAACTACACCTCATTTGGACTCTCCTAGCTCCCTCTATGCCTATTTAAACACCTCCCCCGTCCAAATCCGGGTCTTCTTCCTCCGAAACCCTAGCTTTCCTCCTCCATGCGCGGACACGTCCGTCGCGCCGGACCTGTCGCCGCCGCCCCGCAGCTGTGGCAGCGCGCCACGTGGCCCGCCGCCGCCGCGCCGCCGCGCCCGCCCAGCCAGCAGGCCCTCCCGCCCGAGTCGCCGCCGCCGCTTCGCCCGTGGCGCGCTTCGAGCTCAGCGCCCGAGGCGCCTCGCCGCCCGGCGGCGGCGCCGCCGCCCGCTCTCGCCGGCCGGCGCCGTCGCCGTCTCCGGCCACCACTGCAGCCGCCTCGCTCCGGTTGCCACGGCCCTCGCCGCGGCCCGCCTCCCTCTCCCTCGTCGGCGCGCCCTGCCGCTCCGGCCACCGGTGCCCTCGCCGGACCGGCCACCGGAGGAGCCGCGCCGCGCCGCCGCCCTCGATCGGATCCGGCCCGATCCTGATCTATCTCCCGTTGACTTCTTCCCCCCCTCTAAATTCTTCTAAGTTTTAAATTCTGTGATTATTTCGTGGCATTTTCAACGCATCGTAACTTTGCATATGTAGCTCCATTTTGCGCGTGTAATATGTCAAAATGTTCGTCTCAAAGAGTAGATCATTTCATCTCATTGCATCATTTTCATTTGAGGTCATATTGATGCCCGAAATGCTGTTGGAAGAGGGCTATGTGATGTTAGTTTCTGTTTCTTAACAGAACTTGCACTTTTGTTATTTTTGCTATGATTGCTGTGTGCACCCTATGAATTTGAGTCCTACATGTGTTTTGTAATATGCCATGCCATCTTTCCAGGGATGTATGCCATGTATTTTTGTGATCTATGTGGTGACTAGCACAAGCATGCAAAGTAGGTGTCCTGATGTTGCTGTTTTCAGCTCTTTTCTTGATATTTTGATGCCATGTTAACTTGATGCTACCGAGAGATCCATGCATATTTTGAGATACTTCAGTAAGGATGTTTTGTTATACATGTCTTGCTCTATCCATCCATGCCTTTGTTTGCAATTATGGAGTGCCATAGCTTGAGTCAATCGAGCTCTACTTTTTCTATCAAATGTTTCCTGGCAGATTGTTTACATGTTATTCAATTTTGCCAAGGTTGTTGTGGTTGATCCATGTATGCTATGATGTTGTTCTTGCCATGTATGCCTTCTATGCCATGTCTTCTTGATGTATGTATGCTTAGTTTATCATGAAAGGCTCTGTAGTGAGTGCATCGAGCTCTTAAACATGCCTACTTGTTATCAGTTTTTGACATGCCATGTTGCTGAATCTGTTAACGAAACTTGCGATATTGACATGGGTGTTACTATATTTTCTGATCCTTTTTAGCTTATGGTCAGTAAGGTACTTTTGTTCTATGCTTTGAGTAGATTCATGCCATGCCTTGTTTTGCTATTATAAGTTCCTGTAGCATGTAGTTTTCTTGCTCTGAACTTATCTACCTGATGCTGTTTTTGTCATGTCCAGCCTGATATTTTGTGCACTTTTGCCATGCTTGTTTGAACCTGTTATGATGTGATTTAGCCATAGCTCAGTGTTCATCTTTTGACAAGCATCTTGAGTAAATCACTGCCATATGCTTTGTTGATACGTTTGGGTGCAGTAGCTTAATTTCTTGTTGCTTGCTAAGTGGCATCATGCTGTTAATGGCAGATTTGTGCCATTCTTGTTTTGCTTGTCATTTGCAAACCGTGCATCCGATTCCGGTGATCTTTATATCGATTTCAACCGAAATCATCTCATCTTTCCAGTGGCATACTTGGTTTGCCAAGTTGATGCCTGGTTCATCATTTTCCTTCCGGAGCGCGCATACGCATTGCATATCACATCTCGCATATCATGTCATGTTTTGCATCATGTTGCTTGGGCATTGCACCGTGATTTATTGTGGTTCCTTTGTTTGTGTTCTTGCTTTGGGTAGAGCCGGAGACGAGTACGTGAGCGAGGAACCTGTTGAGTACGCTACGAGGATCAAGCTTTCGACAACTCGAGAACATTGCGGCAAGATGACCATACCCTCGAAATCACTTCTATCTTTGCTATGCTAGTTGCTCGCTCTTTTGCTATGCCTATGCTACGATGCCAATCACTTGCTTATCATGCCACCCATATTGCCATGTCAGCCCTAACCATCCTTTCCTAGCAAACCGTTGATTGGCTATGTTACCGCTTTGCTCAGCCCTCTTATAGCGTTGCTAGTTGCGGTGAAGATGAAGTTTGTTCCTTGTTGGAACATGGAGATGTTGTTCCTTATTGGAACATGTTTACTTGTTGGGGATATCACAATATTTATCTGCTATAATTAATGCATCTATATACTTGGTAAAGGGTGGAAGGCTCGGCCTTATGTCCGTGTTTTGTTCCACTCTTGCCACCTAGTTTCCGTCATACCGGTGTTATGTTCCTTGATTTCACGTTCCTTACACGGTTGGGTGATTTATGGGACCCCCTTGACAGTTCGCTTTGAATAAGACTCGTCCAGCAAGGCCCAACATTGGTTTTACCATTTGCCACCTAAGCCTTTTTCCCCCGGGTTTTCGCGAGCCGAGGGTCATCTTTATTTTAACCTCCCCGGACCAGTGCTCCTTCGAGTGCTGGCCTGAAACGAGTAGACTGCGGGTCCACCACGGGAAACTCGAGGCTTGGTTTTACTCAGAGGATGTCTCATCCGGATGTGCCCGAGAACGAGATATGTGCAGCTCCTATCGGGATTTGTCGACAATCAGTGGCTTTGCTGGTCTTGTTTTATTGCTGTCGAAATGTCTTGTAGTCCGGGATTCCGAGATTGATCGGGTCTTCCGGTAGAAGGAATATCCTTCGTTGACCGTGAGAGCTTATAATGGGCTAAGTTGGGACACCCCGCAGGTATTATCTTTCAAAGCCGTGCCCGCGGTTATGAGGCAGATGGGAATTTGTTAATGTCGGTTGTAGAAAACCCGAAGTTGACCTCAAGTAAAATACACATCAACGCGTGTGTAACCGTGATGGTCTCTTCTCGCGGAGTCCGGAAGTGAACACGGTGTTGGAGTTATGTTTGGCGTAAGTAGTTCAGATCACTTCTTGATCGCTACTAGCTTCACGACCGTGCTTTGCTCCTCTTCTCGCTCTCTTTTTGCGAATGTAGCCACCATATATGCTAGTCGCTTGCTGCAGCTCCACCTTACAACTCTGTCCTTCCTATAAGCTTAAATAGTCTTGATCTCGCTGGTGTGAGATTGCTGAGTCCCGTGACTCACAGATTCTACCAAAACAGTTGCAGGTGCCGACGATGCGGGCAGGTGGCGCAACCGAGCTCAAGTGGGAGTTCGACGAGGGCGTGGTCGTTACTATGTGTCTTTTCCCGATGATCGTAGTGGTGCCCAGTTGGGACGATCGGGGATCTGTGTAGCATTTGGGGTATCTTCTTTTATTTTGGTTCCGTAGTCGGACCTTGAGTGTAATCTGAATGATGGATGTTTATTTGTGTCTTGTGTGAAGTGGCATTGTAAGCCAACTATGTATCTCTTTCCTTATGTATTACATGGGTTGTGTGAAGATTACCTCACTTGCGACATTGCTTTCAATGCGGTTATGCCTCTAAGTCGTGCTTCGACACGTGGGAGATATAGCCGCATCGAGGGCGTTACACCCACACAGTTCGCTCAGGTTCACTTGGCAGCCAAACCAGCACAGCGCCAGCTGGAAAATGAAACACAGAGACCACCTGAAAGCTGTCCGTGGACGCTACTGAATCTAACGGCGGTGGAGACGTGACATGACTCCGAGGACGAATGGAGTGGCAACTCCAATGGCCAGGTACCCTTTCTTCTCTCTCTTCTAATTGCACTCTCAGTTTGGCTCATCTCCACTCCAACCCTAAATTCCCCTTCCACTATGTTGCAACTTGATTGTGTGCTAGGTATGGTTGTGAATCAAAATCTTAGTGTGGCCGCTGAAATCTCGGTGTGGCGGTCTTGCTGAATATTTGATTAGATATACTGCTGCTTGGAGGAACTATTGAGCTAAACTATGTACAGAGTGATTTTGGATTAATTATGCATTTGGATACTCACATGGTTTACTGAATTAAACTTGCCCTTTTTCCCTAGTTATGCTGATGTACAAACATGAGCAATCCTCGTTGAGTATTTGACATATCAGCTATGTTTCCGTTCCATGCTGATAATGATTGTTCCATATGGGTTTGCTCAATCTTTCTTAGGAAAGATGACATCCTAAAGAGATCAAGTGACAGATAAATTCTTGGTACATAGGACTGATCTGAACTTCTCTTGTACCAGGTTAGCATGCTTTATTTATCTAAGATAAGAAATAACTCTATGTTAAACTGAGACTCATTTTTCGAACAAATTTAAATTTTATGAATAGTTTCTTTGCACTAAATACAATGTAGAACATTTAATTTCTGTGTGGAGATGAGCCCACATTTTTATGCACATTGGTAGCGTTTTCCCATTTGAGCATGATTTCTATAGTGCATGATGTCTATTTGCAGGTCTATTCTTATCAACTACTCCCTCTGTCTCATAATGTTAGACGTTTTTCTGACTCTATTGTAGTGTCAAAAAATGTCTTACATTATGAGACGGAGGGAGTGATAATGTATCTCATATTTTTTTGGCCTGCTAGGTGATTGTCGTGCTATTTGGACAAAGAGATTGTATGCATTCATCTATCTGAGCTTATTTTTGGGAGTAACTGGTATGCTCTCAACATCCCTTTGGACGCAGCAGTGACAAGACAAGATGGTCTATCAACAGAAAGACAACCTCTCATAACATGGTGCATATTTTGTTAGCAAGGTAGTATATGTTCACTAGTGCAGAACCGGCCTATAATGCCGGTTCGTGACGGCCTTTAGTGCCGGTTCGCCAACCGGCACTAAAGAGTGGGGACTAAAGGTCCCCCCCTTTAGTACCGGTTCGTCACAAACCGGCGCTAAAGTGTTACCACGTGGAACGAGCCAGGCCCGGGTGCGTGTAGGACATTAGTACCGGTTGGTAACACCAACCGGTACTAAATGTTTGGGTGTTTTTTCAATTTTTCCTTTAATTTTGTGTTTTCAATTTAATTTAGTGATTGTTTTACATTATAATGAGTTGTTAAATCATTAGGTGAAAGCATCGCGGATTAGTTTCGACTGGATGCGTTGGATCTAGCTACTAGCTAAGTGATCAAGTATATGCCATATACATATTATACTTGATCACCTAATTATAGGTGATCAAGTATAATATATATATATATGGCATATATATACTTGATCACTTAGGTAGGATCCATCCAACTGAAACTAATCTGCGGTTTCTTTCATTAAATGATATAATAACTCATCATCATCATCATATTAATATAAAAACTCTTGCATCATATCATCAACATGAGTATATATACTCTAGCTAGCTAGCTAAAAATCATCATAGTCGTCATTATCACTATTTAATCATCATAGTCATTACCGCTATCTAATAACCACCAACACTAGCTTAAAGAAGAAACATTCACTTGTACCAGAAGCAAAAATATCATCGAGTTCAACATGATTGTCATGATATTATAAGCGTTCATATATAACACCACAAAAGCAAATCACTCTTTGAGATTAAGTTCAGAACGAAGAACACAGACATGAAAGGACAAGTACTAAGAGCATGAACTAGCTAAATCACCCCTGCTGCTCTCTCTCTCTCAGGTAAAATAGCATAGAACATGTATAGCTCTCTTGATTCATCATACTGGAGCATGCAGATGAACATGTCTCCTAATCGTGGGCTGCGCTTCTCATTGCTGCCCCCTAGTACTTCTCTGCGATCGTTAACAATTTTCCTCCAATCTTTCACTATTAAGCATTCATCGCTTCTAGAAATCCTGAATGCACTCATGTGCAATGCAGGATATCTTGGCCGTAAGGTAACAATTGACATGCGACCTTAAGTCTCGGTCCCCTGAGGCACAACTTTCATCGGGAGTCCCTGTTGAAGAACATCGTATAGTACTTAATTAATATACTTAGCAATGAAAGTTTAGCAAAAAAATTATGTATGCAAAAGATGCACTGAGGACAAATAGTAAAAATCTTACCATCATTCCTAAATAGATGTGACCGTAGTTCAATAAGATCACAATTGGTCGCACGTTTTGAGTACTAACATTTCTAAGTGCAGGAAAAAAAATTCTTGACAGTATGAAGATCCTCAAGCCATGAAACATAATGACTTATCTCCTCACAGTTTAGTTCGGCTCCGGGACAGTAGTAGGTCCTATCTACCAAGCGCCGGACATGTTTGCTTGAATGGAAATAAGTTGTCAATAGAAATTAGTTGTCAATTATTTTTGAATAAGCAATATCAAAGACAAAAATATAGTTGAGAAGAACTCACATAATGGTAGAACTGGAGGCGTCTGCGCATCGACCCATATGTCTCTATTACCTTCAATATCATCTTCCGGACGAATATCAAAGGTGATAACCATATCAGGCTCAAATGCATAAGCCTTGCATAGTGCTTGCCAAGTTTTGCATTCAAAATAGGTGTACGTGTTTGCATTGTATACTTTGACGTTGAAAGTATATCCATGCTCGGTTTTCAGGTAAACTCTCTTTACCTCCATAGTTTCCATAGCATTGAAACCTATCTTATCCAAGACAAAAATTCTTGCATGGCAGGGGGTGCGCTAGTAGAATAGTGAAAATTAAAAATTATAAGTCACGCAAATGAAGCATATATAAGTCATGCTTAATTACGAAAACAGACTTGTCACTGTGACTTACTGTATCAAATTCGAAGGTCTCATCCATCTTGATGCTGAATCGCCTATCATCAACAAGGAAATTTCTGTCGCACATGCCGCACTGGTCTTCACAGTATTCGCACATAATGAATTTTTTCCGTCGTCAGATGACATTTCCTATGTTCATATAGGCGAAACATTAACCACTTACTAATTCAATTAATTCAACTAATTCAATTAAGCATTTACTAAAAATAAAGTAGTTATATTAATTCAAATAATCTCATATACCTAAATTTTAATTAGTTCAAATAATCTCATATACCTAAATTTTCTTGCTAAAAATAAACTAGTTCTATTAATTCAACTAGTTCAACTAAGCATTTACTAAAAATAAACCAGTTATATTAATTCAACTAGTTCAAATAATCTCATATACCTAAATTTTCTTACTAAAATAAACTAGTTATATTAATTCAACTAGTTCAAATAATCTCATATACGAAATTTTCTTACTAAAATAAACTAGTTCTATTAATTCAACTAGTTCAACTAAGCATTTACTAAAAATAAACTAGTTATATTAATTCAACTAGTTCAAATAATCTCATATACCTAAATTTTCTTACTAAAATAAACTAGTTATATTAATTCAACTAGTTCAAATAATTAATCTCATATACCTAAATTTTCTTACTAAAATAAACTAGTTCTATTAATTCAACTAGTTCAACTAAGCATTACTAAAAATAAACTAGTTATATTAATTCAAGTAGTTCAAATAATCTCATATACCTAAATTTTAATTAGTTCAAATAATCTCATATACCTAAATTTTCTTACTAAAATAAACTAGTTCTATTAATTCAACTAGTTCAACTAAGCATTTACTAAAAATAAACTAGTTATATTAATTCAACTAGTTCAAATAATCTCATATACCTAAATTTTCTTACTAAAAATAAACTAGTTATATTAATTTTTCTATTTATTTTTTAGTAATTTTTTATATAGTTTTTTCTTTTCTGCTGTTTCAGAGTTCGTTTTGTTGTGATTTACTGTTTCACAGTCATTTAGCTATCTAAACAAATTGGTAAATGACTGAAAAACAGAAGTGCCCGTGTAACAGAAGAGTTCTCGTCCGAAACCCTGATACTCCGAAAAAGATTGTCCAGTTTGTACACGAAGTTCGTCCAATTTTTGTCGTGACCCTCTCTAATATTTTGCACATGCTATGCGGGTGAAATGATGATACCTTCAACAATTTCAGAGTTTGTTTTGTAGTGATTTTCATTTTTACGGTTATTTAACTCTGATCAAAACGACTGAAAACAGCAAATGATGTGAGAACGTGTTGGAAATTGATAACGTCGCTTCGAATGCTGCATAATGCCGGCTCAAAAAAGTCTGGAGTTCAAATAAGTTAAAAAAAATGAAGTGCCCGTGTAACTGACGAGTTCTCGTTCAAAACCCTGATACTCCGAAAGAGATTGTCCAGTTTGTACACGAAGTTCGTCCAGTTTTTGTCGTGACCCTCTCTACTCTTTCGCACATGCTATGCGGGTGAAATGATGATACGTTCAACATTTTCAGAGTTTGTTTTGTAGTGATTTTCATTTTCACGGTCATTTAGCTCTGATCTAAACATAACGGTGACTGAAAAACAGCAAATGATGTTAGAACGTGATGGAAATTGATGACGCTTCGAATGCTGCATAATGTCGGCTCAAAAAAAGTATGGAGTTCAAATAAGTTAAAAAAATGAAGTGCCCGTGTAACTGATGAGTTCTCGTCCGAAACACTGATACTCCGAAAGAGATTGTCCAGATTGTACACGAAGTTCGTCCAGTTTTTGTGGTGACCCTCTCTACTCTTTCGCACATGCTATGCGGGTGAAATGATGATACCTTCAACATTTTCAGAGTTTGTTTTGTAGTGATTTTCATTTTCACGGTCGTTTAGCTCTAATCTAAACAAATCGGTTACTGAAAAACAGCAAATGATGTCAGAACGTGTTGGAAATTGATGACGTCGCTTCGAATGCTGCATAATGCCAGCTCAAAAAAAGTCTGGAGTTCAAATAAGTTAAAAAAAATGAAGTGCCCGTGTAACTGATGAGTTCTCATCCGAAACCCTGATTCTCCGAAAGAGATTGTCTAGTTTGTACACGAAGTTCGTCCAGTTTTTGCCGTGACCCTCTCTACTCTTTCGCACATGCTATGCGGGTGAAATGATGATACCTTCAACATTTTCAGAGTTTGTTTTGTAGTGATTTTCATTTTTACGGTCATTTAGCTCTGATCTAAACAAATCGGTGACTGGAAAACAGCAAATGATGTCTGAACGTGTTGGAAATTGATGACGTCGCTTCGAATGCTGCATAATGGTCGGCTCAAAAAAGGTATGTAGTTCAAATAAGTTAAAAAAATGAAGTGCCCGTCTAACTGATGAGCTCTCGTCCGAAACCCTGATACTCCGAAAGAGATTGTCCAGTTTGTACACGAAGTTCGTCCAATTTTTGCCGTGACCCTCTTTACTCTTTCGCACATGTTATGCGGGTGAAATGATGATACCTTCAACATTTTCAAAGTTTGTTTTGTAGTGATTTTCATTTTCATTTAGCTCTGATCAAAACAAATCGGTGACTGAAAAATAGCAAATGATGTCAGAACGCGTTGGAAATTGATGACGTCGCTTCGAATGCTGCATAATGCCGGCTCAAAAAAGTATGGAGTTCAAATAAGTTAAAAAAATGAAGTGCCCGTGTAACTGATGAGTTCTCGTCCGAAACCCTGATACTCCGAAAGAGATTGTGCCGTTTGTGCACGAAGTTCGTCCAGTTTTTGCCGTGACCCTCTCTACTCTTTATTACATGCTATGCGGGTGAAATGATGATACCTTCAACATTTTTAGAGTTTGTTTTGTAGTGATTTTCGTTTTCATGATCATTTAGCTCTGATCTAGACAAATCGGTGACTGAAAAATAGCAAATGATGTCAGAACGTGTTGGAAATTGATGACGTCGCTTCGAATGTTGCATAATGCCGGCTCAAAAAAAGTCTGGAGTTCAAATAAGTTAAAAAAATGAAGTGCCCGTGTAACTGATGAGTTCTCGTCCGAAACCGGTGAAGACTCATATTGAGTCCATAAATTATACACATAGAGTTCAATGAAGACCAAATGCTTGTGATAGTTTGAGAAGTAACATATTTAAATTATGCATCTGAACACAGAAAAAATACATTGGTCTGTACCGCCTTTCAGCCAAAACGCGTTACTGCTACAGAGAAGTATATAAAAAATACATTGATCATCAATGATCTTTTTGTATAGAATCTAAATTTCAATAGAAATCTTCCACCGATTTAAGAACCGGCGAAGACTCCTATTGCAGCCACAGATCCTACACATAGAGTTCAATGAAGACCAAATGCTTGTGATAGTTTGAGAAGTAGCATATTTAAGGTAGTCAAAATCTTGCTAGGGGAGCGAGGTGAAACTAAAAATAGCCCTGCCACAACCTCTTTAGTACCGGTTCGTGCCACGAACCGGTACTAAAGATGCTGGTGCCCGACCAGTACCTTTAGTACCGGTTCGTGGCACGAACCGGTACTAAAGATTCGCATTGAACCGGTACTAAAGATCTTCTCCCGCCTAGTCATTTGAACCGGCACTAATGGACACATTAGTGCCGGCTCATATGCAAACCGGTACTAATGTTTCTCATATTTGACCCTTTTTCTACTAGTGGTTGTTTAAGTCATGAAGTTATAACACTGAGTTGGTCCATTCTTAAAGGAGCATAACTGGTACGCCAAATGATAACATTACTCTTAATGTGGTTGTGCAAGCGTTATGCATTTTACCAGTTACCTTCTTCCGTTTACTTTTTTCAAACGAAAAGGTTATCTTATACTCTGGATTTTTTGCACTTAATTACTGATTTGGAATAATAGTTATAGTGTTCTGTTGTACTAGTATGTATCTGTACTGGAATGCTCTTCTATTAGCATCACAGTCCGTGGTAAAATGGCTATGAGAAGTCAACCTCTTTTGAGATTTTTGGGAACACTCATTTGAGTAGACCTTGCGACCATGGAGGGAACCCGATGATAAAGACATGAATTTGCTTGCAATCTCGGTTAATTGTACTACTTTTTGTGCCACAAGAAATTTGTGCATTATCAATATATGTATATGTGCGACCAGGTTCTCCATTCACATTGTTACTGTTGTCACAATGGTTTGCACTCTACCAAGTTATTTGCAAGGGACATCTGGGAATGATGCTCTATGTCCTCATTCCTTTCCTTTATTTTCAGAAATAGAAGAACAATTTCTAGACGGCACAGGGAGTTAACTCATGCCTGAGGTTGGTAAACCATCTATGCGGGGTGGTTTGAGGAAGGGACAGCTTGTAATCCACGCTTACTACAACGAAAATTCTGGCGGTGGATGATGCATGCAATAGTTACTTTATAGAGTTACCACACCATTTCCAGTGCTTTATTTCTATCTTTCTTTCTCCTATTAGCAAATTCTATAGCACATTTCTATCTTTCTTTCTCCTATTAGCAAATTCTATACCACATTTCTAGGGAATTACTTAATCCATGTACCAATCCTATGTAATTTGCTCCATTTAGATCCAGCTTCAGTTTATAATTTATATAACACCCTTCCTAGACAAATGTTGGATGGTTCTTCCAGGTATCAGACAATATGTCTGCAATTATTTATATATCTGGTACTGGTGGTGCCAATTTCAGTTCTTGTCCTGAATTTCCTTATACTACCTATGTAACATTTTTTTCAGTGCTTCTTCAAACCATGACACAGAACAAACAAAGAAATATAATACGTAGAAAGGTTCGAGTTATACTGAGTGCCTCTTCCAGATTTCAGACCCATTCAGCTTCAGTGAATTTCAGAAAAGATAAAGCTTGATTTTTTTGGGGTCTTCTTCTGTCATGTTTTATACTTCGGCACTAGTTGTTTTCTAGTAGATGAGTAATTTAACACAAATATCTAGCAA
Source organism: Aegilops longissima (assembly GCA_021605205.1). Taxonomy (NCBI): domain Eukaryota; kingdom Viridiplantae; phylum Streptophyta; class Magnoliopsida; order Poales; family Poaceae; genus Aegilops; species Aegilops longissima. Next base: position 675,362,892 of record CM038682.1, on the reverse strand, counting down.
AGAAAACCATGGTCGTGACATTGGTGATGCAGCCCAGTAATAATACAGTAATTAGCAAACACAAGGTTTCCCTTCACCGAAGTGGTACAACACGAAGATTTTTACACAGTAATAATCATTAGCAAAGGTAGGTTTTCTTCACTGAAGTGGTTCGACAGACAGATTTTTACAGGCGTACAGTCGGATAAAGCTGGTTCACTGAACTGAAATAGGACGACCATATCAGATACAGTACCATAATAATCATGCAGAAATAAAAGCTATCACGACGATCGACAATACGCTACGTACGCAAGGAACTATGACGCTAGAAGGATACGTACGTACGGAGCTAGATAGATGGATGTAGTTGTAGAAGGCGGTCGCGGTCCGGGATGCCGGATGCATGTCGAAGAGTACGTACTCTCCGCGGTCGCCGGCGGTGGCCATCATCACATGATGGCGCAGCCGGACAGAGAAGCCGCTCCCGCGGCGAAGCCCGCGGAGAACGCGGCGACGGCGGCGGATCCGTCGTGTTCGACCGGTGGTGGTGGCGGCGGCGCGGCGTAGGCGAATGGGGCCGGCGTGGACGGGACGAGCAGCATGGGCTGCGCAACGTAGCCGTAGCCGTAGCCAGCCGGCGCGGGCGGAGGAAGAAGATAGGCCGGAGCCGATGCCGCTGGAGCTGGAGTCGATGTGGCCGATGCCGCTGGAGCTGGAGTCGATGTGGCCGACGCCGGCGCCGGACTGATGGCCGGAGTGTAGGCGACCATCGCTGCGGGTGGCCCTGCGTTGTTGCCGAGCCTCTTGGCTTGAATGAACTTCAGTATGGCGAGGATGAAGAGGACGAAGCCCGCCCCGCCAGCGCCGCAGGACATGCCCATCCGCCAGTTGCCCCCGGTGTCGTTGGCGGCCGTTGGTGCGCACACTGGGCACCCCTGCACCACGGGATGGCCCGGTGCGGCTGGAGCGAGGAAAGGAGGCGGTGGAGCGTCCATGGCAGGGGAGGGAGCGCTGGGAGGGAGGGGAGGCGAGGCGAGGTTGCAGTAGCTGCGAGGAGCGCCGGATGGAGGGGAGGGGGGACAGATCGGGGTATTTGAAACCCGGCTGCTCTTCTCGATCGGTCTTGGCTAGCTCTCTGCTCTCCGGTCGCAGGTCGCAGCTGCATACGTCCTCCTCTGCATGCATATGATGGCTCCTCCACCAGCGCGGAGGATCGAAAGCGACGCCGCGTGTCGTGCGTACTGTGCGTAGACTGAACGTACTTTTTATTTAAAAAGATTCTGAACCTTTTTATTTTTAACCCCACAACTCTAATCCAATGATGAAAAGAGCGTACTGCGTTCTCCATCTTCGTCAATGAAACTTACGGAACATTACAAGAGTTTTTGCCGCGTTTTACAGCTTGGTCTGACTCTGTGCTTCCAACATCAGCTAGGAGTAGAAGCGAGCTGAATACAGAGAGCGAAGCTGGAAAAATTAAAGGGCTAAATGACATGGTCAAGAAAAGAAATAGGAGTACATAACAATAATGAACTCTATCCATTGGCGATTCCCCGGCATACAAGAGTCCAACCTATTTCGGACGCCAACATACCGAATAGCTTAGCCCATCGCTACATAAGTGATCAAGCTAATAACACGGCTTCAGCGAGATCATCATGAATAATAAGTAGTACCCTAAAATGGATACACTATTTGTCTCCAACCGCGTCCTGTAAACGTCGGCCCACATCCAGCCAATTTCATTTCAAATGCATAGCAAATTAAAGTGTGGGGTTCATAGCGCCCGATCACAACCAAAAGGAGACCACGGTTTTTACATGCGCCCGATTGCAAAAGTTTCAGTATGTGCAAAAACAGGGCATTTTTGTCCTGTCAGACCGGTTGTCCGAGTCTCCTCGCTCACTCTACCGTCGGCTCCCCTTCACCATCCGCCTCCTTCTCGGCCGCCAAGTGCTTCAACATCTTGACACAGATGGCAAGCACAATCATCGCCGCATCGACATCCAACTCGTCCATCATCTTGGTCAACATTTGGGTATCATCAGAAGCGGATGCGAGCTCAACTCTCCTCTCTGCGAGCTTGGTCTTCTTCTCTTCAAGGTTGATCTTCTTCTTTGCCGCAGCCATCAAGATGTTAAACCTCTTCACCTTATTTTCCTCCTTCATGTCGAAGGGCTTGATACACGCTCCCTCCTTCTTCACCAAGATGCCCTCTAACCTATCCATCACCTTGGCCATCGCCCCTTCTCGCTTCTCCTTCTCCTCCTCACACTTCTTTCCCCGGAACACCCTTCTAACCATCTTGGGCGGCTCTTTTATTGGGTCTATAGGATCACGCCCGACTTCCTCATTGCTGATGCCAACAGTCTTGATGGAGTTGGCAATGGATGTGGCCACTTGGGTTGCCGATTCAACTTCAACCAACAATGCATGATGACAAAGTTCTTCTTCTCCACCATTACGAACAAGTTACACGCGAGAGCGCGAGGGTGGGGGGAGCTAGAAAAAACACACCGTTAGCAAGTTCGATATCCGGCGAAATGATCAACACCAGAGCATATCCGTCCAAATGCACGCAATACATATAACAACTTACTTGCTCGGTGATTTGCACAACATTTGGTCACTGACCGATTAGTTGTTTCAAATGGTCGTAATACTTACTCACAACCTCTTTGATAATGTACCATCGACGCTGAGCGACTTTGTCACACGATCGCTGGTGAGCTCGTTGCGGCTGCAGGGCTCGAAATTCTTGTGCTCATGAACCAAGAATGGATGTTTGAACAAGATGTTGCGCCAGTTTGCTTCGTGCCATGGATTGGATCGATGCTAGTTGCTAATCAAGCATCGCATAATAATTCATCCTCCCGCATGTTGAAGCTTTCTCATCTACCCATCTTCTTTGGATCGGCCGGCCAATCCTCCGGATTAAGGCCTTCCTTGACCTACATGTCCTACTCCGGTTGCCTGGGGTACGAGTACGGCTGTTGGGTGTACATGCCCGGTTGGGTGTATGTGGTCGGATGCTCGGTGTACGTGCCCGACTATGTGTGCGTCTGTGGCGGTTGGGCGTACACCTCCGTTTCGAGTCATCCACTTGTACGTTCTCTAAGCCATCGCCGCCTCCTCTGTCTCCATCATGGATTATCTCCATCATCTCCCTATTCGAGTCGTCATACAGTGTCTCACCCGGTTGAGACATACCAGCGAACAGAGAGTGGGCATCAAGCTGATCCATGCTTGGCGTCTGCGACCGGACAAGCTACGGTGATGCCGAGTCAGGAAATTGGACCGACGCCGCATTGATGTTGACATAATACAACACGTACCCGACAACGGAGGTCGGGGACTATTGCAGCTGGCTGAGCTGTGTGGCTGCATAGAAGTAGGGCAACTGATATTGCTCCGGCAAGGGCGCATGTGCATGGATGGAGCCGGCGGCATCTCCCCTTGTCCCCGGCCCCGCCCGGCTCCTCCACCACGTCCTTGGCCTGGCCCGCTTCCTCCACCGCCCTTCGTTCTGCCGGCCGCCTCATCCTTTGCCTTCTTTTTGAGGTGGCGGGCTTGTCTCGAGTTGATTCTCCACCTTCGCTGGCTCTGATAGCTGTTCGTACAAGTCCATGCGATGGCAAAAGCGAAAGTGTGAGAACTGGGGTGGAGGGCGGTAGTGATCGGAGCAGAGAGGATGGAGAAAGGGGGGTTGGAATGTGGACCGCTCCAAATGTGCAGGCTACGTCTCGGTTTTGAGTGGGCGGTGGGGGGCGTAGTTCGACATGGTTGAGGTTTGGACTCTCGAAAAGCCCTCCGAGTTCGCTTCTGCTTTTTGCGGGAAAATGAACATGATGATGCATCGATGGACAAACACGGGTCCATGTTGGATGGCTTGCAGCGTCCGGGCATCTCGGTCTGGACATTTGCGAGCGTTTTGAGGGTCCGCGTTGGAGATTTCCTTAGAGCATCTCTAGTTGAACCCCTAGCATGTAACTCCTTAAATGCTCTTCCAAAAATTAGATACTCAAAAATGAGAAGTTAAGATAGCGGCGGACCAAACCGAACCTCTAAATTTAACTTTCTAAATTTTTCTTCACTAGCTTTCCCATTCTTTGGCACATACATTTCAAACAATCACATGATATTTCGTCAATCAATTGCATGATATTTCCCATTGTTTCGCACAGACATTTCAAACAATTGCATGGTATTTCATCAATCATTTGAATGATTCAAATTGACCATATATAGCAATTTAACTACAAACATACATCTAGTTCATTCAATTGAATAATTCAAATTAAAACATGCATATACTTCACCCAAAAGCCAACACATCGATCAAGTTTGATCCAAATAAATATCACATAGCATGTCTTATGTCGTCGACCAAGCCCTATCAAATTAACACTACACAAACTCAAGCACTCCCATCATCATAAAGGCCACCACCATCACCATCACCACGACCACCAACATTACGACCACCACGGCCGATCTCCGATTGAGCCAAGATCTCCACATGAGTGAGTTCCCAATATTTTCTTGTCATGACATCCATCGAACTCAGGACCATGAACATGATAGCATGCTCTTCGGCCTTCTTATCTTTTTGAGGCCTGTCCTCAAGTGCAATCCTTCGCTCCTCCGCTTCCACCTTCCCTTGCTTGGACCATCACCTTTACTCTCCACTTCTCATCTTCCATGAACTTGAGCTTGTTCCACCTCGCCAGCTTCTCTTCTTTGCATTTGGCCTCCAAGCCTGTCTCGATCATAGCACAAAGCTCCTCTTTGTAGGTGTTGACGCCTCCATGCTCCTTCTTCTCTTTTGTAATCTTGGCACCACCAAGCCTTGTGTGAGAATTTTCATCCTCCTCGTCATCGTCTTCAACTGATATGCTAATATGTGCCCTCTTTGTTGTGGTTTCAAAGTTCCTCTGAACCCATTTATCATTGCCAACTACTTCCTTGTAGCGATGGTGCAACATGAATGGCATGTAGCCGTCGTTCTTGTTGCGTCAGCTTGTATAGCTCCTGGATGAGAGGGCCATACTCCATGACTGGCACCCCACTCGAAGTTACTATGTTGACTCAAGCCATGAGTGTGGTGGGAATAGACGGTCACAATGTTGCAATAGTAGTATTCAATCCTACTCCAAAACTCCTTGTTCGTTTGATCTATACCAACCGAGGCATCAAAAGCGAGACATTCGTCCATGCAAGGCACAAAGAAATGTCTTGGGGCGCGGTTCATTGACCTTGTTCTTCTTGATGGTTGGTTGTGTCTCCACGGGATCATCGACCTCCTCCACTTCGGGATCATGCTCCTCGCACTCTTGATCTTCATCAATCCTCTCACCATCCTTGGGCATGGATAACTCTAGATTCTCGAGGCTAAGTGTGTGGGATTAATCCAATTGATACATGACAATTTATTCCTTCGCACTATAATCATCAACAACAAAAATGTCACAAGAGATCCACATTGCATTCCCACAATCCCTATCTAAAAAGGAAAAGTGCATTTTTTTTACTTCTCACACATTTTTTCGAACACTTGGTGGCCATGGACCATGTCGGCTGTGCATCTGTCGGCCTACAGTTCCCTTCCGATCCCTTCGAAATTGGGGCCTCCAATGGTAGCGGTGGCGACATTGTGCACAATGGAGGAGGGGAGGGGAGGCACCACAGGCAGGATTTGGGAGGAGAGAAAGTTTGCTGGCTACAAGTGCGAAAGAAAGATCAACATAGTGTGCTGGTAGTTCTTGATTTGGACACGAAGGAGATGCATATGCAAAGGGGGTGCTCCTCGTTGTTGGAGATCAACCTACCATAACGCCTACAAGCCATGAAAGTTCTCTCCTAACTACTCGTTCCATTTCTAAATATAAGTCTGTTTGTAGATTCCAATAAGAGAATATATATGGAGCAAAATGAGTGAATCTACACTATAATATGGCTATATACATCCATATGTAGTCCATAGTGGAATATCTAAAAAGACTTATATTTAGGAACGGAGGGAGTAGCTAGCTGGCCCAGTAAGTAGGACATCGTACAAATAAGTTTTACCATTTCAACCAGATATTATTTTTGTTACTCCTTAAGTCATGCAATTTCTTTAGATATTTATGTACCAAAGGGGAACCGTTTGAAAATTCCATTTTTAAAATTTCATACAAATCTGAAAATTTTGCTATTTGAGTTTTGTGTTTTATAATCTCCTGCTCTAGTTAATCATCCAATGCACATTCATGAGAATCTTTTTCTCGTTGGAGTTTGACCTGCCATCTCCCTACAAGTACAAAGTCAAAATAATATTTTTCTAACTTGTATGCAATGCGCCCAAGATTTTTTTTTAGCTTCCAGTGGTCAAGCTAATACCATGGTTGGATACCGAATCCAATGAGATCATCATGAAGAATGCGCAGAAGTGCCACATAGGATATATGCTGAGATCAACTTTTAGCAATAATATCTCTCATCACATAATTAGTATAGAGATAATTCATTGATCTCCATTCGGCGTATGTAGATGAGACGGGAGAGCGAGGAGAGCGAGAAAGCGAACAAATAGGAGGAGACATTGACTAGAAATCAAGCACGCGGGTTCGTTCGGGATCGAAATGGGAGGACAATGGGTGTGGCCGATCATGGGTGGGCTGAAATTGTTAACTCCTCAAAATGTACCTAGAAGCCCATAACTGTTGTATTTATAGACCATGTTTACATTTTGACAAATCGCAATTCCACATGCAATATATGTTTCCATTCTCCATATGATTAATTCACGAGTCTATAATGGATTGTAACTGTAATACTACCACAGATAGTTGTTCCACAATTACTATTAGCTCAGAAATCTTGCACAGTAAAACAAAAAAAACTATCCTAGCTAACATCAAGTGGCCGATTGAAAGGGTCCCCCGTAGAAAAATTGCCCATTTACAATGGGACCAACGGCGTAGATATTCGAATTAGTCATGAACCCGAGCGAGATTTGATTCATTGGCAAGGCATTCCCGTTCTGGTCGATAAACTGGAGGTTGCTCATGGATGCAGATGGGATCGCATTAACCATGGGAAGGTAGCCACTGCCCATCGGAGCCAGGTTATTTGTGGTGGACAACACATAGCCACCGACCTGGATGCCTGCTGCTCGAGTTGCCAGCCCTCCGGTAAATAGCGTCTTAGGGAAGCGTCCAATCAGTGCAAGGTTATCCTGGTTGAGCCCATAATAGACTAGCCAGTCTCCCATTATGCCATCCTGTAATTTAGGAAGAGTTAGCTTCTAACGATTAACAAAACTAGTAACATATAGTTGAAAATTTTGTTCGGCTAACACAACTTAATCATGCAAAAATATAGTTCCCATTGCATGGTTTAATATCAATGATGTATAAAAAATAAAACCCTGCAAATATTCCCTCGATTCACAAAAATAAGTTGTTCTAGCTTTTTCAGTCTGTATGGAAGTCCATATAGAAATATTCAAAACATCTTATATTTGTGAATGGATGGAGTATTTCTTAAATCAAACGAAATCATCTCAAGAAAAGTTTAAGCCCACACGTATCAGTTATCTAAAATTTCATAATAACCAAAGGCCTCCCAAACAAAATGTTAATATATGGGGTATTTTTTTTTAAAAAAGGCCTCCTAAAAGGGAGCTACAATTTCATAATGAATATAGGATATACACTTTTATTACAGAAATATCGGTGAAAACAAATTATGTAAGACCAAAATAATAATAATACATGTATACAAAGTTAGAGGGTAATTAATTAGTTGAGGACAAATACAATTAGAACCAATATTTATACTATTTAGAATTACATTTGTTCTCGACAGATATGAATAACTACAGTTAGATTCGGATGGCTTAGATTAAAAAAAAAAGACCCCAAACATATATTCAGATTGATGAGGTGGAGGCATGCTGTATCATCGGAACATATGATTGATTTTTTCAGTTTTGTTACTCAGTCAAAAAACTGTTATAATAATATAAGTTCCAATGAGACTTTTGTTATGTTGAAACCACATGGCAATCTTTGTAGGAAGGTGTACCTTGATAATTTTAATCGTGATATACTGTTTGGGTCCATTTAGCTGGAAGACTGTCTCAATGACTCCACCAGCAGCTATGGGTGCGCCCTGCTCCGGCATGAAATCTCTGGTGCAACCGGGATTGGGGCAGCCAGTTTTCTGGTACCCGTCCGTCTACACGAAGACCAAAAGGAAGTAGAAAGTTCAACACGCGTCATGGAGATAAAACTTCAACACTGTGATTCGTACTCACCGTCCACCCAACACCCAAATGGGTGCGCGAATCGCCGTACCACCCTGGCGCAACCTGACACAAGATGAGCAACGTACATCAGTCATTTCCTCCCTTTGTGATGCATGCATGCAACGGCGACGTGGGAACATGGATCACACTCACCTCCCAGCCGACGTGGAGCACGTTGAGGCTGGCCGTCGCGCCGTCTCCTTGGTCGTAGAGGAGGATCGCGCCCGTGGTGAGCTGATTGGCGCTGAGGTTGAACCCGTAGACGTCCATTGTGGCGATGACCCCGTAGTACCCCTGCTCCGTCGCTCCTGGCCGTGTCACCTGCTCCGCAAGCTAAGCGATAACAAAGCACATAATTAGTAGTGCTACTTGGTGACATCTCCATCGATCAATCTACGACGAATCAACATGCTATTAAACATACGTATTGTGTCGCGGAGCCAGACCCAGCATCATGCAGCGGCGAAACCTGACCGTGCAATCTCGGAGAGAACATGATCGCTCCGACGTTGGAGCTTGGGACTTTCATCTGATGTGATAATATAACGTACGTGCAGATTATTAGCAAGCTGCTTGCTCCCAAGTTAATTAGGACCGCTGGTTAGGCACGTACCTGCGCAGCGTTGGTTCCATGGCCGGCGAAAAGCAGCACCCACGCGACGGAGACGAGAACAAGTAATTTAGCCATCGTCGCCTCGGCTAATTTGCTTTGCGCTCAATAATGTACGTGGACTGGTGATGAGGAGAACACGCCGCACATGCGCTTATATACAGAGAGAGGCCGGTTTCATCGTGGTAATTTTGGAAATATTTGCTTAGGGTCGATATTCATTCCTTTACGTACCATAACTGTTGCTCTATACCAAATTATGGAGAGATTAATGGTTGTATAAATTACGGCCCATATATATATGTACCATAACTATTGCTCTATGTTACCCCGCAAAAAAAAAAAACTATTGCTCTATGTTAGTACCTAATTTCTGAGAATCATATGCATCGATCACAAGATTACACGCGGATCGATGTCAAAAGATATGTAATATTTCATTTCCACGCGGATTTTACTTCCTATGGGAATTATAAAAGTACATAATTGGATAGGGCATCTTCAACGCCGACCTTCAAACCGCCTGCAGCCGTCCGGACCACGCGATCCGGACGTGTTTTGCCATCCAACGCGAGCCTATATCGATATGTCCCGGTACGGGTGAGATTTTTCTCGCAGACCGAAAACGAAGTTGGGGGATTTGCGGGCTCCGGACCGCTGCCACGCCTGCTTTTGACTGTCCTGGCTCACCCAAAAACCCACCTGCCTTTTCCCGCGCTTTCCATCCAATGTCCGTGACGCTTGTCACGCCGCATTCATGCCGGCCCAGAGCATGCAGCGGCCGGCATTGATGCCGAGCGGCATGACCAGATGGGAGGGCCGTGCTGACAAACATGACCTCTCGGGTGTCGCTGCTTCAATGCGGTCGTCGTGTCTCGAGAAACCAACTCCGGCCGTTACGTCGTATTGAAGCGGGCTAGTCGGCCCTTCGCATGGTCTGTCCTCGGCTATTTAAGCCGTGCGCCAGCAATGCACACATCCACACTGCATTGTCGCCAAGCCCCTGCTTCTCTCCAAGCTCTCCTCCTCCCCGAGCACTTCTAACTCCGGCAATGCCAAAGCCTGGTTCTCCACGCCAGCAGGCAGATGCGGCGGCATTGGCAGTTCATGGCGTCGCCGCCCTCACCGTGGAGTGGTCGCTCAAGGACTGATCCGCCAACGCCGGCAGCACTACTAGGGAAAACCCCAGTAGTAGCTCGGGTTTTGAGGCTATCAGCAGCGCGGGCAGCCGTGCTACTACTACGGCGCTACAGCTAACTGTTAGTAGTAGTGCGGTCTGCCCGTGCTACTACTATTGACTATATCAGCAGCGCTTTTTTGGAACGCGCTACTATTAATTAGCTGTAGCGGTTTCCTAGCCCCTTGCTACTGCTATATCTTTCATCACCCCCCCCCCCCCCTTCCTATCCCGTTTCAGTTTCAATAAACTGCATTTTTCAAATACTAGGTACTACTAAATATCAATTTCATAAAGCACATAAAGCACTAGAGGTACTAGGTAGTAATTTGAACTAAAACCACAACGAGTAATTTGGAATGAAGGAAGTACTAGCTAACTATTTCATATATAGTCAATGTTGGAATATTAGGCAAGTTCATGATTAATTCCAGTAAATAATTCATGACTAGAAGAGATACTAGCATGCAATAATCTAGCAAACTAGAAGAACAGCAAGACATGCATAACAGCAAAAAACACGTAACAATAGCTGTAGAAACAGACATGAACAGAGGATGTTGGACGTACTGATCGTTAGCTATTATGGGTGCGACAGTGTTGATGACGATGTTGGCGACGATCTGCTGCTGACGGCGATGAATACGACGATGAGTAGCACCGCCCGACTTGGACGGAAGACGACCCGTGATAACGAATTTGAGCAGTCGCTCAAAGCGCTTCCCAAAAACCTAATTCGCCCTCTCCCGGTGCAGGATCGCAAAGACGAACGGTTCCGGAGACCTGCTCTCCCACGCGCCGATGCACGGCGGCGTTTGGGATGGAGTAGACTATGATGGTGGCACAAGTTGTGAGATGAGGCAAAACCCTAGGTGTTTTTCGGTGTGTCTCTGGCCGCAGCCGGTAGCTGTATATATATTAGGACCAGAGGCGGTATTGTGTCGCGACCACAATCCCAAACCGACTCGGTTTCTAATTCGTATACTTACCGGACAAGAAATCAAAAACTTGTCTGCCAAGACATAAAAATAAAACGGCAAAAGGAAGCTGCGCTCCTGCAAGGAGACGGACCGGATTTCGGCGGACCATTCACGCGCCGCCTCGCCACGCCCCGGCCCGGCCCGGCCCGGCCAGGCCAGGCCAGAGGAGCAGCAGCAGTGTGGTTTTCCCTTTCTCTTCTCACACACCACTTAGAGTGGTGGAGAGAACCCACTATATAAAGAGGTCCAACTCTTCTTCAACTTCCAAGGTGGGACTAAACTTAGTACCACCACTTGCCATTTTACACATGGGCTTTGAGATTTCAGAAATTGCTATGGGTCTAGCCCATTAATTCTAACAATCCCCCACCAGATCTCAAATACCCATTTAGAGATTTGCCTTTTCTCACCACTTGTTTAATATACCAGTGTTTCAGCAGAGACTGTTAAGTTGAACTTCTGCCTAGAACTTTAAGCTACATCTATTCACAACTTGACAATGGACTATGCCTTGAATTGCTAGTTTTGTGTGAACAGGTTTCACTCAAAGTCTTAACCAGTACCTGACCGACAGTAGGCTACCCCGCGGTTTGGAGCTTATACGTCATACTCCTTGGTCTCTTCTGAGTTTACTAGAGATCACCCAAATCTCATAGACTGCGACGTTTACAGTCAGAACTCATATAGGTGTGTTCTTTCAAGACTGCTCAGAGGACAGCATCTTTGCTAATTATAGCCAATAGAACCACATTAAGGCATGTTGCCGACCTGCCTTACAGATCTGAGCCTTACAGCTCGAGAGTTTTGCATCTTCACTTGGAGACGATCATAAGTTATTACTCTCCTCGGTTAACCAATAGCTTGTTCTTCCTAGATCCTAATTCACGGGATCTCCGATCACAAAGGTTGGGTTACTACTATGGTGTAACATCTATGGGTCTCATACCCATCTCCTCGATGCAATATCTATCACATTTCGTGATAGTCCCTTTGTAAAGGATCTGCCAGGTTTTTGTGCATTTGTATATACGTATGCAGTTATTACTCGGAGTTTCTCAACTTCCGACAGACTTCAAACGTCTTTTCACGTGTCTTGATGACTTTGCATTATCTTTAGAATTGTTCACTTTAGCGATAACTGTTTGGTTATCACAATTCATAAGAATAGCCGGTACAGGTTTTTCAACAACCGGCAAGTCCATCAAGAGCTCACGCAGCCATTCTGCCTCAACAATAGCTGTGTCCAAAGCAGTTAATTCTGCTTCCATAGTTGACCTCGTCAATATGGTTTGCTTGCAAGACCTCCATGACACTGCGCCACCACCATGAGTAAATACATACCCACTTGTTGCGTAAAGTACATCAACATCGGAGATCCAATTTGAATCACTATATCCTTCTAGCACAGCAGGATGCCTGAATAAGTAATTCCGTAACTCATAGTACCTCTCGGATAGCGCAAGACCCTTTCTAGTGCATGCCAATGATCATCACCCGGGTTGGACATGAACCTACTCAGTTTGCTCACAGCAAAAGAGATATCTGGTCTTGTAGCGCTAGCTAAGTACATGAGTGAACCGACAATTTGAGAGTATCTTAATTGATCTCTCGTTTCTTTCTTGTTCTTTCTGAGTGTCACGCTGGGATCATAAGGTGTTGGAGAAGGCTTGCTATCCATAAAACCGAATCGGTTCAAGACCTTCTCAACATAGTGAGATTGCGTTAACGTAATCCCACTCTCATCCTTAATAAGTTTGATGTTTAGAATTACATCGGCTTCTCCCAGATCTTTCATGTCAAAACTTTTTGATAGAAAAGACTTGACCTCATTAATTGCATTAATGTTTGTACCAAAGATCAGTATGTCATCCACATACAAACATAATATGACACTATTGCCCCCACCATGGCGATAGTAAACACACCTATCAGCCTCGTTAATGATAAATCCTGCAGAAGTCAAAGTTCTTTCAAACTTCTCATGCCATTGCTTAGGTGCCTGTTTCAGACCATACAAAGATTTTAACAACTTGCACACCTTTCTCTCTTCACCCTTTACCACAAACCCGTCAGCTGATCCATATAGATCTCCTCTTCCAACTCTCCATTGAGAAAAGCTGTCTTTACATCCATTTGATGAATGATAAGACCATAAGAGGCAGCCAAGGAAAGTAACACTCAGTGGTGGTCATTCTAGCAACGGGTGAATAGGTGTCAAAGTAATCTTCGCCTTCTTTACGAGTGTAGCCCTTGGCCACTAGCCGCCTTTGTACTTATCAATAGTACCATCAGGCTTTAGCTTCTTTTGAACACCCACTTACAGCCCACAGGTTTACAACCATATGGTCTATCGTTAGTTCCCAAGTTCCATTAGAAAGAATTGAGTTCATCTCATTATGAACAGCTTCTTTCCAATCATCTACATCCGGAGATGCATATGCTTCTCGCAATCGTCTTGGGTGTGTCGTCCACAAGGTATACAATGAAATCATCGCCAAAGGATTTTGCAATCCTTTGTCTCTTGTTCCTTCTAGGAACTTCATTGTTATCCTTCTCAAGGACTTCCTCATGTGATTGTTCGAAATATTCATCAGTTGTACTAGATTCAGGAATTATCTCAAGAAGAAAATCTAGCAATGCTATGCATATCTTTCATAGGAAATATGTTCTCAAAAAATGTTGCATCACGAGATTCCATTATAGTATCAACATGCATATCAGGTACTTCAGATTTTACCACTAAAAACCTATAAGCAATGCTCCGTTGAGCATACCCTAGAAAGACACAATCCACTGTCTTTGGTCCAAGTTTGCGTTTCTTAGGAATAGGAATATTGACCTTTGCCAAACATCCCCAAGTGCGCAAATAAGAAAGTGATGGTTTTCTCCCAACCCACTCCTCATAAGGGGTTTCTCTTTATTATTGTTGGGAACTCTATTCAGGACATGACATGAAGTCAATAGAGCCTCCCCACCATGCCTTAGATAAACCAAAGTGTCAACATGGCATTCACCAAGTCAGTCAATGTGCGGTTTTTCCTCTCGCCACTCCATTTGATTGAGGTGAATAGGAGGCGTCCTCTCATGAATAATACCATGTTCCTCACAAAATTCATCAAAACTTTTGGAAAATACTCTCCACCACGATCGGACCTAAGACGCTTGATCTTTCTCTCTAGTTGATTTTCAACTTCAGCTTTATAGATTTTAAAGTAGTCTAATGCTTCATCTTTAGTTTGCAACAAATAAACATAGCAAAATCTAGTCGCATCATCAATCAAAGTCATGAAATATCTCTTTCCACCTTTTGTCAACACACCATTCATCTCACAAAGATCAGAATGTATGAGTTCTAGAGGTGCCAAGTTTCTCTCCTCGGCAGCCTTATGAGGCTTTCGAGGTTGCTTAGATTGCACACAACTATGGCACTTAGAACCTTTGGCAATTGTGAAGTTCGGAATTAAACTCATGCTGGATAGCGAGACATTAAACCAAAATTAATATGACATAAACGAGAGTGCCAAATACTTGCATCATCATTAACACTAGCACAAATTTGGTTTATTGACTTATTGCAAAAATCTGAAAGAGAAAAGCGGAACAAGCCTCCGCACTCATAGCCTTTTCCTATAAATTGTCCAAATCTTGACACGACTACTTTATTGGACTCTAAAACTACCTTAAATCCATCTCGACATAGAAGGGAGCCGCTAACTAGATTCTTGTTCATAGTAGGGACATGCTGCATGTTCCTTAGTTGCACGATCTTTCCCGAAGTAAACTTCAGATCCACCGTGCCAATGCCACGAACAGAAGCATGTGACCCATTCCCCATTAGGACGGAAGAATCCCTTGCGACCTAATAAGAAGTAAACAGGGAGATGTCAGCACACACATGAACGTTAGCACCCGAATCAATCCACCACGAAGATGATTGAAATACTGAAAGCACAATAGGTAAATTACCATACCCATCAGTATTGCTAGCGGTCACCATGTTGACAGTCTTGGAGCTTGTTTTCCCTCTGCGGTCTGCACGTTCAGGGCATTCCTTGGAAAAGTGTCCAGGCTTCCCACAGCGTAGCACTCTAGCTCAGCCTTGTTGAACTTCTTCTTCTTGAAGGTAGTAGTCTTGGTAGGCTTGTTGAAAACAGGTTTGTTCTTCCCTTTGTTCTTGTTCTGTGGGTACCTCTGCACCATGTTAGCAGTAGGCTGAACCTCACCTCCTTTTTCAGTGGTATCTTTAGCCCGAGCTTTTCTTCAACATCAAGAGATGCAATCAGATTTTCAACTGATATCTCCTGTCTCTTATGCTTCGAGTTGTGGCGAAATTCCTCCATGAAGGAGGCAACTTTGCAATCATGCACCCAACCACGAATTTGTCGGGTAGAACACATTTAAGGAGTTCAAGTTCCTTCACAATGCACTGTATCTCATGAGCTTGTTCAACCACGTAACGGTTATTCACCATCTTGTAGTCATGAAAACTCTCCATGATGTACAGTTCATCGCTGCATCTGTTGTAATCAATTTTGCATTCAGTGCATCCCACAGAATTTTTCCGTCGTTTATGTGCATGTACACATCACACAGACGGTCAGCAAGAACACTCAGAATGCATCCCACAAACATAGTATTGGCTTCCTGGAATTTTCTCCGATCTTCGCCGGTCATTCCTCTCGAGCACCAACACTAGCGTGGAAAACTTTCGAGAGCAGTAAGCCGAGCGTGGTCTTCACCTGCCACCTCTTGAAGTGCACACCGGTAAACTTATCCGGCCTCAGTGCATCAGCGAATCCAGCCATAGTAAACTCAGGAAATTGCCTATAATTAGGTTTTTGGATTGTTGGAATATTAGGCAAGTTCATGATTAATTCCAGTAAATAATTCATGACTAGAAGAGATACTAGCATGCAATAATCTAGCAAACTAGAAGAACAACAAGACATGCATAACAGCAGAAAACACGTAACAATAGCTGTAGAAACAGACATGAACAGAGGATGTTGGACGTACTGATCGTTAGCTATTATGGGTGCGACAGTGTTGATGCGATGTTGGCGACGATCTGCTGCTGACGGCGATGAATACGACGATGAGTAGCACCGCCCGACTTGGACGGAAGACGACCCGTGATAACGAATTTGAGCAGTCGCGCAAAGCGCTTCCCAAAAACCTAATTCGCCCTCTCCCGGTGCAGGATCGCAAAGACGAACGGTTCCGAAGACCTGCTCTCCCACGCGCCGATGCACGCCGGCGTTTGGGATGGAGTAGACTATGATGGCGGCGCAAGTTGTGAGATGAGGCAAAACCCTAGGTGTTTAAACGGCAAAAGGAAGCTACGCTCCTGCAAGGAGACGGACCGGATTTCGGCGGACCATTCACGCGCATGTACGCGCCGCCTCGCCACGCCACGCCACGCCACGCCACGCCACGCCACGCCCGCCCGGCCCGGCCCGCCTGCCCGGCCAAAGCGAGGCGAGAGCAGCAGCGCGTGTGTGGTTTTCCCTTTCTCTTCTCACACACCACTTAGAGTGGTGGAGAGAACCCACTATATAAAGAGGTCCAACTCTTCTTCAACTTCCAAGGTGGGACTAAACTTAGTACCACCACTTGCCATTTTACACATGGGCTTTGAGATTTCAGAAATTGCTATGGGCCTAGCCCATTAATTCTAACAGTCAACATGCATCCTCAAGCAGTACTAGGTGATATCAACGACGATCATCATATGTAGTTCTAGATGATATCGACGATGATCATCATATGTAGTTCTAGATGATATCGACGACGATCATCATATGTAGTTCTAGATGATATAGCCACACACACATACGTAGTTCTAGATGATATCGACGACGATCATCATCCTCAAGCCTGGGCGATGGGTGTTCTTGGTAGTAATTAGGATGGTCTGTCCAACACGAAGATTCTTGCCAACGAGGAATCTCTTCCACCCAACCGAGTTTAAGTGTGTGTGACCGTCCGTGTCCATGCGGTAAGTACAGGTTGTGACAGAGCCCCTTGCGGTAAGGTTTAGTCCAGATGAGCCTTCTTCATCAGGCTCGATACCACAACTCACAGATAGGCTCTTTGCCAATTTCTAAATAAGAAAAACATATCAATTAATAAATAGCCTCGCACATACTCTCGCAAATATATTTCTATTAAGTATAGATTTCTACACTTTCAAAAGACACAGTACTACACATTTGTACTAAGCATGAATTCTACTAATAAGTATATATGGATTATCTACACTATTAATAGTTTCTTACATTCTACACTAATAAGCATGTGATCGGACTCTACACTAAAGCATATCATCGACTAGATTCCACACAACATATCGTTGGACTCTACACTAAGCATATCATCGGATAATTTGCATTTGTAAGTATAACATACCATATCATGTCGATCGACAATGGTACTTGTCAGGCGGGTCACGAATGGCACCCCGACAAAGTCATCACGTGGCGGAATTATGTCCCATAGGTTGCACACCTCCTCCTCGCTCAGCCTCATTCTTTGAGCGACGATGACTTCATGAAGTGGGTCCTCATCATCTTCATCGAGTGGGTCCTCATTATCTTCGTCATCTTCATCATCTTCCACCAGGTTGATATAAATGACAGCCAGCTTGGGTCTTTCTGCTCTGAAGGAGAAGCTGATCAACTCACCACCAGTAAGAAGCATGCGGGCGAGGAAACGGGCCCATCCATCTCCTCCAATCTGCGACATATTGCGTCCTTTCTCGACCTCCATAGTGTATGGCCCCCAGGAGCCTCAAATGTCACAGTGTCTCCTGTCAGCTTGTTGAATTTCGACCTCACATTGCATGGGATGATATGTGTAAAAAAAAGCAAAATGACACAATGCAGTAATGCCAACACTAAAAATAAAATAGTTGTTATATTTCATGTAATTTCTTACCGCCGCATGACGAAAACTCGGCTGGAAGTAGATGCCGAACAGCTTGCCAGTTGCAAGGCTGCTGGCGCACCTTGACTTGCACAGTCGACATGGTGGTGGTGGTGGTGGCGCCATTTTCCTAAAGCAATATGAGCAAAGGATTAACGATCCACTTCACAGGAAAGAAAAACAGTAGCATGTGATATTTTTGGTTCTTCTTCAGTTATATTTTCATAGCTTACTAACACCTTCTAGGATAGAACCAACAGCTAGCAGGCAAATGCCAAATCTTCCGCGAGAAGCAATTTGATTCTTCTTCCGCGAGAAGTAATTTGATGGACAATTATAATCCTAAGATCTAGCTAGGTGGTGCCAAATCTTCAGAGCTATCAACTAGCGTGCTAAATCAACTAAATTAAAATGTTCTATAAATCAACTAAATCAACTAGCCTACTAAATCAACTTGCCTACTAAATCAACTAAATCAAAATGTTCTATAAATCAACTAGCCTACTAAATCAACTAAATCAAAATGTTCTAAATCAACTAAATCAACTAGCCTACTAAATCAACTAAATCATATGAACTAAATCAAAATGTTGCATATGAACTAGCCTACTAAATCAAAATGTAGCAGGGAGGAGGGGTTGTGGATGGAGGATGGAGGAGGGAGAAGGAGGGCGACTGGAGGAGGGAGGAGAGAGTAGGACGAAGGAGGAAGGGCAGAGCGAGGAGGGGTCGGCCGGCGGCAAGTGGAGGGAGGACGGAGGAGGAGGGCGGTACCGAGTCCAGCGAGGAGGAGGAGGTCACGGCGACGCAGAGTGTGAGTGTGAGTGGATCGGATAGAGGAGAGAGCGTGGGTGGTGGGAGATAGCTAGTTTTAGCAGTAGCGCACTATAGGGAAAGGCGCTACTGCTAAACGACTTAGTAGTAGCGCACTTAGAATTAACGTGCTGATGCTAGAACTAGCTTCGCGGCGGAGTCGTGGGAATTATAGCAGTAGCGCGGCTTACAGGAGGTGTGCTACTGCTACTTTTATTTTAGCAGCGAGTTCTGCTGGAACGCGCTACTGCTACATTGCAGCAACGCCTTATTTTAAAACGCGCTGATGGTAAGATTTTGTGTATAGGCTTTTCCCTAATAGTTCAGGGGCAAGACCTCAGGGCTCCACGTGTGCCGTTGGCATTGGCCGTGGCAGCCCTCTGCACCATGTGGGAGGAAGCGGGTCAGCTCATCCGTGAGCGCCAGGCTGCGGTTGGATAAGGCTGTCGTGGCCACCGACGCCCCACCGCTGCTGAAAGAGACGACAACGATATGGATGGCGACGATGGTGCGGGCGGGCATGGAGGCCATGTGTAAGAAGTGGTCGTCCAGTACTATTATAGTGTTTTTCTATTAAGCGGCTGAAATATCAACCGTATTGTGTAAATTATCTCTAAACTTGAATGAAATCTGACATGTTTGCTAAAATCTATCTGGTTATTTCCAGTTTAAAAAATATGTAGATAACTTTGGATGGCTGTCTCCTGCATCGTGTCTGTGGACTTGTCTCCCTTGATCCGCGGATGGATACGACGAAAAAAAAAGACTAGAAACATTTGTTCGCTTAAATTCAAATAGAGCATCGCAACTGTTAAATGTCAACCGTCAATTTTCCTTAATTTGTTTCCACTTTCCACGGACGCTCCCGCCACGTACCGAGGTAAACGGCACATCGGATCAGGCTAATCATGATCAAGTTGCGTCGTTTGTTCAAACAAAGTAAAAAAAAAGTCATCTAAAAAATGGTTAAAAGAAAGTCACACCCATTGATTACATTATGGTAATCCATCCTGAATCGTCCCAAAAATACATTATGGTAATCCGCCCCAGGTCCCCTTGTCACGTTCTCTCTCCTCTTCCTGCCTTATGTCTGTCCGCCTCCATAATTGCCGCCTGAGCCAGGCTTCCTTTCTTTCTCTCCTCTTCCTCCATGATTACCGCCTGTGCCGGGCTTCCTTGTTCCTTCCGGTGCTCCCAACCATCTCCATCATCGTTGATCTGTTACCTCACCCTATCTTCCTTTTTCTACCAGTACCGGTATCGAGAGATCTGGCAAGTACCGCTGACCGCTGTCAAAAGGAAGGGAGTTGTGCTTGTGCGTCCAGAAGACCAAGACCACGCGTCACGTGCTCGGCTTGAAGCTGTGTATCGGCGAGATGCGCGCCTAATCCGGAGCTAGCCCTTGCGCTGCTGTCAACGTGCGGCTGGAAGCGAGATGATTTCTGAGTGGGCAAGAAAGATGGCACAACATGGCCTAGGTAAGCAACGATTGTGCATGCTTTGCGGGTTGAGGTTTAAAGCTGCGTGTTCTCAATACAGGAGCACATCGTTGGCACCAAGTTATGTGTGGTGCATCAACTGACTATCTGGTGGTGTTAGTTTGTTTGTTGCAGGATAAAGTTGTGTGGTTCAGTTGATACCTTGGAGACAGGGAGCCATGCAGCTCACTTTGTCAGTTGTAATTGTCGTTTATTGGTTCCTCCTATATTTTCTTCATTTTAATGGAGCACCTCACCTTCAGGAAAACTATTGAGGTTGATAGATAAGAATTCCTTATAATACAGAGCTTTCGCTATAAGACATTATTTATATTCTGTCAATACCATCTCAAATATCAGCTTCTTTACGGATTGTATCTAATATGGCATACATAATTTGTTAATGGTACTTAAAATTAAGAGGTGTACTCATTTCTACCATACTTTGTGCACATAGGTCATGGAACAAATAAAAATGTGTACAAGTTAGGTATCTTCTTGCTTCATTATGTTCTCGTTAATTTGAGGGGCCATAGTGCCCCCCCATGGTACATGTACTCGTCGTATAAACTCACTTTGGTCACTCTTTTCTATCAAGCACTAGTTACGGTCATGGAAACCACTAGGGTCAGACTACTGATCCCTAGAGTCCCATCGGACTAGTGCATGGCTGTAGGATTAGCAGTCAATGGACGTTTGTCAGACTATGTTGGTAACGCTCGGCATTTGTTACGTGTTTCCTTTCACTGCTCCTGGATCATTGCTTCTCAGAACCGAACTAACCACCTTGCTTGTGCTTCCATCACTCAACTAATTGAGAATGTTTTATCTGATACTAGTTAAATTCCATTTTTGTAAAATTTTATTCAACAATATTTTTGTATGCTAGTAAAATTTGCTTTAATCACTGGCATAATGAAATTGGTTTAACACCTTAATTTTTGCTTCTAACACTATCAAAATTTGCTTCCATCTACGAGACGATTTGTTTCCATCGAAATCAAAATTTGGTTGGACCTAGAAAATTGTGTCCAAGAACTTTATTTCAATGTAACAAAATTTTCCATGCAAGAATTTGTTTTCACATGGGAAAATGTGAGTTATATATATATGTTTTACCATGTTTCCAACACAAGAAAAACATCGCTTCCGTCAACTACAAAAGTGTTTCCATCACGGAACAACTTTGCTTGTAATGTAACATAAATATGTTTTCGTGCTTCGTCTGTTCATACAACATATTTCCTTCAAGTCGCCAATTGTACAATGTTTTCTAAGTTGGTAATGTATGTTTCCTAAAGACTAGGGACCTACTTCCCTTCATCTAGGACCCAGGTGTCTCCATGCTTCTTAGTGCTTGCACTCGCCGCCTCCATATAAACATGTCTGGCCAACGCCTATCTTCCCGAAGCCAGCAAACGGCTGCTTGAGCATACATTTGTTAGACATGGTGCGTAAGTATGCACGGCAGACAGCAACAATTGTTATTGCTTGTAAAAGGTACGTTACTCATGAAGCAAATGAAGTTTACATTACAACCATGCAGATAAATTAGAACAATCCAGAAATTGGAAGCAAATTACCGATAAGGAAATATATGTAATACAAGGAGGAATCATGGCATGTTCAATGGTGATAACAGTGACAAGAACATCTGAAGGAAACGTAAAAAGATGCTATCTCAATATGAATCATATTAAGTGGAAGCATAGAGATTTGGAAATGGAAACAAACTAAGACTACAACCACCATCGGGATGTATGTTTCGTGACCAGATCTCAAGTGCCACTAGTAGAAAAAGGGTCAAACGTGAAGCACATTAGTGCCGGTTTGTATTAGAGCCGGCACAAATGTATACATTAGTGCCGGTTCCAACGGCTAGCCTTTAGCACCGGTTCGTGGCTAACCTTTAGCACCGGTTCGTGCCACGAACCGGTACTAATGAGGGTGGTGGCAGGATGTTGTCGGTCTGGGCCCCTCCAGCATTTTAGTACCGGTTCGTGCCACGAACCGGTACTATAGGTCCTCCTGCATATAAACCCTTCGTCCAGCTCGCTCTGTTCTTCCCCCTTTCCCCTCTCCTCTCCTCTCTGTTCTTCCTCTTCTCCCCTTGAGCTCATCACACATTTTGCCCAAAATTTGTCAAGATTTGAAGGCCCCCATCCATTCAAGTGATCACAAAGGTTAGCAACTTTGTCTTTTCATCTCTCATTGCTAGATTAGCTCTTGCATTGGTTTATATAGTTATTAATTTGTGAGTTTAGTAATTTGGGAGGAAATATATATATGTGCTAGTATTTGATTTATATGCAATTTGAGGTCAAAATAACACTTAGTTTGCATATGTAGGTGTGGTTTACTTAGTGCCTTCTAAATCTCTGTCGTAACCACCGTCGATCGCCCGCACCGTCCCGTCGCCGGCACCACCTTGTGGTGAGCCTCTTGTTCATGAAACTTTATATAAAAAGTTGATGTTTGTGTTATTTGGATATATAGTTACTCGTATAATAATTATCTTACCCGTACGTTGTTTGTTATACATAGTGCCATGGTTTTGATATCCGTCCCCGTCGGCCCTCGTCCTTGTTATGATTCGGATGTGGTATATTCTCTTTTATAACTATTTGTTGCATTTCGTGTTTATGACAAATTATGCCCATCAAGTTGACATAGATATTTTTATCTAGGAGGTATGTGAACCGGAAATTCCAACCGACCCTATTGTCGAGAGGTTAAATTTAGTTGAAAGAGAAAACGAATACTTGAAAGAAAAATTGAAAAGAATTGAGGGGAGAAGATGGAATTGAATTGCATGTTGCCGATGTCGCCGATGATCACAAGATCAAGATGGAGAAAATGCGCTTGAAGATTAGAAAGATTAGAAAATATGCCATCGATAGTGAGGCTTGGTATCATTATGCTGTTGGATCAATTGTTACCTTAGTTGCGATCTTGATCGCATTTGTTGTTGCATTTAAATGCTTTAGCTAGAGAGTTATTTGTTTGTTGCATTTAAGTGTTGTATGAACTTTATGTATGAACTTGTATTAATTTGGTCTATTCGTGTTGTGTAATGAAGATGAGCCGCAATGGATGTACGATGACCGATGCTCTCCCAGTTCGTTGAGGGCGTGCATACTTTTCTCGCTTATGGCTGAGGCAAACAAGCGGGCGGATGGATTTATGCCTTGTCCATGTGCTGGCTGTAAGAATGGTCGCAATTACTCTACGCCAAGAACCATTCACGCCCACCTGTTTGAGTCCGGTTTCATGCCCCACTATAATGTTTGGACCAAGCACGGAGAAAGAGGGGTTATGATGGAAGACAATGAAGAAGAAGAGGACGACGACAACTATCCCGCCATGGGTTCCCTGAATACGATGATACAACAATGGGGAAGAAGCTGAGCCGGTAATGCGGAAGAAGCTGGGCGGCAATGCGGAAGAAGTTGAAGAAGAGGCATCGATGAGCCCGCTGATGATCTAGGTCGGGCTATTGCCGATGCAAAGAGAAACTGCGCAAGTGATTTGGAGAAGAAGAAGTTGAAGCGCATGTTAGAGGATCACAAAAATTGTTGTACCCAATCATGAGGTGACAAGAAGAAGCTGGGCACCACATCGAATTGCTGTAATGGAAGGCGAGAATGGTGTATCCGACAAGGGATTTGGAAAGTTGCGGTAATGATAAAGGATATGCTTCCAAAGGACAACGAATTGCCCGAGAGTACGACTGAAGCTAAAGAAGGTTGTCCGCCTCTAGGGTTAGAGGTGCAGAAGATACATGCATGCCCTAATGATTGCATCCTCTACCGCGGTGAGTACGAGGATTTGAACGCTTGCCCGGTATGTGGTGGATTGCGCTATAAGATCAGCCGCGATGAGCATGGTGATGTCGAGGGCGAGCGCCCCAGGAAGAAGATTCCTGCCAAGGTGATGTGGTATTCTCCTATAATACCACGGTTGAAACGTTTGTTCCAAAACAAAGAGCATGCCAAGGCGATGCGATGGCCCAGAGAAGACCGTAAGAAAGACGGAAAGTTGAGAGTTCCAGCTGACGGGTCGCAGTGGAGAAAAATCGAAAGAAAGTACGGGAAGGAGTTTGCAGATGACGCAAGGAGCGTATGGTTTGTCTAAGCGCAGATGGCATTAATCCTTTTGGGGAGCAGAGCAGCAACCATAGCACTGGCCTGTGACTCTATGTTTGTATAACCTTCCTCCTTGGTTGTGCATGAAGCGGAAGTTCATTATGATGCCAGTGCTCATCCAAGGCCCTAAGCAACCCGCAACGACATTGATGTGTACCTAAGGCCATTAGTTGAAGAACTCTTACAACTGTGGAATGGAACAGGTGTACGGCGTGGGATGAGCACATGGGGAAGAATTTGACCTAAAGGCGTTGCTGTTCGTGACCATCAATGATTGGCCTGCTCTCAAGAACCTTTCGTGATGATAAACAAGGGATACCGCGGATGCACGCACTGTTTGGATGATACCGACAAGATATATTTGAATAGTTGTATGAAGAATGTGTACAGGACATCGTCGATTTCTTCCGATCAGGCATCTCGTAAGAAAGAAAGGCAAGCATTTCAAAGGTGAGGCGGATCACCGGACGAAGCCTCGCCACCGCATCGGTGCTGATGTACATGATATGGTCAAGGATTTGAAGGTGATATTTGGAAAGGGTCTGGCGGACAACCTGTTCCAAAGGACGCCGACGGACGCGCACCCATGTGGAAGAAGAAATCTATATTTTGGGACCTGCCATATTGGAAAGACCTAGAGGTCCGCTCCGCAATCGACGTGATGCACGTGACGAAGAATCTTTGCGTGACCCTGCTTGGCTTCTTGGCGTGTATGGGAAGACAAAAGATACACCGAGGCACGGAGGACCAGCAACGTATGCACGGAGAAGACGACATATATCGTGGTCATGCAAGCTATGCTCTTACCAAAGAAGAGAAGGAAATCTTCTTTGAATGCCTGCTCGAGATTAAGGTACCGTCGGCTTTCGTTGAATATAAAGGAATAATAAACATGGCAGAGAAAAGTTCCGAACCTAAAGTCTCATGACTGCCACGTGATTATGACGCAATCGCTTCCGTTGCATTGAGGGGCTTCTACCGAAAACGCTCGATTAGCCATTGTGAAGCTATGTGCATTTCTCAATGCAATCTCTCGAAGGTAATCGCTCCAGAAATCATACCAAGTTTACGTAATGATTTGGTGCAATGTCTTGTCGGGTTTCGAGTTGGTGTTCCCACCATCCTTCTTCAACATCATGACGCACGCCCTAGTTCACCTATGCGAAGAGATTAACGTTTTGGGTCCTGTATTTCTACACAATATGTTCCCTTTGAGAGGTTCATGGAGTCTTAAAGAAATATGTTCATAACGTGCTAGGCCGTAAGGAAGCATCTCCAAGGGCCATCAAAATGAGGAGGTGATTGAGTTTTGTATTGACTTTATTCCTGACCTTAAACCGATTGGTGTTCTGAATCGTGGCATAAGGGCAGACTGGATGGAAAAGGCACGCTAGGAGGGGAACAAATAATATGTATGGACGGACATTCTCTCACCAAGCACACTACACAGTTCTACAGAATTCGCCTTGGTGGCTCCAGATATGGATGAACACAAGAATTTGCTACGCCCAAACACCCGGAGCGGTCTCGATGACCGGATTACACGTGAACAAACCAGAGTTTCGCCACTGGTTGCGTACACGCACCATGCATGACACCTCTATTGAAGATGACCTGTACTTGCTGTCCCAGTTACCATCTTCGAATATAATGACTTTCAAATGGTACGAGATAAATGGTAATACATTTTACACGATCGCCCAAGATAAGAAGAGCACCAACCAAAACAGTGGTGTCCGCTTTGATGCAGAAACCAAGACGGGAAAGGAAACATATTATGGTTATATACAGGACATATGGGAACTTGACTATCGACGTGGTTTAAAGGTCCCTTTGTTTCGGTGCAAATGGGTCAATATGACACGAGGTGGGGTAACGGAAGACCCGCAGTACGGAATGACAACAGTGGATCTCAACAATCTTATGATGCAGCATTTAACCATTCGTCCTAGCCAATGATGTGGCACAGGTTTTCTATGTGAAGGACATGTCTACCAAGCCAAGAAAAGAAAAGATAAAGAAGCGAATGCATCGTACGATGAGCCAAAGCGCACATAGTTCTTTCGGGAAGAGAAACATCGTGGGAGTGGATGACAAGATGACAAGTCGAAGATTATGAAAAGTTTGATGAAATTTCTCCATTCACAAAGTGAATATTGACCCGAGCATCCCGTTAAATGATGAAGATTTTCCATGGTTACGCGCAAAGGGACACACGAAGAAGAAAAGTTTCACACCCAAAGATCTGGGATGTGATCGGCTTCACTATCATCACTTTCTTTCGTGTTTCACACCCAGAGGGGAATCTCTGTAATAGTTATGGTAGTTATGTGTTTTGGCATTTGAAACGCCAAGAAATTTTATGTGCAAACAAATTCTTTCATGCCTTTACTGATTTTTAAAGTTAAATTATTCACAAACTAGTGATTCACACTAATTTCAAATAATTCAAAATTTAAACTATTCAAATTTGAAAATTACGGGTACTAACAGAAAGTTTGTAATTTTTTTGTACCTAAAGCAAAAAAATTCACAAAGAAACTCTAATACACAAAAAAAACAACACAAAAATAAATAAAGCAAAAAACAAAATCCCACCTACTAGGCCGTAGCGGCCTGCATACGACTAGAAACGCAACCTGTTGTTGGGCCAGGATGCAGGCCCAAGAAGAACACGAGGCCCAAGAGGGCCTGCTTTGGAGAGGAGCTCGAGAAAGCGATCGACGGGGTTTATAAACCAGTGCGGTCGCGCCTCGGCTAGCGAGGTGGGACTAAACTTGTCAGACCGCACCTGCGCCAAGCAAGACACCCTTTAGTACCGGTGGTGGCACAAACCGGTACTAAAGGGGTATTTTAGTACCGGTTTGTGCCACCACCGGTACTAAAGGGGTCGCTTCCGCTGCTTGGCTGGCCAAAACAGATTTTAGTACCGTTGGTGGCTCCAACCGTACTAAAGGTGCCTTCTATATATACAACACTTCAAAAATTTCATTCTCTCGCTGTTTCTTCCTCTGTTTCCCCATTGAACCGCCTCGCCCGATCGATCGACGCCATCGACCCGTCGTCCGCTGCCGCCGCCGCCGCCCGCCCCCGCCGCCGCCCCATCGCTCGCCGCCCCTGTCCCGTCACCGCCCCGTCGTCGTCGCCGCCGCTTCCCGTCGCCGTCGCCGCCGCCGTGCGTCGCCGCCCCGTCTCCTGCCGCCGCTGCCTGTCCGCCGCCGCCGTCCCTCGTCGCCGGCCGCCGCCGTCACGCCTGCCCGTCGCTGCCCCGCCGTCGCCTCGCCGTCGCCGTCGCCCGCCTGTGAGCTCTCCCCTCTAACCCTCTCCTCGCCTCAAGGCCACCATGGGCGCCGCCCTCCCGAGCCCATACACACACACACAAGCATGATGAACACACACACATACACGATATATGTATGAATGCATGTATATATTAGTATATACGTATTTTGTATGTTTAATTAGTTTAGATTTTTAGATTATTGTTTTTCACTAGTATATATGTATGAATGCATGTTAGATGGATATAATTAGTGTTTAATTAGTATGGAATTTTTTATATAATGATGTTTTTCTGTTTTTAATGGATGTATAGAAATTGTTTTTTCTGTTTTTAGTGTTAGATGCTTAATTAGTATGAAATAGTATATAGATTTTTGAAATAGTAGAAATGTTAGAAATTTTAGTTATCAAAATCCAATCATTAAAAAATATTATTTTTTTATGGCATATAGTGTTGGGGAACGAGTAATTTCAAAAATTTTCCTACGATCACGCAAGACCATGGTGATGGCATAGCAACGAGAGGGAGAGGTCCGCCCACGCACTGTGAGACCGAAAGCGAAGCGTTATAACAACGCTGTTGATGTAGTCGACGCCTTCACGATCCGACCGATCCAAGTACCGAACGACGGCACCTCCGAAGTTCTGCACACGCTCAGCTCGATGACGATCCCCGGCTCCGATCCAGCAAAGCGTCGGGATGAGTTCCACAAGACGACGGCGTGGCAGGACGATAATGATGCTCCACCGACGCAGGGCTTCGCTTAAGCTCCGCGACGATATGACTTCACTCGGCGCAGGGCTTCGCTTAAGCTCGCGACGATATGACCAAGTGGAATATGGTGGAGGGGGCACCGACACGGCTAAGGAACGATCACGAGATCAACTTGTGTGTCATGGGGTGCCCCTGCCCCGTGATATAAAGGAGCAAGGAGGAGGTGGCCGCCAAGGGAGGAGGCGCGCAAGGGGGGAGTCCTACTCCCACCGGAGTAGGACTCCTCCTTTCCTAGTAGGAGTAGGAGAGAAGGAAGGGGAAGAGAAGAAGGGTGCGGCCCTCCCCTAGTCCAATTCGGACTAGGCCTTGGGCGCGCGCCTGCCCTAGGCAGCCCCTCTCTTTCCCGCAGGGCCCAATAAGGCCCAATACTTCTCCCGGCGAATTCCGTAACTCTCGGCACTCAAAATACCGAATCATTCGAACCTTTCCGAACTCCGAATATAGTCGTCCAATATATCGATCTTTACGTCTCGACCATTTCGAGACTCCTCGTCATGTCCCCGATCTCATCCGGGACTCAACTCCTTCGTACATCAAAACTCATAAACTCATAATATAAGCATCATCGAAACCTTAAGCGTGCGGACCCTACGGGTTCGAGAACTATGTAGACATGACCTAGAACTATTCTCGGTCAATAACCAATAGCGGAACCTGGATGCCCATATTGGTTCCTACATATTCTACGAAGATCTTTATCGGTCAAACCGCATAACAACATACTTTGTTTCCTTTGTCATCGGTATGTTACTTGCCCGGGATTCGATCGTCGGTATCCAATACCTAGTTCAATCTCGTTATCGCAAGTCTCTTTACTCGCTCCGTAATACATCATCTCACAACTAACTCATTAGTTGTAATGCTTGCAAGGCTTAAGTGATGTGTATCACCGAGAAGGCCCAGAGATACCTCTCCCACAATCGGAGTGACAAAACCTAATCTCAAATACGCCAACCCAACAAGTACCTTTGGAGACACCTGTAGTACTCCTTTATAATCACCCAGATTACGCCAGGACGCTTGGTAGTACCAAAGTGTTCCTCCGTAAACGGAGTTGCATAATCTCATAGTTACAGGAACATGTATAGGTCATGAAGAAAGCATTAGCAACATACTAAACGATCAAGTGCTAAGCTAACGGAATGGGTCATGTCAATCACATCATTCTCCTAATGATGTGATCCCATTAATCAAATGACAACACATGTCTATGGTTAGGAAACATAACCATCTTCGATTAATGAGCTAGTCTTGTAGAGGCATACTAGTGACTATCTGCTTGTCTATGTATTCACACATGTATTATGTTTCCGGTTAATACAATTCTAGCATGAATAATAAACATTTATCATGATATAAGGAAATAAATAATAACTTTATTATTGCCTCTAGGGCATATTTCCTTCAGTCTCCCACTTGCACTAGAGTCAATAATCTAGTTCACATCGCCATGTGATTTAACATCAATAGTTCACATCTATATGTGGTTAACACCCATAGTTCACATCGACATGTGACCAACACCCAAAGGGTTTACTAGAGTCAATAATCTAGTTCACATCGCTATGTGATTAACACCCAAAAGAGTACTAAGGTGTGATCATGTTTTGCTTGTGAGATAATTTTAGTCAACGGTCTGTCACATTCAGAGCCGTAAGTATTTTGCAAATTTCTATGTCTACAATGCTCGCACGGAGCTACTCTAGCTAATTGCTCCCACTTTCTATATGTATCCAGATTGAGACTCGAGTCATCTAGATTAGTGTTAAAACTTGCATCGACGTAACCTTTACTATTTAACCTTTTTCACTTCCATAATCGAGAAATATATCCTTATTCTACTAAGGATAATTTTGACCGCTGTCCATTGATCTACTCCTAGATCTCTATTGCACTCCTTGCCAATCTTAGTGGTAGGGTATGCAATAGATCTGGTACACAACATGACATACTTTATAGAACCTATGGCTGATGCATAGGAATGACTTTCATTCTCTTTCTATCTTCTGCCGTGGTCGGGTTTTGAGTCTTACTCAATCTCACACCTTGTAACACAGGCAAGAACTCTTTCTTTGACTGCTCCATTTTGAACTACTTCAAAATCTTGTCAAGGTATGTATTCATTGAAAAACTTATCAAGCGCCTTGATCTATCTCTATAGATCTTGATGCTCAATATGTAAGCAGCTTCACCGAGGTCTTTCTTTAAAAACTCCTTTCAAACACTCCTTTATGCTTTGCAGAATAATTTTACATTATTTCGATCAACAATATGTCATTCACATATACTTATCGTAAAGGCTGTAGTGCTCCCACTCACTTTCTTGTAAATAGAGGCTTCACCGTAAGTCTCAGATAAAACTATATGCTTTGATCAACTTATCAAAGCGTGTATTCCAACTCCGAGATGCTTGCACCAGTCCATAGATGGATCGTTGGAGCTTGCACATTTTGTTAGCTCCTTTAGGATTGACAAAAACTTCTGGTTGCATCATATACAACTCTTCTTTAATAAATCCATTAAAGAATGTAGTTTTGATATCCATTTGCCAGATTTCATAAAATGTGGCAATTGCTAACATGATTCGGACAGACTTTAAGAATCGCCACAGTTGAGAAAATCTCATTGTAGTCAACACCTTGAACTTGTCGAAAACCTTTTGCATAAGTCGAGCTTTGTAGATAGTAACACTACTATCAAGATCTGTCTTCCTCTTGAAGATCCATTTATATAACATGGCTTGCCGATCATCGGGCAACTCCATCAAAGTCCATACTTTGTTCTCATACATGGATCCCATCTCAGATTTCATGGCCTCAAGCCATTTCATGAATCTGGGCTGATCATCGCCTCATAGTTTGTAGGTTCATCATGGTCTAGTAACATGATTTCTAGAACACGATTACCATACCACTGTGCGGATCTTATTCGAAGACCCACGAGGTTTGGTAGCAACTTGATCTGAAGTTTCATGATCATCATCATTAGCTTCATCACTAATTGGTGTAGGAATCATTAGAACTGATTTCTGTGATGAACTACTTTCCAATTATGGAGAAGGTATGGTTTCCTCATCAAGTTCTACTTTCCTCCCACTCACTTCTTTCGAGAGAAACTTCTTCTCTAGAAAGGATCCATCTTAGCAACAAAAACTTGCCTTCGGATCTGTGATAGAAGGTGTACCCAATAGTTGCCTTTGGGTATTCTATGAAGACGCACTTTCGATTTGGGTTCGAGCTTATCAGGTGAAACCTTTTCACATAAGCATCACAACTCCAAACTTTAAGAAACGACAGCTTAGGTTTATCTGCTTAAACCGTAGTTCATACGGTGTCATCTCGACGGATTTAGATGGTGCCCTATTAAACGTGAATGCAGCTGTCTCTAATGCATAACCCCAAAACGATATTGGTAAATCGGTAAGAGACATCATTGATCGCACCATATCAAAATAAAGTACGGTTATGACGCTCGGACACACCATTACGTTATGGTGTTCCATGTGGCGTGAGCTGTGAAACTATTCCACATTGTTTTATATGAAGGCCAAACTCAGAACTCAAATATTCTCCTCCACGATCAGATCGTAGAAACTTTATTTTCTTATTACGATGATTCTCCACTTCACTCTGAAATTATTTGAACTTTTCAAATGTTTCAGACTTGTGCTTCATTAAGTAGATATACTCATATCTGCTCAAATCATCTTGTGAAGGTCGAAAATAACGATACTTGCCGTGAGCTTTAACACTCATCGGACCACATACATCAATATGTATTATTTCCAATAAGTCATTTGCTCGCTCCATTGTTCCGAGAACGGAGTCTTTAGTCATCTTGCCCATAAGGCATGGTTCATAAGCATCAAGTGATTCATAATCAAGTGATTCCAAAATCCCATCAGCATGGAGTTTCTTCATGCGCTTTACACCAATATGACCTAAATGGCAGTGCCACAAATAAGTTGCACTATCATTATTAACTTTGCATCTTTTGGTTTCAATATTATGAATATGTGTATCACTATGATCGAGATCCAATGAACCATTTTCATTGGGTGTGTAACCATATAAGGTTTTATTCGTAAATGAACAACAATTTATTCTCTTACTTAAATGAATAACAGATTGCAATAAACATGATCAAATCATATTTATGCTCAACACCAAATAACACTTATTTAGGTTCCACACTAATCCCGAAAGTATAGGGAGTGTGCGATGATGATCATATCAATCTTGGAACTACTTCCAACACTCATCGTCACTTCCCTTCAACTAGTCTCTGCTTATTCAGAACTCCTGCTTCGAGTTACTAATCTTAGCAACCGAACAGTATCAAATACTGGGGCTACTATAAACACTAGTAAGGTAAACATCAATAACCTGTATATCAAATATAACCTTGTTCACTTTGCCATCCTTCTTATCCACCAAATATTCAGGGTAGTTCCGCCCAAAGGACCAGTTCCATTGCAGCGAAAGTACTCGGTCTCGTGCTTAGGTCTAGACTTGGGCTTCTTCACTCGAGCAGCAACTTGCTTGCCGCTCCTTTTGAAGTTCCCTTCTTCCCTTTGCCATTTTCCTTGAGACTAATAGTCTTGTCAACCATCAACACTTGATGTTTTTCTTGATTTCTACCTTCACGATTTTAGCATCGCAAGAGCTCGAGAATCTTTTTCGTCATCCCTTGCATATTATAGTTCATCACGAAGTTCTACTAACTTAGTGATGGTGACTAGAGAATTCTGTCAATCACTATCTTATCTCGAAGATTAACTCCCACTTGATTCAAGTGATTGATGTACCTGATAATCTGAACACATGCTCACTAGTTGAGCGATTCTCCTCCATTTTTAGCTAAAGAACTTGTTGGAGACTTCATATCTCTCAACTCGGTATTTGCTTAAAATATTAACTTCAATTCCTGGAACATCTCATATGGTCCATGACGCTCAAAACGCCTTTGAAGTCCCGATTCTAAGCCGCTTAAGCATGGTGCACTAAACTATCAAGTAGTCATCATATTGAGCTAGCCAAACGCTCATAACGCCTCAGATTCGCTCATATTGAGCTAGCCAAACGCTCATAACGCCTCAGATCGCTCCTGCAATAGGTCTGTCACCTAGCGTGCATTAAGGACATAATTCTTCTCGCAGCAATGAGGATAAACCTTAGATCACGGATCCAATCCGCATCATTGCTACTAACATCTTTCAATACAATTTTTCTAGGAACACATATAAAAACATAGGGAAGCAACAACGCGAGCTATTGATCTACAACATAATTTGCAAAATACTACCAGACTAAGTTCATGATAAATTTAAGTTCAATTAATCATATTATTTAAGAACTCCCACTTAGACAGACATCTCTAGTCATCTAAGTGATCACGTGATCCAAATCAACTAAACCATGTCCGATCATCACGTGAGATGGAGTAGTTTCAATGGTGAACATCACTATGTTGATCATATCTACTATATGATTCACGCTCGACCTTTCGGTCTCCGTGTTCCGAGGCCATATCTGTTATATGCTAGGCTCGCCAAGTTTAACCTGAGTATTCGCGTGTGCAACTGTTTTGCACCCGTTGTATTTGAACGTAGAGCCTATCACACCCGATCATCACGTGGTGTCTCAAAGACGAAGAACTTAAGCAACGGTGCATACTCGTGGAGAACACTTCTTGATAATTTTAGTGAGAGATCATCTTATAATGCTACCGCCAATCAAAGCAAGATAAGATGCATAAAGGATAAACATCACATGCAATCAATATAAGTGATATGATATGGTCATCATCATCTTGTGCTTGTGATTCCATCTCCAAGCACCGCCATGATCACCATCGCCACCGGCGCGACACCTTGATCTCCATCGTAGCATCGTTGTCGCCTCGCCAACTATTGCTTCTACGACTATCGCTACCGCTTAGTGATAAAGTAAAGCAATTACATGGCGCTTGCATTTCATACAAAAAGCGACAACCATATGGTTCTGCCATTGCCGATAACTCGTTACAAAACATGATCATCTCATACAATAAAATATAGCATCACGCCTTGACCATATCACATCACAACATGCCCTGCAAAAACAAGTTAGATGTCCTCTACTTTGTTGTTGCAAGTTTTACGTGGCTGCTACGGGCTGAGCAAGAACCGTTTTACCCACGCATCATAACCACAACGATATTTCGTCAAATAGACTCGCGTTTAACCTTCTCAAGGACCGGCGTAGCCACACTCGATTCAACTAAAGTGAGAGAGACAGACACCGCCGTCACCTTTAAGCAACGAGTGCTCGAGCGGTGAAGCCAGTCTCGCGAAGCGCACGCTGTAATGTCGGTCCGGCCGCTTCATCTCACAATACCGCTGAACCAAAGTATGACATGCTGGTAGGCAGTATGACTTGTATCGCCCACAACTCACTTGTGTTCTACTCGTGCACATGACATCAACGATAAAACCAGGCTCGATACCATCTGTTGGGGAACGAGTAATTTCAAAAATTTCCTACGATCACGCAAGACCATGGTGATGGCATAGCAACGAGGGAGAGTGTCCGTCCACGCACTGTGAGACCGAAAGCGAAGCGTTATAACAACGCTGTTGATGTAGTCGACGCCTTCACGATCCGACCGATCCAAGTACCGAACGACGGCACCTCCGAAGTTCTGCACACGCTCAGCTCGATGACGATCCCCGGCTCCGATCCAGCAAAGCGTCGGGATGAGTTCCACAAGACGACGGCGCAGGACGATAATGATGCTCCACCGACGCAGGGCTTCGCCTTAAGCTCCGCGACGATATGACTTCACCGCGCAGGGCTTCACTTAAGCTCCGCGACGATATGACCAAGTGGAATATGGTGGAGGGGGCACCGACACGGCTAAGGAACGATCACGAGATCAACTTGTGTGTCATGGGGTGCCCCTGCCCCTCAGATATAAAGGAGCAAGGAGGAGGTGGCCGGCCAAGGAGGAGGCGCAGGGGGAGTCCTACTCCCACCGGAGTAGGACTCCTCCTTTCCTAGTAGGAGTAGGAGAGAAGGAAGGGGGAAGAGAAGAGGGGTGCCCCCTCCCCTAGTCCAATTCGGACTAGGCCTTGGGGGCGCGCCTGCCCTAGGCAGCCCTCTCTCTTTCCTGCAGGCCCAATAAGGCCCAATACTTCTCCCGGCGAATTTCCGTAACTCTCCCAGGTACTCGAAAAATACCGAATCATTCGAACCTTTCCGAACTCCGAATATAGTCGTCCAATATATCGATCTTTACGTCTCGACCATTTCGAGACTCCTCGTCATGTCCCCGATCTCATCCGGGACTCCAACTCCTTCGTACATCAAAACTCATAAACTCA
This sequence comes from Aegilops longissima, assembly GCA_021605205.1. NCBI lineage: Eukaryota > Viridiplantae > Streptophyta > Magnoliopsida > Poales > Poaceae > Aegilops > Aegilops longissima. Next base: position 675,327,070 of record CM038682.1, on the reverse strand, counting down.
TAATATAACGCCATCGAAACCTTAAGCGTGCGGACCCTACGGGTTCGAGAACTATGTAGACATGACCTAGAACTATTCTCGGTCAATAACCAATAGCGGAACCTGGATGCCCATATTGGTTCCTACATATTCTACGAAGATCTTTATCGGTCAAACCGCATAACAACATACTTTGTTCCCTTTGTCATCGGTATGTTACTTGCCCGAGATTCGATCGTCGGTATCCAATACCTAGTTCAATCTCGCTACCGCAAGTCTCTTTACTCGTCCGTAATACATCATCTCACAACTAACTCATTAGTTGTAATGCTTGCAAGGCTTAAGTGATGTGTATCACCGAGAAGGCCCAGAGATACCTCTCCGACAATCGGAGTGACAAAACCTAATCTCGAAATACGCCAACCCAACAAGTACCTTTGGAGACACCTGTAGTACTCCTTTATAATCACCCAGTTACGCCAGGACGCTTGGTAGTACCCAAAGTGTTCCTCCGTAAACGGAGTTGCATAATCTCATAGTTACAGGAACATGTATAGGTCATGAAGAAAGCATTAGCAACATACTAAACGATCAAGTGCTAAGCTAACGGAATGGGTCATGTCAATCACATCATTCTCCTAATGATGTGATCCCATTAATCAAATGACAACACATGTCTATGGTTAGGAAACATAACCATCTTGATTAATGAGCTAGTCTTGTAGAGGCATACTAGTGACTATCTGCTTGTCTATGTATTCACACATGTATTATGTTTCCGTTAATACAATTCTAGCATGAATAATAAACATTTATCATGATATAAGGAAATAAATAATAACTTTATTATTGCCTCTAGGGCATATTTCCTTCATATAGCTAGTATTTGTTCTCAACGATGCCCGGCCCGCATCCTCGCCGTCGACCCGTGCGCGACGACGTCCAGCCGGCCCATGTCCGAGACTGGCTCCGCCTGGCTGGCACCGGGAGGTGCTGCTCGAGGGCGCGCCGCTTGATGAGGAACCCGCCCCGGTCCCGTCGTCGACCTCGATCTCGCTTGCATGGCGTTCGCGTGGGCGATCTCGGTGCGGAGGGACCGCCCCGCGGAGGAGGTACGTCGCCGTGTCGTGGAGGAGGACGAGCACGCCCATCGCTACATGGTTGCGTTAGAGGGCGGCAGGTTCTCCAATACCCGGCAGTATCTTCAGGGATCTCACTTCAGCTATGATTCTGTGAGGGTTCCTTCTCTTTGGGTGTCCACCGCCCGCGACGCAGGAACCGCGAGTGTCCTAGATTCTTCTGTAGTATTCGATCTTTAATTAGCTAGCCAGTGATGTACTATTCAATATTATATATTATTCGAGACGATGTATTCGAGATTGTATCTATTATTCTAGAAGAAGTATTCGAGATTATATCTATTATTCGAGACGATGTAATTTGAATACTAAATTGTTTTATATTTCTTTTGAATTAGTTAAATAAAAGCTATGGCGCATAATACCGACAGAGAGGAGAACAGACCATGTTCGATATGATACGCGGGCCGATGATAATCGAATAAAGAAGATTATGACGGTTCAATTTCTAAACAACACCGGAGAGGGTGATATGATATTCGATCGCGACGATCGAATTGATGAAGTCATGAACTACGATTATGACGATGACGAAGAACATGTTGATCCTGAAACAACAAAGACCGCGAGGTATATATATTTATATAAGTAGGTTTCGTGATCATCACATGTTTTAAATGACTTGAAGATATATTAACGAATCAATCTTTGTTCTTTCAGCCATCCGGATCGAACAAATCTTCGTGCAAAAGGACTAAACGAGGCCCGAACAAAAAGTTGAAGGAGGGCGAAAGTACAATATCGAGGCGGTCGGACCTAATGGCTAACCATTAGCGCCTAAGAAGATTGCGGACAAGTTCATTCGCTGCCATGGAGTTCTTGTGAAGGACCAACTCCCGATCTCCTTCAAGAATGGAGAGAGCCAGCAAAAGACAAAGGACAAAGGCAAAGAGGACGCTGCTCCACGCCCGGATGTTACTTTTGTCGACAAGAATGAAAAGATCTGCTTTGGGATACTCTCATGGAACATTTCACCCTACCAGATCATTTCACGTAAGCAGATGTGCAGAAAGTCAAGGACGCTGCTCTTAGGAAGATGGCGGTTGCATTCAAGAACCACAAGAATCGTGAATGGGACAAGTACGCCAAGGAGGAAGGAAGACTCCAGATTCGAGGGAACACTAGAGAACCAACGTGCTCATTGGGATGATTTCGTGAAATTCAAGGATTCGGAATTAGCTAAGGAACGGTCGAGAATAAATAAGAAGAATGCCAAAAAAGGATAAGTTCCATAAGTGGGGCCTGTGGCTATGCGGTGGCAATGCCTAAGTGGGATAAGTCCGAGAAAGAGATGGAGGATGCAGGTGTCACTCCGGATACTAAGAGATGGCCCCAGTGCAGGACTTGGTTCTATGCGCATGGGGGAGTTGGACCCAAGACAGCAAAGTTTCGACGAAGGCATGTCTCGAACGGAGCCGACGATGCGATACTTGTTGCAATAGAAGAGGCACGATCGGGGTGTTCCAGCCCAACAGAGAACGACAAGCTTACGCGTGCGTCTCGGGAAATCCTCGAACACCCGGAAGAACACGAGGCAAGGGCGCTATTCCGTGGTATGAGGGGTTTTCAGACTGGAACAACGACTACGTAACCCGTGCGAGAAAGAAGATTATGGAGGAGAAGAAGAGGAAGATGGAGGAGGAGCAGAGGAAGGGACTATGAACGCCTTCAAGGCCTAGAAGCAAGTCAAGCGGAATTGGCGGTCAAATTCCAGCGGCAAAGCAGGAGCAGATCGACTCACTTAGCCAAGAAGGGGTCTCAAGAGCTGCAGCAGCTAGCGGATGATCCAGCATTGATAGCACCGCCCCATCCATGCAGAGAAGCAGCGTGGGTTCCGCCTTTGACGACGCAATGCTGGATAGATACCCGTGGATGACATCACGGAGAACACTAGCTGCGAGCTACACGTCAAAATGAAGAACATATCCATGAAGGTGGCGGACGGAGAAGCTTTTCCAGTTACCCCAAAGCAACCTACCATTGCATCCCGATTCCAGAGGGCTATGCTCGTGTCATGGTTGACGAGGTGGTGCAGCCATATTCGGGCTAGAGCTTGACATTCCCGGAGGTGAGGACGAGCGCTTTCTGAGACGCCAACCATCGATCATCCTATGGAAAAAGGATTGCATCATCTTCAAGGCCACCGACACGCGCCATCCGACTCCTCGTCAAGTCCGCCACCGAGTCAGCAGTCTCCCGCCTCCCGCAAGTCCACCAAGTCCGCAAAGTGTCAGCCACCTCCTCCAAGTCCGCAAAGTGTCAGCCACCTCCTCCTCCAAGTCCGCCACAGCACGACGCCCACTCCTCCTCCAAGTCCGCACAACCTCAGCCACCTCCTCCAAGTCCGCATATCTTCAGCGGCGACTCCTCCTCATCCAACTCAGCGTCACACCGGCGCCTCCGCCGCCAAGAATCGCAGAAGAGACACCCGCAGCTATGGTGCGAAGCGGCACGAGTCGAGGTAGTACAGAAGTACAAAGCGGAGGCAAGCGATATAAATATGGTCCAAGCCTCACGCCTCTTCCGCAGAGGTCTTATGACAGGTCCGAGGAGGAAATCGCAGCCATATCAAGTCCGAGGTGGAAGCCCATTTTGCACCGAAACCGCCACCGCCGCCAAGGGAGAAAGTGCCCGAGGAAACGATTGACCACTTCATTCGTATGGCTCAACCACCAGCTCCCAAGCTTGTTGACACAGACTATGAGCGCCACATCGGAAGTTAAATCGAGCACGCCTACGTAAGGAGGCGAGCTCGGATCGAGCAAACAAGAAGCAGCTGTCAAAAATGCGGAAAACCATTCCCACTGGGAGAACAGTGGCGCGAATCGATCCCTCGCTTGTTGTGCCAACAACACGTGATAACACGCTACGCCAATATTATTGTGGGCAAACAGTTTACGTTCCTGAGGTGGGCAATGTGGTAATAACGGAGGACCATATAATGCAGGCTGAAGTTCTCAAAATCACTGTTGGATAACTCCTCGAGATCGAGCCCATGCCTGTGCTTAGAGAGGATGAAATAAAACGGAAATATGTCCGGGGCCAACCTTTGGTCCATCCAGACAAGGTCAAGAACCTCCCAACGAGAATGTATGAATTGCATCAATGGTACATGAACATTGCCAAGATTTCCGATCGATCGTCCCTCATGGTGAATGTCAAGGAGGAGCATTACTTCCATGAGAAAGCTGTGTCCGTTGAGTATTCTGAACTGTTTCAGTTATACAATCAAGACGCACTCGACAAATCTTACGTCAGTTGCTATTGTCTGTAAGTGATTTCTTTCTGTAATTTAAGTCTCAAGCTAGCTGTACTGATCCTTTTGATCAATCATTACCTGTAATTATCCTCACTATATTCTTTTCTGTGGTATTATATGCAGAATGAAGATATATGAAATGAGAAAAGGTGGATGCTTTGGCATCGGGTTCATTGACCCAAACACCGTTAATGAATACACATGGAATCTAAATCCACGTTATCAAAAGGACGTAGAGGACAACATGCTAGAGTTCTTGAAGCGCCTCAAATACAACGAAGATATACTACTTCCTTACAACTTCCAGTGAGTCACACTGTCTTGTACTACAAATTCTCTGTTTTTGCCTACTAGCTAGCTACATGTTTTTGCTTTACATATGGCCGCTTAATTAAGACATGCAAACGTGTGCATGCAGATTTCACTGGGTCTTGTGTATCATTAAAGTTGACGCCGAACAGTTGAAATACTGGACTCACTACTCAAAGAAAAAACTGACTATAACATCTTGTTTGGGATAGTCAACAGGTAATTTCAATCATTATTAACTATATATCTCGCCTATTTAGTTCGTCATTTTCATGATATGAACTATTTAATAACCCCTTTATTCATTTTCTTTGTCGGCGGCAGGGCTTGGGCAAGGTTCATCAGCGCCACGGAAGGCTAATGGAAACAAAAGCTTTAATGGTTTCACCCAAGGTAAGTAATTATAGTACTAGCTAGCTAGCTAGCTGCCATCTCTTTAATTATCATGCTTGATTAATTATTATCTGATCAAATTCCATTCTCGTAAAGGCCCTGAAGCAAAGCGTAGGGACTGATCTGTGTGCATTCTGCGCTTATAGAACATTCGCATGATGGCGTCCAAAGGAGCAGATCTCAAAGACAGGAATGGGTACGCTTTTCAAAACACTATTCACAATTTTTACACCATTATCGATATCTAGTCACACAACTAATACACATGCATATTGGTCTCCTTCTTAACAGTTCACAGAGAAAGGGAGAAGCTCCTAGAAACGGAGCGCGAGAAGCACTTCAAGAGGAAATAGCGGATTTTTGCTCGACCAGGTCATAAACCAAGGAGAATACTATTACCGCTACACGCCCCCATCGTGCTCAAGGCACCAATTAGGCTAATGCCACTGGCCCCAAGGCAACATGCATATGTAGAAGAAATTGTATATAGCTATACATGTGTGCATGTGTGAATTAATTAATATGATGGTTTGTGAGACATTGATGATATATATATATATATGGATGATTGGTTCTACTAGAAATTGTATTTATATATTTATATATATATATATATATATATATATATATATATATATATATATATATATATATATATATATATATATATATATGCATAGCGTGTACAATGTGTAGTATCGTAAAATACCAGCAAACTAAAAAGAATTAAATTAATAACACAAATTTAATTGAAAAATAAAAATAAAACAAAACCCACAAACATTTAGTACCGGTTGGTGTTACCAACCGTACTAAAGGGCTACTGCCCCGGAGCTGGCTCGTACACGTGGTTGTTTTTAGCACCGGTTCGTGCTGAACCGGTACTAAAGAGGGGAGGTCCTTTAGTGACCACACTTTAGTGCCGGTTGTGGAACCGGCACTAAAGGACCTTACGAACCGGTGCTATTGCCCGGTTCTGCACTAGTGTGCACGAGTGGCGGTAGTGCTGGTGGGTTGGAAGCACGGTCTTTAGGGATCAAATAAGGGAGGCAATGTCGTATAGGGCATGGGATGACGGGATCAGATGTTGTACTCTTGAGCATAGCATCTGGTTTGGCCTACTTCACTGCCATGCCCCCCTAAGAACATAAGAAATGTACTATGTTAGCAAATATGAATATATGGAATTGAGAGAATAAACGAAGACATGAAGATGTCTGCTCAAAATAGTTGAATGGAAGCACATTATAAGTAAGAAGCTTTTTTAAACACAATATGAAAAATGGTAGGAAGCATGAAAAATATGACAATTCAACATTACTCATCTTGATTGGAAGCATATAATAAAACATTAATAATGAAATTAATTAAGTTTGCGGCCTAAAGGAGGGTGAATCTCTTTGTTTTGTTGGCATATACTCCCTCCGTTCCTAAATATTTGTCTTTCTAGAGATTTTAACAAGTGACTACATACGGAGCAAAATGAATGAATCTACACTCTAAAACATATCTACATACATCCGTATGTTGTAGTCCATTTAAGATGGCTAGAAAGACAATTATTTGGGAACGGAGGGAGTAGAAGTTTGACGGATTTGTTGTTGATCCATGATAGCAATTATCTAGGTGGACGAAGCAATATTATTACATTGTAGAAGCACAAAATAAGTGGCACTTGGTACATTATGTATTGTTACATGGAAGCATGGTAATTTGAAAATGGATCAAAAACTAGTATTATCGCCAACAGGGAAGCATGTTTGTATGATGTACATACATTCACAGGAAGTAGTGGATGATTAGAGCAACTCCAATCGCGCCGACCCAAACGAACGTCGCTTTTGTCCACTTTTTGGGTTGGCAGCCCGCCCGGCGTCCGCCCTCTTTTAGATTTGGGTCGACAGTGTGCCCAATGCGCTGACCCATTTCATGACCGCGCGCATAGATCATGCCAACGGCCATGTCGTCGCCCTGGTTTTGGCGCTCCAGCGCGCGGGAAAGGTTCTCGCGTGCGGGGGGAAATCGGCCTAGCGCGCTAGTTTTGGCGCGCCGCAGCTGGCGCTCGTTATTAAGAAGGCGCTCCCTCCACACTCTGCCCGCTGCCCACTCGTCTCGCCCCCTCTCACTAGCCTCGCCGCCTCTGCGCCACCATGTCGATGCGCCGTCTGGGCGCTTCGGATTTTCACGGAGTCCGCGAGTGCCGCTCCGGCGCCTTCGACAGCGCAGAGGAGGCGGCCCGCGCGTACCACGTGGCGGCGTGGCGCCTCCGGCGGCCTAGTCGGGAGATGAATTTTCCGGACGTGTCAACGAGCCAGCGGGCGCAGGATCTCGCTTCTCCTGCGGCTTTTCACCGACGAGGATCGTCGTGACAACTGGAGGCGGCAGCGTTGCCTCGCCATCGCCGAGATAGACGTGGAAGCCATGGCGGTGTGCACGAACGCTTTCCGCAGGACATCGTCCACGAGCGCCAGTTCTACAAGCAAAGGAGGATGGAGAGGGAGGCGAGGAGGACAGAGCGAGCCGCCTATCGGGAGGACAAGCGTGCACAGAAGCAGGCCGCTCAATTGAACATGAAGCTAGGAGAAGCGTCGTCCTAGGACTCCGAGGACGAGCGGTATGATGACGCCTACATTCAGACGTGGGAGGAGGACATTACCGAGTCGGAGTCGGAAAAGGACAAGTAGTTGTTCTTTTCTTTTATCTGTCTATGCTAGAACTATCTATGTATCCTTTTTCTATCGGAAAAAATGGCCAGCGGCATCGGCGACAAAGCAGGCGGTCGAGGGTGTGTTGTTGGATGGGAAGAAGCCAATGTGCCACCGACCAGCGGGCCAGGGGAGGAGAGAGTGAGCGCACACGCGTCCGTCTTGTGTCTGCACGGACGCAAATTCGGCTAAAAAATGGGTCGAGAATGGGTCGGTAGGCGGACGAAAAGCGGACGTCGCGTTAGGCCGCCTTTTCTGTCCGTGCTGACCCAAACGGACGGCGGCGGACGAAATTGGTCGCCCCATTGGAGTTGCTCTTAGGTGGTTGACATAGATCATACAATTATTCTAGAGTGTTTGCAATGAAATAACAAAAACACATGTGCATAACGCCATGTGATTTTCATTCATATACCAGCAACAAATGCCAATTATCTCCCCCGCTTCTTTCCTTATACGAGCATCATCTACCTCCCTGCCCCTCCTTCCCTCTTCCTTCATTTCCTTAAACAAAAAGTTTATCATCTCACCGTACCACCGCTTGAAACCTTTTATTAATGTTAGCAACTCTATGGAATGATCTTCACATATCGTGAGAGATGATGACATGATTTTTTTTCTTCTTATTTACGCATAGTGCAATGTCAATGTTTCTTTGAACACAATATAAAGATAACGCTTTTGTGGCTGCAAGAAACATACAAAAACATATAGTGTCTATTATTAAGAATATCAAATTAAAGAAATAATTCAACATTCTCCTTGAGTACTTGAACTTTTTTGCATAAATGCACAACTCAATAGCATATGATTCGGTAGCTTAACATTCAAAGCGACTGCTAATTCAAAAATTCATTTTTTGAGAGGAAATTCTAGAATTGTTGGCAAACCAGCATAACCAATACACCATCGGTTACAAGAATGTTGTCCCCTAGCCTTGTGCAGCATATCATGGAAAATAAGGAAATCAACGTAATGTAGAAATGCATGCTAGGTGATTTATCTCAACAGAAAAAATATTGAAGAGCTTTAGCACCTATACTTGCATGAAGCCACAAACTGGTATTTTAGTAGACAGTATAACTACCAACTCCATCTCTTAGCAGCATATCCTTCTCCATGGTAGGGGACTTCAGGTGTATCAGAATTAATTTACATATGAGATGTGGTAATGCAGCACAACATAGCTTATCAAACAGAAAAGAGAGTGGTTCTTCTACACCCACTCTCGGTGCACCCACGGTGCACCCACGGTGCACCCACGGTGCATCCATACAAAAAAACATATCAAAACATTTCAAAAAAAATCTGAAACTTCGTGAAAATGATCATCAACAAATGTTATGGGGGCTTGTAAAATTTGGTGGTCAAATAACATTCGAGGAGCTCTCTACAAAATAGACAAAATCACTGAAAATTAGTCAAAAATATAGGTGCACTGTTTGAGGAGATTTTGCAATTTTGTCTTTTTTGTAGAGCGCTTCCCGAATGTTATTTGACCACCAAACTTTGCAAGCCCTCATAACATTTGTTGATAATTATTTCCACGAAGTTTCAGATTTTTCTAAATGTTTTGATATGTTTTCTTGCGTGGGTGCATCGTGGGTGCACCGTGGGTGCAGCCACTACTTTCCCAACAGAAAATGCTTCATGTAGTAGGACATATATGGTTATTCTATCTACTTCAACTTCCCCTAGGATTCAGATAAGAACACTTACAACAGCTAACATGGCATAAACCTGCACAAACACAAGAAAATGGAAATAAAAATTGTAAGAAATCAAGGAAAACCAAGTCAAAAAACATGTCAACATTTCCTCCTCAACCAGGTCAAATATGGAAGTGTATTTCTCGTTCATGTTGAATAAGAAAGCTAGATTACAAGCTTTGTTTCGTGAATATATTTACCAAATAATCATTTTGTTTCGTGAATAGAAACATTACAAGCTTTTGATTTTTTTTCCCAATATAACAAGTGATTGTAATGGCTTCTTTCTTGTGTTTCTCTCTTAGCGACAATAGCATTGTTATACCAAACAGAAAGCAGCATTGTTAGTTCTTCCATGGAGCGGCCGCTGGGACTACTTTTGAGCCGTGATAATTAGTTCCAGCCATTGCTCGGACTAAAGAGAACTACAATGCAAGCCCGGTACTGACTACATTAGCAACCAAACTAAGCAGTGAGTCCAGACAATGGCTGGATAAGGCAAGTCACACTGGTAATTTATTGAGCATGCCATGACAACGATGTAAAGATAAAAAAATGGCTGGGAAAAAACAAATGATGACATTTTAAAGCATTTTTAGGCATAAGGTTTTCTAATTAACATGATAGACTGGGAATACCAATTCAACATACTATGCGTACGACGGAAAGGGGTTAACAAATCACCTTCTTTATAAGTAGATTGCATTATATAAAGAAGCAGCATGTCAACTCAGTTAGAAACCCAGGTAACTTGTTTACAACTAAAACAAATAGCAAGTGAGTACAGTGATACAAGTCTGATTATTCTGCTATGAAACAGAAAACTAATTCCTTGCTCTGTTAGAAACTAAAAGGAGAATCAAACTACACTTGGTCTTAGTTAAAATAATCTTATTCATTTCAAATTAGTATTTAATTATTCCTAAAACTATTTAAAATGGACAAATGAGAACACACATGCTAAGTACACGTAAACTTTGTATGAATATGTAACATGAAACATTAATTTAGGCTATTAGTAGATGGAACATTAATTTATTAATACTTGGTAGCTGAGTTTAAGTCTTAGTATTTTTAAGTCATCATACCTGACTAATTTTTTTGAGAAACAAAATATCATAATCACAATTAGACAGATTATGATATGTGAGTTGAGATCTAGCACATTTAATATATAGTAATAACATCACAATATCCAAAAGTGGCTGACATATTCCTTAGCTTCTCCATGCACTTGCAAAGAAATTTTGCCAACACATCCAGATCATTACTTCACTTGACTGATCAACCATCGAGTAAGTCTAACTCTAGATTCTTTGCTAACAAATTAATTTCACACTCCTTTCTTAAGACTTGTGTGAACAGATCATTAGTCTTAATCAGAACTTCAAAAATGATACAAGAACAACAACATTAAGGGTGAAAATGCACCGCTAGTAAATTGGAACAATACCACCTTATATTAAAATGTTAGTTATCTTACTGACTACTGACCTATCTTTGTAATAGTGAACGATGCTCAACAACCAATACGTACATGGAGGTAACGGGATAAGAAATCAACTGAGGAAATTTATATTTCTAAAATGCTGACAGAAAAAAGCAAGTGCAGCACATTTAAGAAGGGACAATACATGACAAATTCTTGACCTTAATCTATGATGGAGTAGTGGGTCAGTGAACAGATTGTTAAAAAACTAAAGAGGGTTTCTAAAATGCTGACAGAAGAAAGCAAGTGCAGCATATTTAAGAAGGGACAATACATGACAAATTCTTGACCTTAATTTATGATGGAGTAGTGAGTCAGTGAACAAACTGTTAAAAAACTAAAGAGGGATACAGCCTACATATTCACTTGTTCGTCGAAGCGATTAACAATGCATTTTTTCTGGTCAAATAATACATGGTAAATCCGGACAATGGTAGGCAAACTAAGGAACTGAACATGGATTAACTGGATTAAGTGGACGTGTTGATATGTCCCTGACCGGTCATGCAAAAAATATTTATGATGTATTCCACTTCATCCTGATTAACAAGCTGAAAATACATACCTCGTACACTCCATGTCAGCATGAGGTGCTACCGCTAATTACCCCAGTGAACCACCCAATTCCCAAAGTCACTTCACAGGAACTGCTTGACCTAACACACAAAAAATACATCATAAAAGATGCCAAGAGCGATGGTCACAAACTCACAGTTATTCAAATCTTGGAAAAGATGCATAGATCAAAATGTAAGCACCTCCAGATTCTGTAAATCTTCTCATTAAAGCCGCACTACTGCCTTAGTCCAAAAAAAAGTGTAAGTACACCAAGCGCAGATCATGAGGGCATTTGGCTGATGGGTTGACCATCAAAAATTTCATGTGCTGACAATAAAATCATGTTTCCTGCCTTGATGCATAACAAAGAATTGTTAAGGAGTATTAGTATTGGTCTAGGAGTCCTTATTAGTCTATGTTTAGTATCCTTGCATCTTAAGTCATATGTTTAATATATATATATGCCTCTTGGGCCTTCAATAAAGATAAGTTGCTTTCCTAACATGGTATCAATTTTCGGGTTCTAACACCTAGCCGCCCGTCGCTTCCGCTCCGTGCGCAACCCCCGGGGCGGCCGGTCTCCATGATCGCCGCCGGGGGCCGCACCGCCCATACCTAGGTTTCGTCCGCCGGTCGTGTTGACCGGCTGCCCTAGAGTCTTTTTCCCGCTGAATAGGCTTCGATTCTCTTGATACCACTTGTTATAATAAATCCGAGGTACGCAATCGATCCACCGAGGAACAAGCAATCACAGACAATGACGACACCGAGATTTGTTAATGAAGTTCGGCGAAGTCGCCTACTCCCTGGGGCAATGACTACGCCCACCGACGCCAACGCTTCTTGCTGCCGATGCTGCTCAACCTGCGAAGGATGCTGCTAAGCTTGCTGACGAATCTGCAACTCGTGCTTATGAGCAACATGTTTTGACCTATGAGGAGTCACTTCACTTTTATCGTGATGCTCTCTCTGTTTACACTCAGTGGTCTGATGATGATGCTCGTGCCGCAGCAGTTCTCACTTCCAGTGTTTTGCCTCATTTTGCCTCTGAGTTTATGGGCCTCGCTACCGCCTTTGCCATGTGGACCTGCTTTTGCCAGCGCTATCAGCCCTCCGGTGATGCCTTATATCTATCTGTGGTTCATCAGGAGCATGCTCTTCAGCAGGGCGACTCTACTGTTGATGATTTTTACGCACAGAGTTCTGCCATCTGGCGTCAGCTTGACTCTATACGCACTACTGGTTGTCGTACTTGCCAGTGTTGCCAGGCTGTGCGGTCAGACTTGGAGTTTCATCGCGTCTATGAGTTCTTGTCTCGACTTCGTCTGGAGTTTGAGGCACGACGCCCTCATTTGTTTGCTCGTGGCTGTATTACTCTTATGGAGGCGCTTTCTGATATTCGGGCCGAGGAGACTCGTCTTCGTGGTGCTGGTTTACTTGAGGTTCCGTCTGTTCTCGCCACTCGAGCTCCTGCAAAACCATTTGCTGCACCGACTTTTCATTCCACCCAGCAGCTCCTCCCCACTTCTTCTAGTGGTAAGGATCGCTCTTGTACTCACTATGGCTACTGCAACACGGATGGTCACCCCGAGCCTGATCGCTACTTGAAGAAACGACATCTACGCCAGGCGCGCTCAGATACTTCAGGGACTCACACTTCTACCCCGACTCCTTCAACAACGTCACTCACTGAGGAGGATATTGTGCGACTTAAGCGTCTGCTTGCAGCTTCAGTTTCTTCTTCAACAGGTTCTGCCAGTCTGGCTGTTGACTCGTCTCCCTCAGAGAGACCACTCTCTTCACAGCCAGGCTCTTGGTTTTGGCCTTCGCCGCCATGATAATGTTTTTCTTCTGTTGTCATCATCTCTAGTTTAATATGTTTTCTACTTTTCCTTGTTTTCCGCCGCGTCCACCAAATCCGTTCATATTTCGTGTTTTTCATGCCATGCGAGTCCACCATACCATTGTTCGTCAGCCTTTTCTTCGGTCCTGATCCTTTCCATACAACTTTTGTGGCTTACTTGCCCTTGTTGTTTTCTATAGGATTTTCTGGACTCCTTTTGCATTGTCGATCTTCGTCTATTGTGCCTTAACCGTCGAGCTTCTTTCGCCGTCGATTGTCGTGGACTATGATTTTTTTGCGCAATGCTTTATTCTCTGATGTGCCATCTTTCTTTTGACAACCCATCTTCTCTTGATACTTATCTTGTATCTTCAAGTGATGCGGTGTCTTCCTATGCCATCGCTTCGTTATCCCCTTTGGCGACTCAGACAGGTTTTGGAGACTCTTCATGCTACGACAACACTCTCAAGACGCAGATTTGGATTATCATTTTTTTTAGTATTACACTTCTTCAAATGCAATGCTATTGCATACGCTTTGCATTTAGGGGTTAAGGAGTATTAGTATTGGTCTAGGAGTCCTTGTTAGTATATTTTTAGGATCCTTGCACCTCAAGTCATGTGTAATATATATATATGCCCCTTGGGCCTCAATAATGATAGGTTGCTTTCCTAACAAGAATATGTATGTTCGGTACTTCGAGCGATCAATTTGTTGATCCCCAATTTTTATTTTTGAGGCCCATGTCAATAAAATGGATCTGAAAAGGAATAAAAAGAGCACATACCTTGGTGGCAGTTGTTGCTTTCTTGCCGCCTGCGAAGTGGAGACCAGCAAGTGAGTTGCTCCGCCGTGTACCTGTGTTGGCTTGAGTCCATGTCTGCCGTTGGCCGCCGCTCACGTTCGCCCATCGCACATCTCAAGGTTGCTTATATCAATCAAACATCATTGACCAACCAATTACCTCTCAGATCAACTATTGGGTAACTGAACCTGACGAAGAGGTAGAACACGACCCGCTAGCCTGACCACCGGAGCAGAAGCATGTGTGATCATCCGACGCCCCCGTGCCATACCCGCAGCTCCCTCCGGAGGCCTAGCACTCGCCGCACCACCTGGCGTCGACCTTCCGTCGCACCTAGAACCCCGCCCTGACGGCGTCCCAGACGGCGCCGTTCCCGGCGGCCAGCATACGGAACAACCAAAATCGAGCAGCACCTGCACACCACTCCCAGGCCCACTACGTCCTCCGGCACCGACGTACCGTTGGACAGCCTGTAGTACGAGTGTACGACCACCCCCGGCGACGCAGACAAAGGCGTCGTACACCAACGACAGCGTCGATCTGGCGCTGCTGCAGTTCACATAGGCTGTAAAGAACCGGTGGTGCGTAGGAGCTCTCCTTCAGTCCTTCTGCGCCGCCGCCAAGCTCACCAATGGACGAACGTGATTTAGAGTGGTGGAGATAAGAGGGAGGAGTGGAAGGTTTATCGATCGGACTGGCTCCTACCGCCGACGGCAAGGGCCGCGACCGCGGGGCGGATGAGGAGGGGGGAGCGGGAGAAGTTTTTTCTAGGGATCGCAGAGAGGCGGCATCTGGATCGACGGGGTGGGTTGCGGGAGATGAGGAGGGAGACGGGATCGGGAGCGAAGGGCGCTGGCTCAGACGCGTAGGTTGATCATCTCCTGCATGTTTTGGCTCCATGACATCAACCCTCATACACTGCCTCCTTGTGTATGGCTCCCCTGGGGTATATGCACTAGGTACATGGTGTTGATCGGATCTGAAGCTACCTAGGAATTTGCCCTAGGTTTTTTGTCCCGACGCTGCGTGTTGCAGCGATCGGTTTTCTGTCCCGGCGCTCGTTCTGGCAGCGATCGGTTCTCCTCCTTGTGGTACTGGCTGATTCATCGGCGAGATCTCTGCAGTCCCTCTCTCCGTCTTATCGGATTCTGGTGAGGACCAAGACAACCTGATACCGGCGGCCTTCGAGAAGGGGGCTGACCGGAGGCGATGAGGATTCTCAGCTGGAATTGTCGTGGTCTCCAGCAGGCTGCGGCGATTAGGGCTCTGTTGCATGTTCAAAAATGCAGAAGTCCTGACGTAATGTTTCTCATGGAGACGCATCTCGATGAGTATCCTGCAGAATGTCTACGTAGAAGACTGAAAATGGATCACAAGTCCGTGGTGGCGAGTGATGGAAAAAGTGATGGTTTAATCCTATTCTGGAAGAAGGAAGTGCCGGTGTCCCTAAGGGACAAGAATAAGAACTTCATTGATGTTCTCATTGGAAGTGGAGCAAATAATATTTGGCGCTTCATAGGTCTGTATGGGGAACCTAAGTGGGCCGATAAGCACCTAACATGGCAGAGATTGAGAGAGTTGAAGTCTGTATGTGATATGCCGTGGGCAGTAATTGGAGATATGAATGATATAATGTTTTCCTTTGAAAAGGAAGGGGGTAACCCAAGGCCTGGGCATTTTAATGCAGCGTTCAGAGATGCTGTCGAAGAATGTGGGCTCTCTGATTTGGGCTATTATGGGGACAAATTCACATGGCACCGAGGGCTAATCCGGGAGCGCCTGGACTGGGCCATATCGAACGATGGGTGGAATAGCATGTTTCCTGCAGCAAGAGTTGAGCACTTGGAGTATCATAAATCTGACCATAGACCATTGTTACTTCACATGGAGGAGGAATTATTGCATGAGGATAAAGGACCACCGGTACTCAGATTTGAAGCCAGGTGGGTTAAAGAGGAGAACTTCCGGGCTGTTGTGGAGGAAGCATGGCAGGGTTTAGATCCTCTAGACCCAAATGCTAGTCTGGCTGAGAAGCTAGCCCAGGTGCATAAGGCATTACATCACTGGGACAGAACGGTTCTCCGTAACAATTCGAAAAAGTTGAGAAGAATACAGAGGGAGATTGAAAGTGTTAGCAGGGAGGCACTTACACCAGAGAACGTAGCTCGAGAGAAGGAGCTGGCTGAGGAATTGGAAAGACTGCTCGAACAGGAGGAATTGTACTGGGCACAAAGAAGCAGATTGAACTGGCTAAAGTATGGTGACAAGAATACATCATACTTTCATAATTTTGCTTCGGCTCGTCGGGCTAAGAACCAGATAACAAAACTGAAAGACGACCACGGTGTATGGAAGGAGGGCACTGTGATGTCCACTACACAACCTTCTTCTTGTAGACGTTGTTGGGCCTGCAAGTGCACAGGTTTGTAGGACAGTAGCAAATTTCCCTCAAGTGGATGACCTAAGGTTTATCAATCCGTGGGAGGCGTAGGATGAAGATGGTCTCTCTCAAGTAACCCTGCAACCAAATGACAAAGAGTCTCTTGTGTCCCCAACACACCCAATACAATGGTAAATTGTATAGGTGCACTAGTTCGGCGAAGAGATGGTGATACAAGTGCAATATGGATAGTAGATAAAGGTTTTTGTAATCTGAAAAAATAAAAACAGCAAGGTAACTAATGATAAAAGTGAGCGTAAACGGTATTGCAATGATAGGAAACAAGGCCTAGGGTTCATACTTTCACTAGTGCAAGTTCTCTCAACAATAATAACATAGATAGATCATATAACAAGCCCTCAACATGCAACAAAGAGTCACTCCGAAGCCACTAATAGCAGAGAACAAACGTAGAGATTATGATAGGGTACGAAACCACCTCAAAGTTATTCTTTCCAATCAATCCGTTGGGCTATTCCTATAAGTGTCACAAATAACCCTAGAGTTCCTACTAGAATAACACCTTAAGACACAAATCAACCAAAACCCTAATGTCACCTAGATACTCCACTGTCACCTCAAGTATCCGTGGGCATGATTATACGATATGCATCACACAATCTCAGATTCATCCAACCAACATAAAAGTACTTCAAAGAGTGCCCCAAAGTTTCTACCGGGGAATCACGACGAAAACGTGTGCCAACCCCTATGCATAGGTTCCCAATGTCACGAAACCCGCAAGTTGATCACCAAAACATACATCAAGTGGATCAATAGAATAACCCATTGTCACCACGGTTATCCCACGCAAGACATACATCAAGTGTTCTCAAATCTTTAAAGACTCAATCCGATAACATAACTTCAAAGGGGAAACTCAATCCATTACAAGAGACAAGAGGGGGAGAAGAAACATAAGATCCAACTATAATTGCAAAGCTCGCGATACATCAAGATCGTGTGAAGTCGAGAACACGAGAGAGAGAGAGAGAGAGAGAGAGAGAGAGAGAGAGAGAGAGAGAGAGAGAGAGAGAGAGAAACACATAGCTACTGGTACATACCCTCAGCCCCGAGGGTGAACTACTCCCTCCTCGTCATGGAGAGCGCCGGGATGATGAAGATGGCCACCGGTGATGGGTTCCCCCCTCCTTCAGGGTGCCGGAACGGGCTCCCGAGAGGTTTTTGGTGGCTACAGAGGCTTGCGGCGGCGGAACTCCCGATCTATCTTCTGTTCTGGAATTTTTACGATACGTAGGTATATATGGGTGCAAGGGGTACGTCGGTGGAGCTACGGGGGTCCCACGAGGCAGGGGGGTGGGCGTGCCCCCCACCCTCGTGAGCACCTCCCGTATTTCCTGGCATAGAGTCCAAGTCTATCCGGTGGCTTTCCTTCCAAAAATAACTTCTCCAGTTGATTTCGTGCCGTTTCGACTCCGTTTGATATTCCTTTTCTTCGAAATACTGAAATAGGCATAAAACAACAAATCTGGGCTGGGCCTCCGGTTAATAGGTTAGTCCCAAAAATAGTATAAAAGTGGATAATAAAGCCCAATATTTCCCAAAACAGTAGATAATATAGCATGGAGCAATCAAAAATTATAGATACGTTGGAGACATTGATGACCCACAAGTATAGGGGATCTATCGTAGTCCTTTCGATAAGTAAGAGTGTCAAACCCAACGAGGAGTAGAAGGAAATGATAAGCGGTTTTCAGCAAGGTATTCTCTGCAGGTACTGAAATAAGTGGTAACAGATAGTTTTGTGATAAGGTAAACTGTAACGAGCAACAAGTAACAAAAGTAAATAAGGTGCAGCAAGGTGGCCCAATCCTTTTGTAGCAAAGGACAAGCCTGGACAAACTCTTATATAAGGAAAAACACTCCCGAGGACACATGGGAATATCATCAAGCTAGTTTTCATCACGTTCATATGATTCGCGCTCGGTACTTTGATAATTTGATATGTGGGTGGACCGGTGCTTGGGTGCTGTTCTTACTTGAACAAGCATCCCACTTATGATTAACCTCTATTGCAAGCATCCGCAACTACAACAAAAGTATTAAGGTAAACCTAACCATAGCATGAAACATATGGATCCAAATCAGCCCCTTACGAAGCAACACATAAACTAGGGTTTAAGCTTCTGTCACTCTAGCAACCCATCATCTACTTATTACTTCCCAATGCCTTCCTCTAGGCCCACATAATGGTGAAGTGTTGTGTAGTCGACTTTCACATAACACCACTAGAGGCTAGACAACATACATCTCATCAAAATATCGAACGAATACCAAATTCACATGACTACTAATAGCAAGACTTCTCTCGTGTCCTCAGGAACAAACGTAACTACTCACAAAGCATATTCATGTTCATAATCAGAGGGGTAATAATATGCATAAAGGATCTGAACATATGATCTTCCACCAAATAAACCAACTAGCATCAACTACAAGGAGTAATCAACACTACTAGCAACCTACTAGTACCAATCCCGGACTTGGAGACAAGAATTGGATACAAGAGATGAACTAGGGTTTTGAGAGGAGATGGTGCTGGTGAAGATGTTGATGGAGATTGCCCTCTCCCGATGAGAGGAGCATTGGTGATGATGATGGCGATGATTTCCCCCTCCCGGAGGGAAGTGTCCCCGGCAGAACAGCTCCGCCAGAGCCCTAGATTGGTTCCGCCAAGGTTCCGCCTCGTGGCGGCGGAGTCTCGTCCGGAAAGGTTGTCTCTGATTTTTTTCTCATCGAAAGAATTTATATAGGAGAAGATGGGCATCGGAGAGCCACCAGGGGGCCCACGAGGTAGGGGCGCACCCCAGGGGGCGCCCCCCACCCTCGTGAGCAGGGTGTGGGCCCCCTGGCCTTCATCTTTGGCGACGATTTTTCTTTATTTATTTTAAGACATTCCATGGAGTTTCAGGACTTTTGAAGTTGCACAGAATAGGTCTCCAATATTTGCTCCTTTTCCAGCCCAGAATTCCAGCTGCCGGCATTCTCCCTCTTCATGTAAACCTTGTAAAATAAGAGAGAATAGCAATAAGTATTGTGACATAACGTTAAATAACAGCCCATAATGCGATAAATATTGATATAAAAGCATGATGCAAAATGGACGTATCAGACGTATCAAGCATCCCCAAGCTTAATTCCTGCTCGTCCTCGAGTAGGTAAATGATAGAAAAGAATTTTTGATGCGGAGTGCTACTTGGCATAATTTCAACGTAAATCTTCTTAATTGTGGTATGAATATTCAGATCCATAAGATTCAAGACAAAAGTTTAATATTGACATAAAATAATAATACTTCAAGCATACTAACTAATCAATTATGTCTTCTCAAAATAGCATGGCAAAAGAAAGTTCTTCCCTACAAAATCATATAGTTAGGCTATGCTTCATTTTCGTCACACAAAGATGTTCCCAACTTCTATACCCCCGATGACAAGCCAAGCAATTGTTTCATACTTAAATAACCTCAAACTTTTTCAACCTTCACGCAATACATGAGCGTGAGCCATGGATATAGCACTATGGGTGGAATAGAATATGATGATGGGGATTGTGTGGAGAAGACAAAAAGGAGAAAGTCTCACATTGACGAGGATAATCAACGGGCTATGGAGATGCCCATCAATTGATGTCAACATGAGGAGTAGGGATTGCCATGCAACGGATGCACTAGAGCTATAAATGAATGCTCAACAAAAGAAAACTAGTGGGTGTGCATCCAACTTGCTTGCTCACGAAGACCTAGGGCATTTGAGGAAGCCCATCGTAGGAATATACAAGCCAAGTTCTATAATGAAAAATTCCCACTAGTATGAAAAAGACAACTTATGAGACTCACTATATGAAAAACATGGTGCTACTTTGAAGCACAATATATGAGACTCACTACATGAAGAACAAGGTGCTACTTTGAAGCACAATATATGAGACTTACCACATGAAGAACAAGGTGCTACTTTGAAGCACAAGTGTGGAAAAAGAGATAGTAACATTGCCCTTTTTTTTGGGCCTTTCTCTTTTTTTTTCTTTTTTTGATTGGGCAATGCTCTAATAATGATGATCATCACACTTCTATTGATTACAACATAAGGATTACAACTCGAAACTAGAACAAGATATGACTCTATATGAATGCCTCCGGCGGTGTACCGGGATGGTGCAATGAATCAAGAGTGACATGTATGAAAAATAATGCATGGTGGCTTTGCCACAAATACGATGTCAACTACATGATCATGCAATGGCAATATGACAAAAGTAAAGTATGCCATGATGATGATTGGAACGGTGGAAAGTTGCATGGCAATATATCTCGGAATGGCTATGGAAATGCCATAATAGGTATGTATGGTGGCTGTTTTGAGGAAGATATAAGGAGGTTTATGTGTGATAGAGCGTATCATATCACGGGATTTGATGCACCGCGAAGTTTGCACCAACTCTCAAGGTGAGAAAGGGCAATGCACGGCATCAAGAGGCTAGCAAAGGCGGAAAGGTAAAAGTGCGATAATCCATGGACTCAACATTAGTCAAAAGAACTCATATACTTATTGCAAAAATTTAGAAGTCATCAAAAATCAAGTACTACGCACATGCTCCTAGGGGGATAGATTGGTAGGAAAAGACCATCGCTCGTCCCCGACCGCCACTCATAAGGATGCACAAGCCAGGTACACTTCATGTTTCAAATTTGTTACACAACCTTAACCATACGTGCATGCTACGGGATTTGCTAACTTCAACCACAAGCATTATTTAAATTCATAATTACCCAACTAGCATGACTTTAATATCACTACCTCCATATCTCAAAACAATTATCAAGTATCAAACTTTTCTTAGTATTCAACGCACTCAAAAGAAAGTTTCACATATCTTGAATACCAAGTATATTAATTTTAAGCAAATTACCATGCTATTAACGACTCTCAAAATAATATAAGTGAAGCATGAGAGTTCATATATTTCTTCAAAATAAAACTACCATTGTGCTCTAAAAGATATAAGTGAAGCACTAGAGCAAATGACAAACTACTCTGAAAGATATAAGTGAAGATCAATGAGTAGTCGAATAATTATGTAACTATGTGAAGACTCTCCCATTTCATAATTTCAGATCTTGGTATTGTATTCAAACAGCAAGCAAATCTAAATAAAACTACATTGCAAGGATAGCACAACTCATGTGAAGAAGCAAAAACTTAGGCTCAACTGATACTAACTGATAGTTGTTGAAGAAGAAAGGTGGGATGCCTACCGGGGCATCCCCAAGCTTAGATGCTTGAGACTTCTTGAAATATTATATTGGGGTGCCTTGGGCATCCCCAAGCTTGAAATTTTGTGTCTGCTTAATTCCTCTCATATCATGGTTTCTCTTTTTATCAAAAGCTTCATTCACAACAAACTCAACAAGAACTCGTGAGATAGGTTAGTATAAACCAATGCAAAACCTTATCATTTTCTACTGTACCAAATCACTAACATTATTATTCAACATTGCATACTAAATGCCTCTGCATATTTAATACTCCTATCCTCAAATAGAATCATTAAACAAGCAAACATATGCAAACATAACAGCAATCTGCCAAAAAAGTACAGTCTGTGAAGAATGCAAGAGTATCAATACTTCCATACTCCAAAAATTATGAACTAAAATTCCCACTGTAATAAATTTATCATAGCTCAATATGCAAAAAGATTCAACATTATACCACTCTCTGACTTTTCTAGGGAATTTTTGCAACAGCGGTAAACTTTCTGTTTTCAAACAGCAACATATATAGTAGCAAAATAAGCATGGCAAAAGCTATCCTTGTCTTTTTTATTGAAACTAAAGATGCAAAACTTTTATCTAATTAACATAAAGTAAATACTAACAAAATAAAATGACGCTCCAAGCAAAACACATATCATGTGGTGAATAAAAATATAGCTCCAAGTAAAGTTACCGATGAACGAAGATTTAAAGAGGGATGCCTTCCGGGCATCCCCAAGCTTAGGCTCTTGGTTGTCCTTGAATATTACCTTGGGGTGCCTTGGGCATCCCCAAGCTTAGGCTCTTGCCACTCCTTATTCCATAGTCCATCGAATCTTTACCCAAAACTTGAAAACTTCACAACACAAAACTTAACAGAAAACTCAGAAGTCTCTAGTTAAAGAAAACAAAACACCACTTCAAGGTACTGTAATGAACTCATTCTTTATTTATATTGGTTTTAAACTTACTGTATTCCAACTTTCTATGGTTTATAAACTCTTTTACTAGCCATAGATTCATCAAAATAAGCAAACAACACAATGAAAACAGAATCTGTCAAAAACAGAACAGTCTGTAGTAATCTGTAACTAACGCAAACTTATGGAACTCCAAAAATTCTAAAATAAATTGGTGGACCTGAGGAATTTGTCTAGTAATCATATGAAAAAAGAATTAACTAAATAGCACTCTCCAGTAAAAATTTGAAGCTAATCTCGTGAGTGCTAAAGTTTCTGTTTTTTACAGCATGATCATAAAGACTTCACCCAAGTCTTCCCAAAGGTTCTACTTGGCACAAACACTAATTAAAACATAAAACCACATCTAAACAGAGGCAAGAAACTAAAATAAAATTGGGTTGCCTCCCAACAAGCGCTATCGTTTAATGCCCCTAGCTAAGCATGATGATTGCAATGATGCTCATATAAAAGATAAGAATTGAAACATAAAGAGAGCATCATGAAGAATATGACTAGCACATTTAAGTCTAACCCACTTCATATGCATAGGGATTTTGTGAGCAAACAACTTATGGGAACAAGAATCAACTTGAATAGTAAGGTTGTCGGTGTCAAAACCGGTGGATCTCAGGTAGGGGGTCCCGAACTGTGCGTCTAGGCGGATGGTAACAGGAGACAAAGGACACGATGTTTTTACCCAGGTTCGGGCCCTCTCGATGGAGGTAAAACCCTACTCCTGCTTGATTAATATTGATGATATGGGTAGTACAAGAGTAGATCTACCACGAGATCAGAGAGGCTAAACCCTAGAAGCTAGCCTATGGTATGATTGTTGTTCGTCCTACGGACTAAAACCCTCCGGTTTATATAGGCACCGAATAGGGTTAGGGTTACACAGAGTCGGTTACAATGGTAGGAGATCTACATATTCGTATCGCCAAGCTTGCCTTCCATGCCAAGGAAAGTTCCATCCGGACACGGGACAAAGTCTTCAATCTTGTATCTTCATAGTCCAGGAGTCCGGCTAAAGGCTATAGTCCGCCATCCGGACACCCCTAATCCAGACTCCTCAAGAGTGGCCTTGAACCAGGCTTCAATGACGACGAGTCCGGCGCGCATATTGTCTTTAGCATTGCAAGGCGGGTTCCTCCTCCGAATATTTCATAGAAGATTTTGAACACAAGGATAGTGTCTGGCTCTGCAAAATAAGTTCCACATACCACCGTAGAGAGAATAACATTTACACAAGTTCAACCTGCTGACTTATTCCATGGCGTGACATCACACCACGGCCAAGCCTTTATTCGAATCATTTTCACTGTCCCACCTTAGTGCGTTTAGCGAGGCGGTTTCCTTGGCACGTCTTGTCAAAGCAGAGATCGTGTCCCCTTATTCCGGGATTCTCATCAATACGGGCGTGGGTAACCCAACCGCGCCATTGATTACGGCGCTTGGGAGATAAGCGAGTTTTATCAGGCCGGTGGGGACGATAGCTTTGTCCGTCCATATAAGGGATAAGGATCCACTTTTTCACACACGCCTTCTTCCTCCTTTGCTTATCCATTTCCGCGCACTCGCCCAAGTCCGCACATCCCACCTCAACCTTCTCCAACTATGTCCGGAGCGGGAGGCAAGTGGATGGCCTCCTCCGTCACGGAGGGGCACATCAAAAAGCTGCGGAAGGCCGGATACTTGTCCGACGACATCGCGCATAGGCTCCCCAACATGGGGCAGCTCATCCCCACTCCCAGGCCCCATGAGAGGGTGGTATTCCGCCCCCACTTCCTCCGCGGACTAGGGTTTCCACTTCACCCATTTGTCCGGGGGCTCATGTTCTACTACGGCCTAGATTTCCATGATCTAGCCCCGAATTTCATCCTCAACATCTCGGCGTTTATCGTCGTGTGCGAGGCCTTCCTCTGCATCCAGCCCCACTTCGGCTTATGGCTGAAGACCTTCAATGTCAAGCCGAAGGTAGTGGGCGGCCGCCAAGCGGAGTGCGGAGGTGCCATGGCAGGCAAGATGGCCAACGTCCTATGGCTCGACGGCTCCTTCGTGGAGACCATAAAGGGGTGGCAATCGGGGTGGTTCTACATCACCGAGCCGCGCGAATCTCAATGGGCGGCGGCCCCCGAATTCCGATCTGGCTTCCCTACACGGCTCACCTCATGGAAATAGACGGGCCTGACGTGGGGTAATTCGGAAGAGCTGACCGGACTCCAAAGCTGCGTCCGAAACCTGGTGGACAAGAACCTCAAGCTTGTCAACGTAATCCAGGTGATGCTCATCCGCCGGATTCTCCCATGCCAGCAATGGGCCTTCAACTTGTGGGAGTTTGATCCGGCACAACACCGAACCTTGAGACGGCTCTTCGACACTACGTACGAAGATGCCTGGAAGGTGCTGTTCAAGGGCGCCGAAGCTCCCGCATCCGCTACCAAAGATCGCAGATTCAGCTCGCAGCATCAAGCCAGCGAGGTAAGTTATTTTACCCTTTACGGGACTCTTTTTTCATAGTTTGACTCTTTGCGGGATCTAAAACTCCCTTACCTTTGACAGATCGGTGAAGACGCCCGGACAGATCGACCGTCTGCTCCTTGCCGAAGACCCAGCGGACGCCCAATTGACGGGGCTGCTGGTTCCGGCACCTCACATGGTGCCGGAAAATAAGGCCAAGAAGAAGGCCACGGGAACTCGAAGGAGTTCCCGGCGCCAGGTGCTGTCGGACTCATCGTCTGATGACGCCGAGGCGGACTCATCCACGAAGACGAGGAGGAGGAAAAATAGGCCTCTCCCCCAGCGGGGGGAGAGAAGAAAAGGAAGGCCGCCCCAACTGGGGAGGCCGAAGGGTCCAAGAAGGGAAGGACCCTTCTTCTGGACTACACCGCCAATGCCGATGACGGCGAAGAGGGGTGTGATCCAAGGACCAAGCCCCTGGCGAAATTGTAAGTGTCCGGACACCAGAATAACTCATGGCGTTCCATTTGTCGCACAACATCTTATAACTCCGAATATAACCATGCAGCCCGCCCAAGAATAGCACCTCACTTCCGACCGCCTCGTCTCCTCCCGCCGCGGATGACGCCGGGGTGGAGTCCCAAAAGGGGCCTAGCCAGGAGGAGGTGGCCCTGGAGGCGCCGCAAGGCGACCTCCCGGAATCCGGGCTCAAAGGGGATAAAACCCCGAAGGGCTTCAAGTCCGGCCCTGTCCTCTCCCGTTGTCCTTGGTGTCCGAATTACCAGGGCTCTTGGTCATGTTGTTACTGCCAGCTAGCCAGCTGTCCTCTCCCGTGCAAAAGCGGGTCATGAGTGTTGTAAGGGCTGCCATGGATTTCGGCTTTTCCCGTCCTAGGTGCCGGGCAAGCCACTCATCGCGGATGTTGTGTTTGAAGGCTGCAAGGGTCTTTGCATCCGGACAATCGACGATTTGATTTTTCTTGGTTAGGAACCGTGTCCAGAATTGTCTGGCCGATTCCTCTGGCTGCTGAATTATGTGGCTTAGGTCATCAGCTGTAACACCCCGGAAGTAACTTTCCATATTTGTAACTCCGACTCTTGCCATTTTCGGCTTTGATATATGATATTCCCTCCGTGGTTGGGTTTTTCTCCATTTTGCATTTTGCTCGTGTCATGCATTTTATATTATGTCATCATGTGCATCGCATTTGCATACGTGTTCGTCTCATGATACCGAGCATTTTTCCGTTGTCCGCTTTTGCAATCCGACACTCCTATCTCCCCGGCGGTCCTTTTACGCTTTTTCCGTGTGCGGGTATTAAACCTTCTCGAAATGGACCGAGGTTTGTCTAGTGGCCTTGGTATAACACCCGGAGACCACCGGTCAAGTTTCGGGTCATTTGGAGCTCGTTTGGTACTCCAACGGTTAACCGCACCTTCGCAAAGGCCTCTTTTAAGTTGCAGCCCAACACCCTTTCAAAACAGCCCAATAACCCATCTAAGTCACCTCCATGCTCTCCGTCGTTCGATCACGATCGTGTGGGCGAAAACTACACCTCATTTGGACTCTCCTAGCTCCCTCTATGCCTATTTAAGCAAACCTCCCCGAAATTCCGGATCATCCTCTTCCGAAACCCTAGAAACGCGCTTCAAGCCGCGCCGGACGTGTCCGCCGCCAGCCGGACACGTCGCGCCGCCGCCGCGCCAATCGGAGGCGCCACGTAGCCGCCGCCGCATGCCGCACGGTTCATGAGCCCCATGAGCCAGGCCGGCCCACGGCCCGCTCGCCGCCGCCCGCGCGCTTCGGCCCGCTTCGCCCGCTCCTCCTCCGGCCCCTCGCCCGGCGACCTCCGCCCGCCGCGCGCTGGCCGGCGACCTCCGCCTGCCCGCCGCCCGCCCCCCTCCGCCCACCCGCCGCTGGCGCCGGCGCCTTCGCCGCCGGATCTCCTCGGCCGCCGGCCCGGCCCGTCGCGGCCGGCTCGGCGCCGGCCGGCCGCCGCCGCCCGCCATGCGAAGCTTCCTCCTCGCGCCGGCCGCCGCCCGACGCCCCGATCCGCCCGGATCGGCCCGATCAACCTCGAGCCGCGCCACCGTTGACCCTCGTCTCCCCTCTTTTCACTAAGTGTTGCATCTTCTATTAATTTCGTGCATTTTTCATCACGTTATATCTCCGCATCTGTAGATCCGTTTTTCGCGTATAATATGTCAAAATGTTCGCCTCGAAGAGTAGATCATTTCATTCCATTGCATCATTTTCATTTGAGCTCATCTTGATGCCCGAAATGCTGTTGGAAGAGTGCAAGGTGCTGTTAGTTTCTGATTTTTATCAGGAGTTGCACTTTTGTTAATTTTGCTATGATTAATATGTGCATCCTATGGAGTTGATTCCTACATGAGTTTTGTAAAATGCCATGTCATCTTTCCAGTGGTATATGCCATGTATTTTTGTGATATATGTGGTGACTAGCACAAGCATGCAAAGTAGGTGTCCCAATGTTGCTGATTTCAGCCCTGTTTTAGCTGATTTTGATGCCATGTTTGCTTGATGATACCGAGAGATCTATGCATATTTTGAGATACTTCAGTAAGGGTGTTTTGTAAAGCATGACTTGCTCTATCCATCCATGCCTTTTTTTGCAATTATGGGATGCCATAGCTTGAGTCAATCGAGCTCTACTTTTGCTACCAAATGATTCCTGGCAGATTGTATACGTGTTATTCAATTTTGCCTAGGATGTTGTGGTTGACCCGTATAGGCTATGTTAGTGTTCTTGCCATGGTTGTCTTCTATGTCATGTCTTTTTGATGTATGTATGCTTAGTTTATCATTTGAGGCTCTGTAGTGAGTGCATTGAGCTTGTTAACATGCCATCTCGTTATCAGTTTTTGACATGTCTAGTTGCTGAATCTGTTAACGAGACTTTCAATATTGACATGGGTGTTACTATATTTTCTAGTCCTTTTTGGCTTATGGTCAGTAAGGGACTTTTGAAATATGCTTTGAGTAGATTCATGCCATGCCATGTTTTGCTATTTTAAGTTCCTGTAGCATGTAGTTTTGATGCTCTGAACATTGCAACCTGTTACTGTTTTTGCCATGTCCAGCCTGTTACTTTGAGCACTTTTGCCATGCTTGTTTGAACCTGTTATGATGTGAACTAGCCGTAGCTCAGTGCTCATCTTTTGTCGAGCATCATGTGTAGATCACTGCCATGTGCTTTGTTGTTACGTTTGGGTGCAGTAGCTTAATTATTTGTTGCTTGCTAAGTGGCATCATGCTGTTAATGGCAGATTTGCGCCAATCTTGTTTTGCTTGCCATTTCCAAACCGTGCATCCGATTCCGGTGATCTTTATATCGATTTCAACCGAAATCATCTCATCTTTCCAGTGGCATTCTTGGTTTGCCAAGTTGATGCCTGGTTCATCATTTTCCTTCCGGAGTGCACATACGCATTGCATATCGCATCATGCATATCATGTCATGTTTTGCATCATGTGGATTGTGCATTGCACCGTGATTTATTGTGGTTCCTTTGTTTGTGTTGTTGTTTTGGGTAGAGTCGGAGACGAGTACGTGAACGAGGAGCCTGTTGAGAACGCCGAGGATCAAGCTTTCGACAACTCGAGAACATTGCGAGCAAGATGACCATACCTCGAAATCACTTCTATCTTTGCTATGCTAGTTGCTCGCTCTTTTGCTATGCCTATGCTGCGATGCCTACCACTTGCTATATCATGCCACCCATATTGCCATGTCAGCCTCTAACCATCCTTTCCTAGCAAACCGCTGATTGGCTATGTTACCGCTTGCTCAGCCCTCTTATAGCGTTGCTAGTTGCGGTGAAGCTGAAATTTGTTCCTTGTTGAACATGGAGATGTTGTTCCTCTTGGAACATGTTTACTTGTTGGGGCTATCACAATATATAAATATATCTGCTATGTTTAACACATCTATATACTTGGTAAAGGGTGGAAGGCTCGGCCTTATGCCCGGTGTTTTGTTCCACTCTTGCCACCCTAGTTTCCGTCATACCGTATTATGTTCCTTGATTTTATGTTCTTACACGGTTGGGTGATTTATGGGACCCCTTGACAGTTCGCTTTGAATAAGACTTGTCCAGAAGGCCCAACTTTGGTTTTACCATTTGCCACCTAAGCCTTTTCCCGGGTTTTCGCGAGCCGAGGGTCATCTTTATTTTAAACCCGGGCCAGTTCTCCTCCGATTGCTGGTCCAACCTGGCGATGTCCGGCGCCTGGGCAATCCAGGGTTTATGCCAACCCGACGCCTTGCCCATCCGGTGCCCCGAGAACGAGATATGTGCAGCTCCTATCGGGATTTGTCGGCACATTCGGGTGGCTTTGCTGGTCTTGTTTTATTGCTGTCGAAATGTCTTGTAGTCCGGGATTCCGAGATTGATCGGGTCTTCCCGTAGAAGGAATAATCCTTCGTTGACCGTGAGAGCTTATAATGGGCT
This sequence comes from Aegilops longissima, assembly GCA_021605205.1. Classification (NCBI taxonomy): domain Eukaryota; kingdom Viridiplantae; phylum Streptophyta; class Magnoliopsida; order Poales; family Poaceae; genus Aegilops; species Aegilops longissima. Next base: position 675,297,270 of record CM038682.1, on the reverse strand, counting down.
GTTGGGACACCCCGCAGGTAATATCTTTCAAAGCCGTGTCCATGGTTATGAGGCAGATGGGAATTTGTTAATGTCCGGTTGTAGATAACCTAAAGTTGACCTCAATAAAATACACCTCAACCGCGTGTGTAACCGTGATGGTCTCTTCTCGGCGGAGTCCGGGAAGTGAACACGGTGTTGGAGTTATGTCTGACGTAAGTAGTTCAGGATCACTTCTTGATCAATACTAGTTTCTCGACCGTGCTTTGCTTCTCTTCTCGCTCTCTTTTGCGTTGTAGCCACCATATATGCTAGTCGCTTGCTGCAGCTCAACTTTACTACCATGTCCTCCTAAAGCTTAAATAGTCTTGATCTCGGGTGTGAGATTGTTGAGTCCCCGTGGCTCACAGATACTTCCAAACACAGTTGCAGTGTTCCGATGAGGCCGGTCAGATGATTCCACCGAGCTCAAGTGGGAGTTCGACGAGGAACGTGGTCGTTACTATGTTTCGCTTCCAGATGATCAGTAGTGGTGCCCAGTTGGGACGATTCGGGATCTGTGTTAGCTTGTGGGTCTTCTTTATTTTGGTTCCGTAGTCGGACCTTGAGTGTACTCTGAATGATGTATGTTTAATTATGTCTGTGTGACGTGGCGATTGTAAGCCAACTATGTACCTTCTCCTTAAATTATTACATGGGTTGTGTGAAGATTACCTCACTTGCGACATTGCTTTCAATGCGGTTATGTTTCTAAGTCGTGCCTCGACACACGGGAGATATAGCCGCATCGGGCGATATAAGTTGGTAATCGAGCCTTCCCGACTTAGGAGCCCCTACTTGATTGTTTGTTGACGTTGTTGAGTCTAGAATGGAAAATGTTTTGAGTCTTAGGATTATATATATCGGAGAGATAGGAATTCTTTTGCTTCCCATTCCTTCGACCTTCCGGTGAGGTATCCCGACGAGAGTTTTGACTCTTCTCTTCTCAAATTTCACTAAAATTTTTTAGGATCACGTGGGTATCTTGGAATCGTTCGATGGTTTTGTGACGAGAACATTGTTCTTGGTGCCTCCCGACATTTAGGGGTTGTGGCGGTGTCCCGGGAGTTGAGCTCCGAGGTGTTGTCGCCACAATTTTATCGTTGCAGTTCTAGAATACGAGTTTTGCCGACATCGAAATCTCTTTTGTGCAGTTGTTGGTGAGATAACCCCGATAGCCCAAAGATCTTGTGGCGAAAAGGGAGTATTGCCATGACTTGCATAACGGATGTTTTTCAAGGTCGAGGTACACGATTTCGAGGATTTCTTGGTTATGTGTTGACGGATGGATACAGCTGGATCTAGGTATTGTTAGTTTGGGTGATATATTTTGTGTCCCTGTATCCCCAACACCAGATTGCATAACCAGAAAGTTTCGGAGTTTATAGGTGGGAATTCTAGTAGCTTACAGTGATATTCTTTCCGGATGATGTATGATTTGAGATTGGGGTTCAACGTCTAGTGGTCCGCCCATTCACGGTCGATTTACGATGGTCGCGAGACGCCTTAAAGAATCCTTGGCTATGCTGATTCGGGACGCCTTGTTAGTCATTCGTGACGTCCGCTATACGTCAGGTCCGTGTGGGCCCCACCACTAACACTTTGGGCGAAATCTCTATCATGTGTTTGTTCCGGCTCATTCTAGAAGCCAACCTTTTGTTTTCAGTTATGATATTCGATTTGTTTCTAAGGCAGATGTTGTTTCCATATCTTTATCTAAGTGGCTTCTCACTTTAATGGACGTGTGATGATTAACTTTGGAATTCATTCGTTCATTCTTGTTCGAATGTTTATTGTGAAGACTATATGTTGCAATTTCTATCCGTTGATTCTACTTATCAATTTGTCTATCAAAGGACTAACGGATGTCACCTCTTCAGATGGCTCCGCCAACGCAGCGTCGAATCCGGATCGCAATGATGGGGATCAGTCGAATCCTCCACCTCCACCTCCGCCTCCAGAGGCCTGGCAAGCTATTATGGCAGCCACCAATGCCAATGCTCAGATGATTTTGCAGCTCTTGCAAGAACGTACTCAGGGGCAAGGCAATCAAGGCAATCAAGGCAATCAAGGCAATCAAGGTCAAGGCAACAATCAGCCACACTTTGCTACTCTCAGTCAGTTTCTCGCTAATCAGCCGAAGTCTTTCAGTTTCTGTGTTGAGGCAACAGACGCTGATGATTGGTTAGTGGACATCTGCAAGCACTTTGACTGTAGCAATGTCAGACCTGAGGACTTTGTCAAGTTTGCATCGTTTCAACTCAAGGATCAAGCTGCTGAGTGGTTCCAGCAATACAAAGATTCCAGAGGAGGTCGTGTCATTACCTGGGATGAGTTCCGCCGTGATTTCCGAGCTCATCACATTCCGAAGAGTGTTGTTGAGAGCAAGCGTGAGGAGTTCCGCAATCTCAAGCAAGGCACCTTGTCTGTCTATCAATACAATATCCAGTTCCAGAAGCTCGCTGCTTTGCTAAGCAAGATGTACCTGATGAAAGGAGTATGATCTATCAGTTCAGGGGTGGTCTGAGAGAGGATCTGCAATTACCTCTTGTGCTGTTTGAGCCAGATAAGTATGATGATTTCTACAACATGGCACTCAAGCAAGAAGCAGCACAACTCAAATGCGAGGCTTCTAAGAAGAGAATTAGGGATGCAGTTCAGTCCTCCTCGTCCTCTCAAGTGGCAGCCAAGCAGCAGAAGTTTTATCTGCCCCCTCCTCCGCTCCGTCGGCCTTACCAGCAGAAGAACTCAGGTGGCCGTGGATCTTCCCACCCACCCAACCCAAGCTATCGTAACAAGTCTAATTCTCAAGCTCCAAGGTCAAGTGCTCCTTACCACCGTCCGCTCGAGGTCACTTGCAACAAGTGTCGCAGAAGGGTCACTATGCTAACAAGTGCTTCAACCAGAGGCGTCTTCCGCCTCCTCCTCCGTGAAATCTTCCAGCAATGCGGTGGTCAAGCATAATCCAAGTCTGCAAGGTGAATATGATGAATGCAGCTCAAGCGGAGGAATCTTGATGTGATCATGGGTAATCTTCGATTAATGATATTCCGCAAAAGTCTTATTTGATCTTGGTGCATCTATTTCTTTCATATCAAGACCTTTTGCATCCATGAACAATTTGCATACTGTTGATCTGCCTAAACCAATAGCGGTTTCCTCTCCGGTTTGTTCATGAATACAAAATGATGGCCCCGGATGTTTCTATCAAGATGGGAGATTATAGATTTCTCGCTAAACCAATGGTTCTTGGTGACTCGGACATTGATCTTATTCTCGAATGGATCGGCTTTATCAAGACAAAGCTCAGCTTGATTGTGCTGCTGTGGAAATTCAATTGACTCATTCTTCTAATGATGTGATCATTTATGCCTCTCGTGATGAAACTATTCGCTTGTTTTCTCTCAATGAGAAGGGCGAATTGAATGCCATCTCTCGATTCCAATCGCTTGTGAGTACCAAGATGTCTTTCCGAAGAGCTTCCGGTATGCCTCCTCATCGCCGCCGAGTTCGTTATCGATCTTGAGCCTGCATCGAACCCGCTTGCAAGCGCCCATACAAGCTTGGACCTGATGAGCTGAGGGAATTGAAGAAGCAGCTCGATGAACAAGAGCGTCGGGTTTGATCGCATCGAGTTCATCTCCTTGGGGTTGTGGTGTTCTTTTGTCCGGAAGAAGGATGGCTCGACCGACTTTGCGCCGATTACCGCCCATTGAATAAGAAGACAATCAAGAACAAGTATCCACTTCCCAACATCAATGAGCTTTTCGAGCAACTCAAAGGTGCTACAGTGTTCTCTAAGCTTGACCTTCGATGGGGTATCATCAGATTCGATTCGTGAACAAGATATTCCCAAGACAGCATTCGAACAAGCTTTGGTTCTTATGAATATACCGTCATGTCTTTCGCCTTGTCAATGCTCCTCCAACTTTCTCTCGGATGATGAACTTCATATTCAATCCTTACACCAATGAATTCGCCTTGGTCTATCTTGATGATATTTTGGTCTTCCAAGAATAAGAAGGATCATGCCAAACATTTGAGATTGGTGCTAGACAAGCTCAGAGAGTACCAATTCTATGCTAAGTTCTCCAAATGTGAATTCTGGCTTGATGAAGTGCTTTATCTTGGTCATATCATCTCGCCTAAGGGCATCGCTGTTGATCCCGAGAAGGTGTCCGCAATTGTGAATTGGGAACCTCCTCGAATGTCAAGCAGCTCCGCAGCTTTCTTGGTCTTGCAAGCTATTGTCAAGGTTTGTTGAGAACTTCTCCAAGATTGCAAAGCCTCTTTCCAACCTTCTCCGAAGCAAGTGAAATATGTCCGTCTCCCGAGTGTGACGTTGCTTTCAAGACTCTCAAAGAGAAACTCGTCACAGCCCTGCTCGACTCCTCCGATGAATCCAAGCCTTTTGAAGTGTTCTCGTGATGCTTCCCTTCAAGGTCTCGGTGCTGTGTTAATGCAAGAGAAGAGAGTTGTGGCTTATACCTCTCGCCATTGAAGCCCAACGAGAAGAACTACCCCACTCACGATCTTGAGTTGGCGGCAGTTGTCCATGCTTTGATTACTTGGAGACATCTCTTGTTGGGAAGGAAAGTGGACATTTTCACCGATCACAAGAGTCTCAAGTACATCTTCACTCAGCCCAACCTCAACCTCAGTGCAGACTCGATGGGTCGAAATGATTCAAGAGTACAACCCAAGTATTGAGTATACTCGGGCAAAGCCAATGTCATTGCAGACGCTTTGAGCAGGAAAGCTATCGCAACAGCCTAATCCTCAAGCCCTTTCACCGGATCTCTCGTGAATCTTTCCGCAAGCTGAATCTTCAAGTTGTCCTCAAGGCTTTCTTGCCAACCTCATAGTCTCTCCTACTTTGGAAGATCAGATTCGTGAGGCTCAACTTCGGATGCCATGGTGAAGAAAGTGAAACGTGGTATCGATAAGGGCATTTCCAAGTACAAGTGCTTCCATGTTGATGACAAAGACACTCTGTTCTTTGAGGACCGGATTGTGGTTCCTAAGGGTGATCTCGAGAAAAGTCATTATGAACGAGGCTCACAATTCGCTTCTATCCATTCATCCCGAAGTACGAAGATGTACCATGACCTCAAGCAGTCATATTGGTGGACTCGAATGAAGCGAGAAATTGCTCAATTCGTGAATGAGTGTGATGTCTGCAGAAGAGTGAAAGCAGAACACCAAAGACCAGCTGGTCTCCTTCAACCTCTTGCTATTCCTGAATGGAAGTTTGATCATATTGAAATGGACTTCGTGACTGGCTTTCCAAAGTCCAAGCGTGGAAATGATGCTATCTTCGTTGTCATTGACAAGCTTACTAAAGTGGCTCATTTTCTTCCTATCAAAGAATCCATCACTGCAGCTCAGTTGGCAGAGCTATACACCTCCAGGATTGTCTCCTTGCACGGCATTCCTCAAGTGATCTCTTCAGACCGTGGCAGCATCTTTACCTCCAAGTTCTGGGAGTCTTTTCAGAAGGCCATGGGCACCAACATTCGCTTCAAAGACAGCTTTCCATCCTCAAACAAGTGGCCAAGTCGAGCGAGTTAATCAAATTCTTGAAGATATGCTCGTGGCTTGTGTCATTTCTTTCGGTATGAAGTGGGAAGATTGTCTTCCTTATGCCGAAGTTCTCCTACAACAACAGCTTCCAAGCAAGTTCGGCAAGGCCCCATTCGAAATTCTCTATGGCGAAAGTGCCGCATCTCTCAATTGGTGCGAGACAGGTGAACGCCAACTTCTTGGCAATGACTTGATCACGTATGTAAGAAATGTGCAAGGTCATTCGTGAGAATCTCAAAGCCGCATAATCGCGCCTGGAAGAGCTATTATGATGATAAGCACCGTGATGTGGCTTTTGAAATCGGAGACCATGTCTACCTCCGTCTCTCCAATGAAAGGAACTCGCCGCCGGTATCAAAGGGAAGCTTGCCCCTAGATACGTGGGTCCTTTCAAGATCATTGGGAAAAGAGGCGATCTCGCCTATCAACTTGAGCTTCCATCCAACTTTGCAAATGTGCACGATGTGTTTCACGTGTCACAGCTTCGCAAGTGCTTCAAGACTCTGAACGCACTATCAACTTCAAGAGATTGACCTTCAAGAAGATCTCTTATCATGAGCACCCGCTGCTATTCTTGAAGAAACCGAGCGCAAGACTCGCAACAAGTCAATCAAATTCCTGAAAGTGAAGTGGTCACACCATTCCGACCGAGAAGCTACCAGGAGCGCGAGGATCACCTCCGCTCGAGTATCCGGAGTTCTTTCAGTCCTAGATCTCGGACGAGATCCTCTTGTAGTGGTGGAGTGTTGTAACACCCCGAAGTAACTTTCCATATTTGTAACTCCGACTCTTGCCATTTTCGCTTTGATATATGATATTCCTCCGTGGTTGGGTTTTCTCCATTTTGCATTTTGCTCGTGTCATGCATTTTATATTATGTCATCATGTGCATCGATTTGCATACGTGTTCGCCTCATGATTCCGAGCATTTTTCCCGTTGTCCGCTTTTGCAATCCGACACTCCTATCTCCCCGGCGTCCTTTTACGCTTTTTCCGTGTGCGGGTATTAAACCTTCTCGAAATGGACCGAGGTTTGTCTAGTGGCCTTGGTATAACACCCGAGACCACCGGTCAAGTTTCGGTCATTTGGAGCTCGCTTGGTACTCCAACGGTTAACCGCACCTTCGCAAAGGCCTCTTTTAAGTTGCAGCCCAACACCCCTTCAAAACAGCCCAATAACCCATCTAAGTCACCTCCATGCTCTCCGTCGCTCGATCACGATCGTGGGTAAAACTACACCTCATTTGGACTCTCCTAGCTCCTCTATGCCTATTTAAGCAAACCTCCCCAAATTCCGGATCATCCTCTTCCCAAACCCTAGAAACCGCCTCAGACGCCGCGGGGACGTGTCCGCCGCCAGCGGACACGTCGCGCCGCCGCCGCGCTAATCGGGAGGCGCCACGGTCCCGCCGCACACTGGGCTCGCTGGCCTGCTGAGCCCACGCAGCCCTCCCGCCCGCCTGCCTCGCCGCCCGCCCCTTCGGCCTGCTCGCCCGCTCCTCCTCCGGCCCCTCGCCCGGCGACCTCCGCCCGCCGCGCTCGCCCTCGCGGCGACCTCCGACTGCCCCGCGCTGCCGCCCTCCGCCGCCGACCGCCGCGCCGGCGCCTCGCCAGCCGGATCTCCTCGGCCCTTGCGCCCGGCCCGTCGCGCCCGGCTCCGGCCGGCCGACGCCGCGCCCGCCAAGAGCTTCCTCCTCTCCGCGGCCGCCGCCTGACGCCCCGATCCGCCCGGATCGGCCCGATCAACCTCGAGCCGCGCCACCCGCTGACCTCGTCTCCCCTCTTTTTCACTAAGTGTTGCATCTTCTATTAATTTCGTGCATTTTCATCACGCTATATCTCCGCATCCGTAGATCCATTTTTCGCGATAATATGTCAAAATGTTCGTCTCGAAGAGTAGATCATTTCATTCCATTGCATCATTTTCATTTGAGCTCATCTTGATGCCCGAAATGCTGTTGGAAGAGTGCAAGGTGCTGTTAGTTTCTGATTTTTATCAGGAGTTGCACTTTTGTTAATTTTGCTATGATTAATATGTGCATCCTATGGAGTTGATTCCTACATGAGTTTTGTAAAATGCCATGTCATCTTTCCAGTGGTATATGCCATGTATTTTTGTGATCTATGTGGTGACTAGCACAAGCATGCAAAGTAGGTGTCCTAATGTTGCTGATTTCAGCCCTGTTTTAGCTGATTTTGATGCCATGTTTGCTTGATGATACCGAGAGATCTATGCATATTTTGAGATACTTCAGTAAGGGTGTTTTGTAAAGCATGACTTGCTCTATCCATCCATGCCTTTGTTTGCAATTATGGGATGCCATAGCTTGAGTCAATCGAGCTCTACTTTTGCTACCAAATGATTCCTGGCAGATTGTATACGTGTTATTCAATTTTGCCTAGGATGTTGTGGTTGACCATATAGGCTATGTTAGTGTTCTTGCCATGGTTGTCTTCTATGTCATGTCTTTTTGATGTATGTATGCTTAGTTTATCATTTGAGGCTCTGTAGTGAGTGCATTGAGCTTGTTAACATGCCATCTCGTTATCAGTTTTGACATGTCTAGTTGCTGAATCTGTTAACTAGACTTTCAATATTGACATGGGTGTTACTATATTTTCTAGTCCTTTTGGCTTATGGTCAGTAAGGGACTTTTGAAATATGCTTTGAGTAGATTCATGCCATGCCATGTTTTGCTATTTTAAGTTCCTGTAGCATGTAGTTTTGATGCTCTGAACATTGCAACCTGTTACTGTTTTTGCCATGTCCAGCCTGTTACTTTGAGCACTTTTGCCATGCTTGTTTGAACCTGTTATGATGTGAACTAGCCGTAGCTCAGTGCTCATCTTTTGTCGAGCATCATGTGTAGATCACTGCCATGTGCTTTGTTGTTACGTTTGGGTGCAGTAGCTTAATTATTTGTTGCTTGCTAAGTGGCATCATGCTGTTAATGGCAGATTTGCGCCAATCTTGTTTTGCTTGCCATTTCCAAACCGTGCATCCGATTCCGTGATCTTTATATCGATTTCAACCGAAATCATCTCATCTTTCCAGTGGCATGCTTGGTTTGCCAAGTTGATGCCTGGTTCATCATTTTCCTTCCGAGTGCACATACGCATTGCATATCGCATCATGCATATCATGTCATGTTTTGCATCATGTGGATTGTGCATTGCACCGTGATTTATTGTGGTTCCTTTGTTTGTGTTGTTGTTTTGGGTAGAGTCGGAGACGAGTACGTGAACGAGGAGCCTGTTGAGAACGTTTTCGAGGATCAAGCTTTCGACAACTCGAGAACATTGCGTGCAAGATGACCATACCTCGAAATCACTTCTATCTTTGCTATGCTAGTTGCTCGCTCTTTTGCTATGCCTATGCTGCGATGCCTACCACTTGCTATATCATGCCACCCATATTGCCATGTCAGCCTCTAACCATCCTTTCCTAGCAAACCGTTGATTGGCTATGTTACCGCTTGCTCAGCCCTCTTATAGCGTTGCTAGTTGCGTGTGAAGCTGAAATTTGTTCCTTGTTGAACATGGAGATGTTGTTCCTCTTTGGAACATGTTTACTTGTTGGGGATATCACAATATATAAATATATCTGCTATGTTTAACACATCTATATACTTGGTAAAGGGTGGAAGGCTCGGCCTTATGCCCGGTGTTTTGTTCCACTCTTGCCACCCTAGTTTCCGCCATACCGTGTTATGTTCCTTGATTTTATGCTCTTACACGGTTGGGTGATTTATGGGACCCCTTGACAGTTCGCTTTGAATAAGACTTGTCCAGAAGGCCCAACTTTGGTTTTACCATTTGCCACCTAAGCCTTTTCCCCGGGTTTCGCGAGCCCGAGGGTCATCTTTATTTTAAACCCCGGCCAGTTCTCCTCCGATTGCTGGTCCAACCTGGCGATGTCCGCGCCCCTGGGCAATCCAGGTTTATGCCAACCCGACGTCTTGCCCATCCGGTGTGCCCGAGAACGAGATATGTGCAGCTCCTATCGGGATTTGTCGGCACATTCGGGTGGCTTTGCTGGTCTTGTTTTATTGCTGTCGAAATGTCTTGTAGTCCGGGATTCCGAGATTGATCGGGTCTTCCGGTAGAAGGAATAATCCTTCGCTGACCGTGAGAGCTTATAATGGGCTGTTGGGACACCCTGCAGGTAATATCTTTCAAAGCCGTGCCCGCGTTATGAGGCAGATGGGAATTTGTTAATGTCCGTTGTAGATAACCCAAAGTTGACCTCAATAAAATACACATCAACGGCGTGTGTAACGTGATGGTCTCTTCTCGCGGAGTCCGGGAAGTGAACACGGTGTTGGAGTTATGTCGACGAAGTAGTTCAGGATCACTTCTTGATCAATACTAGTTTTCGACCGTGCTTTTGCTTCTCTTCTCGCTCTCTTTTGCGTTGTAGCCACCATATATGCTAGTCGCTTGCTGCAGCTCAACTTTACTACCATGTCCTCCCTAAAGCTTAAATAGTCTTGATCTCGCTGGTGTGAGATTGCTGAGTCCCGTGGCTCACAGATACTTCAAACACAGTTGCAGGTTCCGATGAGGCGGTGCAGGATGATTCCACCGAGCTCAAGTGGGAGTTCGACGAGGAACGTGGTCGTTACTATGTTTCGTTTCAGATGATCGTAGTGGTGCCCAGTTGGGACGATTCGGGATCTGTGTTAGCTTTGGGGTATCTTCTTTATTTTGGTTCCGTAGTCGGACCTTGAGTGTACTCAATGATGTATGTTTAATTATGTCTTGTGTGACGTGGCGATTGTAAGCCAACTATGTACCCTTCTCCTTAAATTATTACATGGGTTGTGTGAAGATTACCTCACTTGCGACATTGCTTTCAATGCGGTTATGCCTCTAAGTCGTGCCTCGACACGTGGGAGATATAGCCGCATCGGGGGCGTTACATCAGCGTCTGGTGGTCGCACATATGTGCCCTGGAAATTGTCGAGGAATGCGACTTCCAGGTCTTCCCAACAACAAATTGACTCTGCTGGCAAGCTGTTAAGCCAATGCCGGGCTGGTCCTTTAAGCTTGAGTGGGAGGTATTTGATGGCGTGTAGATCATCACCGCGGGCCATGTGGATGTGAAGGAGATAGTCCTCGATCCAAATCGTAGGATCTGTTGTGCCATCGTATGATTCAATGTTTACGGGTTTGAAACCCTCAGGGATTTTGAGGGAGTCCTGGATTAGGGGGTGTCCGGATAGCCGAACTACCACCGTTGGCCGGACTCCTGGACTATGAAGATACAAGATTGAAGACTTCGTCCCGTGTCCGGATGGGACTTTCCTTGGTGTGGAAGGCAAGCTTGGCGATACGGATATGTAGATCTCTTACCATTGTAACCGACTCTGTGTAACCCTAACCCTATCCGGTGTCTATATAAACCGGAGGGTTTTAGTCCGTGGACGAACAACAATCATACCATAGGCTAGCTTCTAGGGTATAGCCTCCTTGATCTCGTGGTAGATCCACCCTTGTACTACCCATATCATCAATATTAATCAAGCAGGAGTAGGGTTTTACCTCCATCGAGAGGGCCCGAACCTGAGTAAAAACATCGTGTCCCTTGTCTCCTGTTACCATCCGCCTAGACGCACAGTTCGGGACCCGATTCGAGATCCGCCGGTTTTGACAATCGACATTGGTGCTTTCATTGAGAGTTCCTCGCGGCGTCGCTGTCGAAGGATGCCTCATCCCATCTTTTAAAGACGGCACTGCTGTTAAAGGAGCTTTGGCCACCGCCAAACTCTCCGGCTAGGCGGTTTTCTTATGACCGCTGCTCGTCATTACCGACGATGACTTCTCGTCATCGAAAGCAATCTTCACTTAACTCGAACTCGCCGAAGCAGTTAGATCCGATGGAGCTCTCTTCCTTGAACGAAGCCTTTGATCGATCGCACTCGAGTCGCTATAGACTACGATCAGATCGGGCCTAAAACCGATCTGAGAGAGATCAACTCTCCCCAGGATACCCACCACGTTGCTGTGGTAGAGGAACAATACGGCGACTCTTCTCCTACCTTACGGACTAGCTATGTCCGGATTCCTGACCCCTCCATGCTGGATTGACGCGGAGGGGAGGACACCACTCAAGCCCTGAACTTAAAGTCAGGCAACATGCTAGATTCATTGGACAACCTCCAAGAACCCAAGCTTCCAAGTTCGGAAACTTCTTGGCCCCTGAATCTTAGATCGGACGGGGTTCAGAATTTAACTCCACGCGCCCACCCAAACATAAGCGATCTATCCCAAATCCGGCAAGAGCCCGGTGAAACAGTACATCATTACTGAGCCAGATTCCTCCTGGTTATGGACAGGATAAAGGACTGCCGTAAGGAGGACGCAATCTCACTCTTCTGCAATAATTGCACGGACAAGGGAATCCTAAACGCCATAATTCGTCATGAAATTACACGCTTCACTGGCTTGGCGTCCATAGTACGAAAGTACCGCGCGATGGAGAGCGCCTGGAAAACCGAAATCAAATTTTAGGATAATCCGGCCCAGAATACGACCCTAGTCCGAAATAAAAGGGTGCATCATCACCAGGCACCCGGGTTACATACATAAAAGCAAACCCCCCAAGGGCATGGAACCGTACTGGAGGGATGGCTCAATGGACCCTACAAAATTCATAGCACAGAGGGTGCCACTCCAACTCATAGCCTTAGAGCATGTTGGATACTATGGCAGGTGGCCAAAAGTGGCGAAGAGCTCTTAGCTCTAGAGCACCAGCCCAGCAATACCAGTACGGTATTAATAGTCTTCGAGACTTTCACATCAAATAATATGCGGAAGCGAACACTCCACAGCCTTGCCGAAGTCTACCAGATAGCAACAATAAATCCATGGAGTTACATGGCTATTAGCTTTAACGCCAGTGACGAACCTAAGTTCCGAACAGCCCAAGCACCAGCCGCATTGGTCCTCAGTCCAATAGTGGACGGCTTTCGCCTTACCAAGGTACTCATGGATGGCGGTAGGGATTAAACCTCATCTACGAGGAAACCCTTCAAAAAATGGAAATAGACTGGAGCCGCATTGAGCGAAGCAGCACAACCTTTAGAGGAATAATGCCCAGTCGGGAAGCATGCTGTATAGGAAAGATCACACTAGATGTGGTGTTCGGCACGCCGGAAAATTATAGGTCCGAGGAGGTCACATTCCAAGTGGCCCCGTTCAGCAGCGGATACCACGCCTATTAGGGCGAGAGGCATTCACAATTTTTCAAGCTATACCCCATTACGGGTACATGAAGCTCAAAATGCCTGCATCCAACGGAATTATCACTCTCGCTAGTGACTCGGACATAGCGCCCGCTACCGAAAATAAAACATCCGCACTTGCCCTTGAGGTACTATCCAAGCCCTAGCGGCAGAGGAACTCATCGCTGCGCCCACGGTGGACAGGGACGATGTGATACTCGATAAGAGATCCAAGTCCACCTCTTTAAACCGCGCATTTAAATAGTCAAATTCCAAGTCCATCCAACGGACCCTACAAAGACGGCCTCCATCGGGCACAATTAAACCCCGACGTGGACGCCAGACACGAGAATTCCTACGCTAAAATTGGGACATTTTGCCCGGCACCCTTCGACATGCCAGAATCCCAAGCCGCTTACAGAGAGCACAGCCTAAATATCCTAAAAGGATTCAAGCCATTCAAACAAGCTCTTGGCTTTCTCTGAACCCAAGAGACAAGCCATGGGAGAAGAGCTAGCCAAACTATTGGAGGCCGGATTCATCAGAGACATTAAACATCCGGACTAGCTAGCAAACCTGGTAATGGTACCAAAGAAGGACAAATCCTGGCGCCTATGTGTCGATTTTAAGGACCTTAACAAGGCTTGCCCAAAGGATCCTTCCTCCCCCAAGATCGATCAAATCATCGACGCTACCGCAGGACACGATTCATTGTGTTTCTCGACGATACTCCGCTACCACCAAATTAAGATGGCAGAGCTGCACCAAGCCGCAACGACATTCATCACTCCATACGCCCATTCGCTTCAACACAATGCCCTTTGGGCTCAAAAACGCCAGCGCAACATATCAACGCATGATTCGTATATGTCCGCAAACCAGATCGGCAAAACAGTGGAGGCATACGAGACGATGTGGTCACAAATCCAAGCATGTCGAAACCCTAGTCGACGACTTGAGGCTCACATTCGATAATCTCCGAACGTATGACATCAAGCTCAACCCGAAAAATGCGCTGCATCAGCCGGAAAGCTCTTTGGCTTCATTGTATCCGTAGAGGAATTGAAGCAAACCCAGCCAAGATCCGAGCTCTCACAATTGATATCCCCAAAGACCTCAAAAAAATACAAAATTGATCGATGCGTGGCGGCTCTAAGCCGCTTTATCTCCCGCTTAGGAGAAAAGGCATTACCCTTTATCGCCTCCTCCAAGCATCAACACTTCGAGTGGATTTGATGCTGCCACGGCCGGACTCAAGAAATCAAAGCCATATTGGCAACAACCGTTCTGGCGCGCCCAACATGGGCGAACCAATTCTATTATACATCGCAGCAACCCATCAAGTTGTAATCTGCGGTGCTCGTTGTCGAACGAGAAACGGACGGACACAAGTTCCTCTCCAAAACCAGTTTACTACGTGTCCACCGCCCTAACTCCATGCAAGTCACGGTACCCGCATTATCAAAAGATAGCATAAGCGGTGTTCATGGCATCCCGAAGCTGTGACACTACTTCCAAGAGTGTTCGATAACAGTAGAGCCTCCAAGTACCTCTTAATGACATTATAAACAATCGCTGACGAACGGGCCGGATTGCTAAATGGGCCATTGAGCTCCTCCCGCTCGACATAACCTACAAGCCACGGCGAAGCTATTAAGTCACAAGTTTGGCTGACTTCATCGCCGAATGGATGAAGCCAAACTCCCTAAAGAGTACGACGATATTCCAACTAGATCATGCACTTTGACGGCTCCAAAATGTTGGTCGGCTCGGGGCTGGCGCTGCTCGACGTCCCCAACCGGAGATACAGTCCAATACGCATTTCAAATAATGTACACGGACTCCAACAACGCAGCCGGATACGAGGCCCTTCTACATGGTCTCCGGATGGCGTCTCCATGGGCATTCAACGCCTAGAGGTGCGCGGGGATTCGAACCTCGCTATATCCCAAATAAATGGGGACTTTGATGCCAAGGATCCGAAAATGGCAGCTTATCGCAATGTCGTCCTTAAAATGTCAGCTCGGTTTGAGGGGCTCGAATTTCACCATATAGCCCGGGATAACAACCAGGCAGCAGACGTGTTGGCACGCATTGGCGCAAGGCGCGATGCCGTCCCCCCCCAACATTTTCCTAGAGAGCCATCCGTACTATGGGAGGGAGAGTCCGGAAATAACAACCCGGACCCAACAGCACTGCCCCATACCGAGCATTCCGACATAGTTGGTGGTCCCACCAACGAAATAACACCGCCAGCCCACGAATAATGGCAGTCATTGCCCTGCGGATGAACCATTCCTAGCCTACCTAACTAGGCAGGAACTTCTCGAGGACCAAAACGAGGCCCGCTGCATAGTGCGTCGGTTTAAAGCCTATAAGGTCCATGAGGGAGAGCTTTATAAGAAAAGCACAACCGGAGTCCTTCAAAGGTGTATCTCCGAAGAGGAAGGCGGAATCTCCTGGCTGAAGTTCACGCCAGACTCGGTGGGCACCATGCCGCAGCTCGGGCCCTTGTAGGCAAGGCCTTCCGTACAGGATTTTATTGGCCGACGGCCCGGGCAGATGCTCAGGACTTAGTCCAACGATGCGTCGGTTGCCAGCTCTTCGCTAATCAAAGCCACATGCCACCCACCGCCTCAAAACTATACCCATCACCGCCCTTCGCAGTCTGGGGCTTGACATGGTTGGACCCCTTAAAGGAGGAACCCACAAGCAAAAATACTTATTGGTCATGGTGGATAAATTCACCAAATGGATAGAGGCCAAGCTCAGAATACGGTCGAATCCGGACCGTGATAGACTTCATATCGTGGGTAGTACACCGTTACGGCGCCCTCCATAGCATCATCACCGATAACGACACTAACTTCACGGCCGACGAGGTCAAACTCGTGCAAAAACATGGGCATCAAGCTCGACCACGCTTCAGCCTATCACCCCCAAACTAACGGTCAAGTCGAGCGAGCAAACGGTCTAATCATGAGCGGCATTAAACCCTGCACTAGTGCGGTCCTCAAGGAATCTAACACGATTGGGTAGAGGAGCTCGACCAGACTGGGGCTGCGGACCACACCAAATCGCACTACCGGATTCACACCATTTTTATGGTATACGGCGCAGAGGCAGTTTTGCCTCGCGACATAATTCATGACTCACCTCGAAAAGATTTACGAAGAAAGAGAAGCCGAGCTCGATCGGCAGGACAGTTTGGACGCCTTGGAGGAGGAGCGCGACGTGGCAAAAGCTCGCTCCGCATTCTATCAACAGCAGGCTCAAGATATCAAAGCAGGAAGCACGGGCCAAAGCTACAATGTTGGCGAACTAGTTCTACGCCCACGGACAAGAAAAAGAACAAACTCAAGCCCAAATGGGAGGGTCCTTCATCATCGACTCAAGTCCTGACCGGGCGGAGCGCACTGCCTCGCTAAACGCATCGGATAACCGACTCGAGCCGAACCCATGGAACGCAGCCCGCCTCCAAGATTCTACGCCTTAGCGCCGGATTCTGAGTTCGCCTCCTTCCTCCGCCTATATTTTATTCTTTTGCTGTCTTTTATTTCTCCTTCTTCCTCCCTTTTTCCGGGCCGTTAAAGGCTCGCTGGCGCATTGTTCAAGACACACTTGACGCGCTATCCCGCCATTATACCTGGGGCTTCTTTAATGTAGTTTTTTATACGGGCTTTATGCCCAACACATGTGTCACACTTCCACATGTACCTTTTATTCACCATTATATGCATCGATATGACTTAAGTTTTGGCCAAGCTGGGTTGTTCTGCTCTGTGCTTACCCTCACGCTCCCGATTGTTCGGCTAGGTGGTAAAGGAGCACCTCTGCGATTGTTACCGCCGGTCAGCCGGACGTGTACCTCAGACTGGTGAAGCCGAAAGCTAGCGTTCTTACGGGAATATTCGGTCGGTGAACTAAAAGACGATTTCTTATTTTTCATTTATCTGCCCCCAGATGCTTTTCTTTTTTCGCAGTCCGACATGCACTTTAGGGCATGCCTCCTGTGGAAAGGAACCCTAACGGAACTATTCTCCCTCGAAGATGTTTCTTACTAACCATGTAATATAACATAACTAGTTGGGCACTGGTCTGATAAAGCACTCATGACCCCTACGCCTGGTCTCCACGCATGCCCTGGTTTTTACATAACCGCGAGGGTATTCGGTCACACTCTGGACTATTGGGTCCCGATGTTGAAGCGAAAAAGTCCGTACGACAAACTATCTACAATCCGGCTCGAAGGCATTTTACATGTCATTTTAAATTACATAGTCAAATTGACTGATTGTATTCCTCTTCAATGTCGTCTAATAGGCTGTCTAGTTTACAGCCCTGCTCGGAATACTTTATGCCAACTCCACTTGGCCGCACACTAAGCTCACAGGATCTCCTTCCGTCGGGCCCCACAGTCCGACCTCGCCATGTGGTTTGGGTCCGCTGTACCGCTGCCTTCACCATGGCCCAGCCTCCTCGGCGCTTTGACGACAGGCCGATATCTTCCATAGTCGGAAGCACCGCCGTGTTCCCCGAATCTTCTCGCAAGCTCTCCAAGGCCTTCGGCAGGGAGATAGATGGCCACAAGGCCTGGGCGACTCCTTTCATCACCGTCAACTCGCTCGCAGCTTGCAATAGCTCGAGAAGAAGGTCACCCATAGAACCGGCATTTCTCTTCAGACTAACCCGTGAGCATACCCTATGCACATAACTCTATTAATTTGACTTCCTCGCCAACTCTTTTTCAAAGTTCACTCAAGCACTTATTATAAATGCCGCGACGAAGTCGCCGATTCTCCTTCACGGAGTCGCATAGCCGGGCACGAACATCCTTTAGTTCCTCACCCAGCTGGGTGTTGGCATCTTGAGATTATTTTTCTTGCCTCACCCTTGTAAGCACATTCTTGCCGCCTTCAACCGCACAAGAGCTGTTGCTTGTCCGGATCTAGTCCGCGCCATCTACAAAATTATTGTCGATCTACACACACGCCGCACTTCACAAACTATTTATCTTCAAGCATATATTACTAGAGGGGTCTCGTGGTCCCTCAGAGCAGCTAGTGCGGCCTCAAGTTGGGCCTTGCATTCTTCAAGCCCCGGGACAATGGGTATTCTTTTTGTAAGATCCACAGAATAAATGATCCTTAAATCAGTTATTCTAACTATTTTAAGTCTCGGGGCTACTGGCATATATAATTGTCAAATTTCTCACCAGATGTCCTTACATATCGCCCGTGGCTCGCTAGACCATCTTGAGCGGCACGGAGGTGCACATCTCCGAATTGAAGGCATTCAAAGCCTCTTGGGAGAAACATGCGCCACGAAGAACTGTCCGCGGCGCCTGTGATTCATGGCGCCTCCACCTCGGAGTTGGTGGCGGACAATCTGTCGGCATCCTCTCGTCGGAGGAGCATCCGGCACGCCGTGCTCGCCTCCGCTTCGACCCGGCTTTGAGCCCGGGTGGCGGAGGTTCGACTGGTAACCTCTCCGACTCAGCCCGCGAGCTTTTTCCTGAAAGAGCATCAGCGTTAGTACGCCTTCCAGAATCAACTGGGAATATGGTGACGCGCCATACCGCTATGGGCGGAGTTTCGATCCGACAACACTTTTTTAACTCTTGCAATAACTGCCCTTGTTGTCTAGCCGCTGGCTCGACCTCCCGCCTCAAGGCACCCCGCAAAACACCATTGGTATATAGTGATAAAAATAAGCACGGATGGGTCATTATCGTAGTATTGGGACCTCGGTCTCAGCATTCGCGAGGCTGGAAGTATCCTGGGTAATCGGCCATAATGGCAACCAAGGCATTATCGATGCTCGGGTTGGTGATATACCCCATCAATCAGCTCCACCAATATGTCCAGATCCTATTGAGGTTCTGATCGAGGAGCCGCTCCGGATCCTCGGGTTGTGGAGGCGGCTGTTTATGTCTTTCACGGCCCGGCGCAGTTCCGCGCCAAAATCACAAAATGAGATACCTAGCCATGGGAATACGGATCGGTGTACAAAAGAAATGTTCGCTACCCAGCTTCGAGGATTGTTCATAGAAAATCCGCCAATGGACCGACGCGAGAAAATCCTCCTCTCCCTTGTACATCGCAGAAAAAATCTTCACCAGATCGGTGACCGATCCCGCCCTTACGGCCATGACGGGTGGCATTGTCCTCCCCGCTGAAATCCCACATGGGTGGCCTTTATAATCGGAGCGGCTGCACCCTCCGTGATAATACATGTGGCCATGACGCCGATCATGGTCATCCGCATGAGCTAACAATCTTATTCGCTCATCGTAAAGGACGCCCTGTCGCCTTCCCTCCGGGAGCTCCGTGGGCGCCAACTCAGCGCTTCTTCAAAGGAGCATTGCTGAACTCGAGACCGATCCGAACAGGATCCGGCATGGGACGCCTTCTATATAAACCATTCGAAGGTTAGTCTTCGGACGCTTTCTTCGGGTTCCGGATAGATATCCGTCCCGACGATGCGCTTCTAGTTCGCCCGCCCACTTGATATATTGACCCCTCATGAGAACGGGGTACAAGGCAGAATAATCTCTTCCACGCCCAAGAACAGTTCGCAAAGGGCCACGAAGCCCGCGATGTGCAAAATAGAGGCAGGTGTAAGGTGGTGCAACCGAGGTCAGAGAACTCCAAGAGCCCCGGAGAAACCGATGAATTGAAATCCGAGTCCTCTTACTAGATAAGAGATAAAGCATACCCGCCTCCTTTAGAGGGATCGGGACATTCTTCGCTTGCTTTCCGCCTTGTAGGTGGCGAGTCCGCTCGAACCGAACCATGAAGTCCGGGGAAGAAACTTTGGTTTGGAGTGTCACTAGCTCGCTATGCAGGATCGAGCATCTCTCCCATTTCCAGGCTGAGGGCTGGGAGCGCGAGAGGAGGAGCCGATCGATCGTCCATGATGGAATGGATTTTTGTCAAAGGCGCCCGATGAAAGCTCGCAGAGGGGATGGTGTGACTCAGATCTAGATCCTCGCCCCTTTTATAGACGGCTCATTTGGCGCAGCTAGGGGATAAGTGTAAAAGTACCTGGCTTTTCAGATTCATTCAAACACATGGAAGATGGCCATTATTGGGTGTCGGGCCAAGGAGCACAGCATTTATCGTAAGCCGGACACTATTCGACAAGTATATGGAATTTGAGAAGAACCCGCCGCAACGCCAAGACACCCACGCTACCGGACTCATCGCCATTGAAGCCTGGTTCGAGGCTACCGAGGAGTCCTCGATTAGGGGTGTTCGGATAGCCGAACTATCACCGCTGGCCGGACTCGGACTATGAAGATACAAGATTGAAGACTTCGCCCCATGTCCGGATGGGACTTTCCTTGGCGTGGAAGGCAAGCTTACGATATGGATATGTAGATCTCCTACCATTGTAACCGACTCTGTAACCCTAACCCTATCCGTGTCTATATAAACCGGAGAGTTTTAGTCCGTAGGACGAACAACAAAATCATACCATAGGCTAGCTTCTAGGGTTTAGCCTCCTTGATCTCGTGGTAGATCCACTCTTGTACTACCCATATCATCAATATTAATCAAGCAGGAGTAGGGTTTTACCTCCATCGAGAGGGCCCGAACCTGGGTAAAAACATCGTGTCCCTTGTCTCATGTTAACATCCGCCTAGACGCACAGTTCGGGACCCTCTACCCGAGATCCGCCGGTTTTGACACCGACAGATTTGATGATCCATCACTTCATCTGTGAAGCATAGTGCGTAAGCGGCGCTCAGATATTATATTACGACGCAGCTCAGATGAGCTTTGTCATCGTGGTTTGGCCTGATCGGAGTTGTTATATCCGCGTGTGATTTATTATCGCCACGTGTCATGGGCGCCCACACGATCCGTAGATCGATCTTGTTTGCTTTGCCTTGCCCTCCAAAGATATCTCGCAGGTCTGGCGATTTCCGCCGCTTTGGTATTTTTTGAGCGGCGGCGGGTGCGGCTTGAGTTGAGGGCCGAGAGGCCTTCTCGCCACGGCCATGAGGTGGCCGGGTCAGCCATATCATGCGCCGGTGATGTTGGTTTGGGTGCTTCCTCCTCTAATCGTGGTAGCAGCCATGCTTTGGGTAGCTCTTGAGGGGCTCGAGTTCATACTCTTAGTCCGCAAGGACTTCGGTCCATCCGTCAGCCTAGCAAGTCTTGGTCAGCTCTAAGTGTTGCTGCTTTTTCTTGAGGCTGCTTGTCGTGGCTATGAGCCCGCGCTTGAAACGCTCTTGTTCGACGGGATCTCGGCACGCCAATTCGCCGTCGCCGAGGCTTGCTTCATCTTCGGAGGGAGGCATGTAATTATCGCCCTCACCTCTCTTTTCGCCGCCTCTCATGAGGGCTGGCTTCTCCATCCTCCCGCGCTGAATCCTCGCCGGAGGGGTTGTCTTTGGCACCGTCCGGTGTTATTGTCTCCGTGCCGAATCACCGCTTTTGCTGTGGCGGATAGAGCGCGCCACGACGCCGCGCTAGGCTTTTTTCGTGAGGGGTCATCCTCCGCTGTTCCATCACCATTCCCATCTTTTGGGATGTCCACCATGTATATGTCGATGACGAGGTGGTTTTCCAAAGGCCCTCGTGGGCGCTGGTTCTAATCGCCTCCTGCATCGCCGTCCATACCGCCGATGTCTTCGAGTCGAAGTCTAGCATGTCGGTTAAATCATCGACAGTGGCTATGAAGTGGGTGGTGGTGGGCTTTGAATTTCTTCGCCGTCTGTGATCCCAACCTTCCCGACCATAATCCGCCAGGCTCTCCGATAAAGAGAGAGACTTTAGTGAGTTCGTGATGTCGCCAAAGGGCTTAATGCCGAAAGATTTCTCATGAAGTGAATTCCATGATTGGTGCCCAATCGGATTCGACAAGGTGGGCGCGAAGGCTCGGAGTCCGAGAGGAGTCCGCACCTGGAGTCCCGCCTTTGAGTTACGAAGCCGCAAAGGACGGGTAGATGTGCGGCTCAATCACCATAGAGATCGCAGCCCCCGAGGCGGTGTCCAGCCACCCGCCCTCGATCGGAAGGGTCGGCCCGAGCTAAAGGTCGGAGCGACTCGTGCGATCTCCGTGACACTGCTCAGCGGCAGAGCTAGATCATGCCCCTCGTGATAAGGCGGGCGCGCTGGCTGTGGCTCAACCCGTCAAGATCAAGTCTCCGCGACGCCACCGTAGTTCAAACTTTCAAATCTGCCCGATGGCTGTGGGCGAGCTTTCAACCTGCTCCAGATGGCTGCTTAATTGCCCAAGCAGCAGCAAAGCCGCCGAATCACGAAGATCTGTCTGGGAGAAAAGTCTCACCCGAGCGCATCATTGTTGATGATCGGAGGAGCCATCAGGCCTAAAGATGATGACATAGAGGAACTCTCAATGAAAGCACCAATGTCGGTGTCAAAATAGGCGGATCTTGGGTAGGGGGTCCCGAACTGTGCGTCTAGGCGGATGGTAACAGGAGACAAGGGACACAACGTTTTTACCCAGGTTCGGGCCCTCTCGATGGAGGTAAAACACTACTCCTGCTTGATTAATATTGATGATATGGGTAGTACAAGAGTAGATCTACCACGAGATCAGAGAGGCTAAACCCTAGAAGCTAGCCTATGGTATGATTGTTTTTCGTCCTACGGACTAAAACCCTCCAGTTTATATAGGCACCAAATAGGGTTTGGGTTACACAGAGTCGGTTACAATGGTAGGAGATCTACATATCCGTATCGCCAAGCTTGCCTTCCACGCCAAGGAAAGTTCCATCCGGACACGGGACAAAGTTTTCAATCATGTATCTTCATAGTCCAGGAGTCCGGCTAAAGGCTATAGTCCAGCCATCCGGACACCCCCTAATCCAGGACTCCCTCAAAGGTAAAACAAGCATAACTTCAAAACTTTAAGCACATAGAGAGGAAACTTGATATTGTTGCAATTCCTACAAGCATATATTCCTCCCTCATAATAATTTTCAGTAGCATCATGAATGAATTCAACAATATAACCAGCACCTAAAGCATTATTTTCATGATCTACTAGCATAGAAAATTTACTACTCTCCACATAAGCAAAAATTTTCTCATCAATAGTAGTGGGAGCAAACTCAACAAAATAATTATCATGTGATTGAAAATTAAGATCAAGATGACAAGTTTCATGGTTATCATTATTATTTATAGCATACGTGTCATCACAATAATCATCATAGATAGGAGGCATGCTTTCATCATAGTAAATTTACTCATCAAAGCTTGGGGGACTAAAAATATCATATTCATCAAACATAGCTTCCCCAATCTTGTGGCTTTGCATATCATTAGCATCATGGATATTCAAGGAATTCATACTAACAACAATGCAATCATGCTCTGAAGGAATTATGCCCTAGAGGCAATAATAAAGTTATTATTTATTTCCTCATATCATGATAAATGTTTATTATTCATGCTAGAATTGTATTAACCGAAACATGATACATGTGTGAATACATAGACAAACATATAGTCACTAGTATGCCTCTACTTGACTAGCTCATTAATCAAAGATGGTTATGTTTCCTAACCATAGACATGTGTTGTTATTTGATTAATGGGATCACATCATTAGGAGAATGATGTGATTGACATGACCCATTCCGTTAGCCTAGCACTTGATCGCTTAGTATATTGCTATTGCTTTCTTCATGACTTATACATGTTCCGTAACTATGAGATTATGCAACTCCTGCTTACCGGAGGAACACTTTGGTGCTACCAAACGTCACAACGAATCGGGTGATTATAAAGGAGTACTACAGGTGTCTCCAAAGGTACATGTTGGGTTGGCGATTTCGAGATTAGGTTTTGTCACTCCGATTGTCTGGAGAGGTATCTCGGCCTCTCTCGGTAATACACATCACATAAGCCTTGCAAGCATTGCAACTAATAAGTTAATTGCGAGATGATGTATTATGGAACGAGTAAAGAGACTTGCCGGTAACGAGATTGAACTAGGTATTGATACCGACGATCGAATCTCGGCAAGTAACATACCGATGACAAAGGGAACAACGATGTCGTTATGCGGTTTCACCGATAAAGATCTTCATAGAATATGTAGGAACCAATATGGGCATCCAGGTTCCGCTATTGGTTAATGACCGAGAATAGTTCTAGGTCATGTCTACATAGTTCTCGAACCCGTAGGGTCCGCACGCTTAACGCTACGATGACAGCTTTATTATGAGTTTATAAGTTTTGATGTACCAAGTTTGTTCGAGTCCCGGATGTGATCACGGACATGACGAGGAGTCTCAAATGGTCGAGACATAAAGATTGATATATTGGAAGCCTATATTTGATATCGGAATGGTTCCGTGAAATCGATTTTACCGAACACCGGGGTTACCGAACCTCTCGGGGATAATGGGCCTTAGTGGGCCATGAGGGAGAAGAGGAGGGTCGGCCAGGCAGGCCGCCGCCTCCCCCCTAGTCCGAATAGGACAGGAGAGGGGCGGCGCTCTTCCTCTTTTCCCTCCCCTTCCTTCTCCAACAAGGAAGAGGGGAGTCCTACTCCGTGGGAGTAGGACCTCAGCGCACTCCTTTGGGGGCCGGCCGCACTCCCTCCCTCCTTTATATACGGGGCAGGGAGCACCCATGACACACAAGTTGATCTACGGATCGCCTTAGCCGGTGCGGTGCCCCTCCACCATATTCCACCTCGGTCATATCGTCATGAGTTTAGGCGGCCTCGCGCCGTAGAGCATCATCATCGCCACCACGCCGTCAGGTCGACGGAACTCATCCCCGACGCTTTGCTGGATCGGAGCCCGGGATCGCCATCGAGCTGAACGTGTGCTGAACTCGGAGGTGCCGTGACGCTCGGTACTTGGATCGGTCGGATCGTGAAGACGACGACTACATCAACCGCGTTGTCATAACGCTCCGCCTTCGGTTCACGAGGGTACGTGGACAATACTCTCCTCTCGCTGTTATGCCATCACCATGATCTTGCGGTGCATAGGAATTTTTTGAAATTACTACGCTCCCCAACAAAGGGCATCCGAGCCTGGTTTTATGCCTTGATGTTATATGCACGAGTAGAACACAAGTGAGTTGTGGGCGATATAAGTCATACGCTTACCAGCATGTCATACTTTGGTTCGGGCGGTATTGTGAGATGAAGCGCCCGGACCGACATTACGCCAGACGCTTACGCGAGACTGGTTTCACCGCCATGAGCACTCGCTGCTTAAAGGTGACTGGCGGGTGTCTGCTCTCTCACTTTAGTTGAACTGAGGTGGCTACGCCCGTCCTTGCGAAGGTTAAAACAGCACCAACTTGACAAACTATCGCTGTGGTTTTGATGCGAGGTAAGAACGGTTCTTGCTCAGCCCGTAGCAGCCACGTAAAACTTGCAACAACAAAGTAGAGGACGCCTAACTTGTTTTTGCAGGGCATGTTGTGATGTGATATGGTCAAGACGTGATGCTATATTTTATTGTATGAGATGATCATGTTTTGTAACCGAAGTTATCGCAATCGGCAGGAGCCATATGGTTGTCGCTTATTGTATGAAATGCAACGCCATGTAATTGCTTTACTTTATCACTAAGCGGTAGCGATAGTCGAGAAGCAATAGTTGGCTAGACGACAACGATGCTACGATGGAGATCAAGGTGTCGCCGGTGACGATGGTGATCACGACGGTGCTTCGGAGATGGAGATCACAAGCACAAGATGATGATGGCCATATCATATCACTTATATTGATTGCATGTGATGTTTATCCTTTATGCATCTTATCTTGCTTTGATTGACGGTAGCATTTTAAGATGATCTCTCACTAAAATTATCAAGACGTGTTCTCCTCGAGTATGCACCGCTGCAAAGTTCGTCGTGCCTGCACACCACGTGATGATCGGGTGATAAGCTCACGTCCATCTACAACGGGTGCAAGCCAGTTTTGCACACGCAGAATACTCAGTTAAACTTGACGAGCCTAGCATATGCAGATATGGCCTCGAACACGGAGACCGAAGGTCGAGCGTGAATCATATAGTAGATATGATCAACATAGTGATGTTCACCATTGAAAACTACTCCATCTCACGTGATGATCGGTTATGGTTTAGTTGATTTGGATCACGTGATCACTTAGATGACTAGAGAGATGTCTATCTAAGTGGGAGTTCTTAAGTAATATGATTAATTGAACTTAAATTTATCATGAACTTAGTACCGATAGTATTTTGCTTATCTATGTTTGTAGATAGATGGCTCGTGCTGTTGTTCCGTTGAATTTTAATGCGCTTCTTGAGAAAGCAAAGTTGAAAGATGATGGTAGCAATTACACGGACTGGGTCCGTGAATTTGAGGATTATCCTCATTGCTGCACGTAAGAATTACATCCCGAAGCACCGCTGGGTGCCAGTGCCTGTCAGGAGCAACGCCAAGTTGTGAACGTCTCGCGAGCAAAGCTGATGACTACTCTATAGTTCAGTGCCATGCTTTACGGCTTAGAACCGGTCTTCAACGACGCTTTTGAACGTCATGGAGCATATGAGATGTTCCAAGAGTTGAAGTTAATATTTCAAGCAAATGCCCGGATTGAGAGATATGAAGTTCCAATAAGTTCTATAGCTGCAAGATGGAGGAGAATAGTTCACAAGGAGCATATACTCAAAATGTCCGGGTATAATAATCACTTGATTCAACTGGAGTTAATCTTCCGGATGATAGTGTCATTGATGAATTCTCCAATCATCGCCACCAAGCTACAAGAGCTTCGTGATGAACTATAATATGCAAGGGATGAACAAAACAATTCCCGAGCTCTTCGCAATGCTAAAAGCTCATGGAGGTAGAAATCAAGAAGGAGCATCAAGTGTTGATGGTCAACAAGACCACTAGTTTCAAGAAAAGGGCAAAGGGAAGAAGAAGGAACTTCAAAAGAACAGCAAGCAAGTTGCTGCTCAAGAGAAGAAACCCAAGTCTGGACCTAAGCCTGAAACCGAGTGTTTCTACCGCAAGCAAACTGGTCACCGGAAGCGGAACTGCCCCAAGTATTTGGCGGATAAGAAGGATGGCAAGGTGAACAAAGGTATATGTGATATACATGTTATTGATGTGTACCTTACTAGAGCTCGAGTAGCACCGGTATTTGATACTCGGTTCTCTGCTAATATTTGCAACTCAAAACAGGACTACGGAATAAGCAAGCATCGCCAAGGACGAGGTGACGGCGCGCTGGAAACGGTTCCAAAGTCGATGTGATCGCGGTCGGCACGCTACCTCTACATCTACCTCGGGATTAGTTTTAGACCTAAATAATTGTTATTTGGTGCCAGCGTTGAGCATGAACATTATATCTGGATCTTGTTTGATGCTAGACGGTTATTCATTTAAATCAGAGAATAATGGTTGTTCTATTTATATGAGTAATATCTTTATGGTCATGCACCCTTGAAGAGTGGTCTATTTTTATTAAATCTCGATAGTAGTGATACACATATTCATAATGTCGAAGCCAAAAGATGCAGAGTTAATAATGATAGTGCAACTTATTTGTGGCATCGCCGCTTAGGTCATATCGTGTAAAGCGATGAAGAAACTCCATATCGATGGACTTTGGAATCACTTGATTATGAATCACTTGGTACTTATGTAACCGTGCCTCATAGGCAAGATGACTAAAACACCGCTTCTCCGGTTCTATGGAGAGAGCAACAGATTTGTTGGAAATCATACATATGATGTATGTGGTCCGATGAATGTTGAAGCTCGTGGCGGATATCGTTATTTTCTCACCTTCACAGATGATTTAAGCAGATATGGGTATATCTTCTTAATGAAGCATAAATCCAAAACATTTGAAAAGTTCAAAGAATTTTAGAGTGAAGTTGAAAATCATCGTAACAAGAAAATAAAATTTCTACGATCTGATCGTGGAGGAGAATATTTGAGTTACGAAGTTTGGTCTACATTTGAAACAATGCGGAATAGTTTCGCAACTAACGCCACCGAACACCACAACGTAATGGTGTGTCCGAACGTCGAATCGTGATTTTACTAGATATGGTGCGGTCTATGATGTCTCTACCGATTTACCGCTATCGCTTTGGGGTTATGCTTTAGAGACGGCCGATTCACGCTAAATAGGGCACCATCAAAACCGCTGAGACGACTACTTATGAACTATGGTTTGGCAAGAAACCAAAGTTGTCGCTTTCGAAAGTTTGGGGCTGCGATGCTTATGTGAAAAACTTCAACCTGATAAGCTTGAACCCAAATCGAAAAATGTGTCTTCATAGGATACCCAAAGGAGACAGTTGGGTACACCTTCTATCACAGATCCAAGGCAAGACATTCGTTGTTAAGAATGGATCCTTTCTAGAGAAGGAGTTTCTCTCAAAGAAGTGAGGGAGAAAAGTAGAACTTGATGAGGTAACAGCATACCAGCTCCCTTATTGGAAAATGGTTCATCACAGAAATCGGTTCCTATGACACCTACACCAATTAGTGAGGAAGTTAATGATGATGATCATGAAACTTCAGATCAAGTTTCTACCGAACCACGAGGTCAACTAGAGTAAGATCCGCACCAGAGTGGTACGGTAATCCTATTCTCGAAGTCATGTTACTTGACCATGGTGAACCTACAAACTATGAAGAAGCGATGGTGAGCCCAGATTCGCAAAATGGTGGAAGCCATGAAATCTGAGATGGGATCCATGTATGAGAACAAAGTATGGACTTTGGTTGACTTGTTCGATGATCGGCAAGCCATTGAGAATAAATGGATCTTTAAGAAGAAGACCTGACGCGATGGTAATGTAACTGTTTATAAAGCTCGACTTGTTGCGTAAAGGTTTTCGACAAGTTCAAGGGTTGACTACGATGAGACTTTTCACCAGAAGCGATGCTTAAGTCTGTCTGAATCATGTTAGCAATTGCTGCATTTTATGATTATGAAATTTGGCAAATGGATGTAAAACTGCATTCTTGAATGGATTTCTAGAAGAAGAGTTGTATATGATGCAACCAGAAGGTTTTGTTGATCCAAAAGGTGCTAACAAAGTGTGCAAGCTCCAAGCGATCAATTTATGGTCTAGTGCAAGCCTCTCGAGTTGGAATAAACGCTTTGATAGTGTGATCAAAGATATGGTTTTATACAGACTTTTGGAGAAGCTCAGATTTACAAGAAAGTGAGTGGGAGCTCAGAGCATTTCTGATATTATATGTGGACGATATATTATTAATTGGAAATGATATAGAATTTCTGGATAGCATAAAAGGATACTTGAATAAAAGTTTTTCAATGAAAGACCTCGTGAAGTTGCTTATATATTGGGCATCAAGATCTATAGAGATAGATCAAGACGCTTAATTGACTTTCACAAAGCACATACCTTGATAAAGTTTTGAAAAGTTCAAAATGGATCAGCAAAGAAAGGATTTTTACCCGTGTTACAAGGTGTGAAATTGAGTCGACTCAATGCCCCACCACGCAGAAGATAGAGAGAAAATGAAAGATGTTCCTATGCTTCAGCCATAGGCTCTATCATGTATGCAATGTTGTGTACCAGACTGACGATGCTTAGCAATAAGCTTGGCAGGAAGGTACCAAAGTAATCCAGAGTGGATCATCGACAGCGTCAAGAACATCCCTAAATACCGAAAAGGACTAAGGATATGTTTCTCGATATGGAGGTGACAAAGAGCTAGTCGTAAATGGTTACGCCGATGTAAGTTTTGACATCGATCCCGACGATTCTAAATCGCAAACCGGATACGTGTTTTTATTAAACGGTGGAGGTGTCGCTTGGTGCAGTTCTAAACAAAGCGCCGTATGGATCTACATGTGAAGCGGAGTACATAGCTGCTTCGAAGCAGCAAATGAAGGAGTCTCGATGAAAGAGTTCATTTCCATCTAGGTGTCATACCTAGTGCATCGGGACCAATGAAGATCTTTCGTGACAATATCGTGCAATTGCCTTGGCAAAGGAATCCAGATTTCACAAGAGGACCAAGCATATCAAGAGACGCCTCAATTCCATCCGGACCAAGTCCAGTGGGAGACATAGAGATTTGCAAGATACATACGGATCTGAATGTTGCGCACTGCTGACTAAGCCTCTTCCACGAGCAAAACATGATCAACACCAAGACTCCATGGGTGTTAGAATCATTATCGTAATCTAGATTATTGACTCTAGTGCAAGTGGGAGATCAAGGAAATATGCCCTAGAGGCAATAATAAAGTTATTATTTATTTCCTCATATCATGATAAATGTTTATTATTCATGCTAGAATTGTATTAACCGGAAACATGATACATGTGTGAATACATAGACAAACATATAGTCACTAGTATGCCTCTACTTGACTAGCTCATTAATCAAAGATGGTTATGTTTCCTAACCATAGACATGTGTTGTTATTTGATTAATGGGATCACATCATTAGGAGAATGATGTGATTGACATGACCCATTCCGTTAGCCTAGCACTTGATCGCTTAGTATATTGCTATTGCTTTTTCATGACTTATACATGTTCCGTAACTATGAGATTATGCAACTCCTGCTTACCGGAGGAACACTTTGGTGCTACCAAACGTCACAACGTAATCGGGTGATTATAAAGGAGTACTACAGTGTCTCCAAAGGTACATGTTGGGTTGGCGATTTCGAGATTAGGTTTTGTCACTCCGATTGTCTGAGAGGTATCTCTGGCCCTCTCGGTAATACACATCACATAAGCCTTGCAAGCATTGCAACTAATAAGTTAGTTAAGTAGATGATGTATTACGGAACGAGTAAAGAGACTTGCCGGTAACGAGATTGAACTAGGTATTGATACCGACGATCGAATCTCGGCAAGTAACATACCGATGACAAAGGGAACAACGATGTCGTTATGCGGTTTCACCGATAAAGATCTTCAGAGAATATGTAGGAA